>JAJHZJ010000074.1:7334978-8083480 GCA_023548195.1 Bettongia penicillata ogilbyi
CTCACCTCATATTAATGATCAGAAAATTGAATTGTTGGAGTGGTTCTCTGTCTTTCCATATCTTTCAAAGAATCCTGAATGGTTTTGACATGGACATCAGAGACAGATTATTCAAAGAGAGACTTTAAAGCATCATTTTGCTCTACCAAATCAAGTGCCATTTTTTAAAAAATAATCAACCAACAGTAGACACAATGAGAGTATTCTTTACATTTTTTTTATTGTGTTCTGGTAATCTGACATACAGCAGGTTGTTACATTGGGCTGCGTTGATGCTGACCACAAAAAAAAGGGTAGCTGGTGCTTGTTTTAGGAAAGTACTTCATAGATTCTAATCATCTTCCTGGTACATTAAAATTCTACTATCAGATTACCACACACAGAGCAGTCATCTTTTCAGCCAAGAATATTGCTGTTAATTTATGATTCTATAGCTCGCAGAAACAACCTGGCTGCAAATTTACATGCTCTGGGCATCAAATAAACTAATTAAACCCATCTATGCTGTAATTGTCTTCTACTGTTTACTGATTAAAAAGCCCTTGAAATAATGAGAATTCCTCACATTAGGAAAAGCATGGACCTTTGAGCCGTGATGACTATTGATAGCCTCAGAACTCCTCCTGGAGGACATGATAGGTTAAAAGGTAGTGGAGTGTGATGACTAAAGCCCTAGACCATGTGTCAGGAGGCATCTCTTATATGTGGGACTCCTATTTCTTACTTTGGGCAAGCAGTCCCATGTTCACATTTGAGCTAATCATATTATTGATAGCCAAATCATTCACCTAAACCCTTAACTTCAACTTGCAAGGATGCTCTGCAGACTGATTAGAAGAATGTCTTTATCGTGTGCTGAGTCCTAATAGAGGACCACTTATAAATACTAGAAATGGGTTATCAGATTATAATTTTAAACTACCATAATGTGGATGGTCTCTCTGAATGAAAGTAGTTACAACTTTTGCTTCTTATGTAATTAATGACAACAATGAATGCAAACAGCCAAAGATTCATGCATAAATATATATGGAATAAATATTTTTAAAATAATTACACACAAATACAAGTCAGTTTGGGAGAGTAGGCACTAGAGTTAGTAGCAGCAGCAAGTAAAAGGTAATTACATGAGCTGTGTCTTGAAGAACATAAGGTATTCTAAGACATAGCAGAAGTTCATTTGAGTTGGGAGGATACATAAGAAATAGAAAGAAGACAACTTGGGATGAATCATAGAGTGGTAAACATGATGGAGGGAAGATGGACGTACATATAATAAGGTATTAGAAGGCCTGAAAGACAGAAGAGTCATAACCAACGAACCTCACAATGCTAACTATTGGAGGGAAAATAAGTTGAAAATAAGTACTTATGTAGTACCTACTGTGCACAGTGCACAGTGCTAAGCACTTTACATATATTATCCTATTTTATCCTCACAACAATCCTGTGAGGTAGGTGTTGCTTATCCCCATGTCATAGTTGAAGAAATTGGGTAAACAAAGTGGCCCACGTCACAGAGTAAGTGTCTGATACAGGATTTGAACTCAGTTCTTTTTGACTCCAGGCCTGGCACCCATACACTGTGCTACCTACCTGCCATTACTGGATTAATGACTCCCTATTTGAGAGAAACTGCTGGGAAAACTAAAAAGCAGTTTGACAGAAATTATTTTTAGAGTAACATCCTATGCCATTTTTACAATAAACTTCAAATACATACACATTCTAAAAATAAAAGTGTATATAATTATAAAAGACTAAAAGGAGGTATCTTGCAAGACTATAGCTTTAAAGACAATTCTTAACTAATGAGGAATGGGGCAATTGATTAGAATGCAGTAAGGGCAGGGACAGTTTCAGTTTCACTAAAATAGTCACTAAATTTTACATATTATTTGATCTGGTCACATTAGAACTAGACCTATGCCACTAAGATATTAAAAGACAGAAAGAAAGATCATGCAAACAAAATCTGTATTTATAGCAACACTTTTTTGTGGAAGCAAAGAACTAGAAGAAAAGTTAGCACCATCCATGAAGAATGCAAAGTATAGATGCAATTAAATGTTATTGCCATAAGAAATGATGAATAAGAATTAGACAAAATTGAGAAGCCTTCTATGAACTGATGCACAGCAGAGTAAGCAGAACAGTAATGAATGTATACAATAACCAATATAATTTGAAGGAAAACACTATTAAATTATGGTCAATACAGTAACGACTTATGACCTCAAATGATGATGTGTTTTGCCTTTTGACAACAGATGGACAATAGCTATGCATGTTCTGATATGACCAAGTATACACTTCACTGTACTTGTTACAAGGATAAGTTATATTAGATGTGGGAAATAGAGGTAGTGATTGGAGTGTGTGATGGGTTTTTTTTTTTTTTAGTGTTTTCTTTTTGTTTTGTAAAAAGAAAGCTCTTTTACTAAAATTTTATTCCATTGCCTAACTAAATTCTGAAGGGAAGTGTTACTTTGTTTTGGCCAAAACTTCAAGAATCCACGAGGCATTATGATGTGTCTTGCTAGAGGAAGTACTTACACTGATGAACTCCTTGATCTTTTTAAGTATAAAAGCACTGAAAGAAATAGTTTCCAGAATCTTAAAGTAATCCTAATTAAATTGTATTGACTGCACACACTCACGTTTTCACAGCTAATAATTCACTACCACATTTCCCAGCTTTAAAACAAAAGCAATAAAAACAAAATAAGTGTCAAATCCCTAACAAATTTTATATATGTATATATGTGTATATATATAAAAATATATATACACATATGTATGTGTATGTATGTATGTATATATCCTCAAGCTACCCTTTTTTCAGTGTGCCTACAATTCAAGACCTGCTGAACTATACTACTATAATGCTGTTTCCAAATATGTATAAGTAGCTCCCAGGTTGAAAATCTTTGCCAAATTTCAGCCTTGTTTGAATGGTCACTGAGAAATCATTTCAGAAAAAGAGCCAACAAAGAAAGTCCTTATGTAGCTGCTAGATGCAATTCCCTCATGTTTATCCTCTTGTAAGGTAAAAAGCATTCATTTATACCTAAGGACAGTAGAGTTGATTAGCAAAACAGGATATAGTAACAAGTGCTGTTGGCTAATAGCAACACTAATCATTAGAATTATCTTTCTATATATCAATATCAATAGATATAGATAGTACCTTAAAATTCATAAAACACTTGACAAATATTACATCATTTTCTAGTCATCCAACAACCCTAGAAGGTAGTTACTAAAGGTATTATGTTTCCCATGAAGCTTGGCACAGTTAGATGATAATTGAGAAGCAACAGAAGTGATATTTAAACCCAGGTCTTCCTGACTCTGAGTCTGCCACGTCCTTCACATGCCATTGGCATGGCAAAGCATTCCTTCCTCAGCGTGGCCAAACCGGATTGTCATTTCGATGCCAAGACTCCTCATTAGCCCAGATTCTCAACTAGTAAAAATAGGATTTTGGGGTTTTCTTGACAAACATACTAGAGCAGTTTCCCATTTTCTTCTCCAGCTCATTTTATAGATGAAGAAACTAAAGCAAATATGGTTAAGTGACTTGCTCAGGGTCACACAGCTAGTGATACCTTACTAAAGGTAATACTCTACCTAAGTGATCTGTAACCTACTCCACTGAGTTATTCTGACAATTACTATCTGTCCATAATACAAGCTTCTTCTGCTATATAGCCATTTATTCAAACCTTAGGAAAGTGCTTTCTGAAACCAAAAAAAAAAAAAATCAAACCATTAGAATTCATTTCTTCTTCCCTAATCCATGTGTTTTACACACACACATTCTAGTTACTTAAGGATCACAAAGCTCATTCTGAAAACATTGTGATCCCCTTCCATTTTATTAAAGCAGCAAACCAGACATGTTGTTTTGTCATTTTTTAGTTACATCTGACTCTTCATGACTCCATTTGGGGTTTTCTTGACAAACATACTAGAGCAGTTTCCCATTTTCTTCTCCAGCTCATTTTATAGATGAAGAAACTAAAGCAAATACGGTTAAGTGACTTGCTCAGGGTCACACAGCTAGTGAGTGTCTGAGGCCAGATTTGAACTCAGGAAGATGAGTTTGCCAAAACACATGAACAGACTAGAGACAGAACTGTGAGAACTACCCAGGAACTTAGATAGGCTAACACTTGGTCTAAATCCCTTTTCTGACAAGAGATTTTTCTTTCTAAATCAAAATGTATTTCAGCATTTCGTAAGAACTATAGACTAGTAACAGTCAAATTTTATGTTCAACACTTTATCAAAATCTATAAAAATAGTAACTTTGAAATATGTGTCATTTTTAGATTTATTTAAAACAGTGAAATTGGTAACAAGGAAAGTGAGAAACATTTACAAATCCACATAATACAGAGCATCCTAAAAATTTTAATAAGGTTTTGTGCCATTAAAAGTTAACTCTAAAAAGCTTTTGGAACAACCTGTATGTATGCATGTATACATCTATGTATATGTATACATAGATGTATACATGAAGTGTCATTGGTAACTTTCTTCCTCATTTAAAAAAAATCATTCTTTTTTTGTGGGGAAGGATACTCTAGGAATGATCTTTTATAAAAAGTGATTTATTTGTGATACATTGTATGACTATCAAAGCTAAGAAAAAATATGATAGAATATAATATACAGAAATCTTAGAGAACTCCTTGGTCTAGGTTTTTGTCAGAATTATATGTTTATGTGTACATATTCACATAAAAGTTTTACATAGCTATACATATAGTTATAGATATAATCTGCAAATAACAGTACTGGTATGATAGTACTATTTGGAAGATAGTTTGATATGACATAAAAATGTCCTGACTCTGGATTCTGAGGACCTGAAATCAAATTCTTCTTCTGACATAACTTTCTACTTGTGTATCTTTGGACATGTCAGTTAACTACTCATCCTAAATTTCTTCATCCATAAGATAAGAGAAAGGCAGCTAGGTGGTGCAGAGGATAGAATGTCATTCCTGGAATCAGAAACACTCACCTTCATGAGTTCAAATTTAACTTCAGACACTTACTAGTTGTGTGATTCTGAGCAAGTCACTGAACTCTATTTGCCTCAGTTTCCTTATCTGTAAAATAACGACTCCAGTATTTTTGCCAAGAAAATTCCAAATGGGGTCATGAGGAGAGACATAACTGAAAATAACAAAGATAAAAGAGTTGGACGAGGTGGTCTCTGACATACCATTCAGCTTTACAGTTATGACCTCATAGTATGCATATAAAATGCATAGTGTAGGATAGAAGATAGAAATCTGCTTTGGAATCAGACAGACCTAAATTCAAGTCTTAATCTTTGACACATACTGGCTTGTGACCTTGGAAAAGTCATTTAAATTCTCAGTACCCAGGCAGCTTTCTGAGACTATAAAATTAATGTATACTTGGAGATATATTGTGGTACAAGGCATTCCCTTATTGAAAACTCCCCAAACCAATGACTTCATAAGTTGTCACTAGTAATGGTAGTAGTCATCAAAATAATAGTTACGTAACTCATCTCTAACCCCCTTTCAATATATGCTTTATATATGTATAGATAAATGCAAGAAACAGAGATACTTCAAAAAATTCTAAAATTTTGATTACAATCCCCTAATACTTCAGTAGATAACCATTAGTAAGTGTAACCAAAGCAATTCAATGCCTGAAAAAGACCTTAGAACATAGATTTAGAGATGCAAGTTGCCTTACAATTCATCCATTCCACTGTAGTACCTGGCACATAGTAGGTGCTTTATGAATGCCTATTCCACCCATTCATCTTTGCATTTTACAAATGAAAAAGTTAAAGCCCAGAGGGGACAAAGCCCAGAGGGGAGTCATACAAAATTATACAAGTGGTAAGTGACAGTCAGGATTAAATTGCAGAAAGTTTGATTCCAAATCCAGCATTTCAAGCCCCCAATGAATTTAGCTACATTTGTTAATGAGTGTAAATCAAATGTTAGGTCCAAACCTCAGTTTCTTGTTTTAACCTATTAAGAGATTGTATTCCATTTGAAAATGGAATTTTTGCTTTAAGAACACAGACACTTCCATCTCATATGATGAGGATTTCTGCTAAAACTTTAATGGAAGATAGTGTGTTTATATATGCATAGATACATAATAAATACATGGAGAGACATGCATATATATGTATATATCTGCTTGTCAAACAATCATATAGCATATCACAAACAAGCCACTTTTGTAAGATTGTACACTGAGTACCCCTCCCCACAAGGAGAAAAATAAAAGAGGGTTTTTTTGGTTTGTTTTTTTTTTTTTTTTTGTAAACAAGAAGACAACCGACAGTTACCAGCGATGACACATTTTTTTAGAAACTTGATTAGGATTATAATGTTGTTGTTGTGAGTTATAATTAGACTTCTTCCTAAAGTTTCCCTTGGTTAGGAATAGGTAACGACAGCTATTTTTTAAAAAATACCCAGGATTCTACTAATACCAAATATAGCTCATGGGCTCAGGGTTTGAGAGTTGGATGAAACCTAAAAGTTCATCTGATATCGTCCCCTCAATCTTGTAGATAAGGACACTTGAGGTCCTCAGAGGAGAAATGACTAGTTCAAAATCACATGATCATATTAACTGGCTGTCTCAGTGGTACTTTCAGAAACTATGCTTGCTCATTCATTTTTTTTTGGCCTGTATCTGTATCTTCTCATTGTACCTTTATACAGTGCCTATAATGTCACCTTAAAAAATATAAAAGTTGCATCTCAGTGAAGATTACATGATCAGCAGCATCTTTATTTAAACAGATATTTTGGTAGCACAGATGTTTACTACTAATCTAGTGTCAGTGATAGGCAATAAAGTATATTTCTAAAGCAAAGAATTATATTATGTGAGACACAAACAAACAATCTATAAACTTGTCTATCAATCAGACATTCAAGGCTTAATGGGACACACAAAGACTGATTTACTCAACACTATTTTTCTCTAAATACAGTCATTTCTTCTTTTGTGGGTATTTGTTCAAAAATACAGCATTCAGTTTACAGGCAGATAAAACACCACCAGTAAAAATGTATCAAGTATTTAATGTCTTTCTTCATCATTACTGGGGACATTACCACTCTTTTTGAAAAGTACAGAAAGCCTACTGCCCCCAAAAAGCAGTACCACCAGCCTCCCCAGTATCAGTTTCACTCATTTGAATTAGATCCTTGTGTTTCTTTTCCAAAATGCAAGTACGTTACCATATCATTAGTATCACTAACACAATGCTACATAGTGTAGCTTACTATATTGGGTTAAATAACTGTGCTTGAAAAGCAGAGGCCTGAGGAAACGGGACATAGACAAGTATATCTTCAAGGAATGGGACAGAATGGGATCATGTGGGTTTTGTAACTGAGCATAAGGTGGGAATTGACAGAGAAAATGTCCTCAGGTGTCAGACATGAGATATGAGCAAAACTATCCATTAAATCATTTAGGGTGAGGTTCAAACGTAAGACAAGCCTACGTGAAGGCTTAAACAGAATCCATAACACAATTCAGAGGGAGTCCTACTCAGGTTCCTGGAATGGTGAGAAATTCAGAGCACATTGAGATGAATCTGAAATAATTTGTACTCACTCACAACTTCACCCATATGTAATTTCATTTTATCCCACAATACTTGGAAAAGTCAAAGCTCTCAAAGCTCTTGTATGATGACCATTACAAAATAATCGTTTTGTGCCTATATGTATTAAATGATGTCCTTATTTAATTCTTTAGTATCTATAGTGCTGCATGACATAACCATACAACAGTGATAGATTAATGGTAATTGTGAAAATAAACCTTTATTTCTAGGAGTTTGGGGTCATTAATGGAACTTGGTATTTTCATGAAGAGTATTCAGACTACTCTCCTTCTCCTACTTAATTCTGGTGAAAATGGATTGTTTATTTGTACTGTTTGTCTCAGATATATAAACTGCTAGATGATCTCTTTCAGCTGTCCTGTGAATAATAGCTAGCATTCTTTATAGTCCTTTGAGTTTTGCAAAGCACTTTGCAAATATTACTGCATATAGGTGTAATCATTATCTCCACTTTGGAGATGAGAAAACTGAAGCAAACAGAGGTTTAAATGGTTTACCCAATGTCACACAACTGATAAGTGCTTGAGGCGGATTTGTCCTCCAGAATTCCTGACTCCAGACCCACTGTCCTATCCACTGTTCCACCTTGCTACCACTAATCTAAGCAATAGACATTATCCATTCACTTAAGTTTTTTGAGGGACTAGACTATATTCCCTTTTGGTTGTTTGCAGATTTTTTCCAATAGGTTGCGCAATGTCCCAAGGATTGAAGGATACATATGGTATAGTTAGAAAAAAAGAAAAATTGGATGACCTCATCATCCATGGAAAATCCTTCTTCAATTTCAATTCTTCCCTAGACTGAACTCTGAAAATAAAGACTCTTTTTTCTTTATTTTTATCCCCAGCACTTAGCACTATGCCTGGCACATAGAAGGCATGTGTTTCTTGGTTATTTCCTTCATAACAGTGGTGAATTCCTTTAGTAAGAATGTATCCCTATTTTATGTCTTGTCTGATATTCATGATTATGATCACTGGACAAAGTTATATCTTTTCATATATTAGAGAGCAATGGAAAGACTCATGGTGGATGTTTATAGGCTTTTATAACGAACTACTAGAGTAAAAGGTATCACCCGGGAAATGTGAAATCAAAAATGAAAGATGTCCATGAGGTTACATAGAGAAAGGTTTAGTGAGAGGCATCTGGGTGACACTGTGGATAAATGATAGGTCTGCATTCAGAAGCTGGGTTTAAATCCAGCCTTCAATATTTATACTGTGTGATCCTAGGCAAGTTAATTTCTGCCTCAGTTTCCTCAACTATAAAATGAGAGCTAATAATAGCACTTCACAAGACTGCTGTGAGGCTTAAATATGATAATATTTGTAAAGCACTTAGCACAATGCCTGATACATAAGACAAGCTTAATATATACTTACTCTTCCCTACAATCACAACACTGGTAACCCTACAATATCAGCAGCAAGAAAGGAGGGCCCCCAGAAAATTGGGTGGGCCCCTTGCATCATATTTGTCAAAGAAAACAAGAATTGTATAAGAGATCATAGGGATATATAGGTTGTGATCTACATCATTGAGATCCCAGATCCATTTGAGAATTATCACATGTATTATGTACCAGCCTGAAAGTGGTTCAATGTAAAAAGAAGCACTTGAGCAATAACTATAAAATATAAGTTCCTTGAGTGTAGGAGCTATTTCCTTTGAATCTTCAGTACGTAGGAGGCAAAATGGATGGTGTTGGACTGAGTATAAACCTAGTCATAGAAACTTACTAGCTATATAACCCTAGGAAGGCCACTTAAATGATGTCTGCCTCAGTTTCCTCATCTGTAAAATGGAGATAACAGCATATTTCTGAGATATTTTAAAGCAATCTGAAAATGTTAAAGTGCTTCATATAGAACAATTTTACATACACCTATTTCTGTCTTGTGATAGCCATCTGTAAGGTGGGAGGGGGAAGAAAGAAGAAAAAAAGAAGAAATTTACATGATAACTTCATTATATATTTAAAAGGAATAGCAAATTGTACATAATAGATTCGTAGTTTCATGTGCAATAATCTAATTTATTATGCTATGTTATGAAAATGCTTGTTTTATTTCATAAATTAAAAATAAAATAATTTTTAAAGTGCTACAAAAGTGTTAATTAGTAGTAGTAGTAGCAGCAGTAAATGCAGCAGCAGTAGTAGCAGCAATAGAGTGCTGAACCTGAATCAAATACTGCCTCAAATATTTATTAGCTGTGTGGTCTTGGGCAAGTCACTTAAACTCATCTGTTAAATGGAGATGCAATAACACCTTTCTCCCACAGTTATTGTAAGGATAAAGTGAGATATTTTAAAGCTTTTTACGAAGCTTAAAGTCTTTATAATGTTTACTACTGCTGCTATTTTACTACTACTGCTACTACTACTACTACTGCTACTACTACTACTACTACTACTAGCAGCAGCAGCTGTGGATAGAACAATGAGCCTAGAATCAGGAAGACTTAAATTGAAAACCCTCCTTAGAATCTTACTAGCTTCAAGATCGTAGTTAAGTCACTTAAACTCTGCCTCAGTTTCCTTAACTATAAAATGAGAATGAGAATAATACCTACCTCACAGGGCGGTTGTGAGAATAAAATGAGATAATATTTGTAAAGCATTTAGCACTATGCCTATCACATAACAGGCACTATATAAAATTTTGTTTCCTTCTCCTTTCTTTCCCTTGTAGTATCCCCAGAACCTAGCACCGTACTCAGCATAAGGTGATACTAGCTTGTTGAAATGAACTGAACATTCATTCAATGTTCAGTATAAGATGTCTACTATGTGCTAGATACTATGATAAGTAATAGGGAAAAGTCAAAGAAGAATAAATAATTAAAAATAATTTAGTAGCTGTTCTTTATAAGTGTACACTATCATATATCAGGTTTGATCTCATTACATGCATGGAACCCATAAAACTTAAGGGTAAGAAATATTCCTCACCCTATGATATCACAATATCTTTAACTAGGTTTCATTTGATGATCTTCCCCAGAATATTCCTTCCATCCATATACTTCTGAACTAGAATAACACATACCAGCACTACTGAAAGATATCCACTCAATTTTCTATTCACTTGCAGGAGGTCACACTCTTCCAGATGGGTAAGAGAAGAAATGAGCTTTTCCATCACAGCCCTAAGATCTAATGACACGCTATGGGACATCGCACACACTCACTTTTCAAATCCTTGCGATCTGATCTCAGACCTAACCACATAAATGAAACAGCTCCTGCCAAGGTTACTTAAAACCTATTAAGTTGACACATTGTGTACTTTTCTTAGTCTTTATCCTTGAATTCTCGGCAGCATTTGATCCTTTGTCCATCTCCTCCTCCTGCACACTCTTTCCTCCATAACTTTACATGACATTGAAATCTCCTGGTTTTCTTCCTATTTACCTGGTCATTATTCAATCTCCTTGTGAACTTTATCTAACTCCCTACGTATGAATGTACCCCAGGGTTCTTTTCTGGGCCCTCTTTCTTCTCTTGTACATGCTTTCTCCGTGTTCTCATTAGTTCCCTTGGGCTCAACTATGACTTCTATACAGATAACTACTGGACCCATCATTCTTCTAATATCTAGCCCATCATTCTTCTAATCTATAGTATGACATCACTGAAAGTCTACTGGAAATATTCAGTTAAATGTCCGATAGGCATATCAAACTTTATATATCCCAAACAGAACTCATGATATCTCCCTTCAAATATTCCCTTCTTCCTTCTCAATTTCTAATGAGGACACTATCGTCCTCAACTCTTCCTTCTCCCTCCCTATATTAAATGGGTTGTCAATTCTATCACCTTGATGTATCTCTCATCCATTCCCTTCTTTTCAGCTCACATGATCATTTACTCAGGACCTCACCTGACCTCTAACCTCAGCTGTTACAGTGGTCACTTAGGTCTATGTGTTTTAAGTCTCCACCCTCTCCAAGAGAAAATGAATCAGAAAGTACCCTGTGGGAGAGACAAGAGGCAGCTTATTCGAGGGGAATCAAAGCCCCACCACCACAACTTTGACAACCAACTCTCCTGACACCTATATGGAGATGGCCTAGGAACCTGAACCCCAGTGCCTAGTGAAAAACATGGCCTACTTAAATCACCAGACCTACTTCTAACTCCTCCCCCAAAACCTATAAATTAAATTCTGAGAAGAAAGGTCCAGCCAACCCCACTAATTGCCACCTGCAGCATAGCCAAGGCAGCCTACCTGAAGCAGCATAGCACCCTAAGGAAAAGACTGGGACTGGCATGTGTCATTCAAGTCAAAGAATCCCCACAACCTTAGACACTACTTCAACCACCATCTCCTCTCATAATCACAAGGAGTTAGCACATAAACCCCAACTCAAATATAGCAATGCCTCCAGCACAACATTGCCACTTCCAGCCCAGGCCCTACAATAATCACTGAGGGGAGAAATCACTGTGGAGAAAGGGTCCTTCCCTCCTGACTACCACCAACACCACCTGTCTGCACACTGCCACTGATGGTCAGGTATGAAAAAGATTCCTAGAAGTGGCAGGACTCCCGCTGCTCCTCCCTGTCCTGCTATCTTCCCAGATTTCACAATCATCATTTTGGAAAGTAATACCCAGGAGAAATACAACCTGATAGCTGCTTTTTGGGCATTGAAGTCACAGCTACTGAAGATCCAGAAAGAAAAGTTTTTGCCACTAAACTCCTTCACTCTGTCAAATGTTCAACATCAGAAAATGATGCTGTTTTGTTGGGATGACATTAAAGATGTGTTGCCATCTGCTTTGTCATTGCACCCTTATATATAGCAGCTCTTTTTGTGGTGTCAAAGAATTGGAAATCGAGAGGATGCCCATCAATTAGGGAATGACTGAACAAGTTGAGGTATATGAAAATAATGGAATACTATTGTGCTGTAAAAAATGATGAACAGGAGGATTTCAAAAAAACCTGGAAAGATTTACATGAACTGATGCTGAGTGAAGTGAGTAGAACCAGGAGAACCTTGTACACTGTAACAGCAACATTATCTGACAATAAGCTTTGACGGACTTAGCTCTTCTCAGTAGTTCCAAAAGACTCATGACAAAAAATGCTGTCCACCTCCAGAAGAGAAAACTATGGGAACTGAATGCAGATTGAAGGATACTATTTTCTCTTTTTTTTTCCTTTCTTGTGGTTTTACTCTTTTTTTCTGATTCTTCCTTCAAAACATGAGTAATGTGAAAAATATGTTTGATACGATTACCTCTGTATCAAATTGTTTGACATCTTGCAGGGGGAACGGGGAGAGAAAAAATTTAGAACTCAAAATCTTATAAAAGTGAATGTTGAAAACTAAAAAAAAATAAACAAATAAATTTTTTTTAAAAGGATCTTGGGACCTTTCCATACCCTTGCTGAAACCTCCCATACCTATTCTCTTCTCCTATTAGAATATGAGCTCCTTAAGAGTACAGGCTATCTTACTTTTCTATTCGTGTCTTCAACTCTGAGCACAGTGTTTGTACTTAGTCAAGCACTTAATAATTTTTTTTCATTCTTTCTTTTATTCTGTCATCCATAGAGCCTGATATTTCTAAAGCAAATGATTTCATACTATCACCTAAGAAACTCCAATGGTTCACTATTGCCAAAAGATAAACTCTTTCATTTAGCTTTAAAATCCTTTTGTAATCTAGCCCCAGCTGACATTTAATGGCCAATTACACATTACTCTACTTCACACACTCTACAATTCAGTCAAATTGATCAGCTTGCTTTTCCTATATAAACCCTTCCATCTCTTAATCTGTGTCTTTGCACAGGCTACTCTTCATGCCTATAATGTACATAACTATCATGTACATTAAGAATCATCTTCCTGGTGTCAGAAGGAAAGACAAACAACGACAATAACAGCAACCTAGTGCAGTTCCTGGCACATAGGAAGTAAATGCCAGTTGAACTGAATTGAATCCATTATCAGTACTCAGAAGGTCAGTGCCTCACAGAAGTATTATTTCCTGTTCTGGTATTCTGAGAATTTGCTTTAGTTATTAGGTAGGAATAATTTAAATCTAAAACTGGGGAACTACTTTCAAGGAATTCCAGAACCACCAGTCATTAACAAGAAAAATGGCTATCTTGTGGTAAGCATGAAACTTCTGGAATTAGGAGAGTCAAAGGGGCAAAACTAGCCTTACAAGAATTCTCAACATCCTCTCTTAGCATGTGACATTTTCTAATTTTTTTCCTTGTCAGTCACAGGGGCATAGGAGCCTAGAGCTTAATTTGTACCTTTTAGAAAATCATTATGCAATTTTTAACTACATTAAATTTAAAACTGCCCTAGGTTCCTCAGGCTAATTATCCATAACTTCCTACCCCCTCCAAGCTTAAAAAATTACACAACCCAAATATAAGTGTCACTCTTCTATCCATATTTGTATCATCATATTTTTGGTGGCAGTATTTTACAGTTCAACAAATGAACTTGTACTCATGGAAACCGAGTTCAAAAATCAGTTCTGTCACTTGCTATGTGACCTTGGATAATTCAGCATCTCTGGGACTCTGCTTTCCACATCTAGAAAATATACAGGTTGACCTATTTATAGCTAAGACCCTTTTAAACTCTAGATCTATCATCCTTTATCATCACAAATCAATCTAAGGCTGGTAGTTAATTCTTTGTAAACTGCAAGGTGTTATACAAGTACAATGTGTTGTGACTGCTGGTGTTATATCAGTGTTTTTCTTTTCTATAGGAAATCCAGTTTTCTTTTGTGATTTGAAAATTACTACATAAAGATGCTCAACAAGAGAGTAAACTGTGTTCCCCACAGGGCCTAGTATAATACTACTTCATAGAAGATACACAGTAGCTTGACTGGTTGTAAAATGTCCAATTTGTGCCCTTGACAGAACCCTGAGAATTTCAGAGGAAACAGTACTATTTAGTAATGATGAATCAGCACCAACTTTACAAGCTTTTCCTAGGACAACTACAAGAAAAAAAATAGTAACAACCACAAAAAAAAAATTTATGGCATATTACCTCTTGAAAAGTAATATGATACAATGGAAAAAGTACAGTGGATTTGGAAGCAAAAAATCTGGGTTGAAATCCTATTTTTTTTTCTTTCTGGACCTCAGTTTTCTCTTCTGTAAAATGAAGAGATTGGACTAGATAATTTTCAAAGTCTCCTTTAGCTATAAACCCTAACATTATATGAGAAAAATTAGGTAGGTGTTACAAGATTTATTTTTCCATTCTAAAGCCCTGCACCCCATCTTCAAAGATAACCCTAATGGAGTAAGTCACAGAGACTTAAGTCCAAGGAAAGGATTTTAAATGTTTTCTGATAAGTGTAGTTTTAGGCAAACTAAAACAATAATGCGTTTTTTAAAAGTTTTCTATTTTTCTCATCAGACTTATAATTTCTTTGTCATTAGGAATTCTGGGAGAGAAAACCCCCTTTACCCATGAAGATTAATAACTGCTCTGTAATAAGTCTTACAGATCTGCTTGGTGCAATAAAAGATTAAACGGATCACAGCTCAGGATAATATAGACAGTAGCTGTCAGAGGTGAAACTTAAATCCGAGTCTTCCTCATTTTGAAGTGGGTTCCCTCCCAACTATACCGTTCTTTATATTCCTGAAGAAGAAAACCAGCACTGTAAGAAACAAAGAAAAAGACAGTTTCAGAGAGACCTAGGAAGACTTAGATGAACTGATAGAAAGGGTGTGAACAGAACCAGGGGAATAATTTATACCACAACATCAATTTTGTAAAAAATAAATAACAGTTGTGGAAGTCATAAGAAGTAAGTTCAACTAAATTATCAACCATAAATTCAGAGGACTGTTAAAGAAGGTCTTACAGAACTATTCCCCCTTTATATGCAAAATGAAAAGTTCATTTTTAGACTTTGTCAACATGGAATTTGTTTTGCTTATCAATGTACATAGGAAGTAAAACTTTTTTCCCTTTTGTTTTTTATTGTGTTGGGGGAAACAAACAACTGCTTAGTAATTTTTTTATATAAAATTTTATGTTAAAACAATCAATGCAGTTGTTCATGAGTTTGCTTAAGAATTCGAACACTACCTAAGGTGACTAGAGCTCTATGTTGAAAAGTTAATAACCACTCAGGTATGACTTGGGTCTATAAATCTTGACCACCCTGATAACCATGATAGTGTATTTGGGTGCTAGGCCTATATTTTTCACTGTTGAACACTCCTGAGAATATAATTGAAGACAGTACTTCATTTAGTCTTTTCATATTTTTTCAAGCTCACAAAATATTCTTGGCAGTTAACTATTAACAGATAGCTAAAAATCTGTGTTGCCAATTGATGTTGTAAGAGTAGCAGAAAATCAAAGCCATTTGAGGAGAGCTATGTTCCACTATTCTAACAGCTTCCTCAACTCAAGTGAGAAAGCCTGAAGCCCCCCAAATTCCTTCTTATTGTAGTTTTGCAAACAAAATTTGAATTAGACTATTTCCATTCAGATCTTTCACCAACCCAACCCATCTGGTTACCCCTTTTTATTTATTTCAAGCCTTCCTTTTAGCGTTTTTTTGTCTATTAGACATTCTCTTTCCTTCTTCTTTGAGGCTCCCTCCTGACTCTCCAAACTGTCTTCTTCTTTCCTTCCACAATGACCCAAGAAATTTTTCACTCTGAAAGCATCCTGGAAGATACCCCCTTCCTTTTATTCCCCTCCCCTAAACTTTCTCTTAAAGAAGAGAAATCACAGTTTAGTCAATTTAATGTCAACACTGGAAAAGATATAGGAGCAAATCATTAAAAAAAAATCAATCTAAAAACTTCAAAAACATCCAAGGACACTAGGAAAAATACAGTATTATGAAAAAGAAATAAAGTCTTACAAATCACATTTCTCTATTACACAAATATGAAACATAGTTATAGGAGGGGAACAAAAGATGGACCACATCCTCACTTCACTAAACTTTTCTCCTCTTTTACATTTCAATTTCTCTTTTAATTATAGACTTATCAACATGTTTCCCATGCAATGCTTAAGTAATCTATATTTCAAACTAATATTCAAAACAAATTATCAATGACTTGAACTCATTGTGAATTCACTGACTAGTCACTCATAAGAATCTGTGATGTGCTTTTTAACATTTGAAAAATGCATGAATTAAAAGAGAGGAAGAAAATAGCACCAAGTAGAATAGCTCTTTGAAGTATATGAATAAAATTCTAAACCATCTTGACAAAACTGAGGCAAAGTAACCATAAATACCAGTGTGAAAAATGAAGTTTAATAGGTAGAAGAATTAGAGTGGCAGATGCAGAAAACGTGACTGGGAAGGATTCGGTTCTCAGTTCTGCTAACAACTGCATAACTTCAGGAAAATCAGTTCATTTCTCAGACTTCCTTTCATGTAGCAATGAGCAGATCTTAACTAGGTTGCTACTGTTATTGTTTAGGTATATTTTTGGTAACTATATTTCAATTTTGTAATATTTTCCTTTATAATCCTATGCATTTCATTTTATGAATTTAAGAACATTATTCTGCAGATACCATAGATTTCCCCAGACTGACAAAGGTGTCCATGACACATGATAAATTAAGAACCTTAGCCAAGATGACCCCTAAGGCATGTTTGAGTGATGTAAAACTATGTTATAGTCTTTATGTAGAAACCAGATCTCTTGAAGATAGGCTGTGTGCAATGCCCAAAGAGTACTGTCCAATTCAGAAAACCAATTTAGGCTGTTGAAAACCAGCCTAAATATTAACATATTTTGAAAAGGGCTATTAGTGATGCAAATAATCACTTATCTCTGATTTGTGGTCTGGACCAATAAAGAAACCAATGAATCACTTTGGAAGTAGCTGTGAAATATTCCAGCCTTGATAATTTTATTTTGATAGGTCTCAACAGCACTGGAATTTCTCCATGAGTAAGGACTTATTCATTCAATTTAGTTCAAGTCAAAATTTACAGTTATACCAGTCCTAAAATTGATCTCTCACTGGAATAAAACCAACCTAGCCATTGAAAAACAGGCATTCCCATATCCAAATAGGCAGATTTTGGAACATGGATTGTAATCTGTATTTCTTAGATTTTATGTGGAGGGAAAGAAGTCAGGACAAGAATCGACTGGTATGAAAATGGGGGAAAAAAGATTCAGTAATAAAATGAATCAACCTAAAGATACATCAATTGGGATATCCACTACTAGAATATGGGCACAAAAGAACACTATCTAAAGATAACCAAATCCTTCTACTCCAGAATAATTTATAAATCTGTTCTTCTTTGAAGCTATCAATTTTTTATACATCTGGTCATGCAACCCTACTTTAGGTTGAAAATATGACACATGATTTCTAATTACTCTTTGACTCCAAAGCTTTTCTTTCTTTTTTAAGTCAATACCAAAGCATTAACCTGCTCCCCAAAAAAGTTAAGTAGAAGCTTTTTTTATGGTTGTTACATGGGTGACATTGCTGCATGTGTTACTGACCATTACTTTTTATATATTAAAACATCATTATCTGCTCCTTGAAGGTTTTTGTAGTTTCAGAGCTTAGCTTTTAATTCTTAATACCCTAAAGACAACAAGCCTGAAAGGATAGAGCATAAAAGAAAGTACTTTACTGAAATAAAGGGCAGCTCTAATCCGCCTTTGGATGGGGCTCAAAATATATACCCTTTTTAGCCTGTTTAGAATTCTAGTTTCAGTCACAGACCTAGCATAAGAATGTGGTTGTCTGAAGGCCCATTCTTACTCCCTGAGACCTGAGCAAGTGTTTATCTCCTGTTGGGAAGAAGGAAGCCTTAGTGAATATTGAACATCAGCTAGGAAATGTTTCACAGCTGTGCTTTCTTTCATTTTATGCTTCAGACTCCCAATGTAAGGCTTTTGCCTCTGTTATCACTTGTAAAAACCTTAGTCTCTCCCAACTGTTGTCTATGACCAGAAATTAGGCACTGCTTGCATGACAGAATCTACTACCCAATGAATATTTGGTCTTTGCGTCCCAATGTTAGTGGGGCAAAACGGTATAACTTTATACATTGAGCAACCACCTAGAAATCAATTTGGTGTGATTTATTTTTTTGTGTTTTTAAAAATTATAATCAATTCTTTAAAAAGTCATTTTCTGCCTTAAAAAAAAACCAAAAAAAACATTGGTCTGATCAGGAAAAAGGGGGTGGGGGAGGGATCGGCAAAGACAGGTAAAATCCTTCTGTTACTATTTACACCTAAAAATATGATCCCAAAACAAAAGCTTTGCTCCTCTGTCCAGTTTGATGTCTTTTTCATGCTGCCTCAGTGATGGTCGAATAATTGGTTGTTCACTTGTGTCCTTGTCTCCCCCGACAGTTCCACAGATGCCCTGAACAATACTCCAAAGACTGCTTTCAGTAGGGGCAAATCCTCATTAATCATTCCTAGTTGACAGCACAAGGGAACACCTGCATCTGGTGCAGGAACCAAGCACTGGCTTCTGGGAGCATGTATTAAAGACTAACCAATCCAAGTTGTGGGAGTCCACTTTTAATGGTCATGTGAAAAATCCCTCTTCTCTGACTTTCCCTTTTATTAAACATTTCAAATTAGAGGCTGGGGCTCATGTCACTGTTCAGACCACAATGTGTCTTAAGCTAGTAGAGGAGGAAATTAACACAACTGTGTGATATGATAAATAGCTACTAAATTCTTTATGTCCGTATCAAGAAATGTTAGCATTAAATACTAATGAAGTGTCACATCATTCTCACTTAGGAATGGCTAAACTTTGAGCTTCCATAGGATCCTATGGGCCCATAAATGTTTTCCCTACTCTGTTCCATAGACAGAGTATATCAAATATAAAATAATCATCTTTGTTGGTGGTTTAGAATGATTTCTCTCTCTTCTGTGCTAAAATTTTCTTTTGCAAACTTAATCAATTTGTCTGTTTTTCAATGGGGTATATGATAGATCTTTATCAGAGAACAGGATATAACAAAGGTAATCAAGTACATAATTATGTGCAATTTAAGTTCTTTGAACTCACTTCTTCAACAATGTATTTTAAAAATCGACATATTACATACAAGCTCTTTTTTCTTCCCATTTTGCTACAGCTGTCAGAAATCAGAAACAGCACTAGATTATTTAAATTCTAATTCTGACTTCCTAGTTATCTTTTACAAGGTATTGAGAAAGTATATAGTTTAAATTTGCAACATATCAATCTACAAGTGGAACAGAAATGGGCAACTGACAAAGCACTTGGATGAATCATAGCAAACAATAACTTTATACAATCAAGAAGATTTTTAAAAGATTGGAAAAGATAGAAAAGAACAACAAACTACCAAGGAAAGTACGATCTTGAAACAAGACTGTAAAGACATTCCAATGACCAGCAAGACTTGTGATTATGATTAACATTTACTGAAAACAAATGACAATTTTGCCTGTCAATCAATCACAATTACTTGAGAAATTATTTCTTCATAATTATATGAGAAATGACAAAGATGAAGGAAACTATTCAATTAAAATGAATCCATTAAGTTAATAACGCTAGATAAGATGTCAGCTTTCATCTGAAAGAAAAACTAGATTTGACTTTTTTAGGTTAACAATTGACGAGTACCAATATGGGTACACTTTGAGTACAAAGTTCCAATTCAGAGAGTTCACAGATTGCTTGGAAAGTTTTTTTAAAGTTTCATATTAATTCTGCAGTAATTTGTACCTTTTACTGGAAAGTTAATATCAATCAAACAAGCAAGCAAGCATTTGTTAATCTACTATTATATCCAGGAATGTTGCCTGGTTTTATTTCCTGATGCTGAAGATAATGTCTAAAATTTATTCTATTTTTACTGCCCCATTTGTTGCAGCAATAGTTAAATTAAATGTTTGCAAAATCTTTGATTTTTGCAAAGCAAAATGTATGTATGCAAAAATGTGACTGTTACTATTTAATATTTTTGTACATTTGACTTCATTAATATTGGAAATTCCTGGTTCACATAATACTTTTACTAATACAGATTAAAACTTTCTCTAGAATTTAGTTTAGAAAATTGCCTGGTACACTGAGAACATAAATAACTTGTTACTGACACAGTCAATCTATGTCAAAAGCCAGGTTTGTACCCAGATCTTCTGAATTCACAGCCCCTATTTGCGTTATTGTGGCACAGTGCCTCTCACAGGTCCAGACCAATGTTTTCTATTATTGTCTTGAAGATCATACGCAAAGTCTGCCTCCGAAGGCAATTCATGTCATCTAGGTTGTTTGGGGCCATGCCATAAGATTGGCATCCTTTCCATGAGCAAGAATAACATGAACCAACTAGGTAATCCATTTTCAATGGTCTCAGTGTACGCGTTGTATAGTTATTTTTCTCATCCAGATGTCTTAGTCTACTGATGCTACAGCAAGCATAGCCTAAAATTAATGTGGTATCCACAAGGCAGTGGCCTCTTCTTCATGGAGTGGTCCTATTTCCCTTAGCAGAGAATCAACCCCAAACTACCTGCCATGCCAGCTACATTAGAAGGCAACAATCCCCGTACAGCTGCAACTATATTCCAAAAGGGGCACATTCACAAAGCAGGATGGTGCAGCATAAATAGGACTATTCAGAAATAGGAAATACAGAATCTCTTCCAAATTCTGCCATTAGCCCCATTGTGCCACCTTGGACAAGTCATTTTAGCTCTTTAAGCCTTAGTTTCTTATATGAGGGGTTAGATTAGATGACCTTTCTATTCCCTTCAGCCTCTTGTTTTCTATGGTCTGTGCCTTCTATGGTCCTCTACTAGGTCTAGCATTAAGGCACTCTACCTTGAACATTTTGAGGCACAAGGGGATCAGACCTGTGATTTTATTAGGACACAGAGCTCCAGATGTGGAAATTCCTTCCACCAGGGCAGATTAGCACTTGTTCTGAGATTTATAATCTTACAGAGTTGAATGGGGCAATGAGAAATTAGGAGGCATGCTAAGGTTAGCACAGCCTAGTGGTTTAGAGGCAAGACATGAACCCAGCTTTTCTTAACTCCAGGGCCAACTTCCACTATGCCAGGCAAGCTCTCTTGAATATAGTGTTAAATAAATCTCTGTGAATGAATGAGGAGTGGGGATGCTCCTCGTGGTACCATTCCTCTGGGTGCCTAGTTGTTAGTCTTCAACATCTGCTTTCCCTTCTCCTACCAGACCACCTAGCTGCTACAGAAAGTCACAGAACCGCGCTGACTAGATCCACCAAAAATTTCATCCTACACAGCCTCTAAACTGGACAACAATCCTTTTATCCATCTCTTACACAGTCGTGATCACACTTCCCATATTGTTCTAATCTGTCCTTCTATTCTCTTCAAGTCCTGAAGCCCAATCTTCCAAATAAACTATGACAGCAATCAACTTGGTTTTTTTCTCTGTTGTCTTCCTGAATCCCTTTCCAACATCAAATACATGATCACAACTTCATTTTTAAAGTTTTTTCTCCTTTGGATTCCAATCCATGGAATTTTTGTTTTCCTTTTATTTCTCTGATTCCTCTGTCTCTTTTCTTTTGTAAGAGGCAATGTTATACACCAGAAAGTGTCCTGAACTGAGCATCAGAAAGACCTGGTTTTGCATACTGACTCTGAAACTTGCAAGCTGTGTGACCACTGTCATTAAATATCTCTGTTTCAGGTTCTTCATCTGCAAAATGAGGTCAATAACTCCTGAAGTATTGTCCTCAGAGGGTGGTTTTGAGGCTCACTGGTGTAATGTAGGCAAAGTGCTATATAAATGTGAGTTATTATTTCCTTTTTTCCTGTAGGTTCTAGCACAATATTTTCCTCCCAGTAAGCAGTAAATAAATATTGTTGAATTTAAATTTCTCAGCTATTGTTTAATAGACAGTTTATTTTATATTTTCTCAGGACTCAAATGCTGTGTAAAAAGAAAATTCAAATAAAAAATAAGAAAATTCAGCCCTGACATTCATCCCTAGTCTAGGGATGATTAAGTACAGATTTAAAACTCAACTGTGAGCTATAATTTTGAAACTTGCACAAATAGAACCATTACTTTTCTTGAACAGCCTAAAAGAAAATTGTTTAAAATAGATTCTTTGAAGATTTTTAAAAATATATTTTAAAAGGCATTTACAATAGTCTGATAATCAGTTTTCCTATCTCCAGTCTCCCTTCTTCAATACAGTCTCTATATAGATGCCAGATTGATATTCCTGAAGTACTGTTATGACCATGTCAATTCCCTGCTTAAGGAGTTTAAATGACTCGCTACTGACTAGAGCAAAATACAAACTGTATTTCATTTAAAGTCATTCACAAACTAATTCAAATTTATTTTTAGGTTGATTTCACATTAGGTCTCCCTTCTCTCTCTCTCTCTCTCTCTCTCTCTCTCTCTCTCTCTCTCTCTCTCTCTCTCTCTCACTCTCTCTCTCTCTCTCTCTCTCTATCTATCTATCTATCTATGTGTCTGTCTGTTTATCTATTTATCTATGTTCCATTGAAGCTGATGTTCTTACTTGTTCTCTGTACAAGACATTACACCTACTATCACCATGCCTGTATTACATCTCCCACCACCATGTATTTGCAGAAGATATTCTTATTCCTGGAAAGTCTCACTTCTTACTTTCAACTTTTATGTTCCATAACTACCTTTTAAAGAATGCCACCTCCTATAGGAGGCCTTTCCTTATCACCCTAATTATCAGTGTTCTCCCTAACCTCCCACCAAGAAAATTTTAAATTTATTTGGCATATATTTTATATTTACTTATCTGTAAACCCATTACTTCCTCTGAGTAACACATGAGCTCCTTGAATCAAGGGACAATATAATCTTTATTTTTGTATCCCTGTGACCTAGCAGAGTGTTTGGTATGTGTCAGGTACTTAAAATGCTTATTGAATTGAACTGGATTTTACTTTAGACAATAAGAAATGGTATTTCATTTTCTGATGAATCAGCAGAATTCCACTTTAACATAACTAATTACTACATCAGTGTATATGTAACACAGGTCCCATCATGTCTCCTGAAACAAACTAAAACATGTTGTGATTAGGTTAACCTATTTGGCAAATGTTAGTCATGCCCCCTAAAATCAACATGATAATGGAGTTAACAAGTTGCTTCCTCCACACAAAAACCATTTACAGAAATATTCCAAGTAAGAATTTTAGAGTATAAAGACATCTTAGCTATCATCTTTTCACTATCCATATTTTAAAGATGGGGAAACTGAAGCTAATAGAAGTTACTAGCCCAAAGTTGCACAATTAGTAGCCCCTCACATTTGGCCTGATGTTCAATCAAGATCATACATATTTAACTTATTATTTTTATATTTCTTTTCACTACATTAAGAAATAAGGAATCCAAGTCTCTTTTTCTTGATGGAAACATACTCTTTAAATGCATAGGGGATAGGTGTTCCCTTCATATCAACTAATGGCCAAAGCTAACTTCAAGATTCATAGTTCTGGGCCAAAAAGTAGTTACTAAATATTGATATTATGGATATCAATATTGATATTGATGGATATCTCCATCAATATTTCACAAGAAACTAGAAATGAGAAAGTATAGAACTATGGTTTCATTATATAGGAAACTCAAGAAAAGGGATTCATACCAATGCTGGTCAGCACCTTCTCTGCAACAAATATCAATAGAATACAGTGTCCTCTAAAAGATCCTAGGAAACATTTGAGGATAAATTGTAAGATATGATCCCTACTCTTACGGAGTTTTCAATCTAAGAGAGGGAATGGCATGAGCACACAAATATACATAACGTCAATTAGAATATGAGTAGTACACTAATACAAAATGCTATGAGATTAGAAAAGGGAGAAATCACTTGTATTTGGAAGGATTAGGGGAAAATTCATGAATCTTGGATTTGCGAAATGGGAAGAGGTAAAGACGTGAAGTTCTAGGCATAGAAAATAAAATGATATAGAAAAAGCAGTAGGAAAGTGAAGGACATGTTTAGGGAAACTCTGAATCTCAATTTTGAGGTGGGAATGCATAGTCTTGATTTAAATATTCTTCCAGTTCTGACATTCTGTAATTCTAAAACGTGTGATGTGTCATTACTATTAGATGCCATTTAAATACTGGTTCATGTTTATGCAACCTCAATCAGCAAGCTAATAAACGAGAGCATTTTTTTTTATATCATGATACAATTTTGTGGATTCTAATGCTTGTTCTATTTTACAAAATGTAGAGTTTTTTATAGATCATATTCTATGGTATTTTGTTTGGGATTATTTTTCCCTACTCTCTCCAATACAGATAGAATTTTAAAAAAACTAATATGTTTATCTTTTAGAATAATTGCTAGATATTGTCTCCTTTTTCATCATCAGATCATGACTGACTGCAGTGTTAATTTGTATATCTTAATCCTAGAATACCTAGTATAACTTAACCCTAGAATTATTCAGATTATTGATTTTGTGTGCAGATCTTTACATTATAAATAATATTCCATTTAAATACAATAAATGTTTATTAAGTACTTATTATGAGGACAGCATTAAACCCTTCATTAAGAAGATACAAGGCAAAACATGACTCTTGACCAAGAAGACTGCAGCCTTATAGGCAGTTCTGACATATTTGCACACACATTTAAAAAAAACAACTTTGAAAGGACATAATTAGATTAGAGAAATATAAGCAATATGCCATTTACATCTTAGGAGTAAAAACATTATTTGAAGGAGATAGTCAACAAGCATTAATAAGCATCTACTTTGTGTAAGGTACTATGGAAAGAATAAGAGACACAGTGAGACAGAGAGAGAAGGTGGAATCATCAGATGTAGACTTCTTCCAAGAAGCCTAGCCTTAAAAAAGGTTGGGGGGGGGGGGCATAATATTCTAGCTAGATGGAGTGAAGGGGCCAAAGGAAGCTGTCCAGTAGGAGAAATTAAAGATGCATGAGAAAGATCCTTGATGGGAGGAGTTGGCATCAAGGACTCTAGTGGAGAGATTAGCTTTAGCTAGTAATGATGAAGCCTATTTTTGCTGAGCAGAAGAAGGGGGGAGATGGCAATGATGTTGAAAAGGGGTGTAGGAGGAGAGTTGAGAGAGCTCCCAAAAGATGGTCTTAATAAGACTAAATCATCTGCTGTGGACATGAGAGTATAATTAAGGGATTCAGGAAAGAAGAAAAGTATTACAGTAGAGAATGAGAAAAAAAAAGTATACAGAGGTAGAATAGAAGAGTTGGAGAGCTGCAAATGTATGGTTTTTTTTTCTGCTCCTGTAACTTCATTAGTATAAGGAATGGCAGTAGTTGAAACTACTTCTGCAGATTGACAGTTTACCTGCAGTTTATGGTCTTAAAGCAATGGGAGACGCAGAGAAATTAAGGGATTTGTCCAAGGTCACATGGATAGTGTATGCTAAAAACAAGATTTGAGCCCAGTTTTTTCTTGGTATCATAAATATAGAGATGGAAAGGACCTCAAAGGTTATGTAGTTCAACCTACCTAATTATATAATTAAGGACACAGAGACACAAGGAAGTTAACTGACTTGCAAAAGGTCACAAAGGCAGCAAGGGTCATAGAGAAAATTTAGAGCCAGTATTCTTTCTACTATACCATACTACCTCTAAGTACACATTTATAAGTAAAATTAGTTCAATCTAAGTCAACTAGCATTTATTAAACATCTATATGCAAGGCTCTGTGTTAGATATTGTGTGCATGTATAATACAGTATGTATTGTATGGATGCATAGATGTGTATAATATAGGATATATATGTATAATGATAAATAGCATTCTTAATCATACTTATCATAGTTTAGTGTCATAGAAGAACAAAATTCTTGTAAAATACTTGAGCACAAGGATTGAATTATGACTGGATGAGTCCTTCAAGATCATCTGGTCACACTCCTTCACAAACATACCTCGTTTTATTGCACTTCATTATGTTCTGCAGAAATGGGGGAGGGGGATTGTTGCCTATTTTCTTTTCTTTACAAATTGAAGTTTTCAGCAACCCTGCCTTGAGCAAATCCATTGATGCCATTTTTCCAATAGCATATTCTCACATTGTGTCTCTATGTCACATTTTAGTCATTCTCACAATATTTCAAACTTTTTAGTTGTGGTGATCTGTGATTAGTGGTTTTTGATGTTACTATTGCAGTGGTTTGGGGGCTTTACTAACTGTGCCCATATAAGAGAGAGAACTTAATCAATAAATGCTGCATGTGTTCTGACTGCTCTATGGAATCGCCATTCCCTTCTCTCACCCTCTCATCAGGTATCCCTACTCCCTGAGACACAACAATATAGACATTAAGCCAATGAATAACCTTAAAATGTAAGGAAGAGTCCATTGTTGTGGTAAGCTTTACTGTTGTCTCATTTTAAGAAATCACCCCAACGTTCAGGGACCACCACCTTGATTAGTCAGCAGTAATCAACATGGAGGCAAGACCCTCCACCAGCAAAAAGATTATGACTTGCTGAAGGCACAGATGATGGTTAGCATTTTTAGCAATAAAGTCTTTTTAATTAAGATATGTACTTTTTTAGACATAATATTATTGTACACTTAATAGACAACAGTGTGTTGTAAAGTCATTGTAAACACATGCACTGGAAAACCAAAAAAATTCATGTGGCTCACTTTATTGTGATATTTACTCATTGTTGGGGTCTAGAATCAAAGCCACAATATCTCCAAAGTGTGCTTAAATTTTACATATGGGAAAACTGAGGCCTGAGGTACAAAGTGACTCACCTCAAAACACACAGCTAAAAACAGCAAAGCAAGAATTTAGATACAAGTCCCTTAATTCCAAGTTCAATTTTCTTTCTACTGCATCACACCGTCCACAGTAATTCAGTCTTCCTATACAGTGAGAATCCTAGGCTCCTGGTCCTAAGATATATATATATACATATATATATGACCTTACAGAGCATGAAAGGAACTTGAAAGCTAGAAGTTGGTTCCTCAGAAAATTGCTATCTTTTTAATAGTATTTTCTCCCAGAAAAAAAGATGTAACTTTTCTATTAAAAAATAAAAATATTTTATTGCTATTATTACCATGTTATTATTCATTATTATAACTACTACAGTAACAATAGTAATAGCAACAATATTTGGAGTTTATATAATGCTCTGAAGTTTGAAAGTGCTTTAAAGACATTATCTCATTTCATTCTCATAACAATCCTATGAAGAAAGTACTATTTTATTTTATTTTATACTGATGACAAACCGAGGTTCACAGGCTAACTTTCCCAAGTTCAAATAACTAGCTGATGCCTAAGACAGCATTTGAACAGGGATCTTCTTGACTGCTGGTCCAGCTCTCTCAATCAAAACAAAAACACAAAAAAAATTTAAAAGGCATCAGGATCAGGAAGAAATCAAGAAAAAATATTACTTAGATAGCAATGTGCCCCAAATCAATCTTTTTAAAAGGTAAATTATACACCTATGTATGTATACATATACATGTGTATGTGTGCATCATCATAAGAAAAATTAAAATACAAGGAATAGTTTAAAATACATTGAATCAGAAAAGTCTTAAAGAAGACACTATAGGAGAATGCCTACAAGTTGCTTCTTAAAATCAAAAGATAAAAAAGGTAATTAAGACTTTGGTCACAGAGGATTTTTGGAGTGTGTGTGTGTGTGTGTGTGTGTGTGTGTGTGTGTGTGTGTGTGTGTTTCCTAGCCTAGGTTAAATAATATTAGAGCAATTAGCATGTCAGAGAAGTTTTCAGGGTTTTTTTTTTTTATATTTCTTTCTTATATTCCCTACAGTAAAAGGAATAATTAACTGAAATCCAATTAGTGTAGACTTAGAACACCTGTTTCTGAAATCCTTTGAATAACTTTTTCATATTATTATTTTTTCTTGGTCTTTGTTTTAAGATGAAATGCATATCCCCATCCAGTTGCTCTTCGGAGCTGAGAGATTTGCATATTATATAGAAGAAAAGTACCTGTTTGTAAAAGAAACATGAAAATTAAAAAGACCAGAGAGTTGGTAGATATATTAGAGTGGTAAGTACTTCTTAACCCTCTTTTGACCAGGAACAAGTTTATCACCTCTCTTGATGATAACAAAGAGGCAAAAGGAAAAGAGGGAAGAAAGGATGTTCCTTTAAGCCAAACTGAAATAAAAAACCAATGCTAATGATGTGTACCTTGGACTTGTTTCAAAGAGAGAAGATGGTTAGAAGTGCACTTTTCAGAAAGGAGGTGAAGGTAGTCTTATCTCACAGTCACATTCTAAAGTATAAGTGTATTAAGTTTAATTAAATTAAATAAGCACCCCTAATGCCACTGATCTGAGTTATCCAAAGTTGATTATCCAGTTTAGGCCCCTTGCTTCTCTGCCTTGTATTCCCACCTGCCTATAGTCTTTTGGCCACTCCACTGTTCCTCCATCCTCCATCAGAGAGGAATGAGAAAATAAAAGACAACTTGCTGACAAGTCTGGAAAAAAATATTTGATGGGCAAGTGGGAATTGACTTCAAACAGCTAAAATGAACTTTGAGATCATCTGGGTTTCTTTTCTCCATAGCAAACCTGTGTCCCATATGGCCATAAGAAAGGACAAAGGGGTTGTACATAAAGGAAATACAACACTCTTTGTATTATGCTATGACCCAGAAACCATTTTCAGATGGTTTCCTCCTCATTCTTTTTTTTTTTTAATGAGAAGCTGGTTGAGTGTAGTGATATTTACTTTAACAAGAAGAAAGAATAATATTGACTTCTACTGATTTATTTAAAAGACTTCATTTTTTATTGTTTATGCTACCAGTTTCTTTAAGATTTCTGTTCTAAAAAAACTAAGGTATCAGAAAATAATACCTAATATTAACTTCTTGTACAGCTCCAAAAATAACTGAAAAACACTGTAGAAATCAAGATATTAGGGAAGACTTGAAGAAAAAATCTTTCCAATTAGCTCTACCTTTATATAGGTTGTTTAAAAACATTTGACTTTTTATTTTCCTTTTTAAAAATTCTGAACTTAAACACCAAACCAAATCAGCATTTTCTTTTTTTTCAAAATGTATTAATTTGTTTTCAGTTTTCAACATTCACTTCCATAAATTTTAAATTTTCTTCTCCTCCTTCCCCAAGACAGCATGCAATCCCATATGGGCTCTACACATACATCCCTATTAAACACATTTTCACATTAGTCATGTCGCATAGAAGAATTACAGTGAATGGGAGAAACTGTGAGAAAAAAACATAACAAAAGAGAAAATAGTCTGCTTCATTTTATGTTCCAACTTGATAGCGCTTTCTCTGGATGTGAATGGCATTTTGCATCATTAAGTCCTTTGGAAATATTTTAGGTATTTGCACTGCTGAGCAGGGCTAAGTCTATCAAAATCAGTCCTCACCCACTGTGGCTGTTACTGCACATATAATGTTCTCCTGGTTCTGCTCGCTTCACTCAGCATCAATTCATATAAGTCTTTCCAGATTTTTCTGAATTCTGCCTGTTTGTCATTTCTTTTAGCACAATAATATTGCATTAAATTCATATACCACAACTTGTTCAGTCATTCCTCAAAAATGAACATTTCCATATATATAATGAGAAAGGATTGACATGAAATTGACTCTTATGTAGAGCTTGCTTTTCTTTTAAAGTGTGTAATAAATTCAACATGTAAGTTTCAAAGCTACCTTGATTGTGATTCCCTCTCTCATTCTTTCTGGGGTTTTTTTGGGAAGTGGGGACAGGATTGAAGAGAGATGAGAATATCTGTAGCTCCCCTACACTTTCTATTCATCCCAATGAAAAAGCAAACTCCAAACCCTTTTAATAGAAAAGTATAGTCAGGCAAAACAAATTCTGACTTTGGTCATTTCCAAAAATGTAGGTCTCAGTCTATATCTTGAAGGTTTTGGTTAAGGACACTTGACAATAATCCATTAAAAAGAAAATCCTCCTGACTTAAAACCCAAAATTTCTCAAGTACTTTCAGGCCATCTTCACATCACGCTGTCTGCATTACAGCCTTTATCTTCATTTCTATCCCGCTGGAAACTTAGAAGAATTTTTCTCTTTATTGTGACTGGAACCATGCCTCCAGGGCTCTTCCTGGTCATCTCAACATCATGTGGCTTACATAACAAACCACATCTGTCTTCAGATCCCCTTTACTGAGTGTCTTTTCCCATGAGAATGCAAGCTCCTTGGGACAGGGACTACCCTATTTACACTTAGCACAGCATTTGATATATATATATATATATCAAATATATATAGTAAGCTTACTATATACAAGCACTTATTTCTTTATATACTATATCTAAGTACAATATACAATAAAAGTGATATTATCTAAAACACAAATTGAACCTTACAATACTTTTAAAAGACCTCTCTTCTCTCCTTAAATGTCTCCCATTTCCCTTTCTCTCAGTTATGGATCTCACTTCCTATTTTGCTGAGAAAATTGAGGCCATTTGACATGACTTCCTTCTTCTGGCCTTCCCTGTATCTCAGGACCTCTTCATATCATCCCCCTTTCTCCTAGCCATTCCCCACGTGCCCTTGATCCCATATCCTTCTGTCTTCTCTGACAGATTGCAGCCTTAATCCTCTTCCAACTCCCCTCCCCTCCTCTTCCCTCTCCCTTCCTTGCCCTTCCCCTCTTTCCCCTTTTCCCATCCTTTTCTTCTTCATATGCATCCTCTTCTCCCTTCCTGCCTCCCCCCATACTGATTTCTTCTCTACAACTTTCAAAATGCCCAAGTGTACACCATGTTTACAATGCCTTACCATACCCAACCTTTTCCTCAAGCTATTTTCTATATCTCACCTTCATTTCTTAGCCTAAGTCATAGAAAAAAAAGTGTGTGTCTATACTCACTGCCTGGATCCTCTACACTCTGACCTCTGACCTCATCACTCAAACTGCTCTCTCCAATGATACCAGTGATCTCTGAAGTGACAAATCTGATATTCATTTTTAAAATTTCCCATCCCTGTCTGCCTCTCTGCCACATTTGATTCTGTTAACTGCTCTCTTCACATTCTTTCCTATCTCAAAACTCTCTTGATACTCCTTCTACCTGTCCTACCACTCCTTTATTCCCTTTGCTGGTTGATTATCCAAATCATATCCCATAACTGGTTGTTCCTCATCCCTGTCCTAAGATTCCTACATTTCTCCTCTACACTGTCTCAGTGACCTCTTCAACTGGCACATGTTTAATTAGTCAACTTAGTCAATGACTCCTGGAATTAAATATTCAGCCCTAATTTTTCCCCTCAGTTTCAGTCTTGCATTGCCAACTGTCTAGGATATCTTCAAGTTAGGTGACCCAAAGACATCTCAAATTTAACATGTACAAGAGTTCACTATATGTCCAACACTCCTCCAAAGATCTCTATTTTTGTGAAAAACATTATTCTCCCAGTTGGCTTTATTGTAGACTACTTTTTCCTCCTTTCCTCCATGCCCAATCAGCTGACAAATTGTTTCTAACTTCATAACATCTCTTTAATGTGATCCATTTTCACTACTCACACAGGCTCCCCCTTTAGTTCTGGCCTCATTTCCTTATTAAAGCATATGTATTTCATGAGTGTGGATACCACCTAGATGGGGCACAGGACTCCAAGTAAGGAAAACCTGGGTTCAAATCCCATCTCAGACAATGACTAACTATGAGACCCTTGGCAAGTAACTTAGCCTCTCTATATTTATCTCTTCATTTGTAAAATGAGGGGATTGCACTAGACCTTATCTACCTTATAAATCTATGACTCTATGAGCAATGATTTGCCACACCAAAAAAAAAAATCATTTTCAGCCTTTTGTTAACAAGCATTCAGTTTTATCCTTGAATGTCCTTGATTGATAGCCATACAGTCGACTAATCACCAAATCCATAATCAAAATTTATCCAACTAGGTAGAATCTACTATAGCTTTCACTTCAATGAGTAGTCTTCAAACCCCAACCATTATTCCAACCTGGCTAACTATCAAGTAAGGAATTTAAGAAAATTGTACTACAAACAGAATATGGGAGCTTTATTTTTTTAATATAAATAGTTTCTTTAATTTCAGTCTCATGATTCATTATATCCAAAGCAGATAATACATAGTAATTAAAAAGAAAACATACCAAATTAAGTGATAAAATAATTAAAAATAAAAATATATTCATGATTTCCCTAGTAGGGGTAAACCCTCCAACATTACAGATTGCATTCCTTCAGTGTCTTAGTAGAAAGACTTCTTTAATTCTTATAGCTCAAAAATACACTGCTCTGAGGCCAAACAGATGATGAATGTCTCTGAACTCCTGCAATCTGTCAGCTGGGCCCATAGTGAAGCCTTTCCATCTATTTTTGCAGGTCACTTCAGAGCTCAAGAAACCCAAGTCCACTGTATAACATTATTCAGAATGTGGGTAAAATATTATTTCAGATATAGAAGCATATAAATATGGTGATTAAATATTAAGCCAAGTGGTTTACAATTTTATGGTTGCTGTCAAAGATGACCTATTAAGTGGCATCAGCAAAGAAGTACTACTTCTAATGTGTACAAGAAGTTTGCATGAATGGAATTCCTGAAATATCTATGCATGGACCACATAAAAATGTTATTCACAAAGAGGCAGGAAAGAGATTTCACCTGCATCCAAGGGGACATGTATAACCAATGCCCCAGCATAGCCACAGATCTCCTCATTAAAAATTCTGTAGGTTTTGTATTAGACCGTAATATAACTAAGATAAGAATTCCTGTATGAAGGGGAAAGAGAATAAAGGATGCCTGTCTTCAAAGAAACATATGAGTGAAAAAGAAAATAGTTCTGTACCAAGAGAGGAAATATCATTGGACAGCTCATGTGCTCCAATGGTAGCTTCACAATGTCAAGAGAAAGTAAGAATCTTTCCAAGTTTGAGCAGACACTTTGTATCCAAATTTACAGGGTATAGATGAGATATTAGTCAGAAAATTAGTATTTTTTAAGAATCTACTCTATGTGAGGTACTGTGCTAAACACTGGAGGTATATAGAAAGGCAAAAAACAGTCAGTGTTGTCAAGGCACTCACAGTCCAAAGGAGTGGATAACATGTAAAAAATATATGCACAAATTAGACAGATAGATATGCACACCCATATTAACATATATACATACATATGTATGTTATATATGATAAATTGGAAATGACCAGAAGAAGTAAAACACTAAGATTAAAGACAACTGGGAAAAGTTTCTTGCATAAGGAGGAACTATAGTTGAGGGATTAAAGAACCCAGCACAGCTAGGAGGTAGAGAAAGAGGAAGAAAATAAGTATTTTTCTAGGACCTACTATATTCCAGGCACTGTGCTTAGTACTTTACAAATATTATCTCATTTCATCAATATAACAACCTTCCAACATAGGTGCTGTTATTATCCCCATTTTACAGTTGAGGAAATTGAAGCAAACAGAGGTTAGGTAATTTACTCAGGGTCCCACAACTGGTAAGTGTATGAGGTCTGATTTGAGTTCAGGTCTTTTTAACCCCAGGTCTAGTACTCTATCCACTTCACCACCTAGCTGCCCAAGTGGAAATGAAGAGGGAGAGGGAATTTGGGGTAGCTAGTCAAAATGATCAGTCAGGAGGTAGAGTATCATGTTTAAGAAACAGCAAGATTTCTAGTGATCCAAAGTACATGGAGAGGAATAAGGTATAGGCAGACTGGAAATGCAGGAGTGGGACAGGTTCTAAAGGGTTTTGAAAGCTAAGCAGGGATTTTATATTGGATCCTCAAGATAATCGGGAGTTCCTGGAGTTTAATGAATATGTGGTGATATGATCAGACCTGTATTTAGAGAAGATCAGTTTGAAAGTTAAATGGAGAATTTGACTGAAGTGGGAAGAGACTTAAGGCAGGAAAACCAAAGAGCAGGATGTTGAAATAGTCTAGGTATGAGGTGATGAATACCTATGCCTCAGGGTGGTATCAGTTTCAGAAGAGAGAAATAGGCATATACAAGGTTATCAAGGTAGAAACGAGAAGAATTGACAACTAGTTGTATATGGCGAGTGAAAGGCAAGAGTCAAGGATGACACTTAGGTTGTGAGCCTGCATAACTGGGATAATGGTACCCTCAACAGTAATAAGTTAGAAAGAGGTTAGGGTTTGGAGAGGAGGAAGATTTCTATTGTGGGCATGTTGAGATTCAAATGCCTGCAGGGCATCCAGTTTGAGGTGTCTAATAGACAGTTTGGGCAAACATAAGTGGGTTGCAACCTGTATCAATGAAGAATACAACCTCATCAGTGAGCTTTCAGATACAAAGGAATATTTTAATATTTCAGTCAGGTTCTATTCAACAGGTTCTCCTCCAGGTATATTGACTTGGAGTAAAAGTCTAATTCACAGTTGTCTAAGCAAAATGCTAATTATATTTTTCCAGGTCTACTCAATGTAATTATTCTGACTATAATGGGTGCTCAATAGAATTTTAATAGATTTAATAGAAAAGGATGAGAATAAGCAAAATTAATGCTCAAGGTCATGGGTTCTCTTTGTTGCAGATCTCATGGCCTTATCTGAACTCTTCTTCCATCAACCCTATTTATCTGCCATCTCCATTTTCTCTCAGCCTTACTACGAACCATGAAATTTGCTTACATTATCTACAGTCAGAATCCAATATCTAGAAGCTAATACCCTCCCTCAGAAGTCATTGCTATTCTCAGCATCCATAACACTAGAATCTGGTAATGTGCTTTTTGCTCTCTTTTCCACCCAAATATTTGTAATTCTTTGATATGATTACAAATTCAAATTCCCCTGAAAATTCTAAAATCTGAATAAATCACAAGAGAAAGGGATGGTAGTATAAAAGATTAAAACAAGGAACATCTTATTCTAACTCCATGTAGTATCATAAGCTATGACTTATACAATGACCTTTTTGTAGAATTGTACACAAATTACACAAAGATAATATTTTTTCTTCCTTGGTTCCATATTAAGCACATGTAGACAAACTGAAAATATTTGAAGAGGACAACTCAATTCATCATGCACTTCTTAAGCATTTATGTGTCAAGAATTATGCTAAACCCTGGGACAATAAAAATAAGAAATGAAGAATTTCTTGTCCTCAAAGATCTTACATTCTATTGAGCACAAAATATTAGACCTTATTCATTCTTATAGCTATATCCAAAATGAATCAAAACCTCAGACAAGTGAAATATCATAAGGAATACTGTGTTGGTGGTAATTCATTTTCTTTTATTGCTAGGACCCCCTAAAATAAACTTCCTAAGAAGAAATATCATTTCGATTCACTAAAAACAGTATATTTTACTACATTAATATGAGGAAGAAAAATCTTCATTAAAAGAGTAATATGCATACACTTTTGCTCACCAAAGGGCAAATAAAAATAGAAATAAATATTTGCTAATTACGTGCATTTTCAGTTGTTGAAACCAAACCATATTTTCCTCCAATATGTGGTGTCCTTGTGAACAAAAAAATCTTTATTTTAAAAAAATGAAGATATGAAAGTGAGTGCGAAAGAAACAATCTTAAAAGGATATTTTATTTATTGAAACTTCATAAAGAGGAAATAAGACATTAATAAATGGAGGGACAAATTACAAGGAAATAAGAAAAGGATGAGAGCATGGTGGGCAAGCAAAGAAAAGTAAGGGTGTGTGGTTGTTAGAAGGGTCAGACAGCACAGAGAGGGGGGAAGGCAATCTGAGGGTAAAAAGCCAATTAGTGGATTAAAGGGTAAGAATCCAAGTTCTGAAACAGAGGGGTGATAATATAGGCAGCTTGGGAAAGGATTAGAATAAAGAAGTGATAACAGTATTCAGTTGAGAGGGAAGGCTGTCAAAACCTAAATAGGAAAAGAAGGAAAGACAATGAAAACAAAAACCTGACATTTAATCAAGGGTTATGGTAGCAGAAGCTCAGACAGGAAAAAAAAAATGTGATGGTTTTAGCTCTAAGTGTTCTGAAATTATTATCAGGGAGCAGGGGCAGATGGAAAATTTGGTCCCAATTATATGAAACCAAATGGGCTACTCAGAGTTTGGGAAAATTATCCATTTCATTTTCTTGTTGGTATTCTCAGAATATATCTCTGCCAGGCAATCATGGCCTAATATCTCTAACTAGGTGTGGTTCTTACAAAAGATATTGTTAATATTTTTAAAATACACTATAAAAATGAATCCAATATTCGAGAAAACTCAAATGATTAACGTCAGGTTGTGAAACACCCTTGCCCAAGCTAAAGACAGTCTCTCCAAATCCTGTTTACTGAGAATTTTTTTAAATGTCCAGAATCTGAGCTACCTCCATATAGCTCACTATTTGACATAGCTTTGTTTTCAAGAAAATCAACAAAATCAAATAGTACGCATTGAGACACTTACCTCTCCCACATTTGAATTCTGTATTGCTGTCAAAATGGACTACCTCCCATTTGATACTTCATCTCTGGACTCTGAATTCACATTCCCTTTACTTGGTATTCACTGGCTCCTCGTGTGCCTCTCTGGGGCCCAAATCAGGAGCTTCTCTCTTCATTGAGCTTTCTCTGATCTCTCCAGCTATTAATGCTCTCTCTCATCCAAATTTTCCTTATACTCTACTTGTGTACAGTAGAATGTCAACTCCTTGAGGGTGGGTAACTATTTCATTTTTGATCTTGCGGTTTAGCATCTAGCATGAAACCCAGCACATAGTAGGTGCTTAATAAATGATTGGTGGATTTTTTGTATTTTAATTTCCATGTCAAGTTCCTAGGTTGCCTTTATTGCCTGTCTGTTACTGGGTATTTTAGCTCTCACTTTTAGTGCCATCTCTTGTTTTTCTTTGTTGCTTATTTGTGTTTTAAAGCAAAGAATAAACAGCATTTGGGATTCTGACAATGTCATTGTGGGCCACACTTTGACAATAAATATGAGCTGATTCCATTTTTATCCTACAATAACTGCAATTACAGTCAATTCTCATGTATCTATAAAAGTGAAGCACTGGTCTTTTTTTTTTAACCAAAATCTATATTTTATTAACTAACACTTCAGGAACTCATGATTAAACAAAAAATAATAGTCATGTCATCAGCTTGTCCTAGAGAACTGATCATTTCAGCTTCAAGCAGCCTTCATAACCTGACTTCTTGTGGCATTTATGGTTTTCGGTTTTGCTTCTTTTAAAGCTAAATAAAATTCTTATTATTGTTGCTTTTTGTTGGAGTTTTTCCTCCTTTTTTATATTCTCAGCACTTAGCACAGTGCTTGGCACAGAAAAGACACTTAATTAAATGGTAGTTGACTATTATCCATTTATGTTACACTTCAGAGTAAATGATTTTCCCAGGTGGAGAAATCCTAAATCCTAATGGCCTGATAATAGGAAGGATGGAAAATAGGAGTAAGAGTAAGAAGTGAATAGGACATGACAGTTGTCTCACTATCAGAACATTCTTCAGTTTTATTAAAAAGAAAAGTCTGACTTGCTGAAGATATTTTTAATTTGGTTCCATTCATTGAAATGCCTAATTTCCCCATCTTTGTTTAAATAGTACCATAAAAATATGAAGTACAAAAGTTTTCTGTAGCATAAAAATGGTACTCTTCCCCAATGCTAATTTATGATGGTACTTTATCCAATTGATATTCCAACCCCAAAGGTTTATAATTCAATACAATACAATTACATTTCCAATTTTTAAGTCCCTTGAAAAATGAAATAAATATCTGCAATATATTATATTGCAACATATACAAATGTATATGCATTTATCCTAAAGAAATAAAAGTTCCACTGCCCAGTGATGAATATATTAAGGTCAAGTCTTCACAATGAAATCAGGGTAACAAAAAACATCACCTAGATTTTTGTTAGGTTGTTTTTCAGATAATTGGAAAAATTTACACAGAGAACCATAACTAGGGTAAGGCTGTAGTGCTTTACTTTCAGGCACTGAATTTCAAAGTCATTCAATGAATGTGCAGGACAAACAATAGTTCTGAGCTATACTGTACACAGTAGTTAGAAAAAATTATATATTAGGTGGTAACTTCATCCCCTAGTGCTCATAGACCAGATGAACCACACCTTTGTCCACCTTGGCACAAATAATACAAAGGACGAGAAAGGCCAAAAGTTTCCAAACTTTGGCTCCCTACAACAAATGGTAATTTTCCCCTAGAAGTTTATGTTTATGTATAGGGACCTGATATTTTACACTTAATCGCAGAGAATGTTACATGTGATAAAGTAAAAGTAACTAGAATGCTGATTTTGAAATAGTTCCAGAAATTCTATATGGATAATGACTTTAAAAAATACATACCTTGTGATAAGATTATAAACTGAAAAAAAAACCATTAACAAATTCATTCATTAGGGTCATAATTATATTACCACTATCAACTGAAATGATTTTGTTTGCTAATGCTGAGATATTTTTAGGTCATTACAGTCATTATGACTGTAAAAGAAGGTGCCAAAAATTTCACAGGTATGTACTTAGCAATGTCCTAGAATGGTTTAGTTTTTCCTTAAGGACCATCTTAGGAAGATACTTATTTAAACAGACTAGTGATTACCACTCACAGCAAAACTACAAACAGAAGTAAATGTGCTAATAAGTGGTCCCTAAGTAGTCCAAGGTTGGCATTTTGTCATGACATTGAGACCAGTAGGCAAACTTTTTTTAAATGCAGTTACTTTTGGCTTATGTAAACAGTCCTTATTTGTTGCTAGCTCTTGTCTTTAAGGCAGCCTGCTCTTACTCAACTAACTTCTCAGTAAAGATTATTTATCATTCATTTATTCTTTCATTTAAAAACATTAATTAGGCAACTACTCTGTGGAAGGTACTTTGTGAAGGTACAAGAATACAGATCCACACAAAGTGTGGCCAAAACAAAACAAAATCTAATGTAGGGGATAAGCATGCAAATAACTACAGAAGAGAAAATATGATAGGTGAAATACAAAAGCTATAAAGTGCTCTAAAGTTTAAAGGACAGAAAAAGCAAATCTGACAGCAGGAACAAAGGGAGTCAGGAAAGTATTTGTGAAGGAAATAGCATTTAAGTTGAACTCAACTACAGAAGTAGGCTAGCAATAATGAATATGCACATAGTAAGAATTTAATAAATGTTTATTGAATTGAATTGAGGCATCAAAGTCAAATTGAAAGAAAGTCTATAGTGAATTACCCGCTATAAAAATTTTTAACGTTTTTATCAATGATTTGAATGAAAGCATTGGTGGCATTCTTATCAAATTTTCAGATAATACAAAGCTGGGAGAGATAGCTAACTGAATGATGGGATCCAAATCCCAAAAAGGCTCAGATAGGATTAGAATGATCATCCAAATACAAGAGGAGATAGGTTGTAGATTAGAGAATGTTCAGGTAAGGGTTAGATGGTAAATAACTTCTGAGGGCCCTATGCAGGATGAGACTCCATGATTCTCTAGAGAACTTCCTGGAAGGAGAGACAATAGTGAATAAAGATGCGGAGGACAAAAAGTCCGCGGTATGTTAAGTAGGAAGAGAGCAGTACACTTTGACTAGAAAGTGAAATATACATTCGTGGGAGGGGCAGGGTGAGGCAATTAAGTAATAAGGCAGAAAATGTAACTTGAGGTCTGGTTTTAGAGGGACTTTATTTTCAGCCTAAGATATTTAGACTGTATGGTGGGAAATAAGAATTCACTGAGGATTTTTGGACTTTAATAAAGTAACATTTTAAGGAATATCAAAATTTTGTGACTGAAATAAACACCTAATTTGGTTTTCTTATAGAATTAGCCAATGTAGAAAAGACTGCAGTCTTTTAGACACTAACAGTATCTTTTGCATAGTTAGAACATGAGCATCCTCTATTTCCTCCCAGCTTTAATGGCTCTTCACTGTGACAACAGAGTACAACTACCTTAGCCTAACCTTCAAGGTTTTCAAGCTTGGCTGCATCATCTATATTAATTATAGATTAATAACACTACCACTACCACTCCCCTACAAAACCCTACATTTTAGCCAAAACAGCCTCTCTTCCCACTGTTTCACAAGACCGTGGTCTTTCCATCTCTGGAAACTACTTCCCTTTTCTCTACCCTTCTTTTCCACATATTTAAATTCTGTTCATCCTTCATGATCCAGTTTTAAGTCCTACATTTTCTCGAAAATATTTCCTAACGATTCTAACTCAGAGAGATCAGTCCACACTCTGAATTCACAGTAATTCCCTCCACACCACACCTTTTATTTGAAATTTAATCTTATGCTATTTTGTTATAAATTGTATGTATTGTCTTACATTGTCAATAAACTTTTTTATTATTCCCTTCTTGTGTGTTTATTATGCATAGATTAGAAATTTCTTAAAGACAAGGATTATGTCTTATGCTTCTTTTTACTTCCCCCAATGCCTATTAAAGATTTTCAACAGAGATTTTCAACAATACAGTTTTGGTGACTAACTGGTCCTTCCCCGTGTCCAAGAAAGAAAGACAAAGAATCATTTTGGAAACCAATTGCATTAAACTCAGGGAAGTCACTCCTTTCTTTCCCGCCCCAGAATAACTTTTATGATCTCTAATTCTAAATTTTATTCAAATTTGTATTTGCCAATTTTCAAACAAGAATGAAGTATATTGCCAATAGTATAAAAATGGAATGGTTCTAACGTGAAATGTAAAATGTTTAAATCAAGAGGAATGTTTACTATCTGCTTGAATCTTTATCACAGGTTAAACTTGAATTTTTAATTTAATCATCTGACTAGAGTTCCTGAGATCATTATCTGGCTTTTACTTATCTAATGAAATATCTGGTATTCATTTATATGTAAGTTGTATCCCCTCAGGAGAATGTAAGCTCCTTGAGGACAGGAATTATTTTATTTTGTTTTTTTTTAATACCAACCATCTAGTATAATCTGTACACAATGGGTGTATAATAAATGCTTGGCTTGGCATCTGAAAATTTGTTTGTCCCCTCCTATCCTATATTTTAGGCTAGTTTATGAAACTTTTAAATTAAACAAATTCATCAAGAAAAATCTAAATATATTCATTTCATTGTGTCTGATGGGTTTTCTTTTGGGTTTTTTTTTTTGAAAGTCATTTATTGATAATCAAACTAAGGCACTTCCTTTATCAATGACCATTCCTCAAATTCAGCAACATGGTGACATATTGAGAGAGAAAGCTTTCATTTTCATTTTAAGTATTCTTCTTCATTAAGCATCTCTTATGAAGTCCTCCTTAGACAACCTAGATAACAAATACAAAAACTTATTCCACATAAACTCAGAGATTTAAAATCAGAATATCCTACTTTTGTTGATATATATATATATATATATGTATAAAATGTTGTTCAACTCCTATTCCTTTAAATGTAAACCTCCCCTTCCCACTTGATCTTTTTCTTTTTTAATCCTATGTTAACGGACTAACATCCTTCTGTCATACAAAGAAGTAGATGGGGGAGGGGAGGAAGGTTGGCAGAGAGAACCTTTGTTTCTCATCATTATGAGAAATCAACACCCTGCTCCATTTCACCAAATGTCAAGACCCAGCGGGATCCCAAGCTATGGTAGGATGGAAATCAAGGTGAAGTACTATCACGTACTCCTAGTAGCCTTGACTTATTTTTTAAATGGCTTTTAAAAAAATAAAATAAAAAATGAGATGAGTGGAGAGGGAGAGCAAAAGAGTTTCTTCTCTTGACCAGGGTGAAAAGAAAAACAAACATTACGGTTGCAAAAACATATTCCATAACCAGTCCTTAAGACTCCCAGGTGCAACATCAGCAGCGCTACAGCCTCGATTTTTATTGTAATCTTGTGGCTTTTTATTTGTAACTTATATGAAAAGAATCATATTGATTGGGGCAGATTTAACTCAGTAAAACCTATTCTACTGAGATTGTCTGTGCTAGGTGATTTTATCAAGTTCTCTTTTGGTTTCATTTTATTCCTCATCCCTATTCCCAGGAGAGGCTGCAGCCCAGCTCCTGAGCAAATTGCCCTAAATTGAGTTCTTTCTCTGGCATATACAGGGCTGCCTTTGGCTCCTCGGCTCGAAAACTTTATGCATTCTTTTTTCCTTCTTCCTTAACAACCCCCTTCCCTTTTTCCAATTAAAATGGAGAAGTTTGCACCGGTACCTGCTCCCAATTAAATGAATACTGCATTACCAGCTCCACTCTCCAGATCTCCTCTACCCTCCCTTCATTAGCCTTATTCCTCTGAGGCTTCCTGGCCGACTGCCAGCGACTTATGGCAAGAATTCAAAATCTTGCACACTTTATCCCCTCCAAATCATTCTTGAATTTAAGCAGCCTGCTCCTTAGGCCCAGCATGAGAAATCCAAGGATGTATTCAAAAAAAAAAAAAAAAAAAAAAACAGAAGAAGAAGGGGAATGGGGTGGGGGAGAAAGCGGTTTGAAGGAGAGAAAAGAAAAATAATTTGTTTAAAAAAAAGGCAAAAGGCCTGTGTAAAGAAGAGAAGCGAAGAGAAGTTAAGCATTCCAGTTAATTGACCTCAGCTTCTTAAAAAAAAAAAAAAAAAAAAGATGTGTAGGGAGAACAACAAATGCCAGTCAGATGCCAGGGCTTTATTTTGGAGAGCATTCATGCCTACAGGAAGTACATCATCATCTTCACACCTCAGGCATGCTGACTCCTGAACACTGAAATTATGCACTACGATTAAAAAATCCAACTGGCTGGAAGCTTAAGCAACTGTTTTTTTTAAAGATCAACATCAAATTTCCCAACAAATGTGGCACGCCAGAATGCCAGGCCATCAGCCATTCTCATCTGACACTGGGAATAAGGAACACTGTGTCAAGCTGTCACGAATGATCGCCCGATTGTCAGGCCCCAGAAACAGGGAAGATCCTGGTCCTACTACCGTTCTTTAAAACTGAGTAAACAAACCTTCTATAGAGATCACTTGAGCTTGTCCTATTTACCAGGCAAAAAAAAAAAAAATGCACCCTGAAAGCTGTCTAAAGTCTTGGAACCTGACCCAGAGTATGAAAAGGGCTAAGGCCTTTAGGTAATTTGGAGAAAAAAAGAAATCTTAGAAAAATGAATTCTCAAAGCAATCCCTTGGCATGGACTCTTCTGTAGAGCCATACCACTCTCAAAAAGCCCATTCTGTGTTATTCAGGTCCTCATCCTCTCCCCTGGATTATTACAATACCCTCCTAATTGATCTCCCTTTCTCATGTCTCCTCTCTCCAAGCTATCAGTCATACAACTGGCAAAATGATATTACTAAAGCAGAGGTCCGACTTGGTCATTCCCTTTTCAACTTCAGTGGCTCCTTACTGCTTCTACATTGAAACAGAATGTCCTTCAACTGGTATTTGAAAACTTTCACAAACTGGCCCCAACCTCCCCTCCCAGTTTTATTCTAAATTACTTCTCTTATATTTCCTCATACAAGACACTCAATATCTCAATTTTTTATATGGGCTAGCTCCCAGGCCTGGACTGCACACTGTCCTCAGCTCCCTAGTTGACTTCAAAAGGTATCTTCTATATCATCATCTATATCAAGCCTTTCTTAAGCCTATCAGTTCCTTTGGCTTCAAAATTACCTCATAGGGGCAGCTAGGTGGTGCTACAGTAAATAGAGTACTAGTCCTGAAGGCTGGAGAATCTGAGTTCAAATCCAGCCTCAGTCACTTACTAGCTGTGTGACTCTGGGCGAGTCACTTAATCCTGTTTACCTTGGGGAGAAAAAAAAATATCTTACATATTTATTTTGTGTGTGTATGTATAGTGTGTATATACATATATATGTTATAATTATACACATATGTATACACACACACATACACACACACACATTGTTTCCACAGATAAAATTTAAACTCTTTGATTGAGGGGATTATTTCACTTTTTATTTTAGTATCCCAAATACCCATCACAATGTTTGGTTCTTAATTGTTAGTGTTCAGTGATTACAGTTGTGTCCAACTCTTCATCACCCTATTTGGGGTTTTCTTAGCAAAGATACTGGAATGGTTTGTCATTTCCTTCTTCATTTTACAGATGAAAAACTGAGGCAAACAGGATAAAGTGACTTGCCCAGGGTCACACATTTAGTTAGTATCTGAGGCTAGATTTGAACTCAGGTCTTTTTGACTCCAGGCATAGCACTCTACTGTGCCACCATGTAGATGCTTGCTTTTTGCTTAACTAATTATAACTAAAAAAGCCTCTGTGTAAGATTAAAGAAGGAGAAATACTACTATATTTTGAACAATAAATGCATAGCAAGGCACCACACCGACTAGTTATGTTATCTTGGGCTAGTCATTTACCTACTTTGAGTTTCAAATTTTTTACCTAAAAATGTTGGAATTAACACAAATATTGTCAGCAACAAAGGGTTGAAGTGAGAATCCTGTAGCACAATGGATATGAGGCACTAAGTAACAAGAATGTGGTATGCCAATATAAAATATTACTATTATGTAATGAGTTAAAGATTAACTTACACAACCAAATATTTATTCCTCAGGTGAAGATAGCACAAAAAGGCTAAGTAAAAAAGGAAACAGAGCAAATGGTTCCAATGGTGATTTAATTATTGTGGACCAGTGTTTTCTATGATGAAATAGGGAATAGGGAAAAGAGGAATAGGGAAGACAATATTCAATCCATTCAACGCATAAACAGTTATTAAATAGCTGCTATGTGCTAGACATTGTGCAAAAGACAATCCCTGCACTTAAGGAGCTTATAATCTAATGGGTAGACAATTTACAATCAAATATATGCAAAGCAAGTTATATTTAAGATAAACAGAAAATAATAAATCATTAAATTACAATACATAATCACTAAAAGTTAAATAATTGGAGAGCTGGGTAGCACATTTCATAGAGTACTGGACTTGGAATCAGGAAGACTCATCTTCCTGAGTTCAAATCTGGCTCAGACTGAGTGACCCTGGGCAAGTCACTTAACCCTTTTTGCCTCAGTTTCTCATCTGTAAAATGAGCTGGAGAAGGAAATGGAAGGTCACTCTAGTATCTTTGCCAAGAACATTCCAGATGGGGTCAGAGAGCTGGAGGTGACTGAAACGGCTGAACAAAAACAACAGATAATTAACTAGTAGTTCCAGAGGGAAGGTACTGGAATTAAGAAGTTCAGGTTGGTTAATTATAAGACTCAAGATAGATTGTAAAGCAGAAGTAAGAAAATGTGCCTCCTCTCTTCTTTACAGAGGCAGGAAAGAATGAATGCAGAATACAGCACATGCTGTTGGTTGATGTATTGGTTTATTTTGATGGATTGGTTTTTTCTTCCTCTCTTTTTCTTAATTTTTGTAACTAGGAATGATTTTCTTGAAAGAAAATGGAGGAAGGAATATAGCTGGAAATTAAAGTGATGTAAAAATTTTTTAAAATCGGTAATATTTTAAAAGTAAAATATAGTTGTATTGGTAGAAACAAAGTAGTCAGCATTTAAAATTGCAAAAGATTTTTAAAAAGTGTGTTATCTATCATATTTTCCTCCTGATTATTACTACTGACAGATCTTTTTGAGTAGTCCATTTTCACACATTTTATCTAGCTTTGAATAAAAGCATTTTGTCACAAAAAAATTAATGATGAAGAAAAAATAATGGAAAGATTGCTGGACCAGCTGTATGACCATGTTTGAATCACAGAATCTCAGCATTGGGTGTGTTCTAACAGTCTTTCCCTGAAGACGTACCATGAAGAACCTCCTACTTTTATAGACAGCATATTCCAATTTTAGATAGCCCAGTTTTTTTCATCTTTCACTGTTTGCTTTAGCTGTGCCCCCTGAAACAAAGCAGAATTCATTTAATCTCTTTTGCATATTACAGACCTTCAAATTCTTTATTAGAACTACCATGCTTTCCTCTAAGTCTTCAACTCTCCAGGCTAAATACCACCAGTTTCTTCAAGAAATCTTCATATGGCATGATATCTATGTAACTTCACTATCCTGATCACATTCTTTGGGACACTGAGCACATTATCAATGGAATTTCTAAAATGTCGTACCACAATACAATATGATACTCCAGATGTGGTCTGACCTGGATAGAGTACAACTAGGCTATCAAATTCTAGTTCCCAGAACCTGTCCTTTCTTAAAGACCCCATCAACTTTCTTGGCTGCCACATTATACGGTTGACTCATATTGGTCAGAAACAAATTGCCAAGTATGTCTTAGATGAACTATGGTGTAACTATGCCTTCCACATTTTATACCACTGAAGCTGACAGTTTGAACCCAAGTATTAGATTCCACATTTTTCCCTATTGAACTTCATCTTTTAAATTTAGCTCAAAGTTCTAGACTATGTTCTTTCTTAATACTCACTCCATCCAGTTTTTGGCTTTGTATCTTAGCTTTGTGTCACCTGGAAATTTGATATGCATGCTACCTATGACCTTGTCCAGATGACTGATAAAAAAAATTCAACAACTGTAACATCAAGGACCTGGCATACATATGTTGTACTGTACAGGTTCTTAGATATGCTTTTCTAAAAGGAAAACAATTTTTAAGGGGTCAACAATCACTTTAATCAAACACATATGCCAACAGAGAAAATACAAGCAGAGAAATAAAGACCAACAGACAGGGCTTCCAACTGTCTGACCATAAGCAATACATACATCACAAATCAACAGACAGATCCAGCTGTCAGACCATTACTTACATATATAGCTATCAGAAAGAGAAGCACCAACCTCTGGATTTTCAAAGCTGGGGAACTCCTTGATAGCTACACAGAGTCTCACCATCTGGCCAAACAAACACTTTCAGTGAGTAAGCCCCAAAGTAAAACCTCACCTCAGAGCATATACACCTTTCAGAGCTGGAGGGCATGACCCTTTGACCCAGTGCCTCAATAGAAGTCAACAAAAGATATTGAGGTCCATTAATGGGTAGGAAAGACCTTTAATTCTTCCCCACACACACACCACTAACTTTACATTAACATTACAGCAGCACAGGGCCAAGCACAGATTCCTGGAGCACACCACTAGAGACACTTTTCCAAATGAACTCATGCTTGGGTTTGGTCATTCAAACAGTTCCAAATCTACCTATCCATTCTATCAGTCCATGTTTCTCCATTTGTTCCATAAGAATAACAAGTATCAAATATTCTGCTAAAACCTTGTTAACTTGATCTTCAAGCTGTCTTTTTCCTTTGTGGTTGTTCAGTTGTTTCAGTCACATCTGACTCTTTGTGACCCCGTGTGGGTTTTTCTTGCCAAAGATAGTTGAGTGGTTTGCCACTTTTTTCTCCAGCCCATTTTATAGAAGAGGAAACTGAGGCAAATAGGGTTAAGAGACTTGCCCAGGGTCACATAGCTAATAAGTGTCTGAGGCCAGATTTGAACTCAAGAAGATGAGTTTTCTTGACTTCAGGCCTGGCATTTTACCCACTGTGCCACCTAGCTACCCTAACAAAAAAGTCAGTACAGTTAGTCTGGTATAACCTCCTTTTGAGGAAGTCACAGTGTCATTTTCTTCCTTCCTTCCATGTGGGATATGAATCATGGTGTTCTGGCAATTTGAACTCACCAACTCTGCCTCCTGGATTCCTTCACGTCCCAAATAAAGTCACTTCTTTACTGGAAACCTTCCCTAAACCTTGGCTCTATTATTTATTTCCTGTTAATGCTGTATATAGATCATTTCACAGACTCTTCTGTGTTCTCTTATCTGTCTAGTGGTGCATGACTTTTAAAAATCTAATTATTTGCTGAGTTTCCTATGCGTCCATATCATTCTCTTTAGCTCCCCTCTCCTTTTCCCCCCCACTTTACTAGAATTGTTTTGTTTTGTTTTTGTATCACTGTAAATTCATTATAGGGAGCTTTCTGCAGAACTGACTTCCCTTGTTGAATTTTAGTCCAGAGGATTCTACCTTTTTCTAAAGTACAGGACAGCCCTTACCACAATGAGGTGACTGGAGAAATCCTTGTGAAACTTCTAGGATCAGGTATTATATCAGGTGATTCTTAGTTCACAAAATAATGAATATCTGGGAAAATAATTAGCAGAAGGTAGTTTTCCACTAGAAAATTTGGATTTGTCTCCTGCTATTCATCTAGTAGAGACAATATTAGATATTAAAGGAAGAGAGGGAGAAGAGGTAAGAGAGGGACAGCATAAGACAGTTTTAAAATTTTCAAAAGAAATGATACTCCTAGAGTTCAGATTAGAAAATTATTTTTTAAAAAGCTGAATAACGCCTAACTTCACAAAACTGGCATAATTACATAAATTCACAGTTCAAAACATTACAATGTAGCCAAATCAAAGAACCTCTGAGTTGGAAGGGACCTGAGTCACAGGATCACAAAATCCTACATCCAGGGCTGGAGGATCTCTCAATGACAAGCAAATCCAAACCTTTCATTTTATGTATTGACCAGGAAATGAGGTCCAGGGAAGTCAAGTGATTTGCCCTGGGTCAGTATCTGAAGTAGTTTATGAACTGAGATCCTCTTATTGGGGTTCTTTCCCTTGTATCACACTCATCCAGTCCAGTCTGTACCTGAAAAATAATCTCTTTATAGTAATTCCAGAAAATGTTAATGAAGTCACCACCTATAAACTTCCAATAAAAAAGAACTTATTACATCCTAAGGTGGCATCTTCCACTTTTATATAATTCTATTAGGAAGATTTTCTCATTATAAGCCCAAAGTTGCCTCTTTACAACATCTACAGGTTGCTCCTAAAATTGCCATCTGGGTCGAGCAGAACAAGTCTAATCTCTTCCACATGGACAGTCTTTCAAATAAATTAAGACATTTATCAACAGTTTTGCTTCATCTGCAATGGCAAATTATTCTGATGGTTTATAATGTTAGAGGGGGGAAAGCTAAGACTGTTACTACTTTTTCACAGAAGTTTTTAAACTGAAAGGAACAGACTTTAGATTGTGTCAAATTGCATTAGCTTGCATTACGTTGCAATACAGGTGTACAATATGCATTAGTGTACCTAAAATATACACAGTACCAACACAGCCCCTATAACATAGTAAGTTATTGTCTGCATAAAAATATTAACCTAAAGAATTGAATAGGGGCAGCTAGGTGGTGCAGTGGATAGAATACCAGTCCTGCAATCAGGAGGACCTGAGCTCAAATCCAGCCTCAGACACTTGACATGTACTAGCTGTGTGACCCTGGGTAAATCACTTAACCCAGATTGCCTCACCCTGCCCCCTCACCCCCTCAAAAAAGGAATTGCATAATACTAATTCCGTACATCTGAATTTTGCAAAATCAAGGAGTTCACCTTGATTTTGTGATTTTCACAGCCATTTAAATATTCAGATGTCTATTTCAATTTTAGAAAAACAAAAAATATAAGAAATATTTAAGAACTGATCATCTGATACTGCCACCACTCTTAAATTCAAATTAGTTCAACTGAACCTTTATTTTTACTATGTCATCTGTTAACAACCTGGTAAGAGAAAACAAAAAAATAGAGCAAGTATAAAAAAGTGAGAGAGCTTGTTAATTCAATGACTCCAATCCTATCTTTTAAAATAAACTCTTAATTTCAACATATTTTATAAGAACAAAAGACAATATGTTGACTCTGATTACTGCCATTTCTTAGAAAAATGTAACTGCTGCAAGACAGTTGCCATACTGAGGAGACTGAAAGGTTACAGAAACTGCCTTTGGCAATAAATACAATCTCCTTCCCAAAGAAAAACAGGATAGAGGTTCAGTCAGAGAGGGTTCTGGGTTTGGAATCAGAAGAGTTGAATTCAAATCTTGCCTCTCACACTTTTTACCTTTGTAATAGGAGCAAGTCACTTAACCTGCCTTGCCTCAGTTTTGCCATCTGCAACATGAATAGGTTCATCTAGATGGCCTCTAAGGTCCTCTAGAACCCTAATCTTATCCTGGAAACTGAGGATCATACTAGTTAAGGGGACAAACTAATTTGTAAAGAGTATATTTCACCAAAAGTCAAAAAATAGTCCAAGCTTACCCATCAGACCTAGCTAAAAGACAACATATTAAGAAAATTTTTAAATTAAAGTGGGGAGAAAGTGATGAATATTTTTTAAAAGAGTATATCTGCCCAACCCAAAAAAATCTGTAGTGCCTGGCACATAGTAAGCATTTATCTATTGGTCTACCTATTTCCAGCCAAGGGCCACAAAAAAATTTTTAAAAAACACACACATTTTAATTTTAAAGACACTTTGATGATAATCATTATTGTAATTAAACAACATTCTTACAAAATGCAACTATCTCAAATTACTATATCAAATCATTGTACTATTTTCAGGAAGTGGGTGGACAAAACCTGGATGCAAGAAGAGTAAAGGAAGAGAAGAGAAGGAATCCAGAAGCTAAATATGAAAAAATGAATTGGGAGTGGGGATGGGGAAGGAATTAAGTTTTGAATTAGATATTCTGGATTCTAATTTAAGGTATGCTATTTATTACTTCTTACCAGGAAACGTGGAACAATATGAACTGGGTAAGAATCTATAGATTAATATTTAAAGCCAAACTATGAACAAATAAAAAAAATTAAGAGTTAAAAATTAACCTGCTCACCAAAATCTAATCCTATTTTATTTTTATCCAGACTTCTGATTTCAGCAGGGTTTTTTTTGGAACTCCCAGTGTGGAAATTCCTTCCACTAAGACAGATTGACAACTAATCTGTAACTGGTGGTCTTAAAACATTCCCTTAGTTACTAAAAGATTAAGGGATTTGCCCACACTCACACACTTATGCTTTATCAGAGGAAGGAATCAAATTTTGCACCAAATGGTAAATAGTCAAAGACTATGAACAGGCAGTTTTCAGACAAAGAAGCTAATTACAGTCACATAAAAAAAATGCTCTAAATCACTGTTGATTAGAGAAATACAAATTAAAACAACTGAGGTACCACTCACACCTTTCAGATTGGCTATGATGACAGAAAAGGAAAATGACAAATGCTGGAGGAGACGTCAAAAAATGTTGACACTAATATAATGTTGGTGGGGTTATATTGGTCCAATAATTCTGAAGAACAAATTGGAACTATGCTCAAAGGACTATAAAACTATGTATAGCCTTCGATCCAACAATACCACTGTGAGAAATATATAAAGAGATCAAAGAAAAGGGGGAAGTACCTATTTGTACAAAAGTATTTACAGCAGCTCTATTTGTGGTGCCAAAGAATTAGAAATTGAGAGAATGCCCATCAACTGGGTAAATGGTTGAATAAATTGTGGTATATAATTGTGATGGAATATTACTGTGCTTTACGAAATAATGAACAGGATGATTTCAAAAAAACCTGGGAAGAATTAAAAGAAATCATGCAGAATGAGTAGAAACAGGAGAACATTGTAAACAGCAATAGCAAGATTGTAACAATTTTCAACTGTGAAAGGATTAACCACTCTAATCAAGACAATGAACCAAGACAGTTCCAAAGTTCTCCACTTCCACTGAGAGAACTGACAAATTCTGAGCGCAAATTGAAACATCTTCCTTCACTTTTTTCCTGTGTGTGTGCATGTGCGTGGCCTTGTTGACCCATGGGCTGGTTTTCTTTCTACCACACCACACTTCCCTGTTAAGCAATAGTATTTCCTGAGAAATGACCACTCTTGCAACATCAACCAGAATATGAAAAGAGCTAAGGCTAGAACCTTGTAGAAGAGAAGAATTCCAAAACAAAAAGGTATGGAAAGAGGAAAGAATACTGAAACTAAACTCAAATCTTGAATTGGATACTGGCTCTGCCACTTAAAAGCTTTGTCTCAGCTTCCATTTGTAAAGTGAAGGTGTTGGACTAAATGCCACCCTTCCTCCCTTCCACTCTACATTGATTCTTTTTCTACTTTAAAAAATATTCACATTCCCCTTTATGTAGATAATGTAAGCTATTAATATGCATTAACCAAGAAATACATGATGATCAAAAGCTACTATGTATTTCTTAAGGGTTTGGGAGGAAGGGGTTGGTTTACTGAGTCCCATATCGTTTAAAACAAGTGATAAGATGCCCAGTCTTATAGACCTTATATACTATGGGGAAAGTCCTCCTAAATGCACTGATATTGCATATGAAACATGGTTGGAAAAGGTCAAGAAAACTTGGCCATGTCCCAGGGGTCATCGGAATATTTAGAACTACATTCATTGTAAGATTTGAAACAATCATGGCTTTCCAGTACAACTTTGAGGAATGAAGGTAGAAGTGAAGTAAGGCAGAGAAGAGAGCTCTGGAAGAAAGTCATTAGCTCTGCAGGCATTGCAGAACAGAAGCCTCAAAAAAAGGCTAGCTATTTCCCAATATCCCTTCCTGCTGCCTATCTATCTATAGATACTATAAGAGCGTGCTGTTCATAACTCTAACATTTCTAGTAAAGTAAACTTTGTTTCAAATACAAAGAGGCCAGAACTAACTACAAATAGATATAAATATAAAGTTAGGTAGAAATCTAACCTTTGCCTAAATGTTAAGATTTTTCCCAACTGGGGCTCAGAGTGATTGTGATTGAACTCAAAATTTTTCATCTAAAATAAATCCCTGAAAGCCAAAGAGGAAAGAATTCTTTAGACCTTAGGGGGGTATTATAATGCCTCTAGGCTTAAAACAAGTTAATTATTGTAACAGAGTATTGCATTTTTAAATGAATTTTCATTTTAAAACTATCTCAGCAGCATCAAGTCAAGTGTTTTGTACACCTTAAGTGAGATAAAGCATGAATTATTATTATGTTATATACCTTTGAAAAATGTTGATGCATAAATATCAGAAATATTTTTCTTATTCTAAAGAAGATATATTTGTTTATTTCTTTTACTGTTACGCTTCAGTTTGTTGGTGTTAAATCATAATCAGAATGATAATGCTCTGTGAGTATATGGACCTGCAGACTCCTTTAAACACATGCTGCTTTAATGTTAACAACTCTGATCTAGAAATACAAATGAGATTTCTCTAAAGAAAAAAAACTGTTCTTCATTTTTTTGCCAACTTAAGCCCTTTGCATCCAATTCAGTGTCCCAGATACTCAAATCTTCACAACAGCAGGATACAGGACTGTAGAAGAGAAGTAACAATGAGTGAGCCTTTTTATAAGTACACTAAAGCATCATCTCTTCGCCAGTTGGAGTTTATACCTCTGTGGAATCAGGGACATCTATTTTAAATAACAGAAGGGGTCTTGAAATTTGATTAATTGTTTTTTCAAACAGCTACAAAGTCTAAGCAGAGTTCTCAAAGTGGGTCATACTAACTAACCCCTGGCGATTTGGTGCTAGGATGATCCAAGGTGGGTGGTAGTAGCCTTGGGTGCAATTGGGAGGCATTGAATAAAAATAAGGGGCAGGTGGAAGCATAAGGAAAGAACAAAAGAAAAATCATTTGCACATGTTTCATATATTATGTTACAGAATTAAAGTGATAGTGATTACCTTATTTTCCAGATAAACACACAAAATACAAATTATAAGCAATCAGTGGTCAAGTCTGCTGACAGGTCTGAACAAGCAAGTGTTAGCCAGCAAGCCTGTTGCCCATTGTCAAGAAGTACAATATGCATTGTCAGGAATATGTGTGTATAAGGACTTGTTTACAATAAGATATTATACCATTAAATAACGGAAAATTGCATCATTGAAATTTCAATGCAGAAAAAACCACAAATTTATAATAAATAAGTTTAAGATGTATCATTTTAAAAATGTATATTTTTGGAAATGACATAAAATTCCAAAAAACTATGAAAAGGTTAAAGAAAGTAGATTTCCAGGGGAGTGCTGAGTAATTTTTTTTAAAAGGGAGCAGTAGGCCAAATAAGTTTGGGAACCTCTGGTCTAGAGACTTTTTATTGGCTTGTTTTAGGTTTAGTTTTTGAAGTTTTGCTTTGGTTTTCAGGATTCATTTAGAAAGAGGAAAATAAAACAATATACTAAATTCGTACATCTAGATCCTTCTACAAACTTAGAGACTTAGCAGGATTGGAAAGGACTTCAGAGGTCATTTGTCCAATCTACACATGGATCAAAATAATTCCTTCATTACCCTCTACACATGATTGTCCAATATTTGCTTGAAGTTCTATAGTGTTATATAGATGCTGAGAATAATAATGATTTCTGACCTCCAGACATTGGATTCTGACCATCGATAGTGCAAGCATCAAATGTGGTATCTTATTACTATTGAGAGTACCATGATCTTCCCAGTTACCCAGGCTCACAACCTAGATGTCATCCTTGACTCCTCACTTTCATTCCTCATATACAACTAGTTGTCAATTTTTCTTGTTTCTACCTTCATAACATGTCTTGTATGTGCCCATTTCTCTCTTCTGAAACTGATATTATCCTGGCATAGGCACTCATCATCTCACATCTAGACTATTTCAACATCCTGCTTTTTGGTTTCCCTGACTAAAGTCTCTTCTACTTCAATAAAATTCTCCATTCAACTTTCAAACTACTCTTCCTAGAAGGCAGGTCTGATCATAGCACCTCATATTTATTAAACTCCAAGGACTCCCTATTATCTCAAGGATCCAATATAAAATCCCCTGTTTGGCTTTCAAAATCCTTTATAACCTACTCCCTACCCCCTTCCTACCTTTCCAGTCTGCTTATACCTTATTCTTCTCCCTCTACTCTGTGATCACTGGAAATCTTACAATTCCTCAAACATGATACTCTATCTTCTGACTGATCATTTTGACTAGCTACCCCAAATTCACTCTCCCTCTTCATTTCCACTTGAGCAACTAGGTGTTAAAGTGGATAGAGTACTGGACCTGGAGTCAGAAAGAACTGAATTCAAATCAGACCTTACACACTTACTAGTTGTGTGACCCTTGATAAATCACTTAACCCATTTGCTTCAGTTTCCTCAGCTGTAAAATGGAGATAATAATGGCACCTACTTTGAAAGGTTGTTGTGTTGATCAAATGAGAGGATATTTGCAAAACACTTAGCACAGTGCCCTTTCCCTATCTCCTATCTGTGCTGGCTTCTTTAATGCCTCAGCTATAGTTCTACTTTGTGCAAAAATCCTTTCCCAGTTGTATTTAATCTTAGCGCTTTACTTCTTTTGAAGGGCTGTTAGAAAGAGTTCAGGGTTTTAAGAGAAAGAGGATTTCTATTTTGGGCATGTTGAGATTAAAATATCTGCACAGCAATATTGAGATGTCCAATAGACAATCTGGGCAAACACAAGTGGGATGCAACATGCATCAATGAAGAAAACAGCCTCATCAGTGAGACTTCAGATGCACAAGAATATTTTCATATTTGAGTTGGGTTCTATTAAACAGATTCTCCTCCAGGTATATTGACTTGGATTAAAAGTCTCATTCACAGTTGTCTAGCACAAAATGTGAATTAGATTTTCTGAGGTCTACTCAATGCGATTACTCTTAATTAAAAACAAAATAAACGATCAACGTCATAGGTTCTCTTTGCTGTAGATCTCATAGCCTTCTCTGAACTCTTTTTTCATTAGCCCTATTTATCTGCTGTTTCTACTTTCTCTCAGTCTTACTACTAACCAGGTATCATACAGATAGAGTGATAGACCTGGAATCCTGAAGACCTGCATTCAAATATGACTTCACAAGCTGACGGCCTAGGTCATTTAAAACTCTGCCTTAGTTGCATAAGTCACTTAAACTCTGTTTGCCTTAGTTCTCTCATCTATAATATGGAAATAATAATAGCTCCTCCTCCTCAAGGTTGCTATGAAAATAAAATTGGATAACAAGAATCTTTCAAATCCTAAAGTATTATATAAATGCTATATCATCATCATCATTATTATTTTATCATAGCCCATTCTTGATCACCACTTCCTTTTTTTAAATGTTCTCTAACCATTCATTTACTAATATGTCCTAGACATTGGCTAGAAAACAAAGTCAAGGTAGAGAGGCTAAATGACTCGACAAGGGTCAGACTACTAGTATATATCTGAACTGGGATTTTAACTTAAGTCTCCTTGATTCTAAGTCTAGCCCTCTATCCACTGTACATAGTTGTCTTTTTTAACTAGTAGAATGTAAAATCTCTGGTTGCTTCTTTTTTCCTTAGTGTCATAATTTTTATTTTTGATTTTGGAGATGGGATCTCCCAAGTACATCAGCTACTCATGCACTTGATACGAATACTGATTGGCCTTGAAACTTTAGTCTGCATTTTTCCAACCTGGACCAGTTCACTCTTTATTAGGCAGCATGTTAGCTCCCTCCTACTGGAACCAGTCATCATGGTGCCAAAATTTTAGTGTGGACACCAAATCAGCTGTAACCCTTCAGAACTCCTCAAACTCAAGCAACCTGCCAGTTCCAGTTTTTCCAACATCAGAACCCACAGGTATGCACCAGTAGGCTCAATTCCAATGACATACTTAATGAAAGAATAGTCTATGCTTACCTGCTGCGCTGCAACACCACCTCTACTTTTCTCAGCACAAGATGATTTCTGCTGAAAAAACTGTCAGAAATCATTGATGACCTCCTAATTGCCAAATTCAGTGACCTACTTTTAGTCTTCAAATTCTCACTTTTTTTCTTGATATTCTATCATCACTTACTTTCTATATAATTTGGTGCTTGAAATTGAATTTAAAAATCATTTATTAAGCACCAACTGTGTGAAAGGTAAAATGGTGCTACAATGACAGAAATGGAACCATTGGTGCTATCAGAAGACAAGATATTGGCAATAAAGAGCTAGAGTTGAGAAGATAATTGACAAAATAGTGTCTCTGGTTACTAACTGCTTTGAAAATTATTTCTTATTATTGCAAGATGCCTGTCAGGTAAAAATTTTGCTTACTCCTTTCACATATCTCACTCCCAGAAATAGCAACTCTCTGGATAATATAAATGAATAAACATTTCCAGAATTCAACAAAAAATATCAAAAGTCCTACAATGAAGATGTAGCCAATAGTACAACTGACTTCAGAGGTTGCTGACAAAAGCTAATCTGTCCTTGGAAGATGTGCAGTTCCTACTCAAAATCATAGGTAAGGGGTAAAATATATGTATTCTGATGTATTAAAAATCTTATGAACATGGTTATCCTCTCCACACCACCAGTGCAAATCACAATCCTCTCACGATTTCTGATATTATTCATTTTCTTATGTTAATGTTTCCTAAAGACTATGAACTGACATTACAGGCATACGTGGTTTTATTGAATTTCAGACAGCCCATATATTTCCTGCAAGAAGAACTCCCCACAAATTTTGGATCACTGCAAGGCACGCAGAAGCACAGTGGAAAAGATTTCAGTTCGAGAGAGCCCTGGAGAGCGGTCCCCAGGGTCTGTCGCACCCTGGAAAGTGGAGCCCACCCCAGCGCTGCCCTGGCCACAGCCCCAGAGGAGCAGATCCGAGCAGGCTTCAGGGATGGAACCTCCGGTAGCCGGGAAGGTCCCTCCACCCACAGACGCTCCAGGTCAGTGAGAGAGATTTCTGGGCTGGCCGAGAGGGGAGCGGGGTGTCTCCGTGACTCGGGTCCCCTTGGGAGGAAGCGGCGGAGGCACAGGCAGGGGCAGGAAGCGGCAGAGGCAGCAGCACCAGCCCAGGACTCCCCAAGCAGCAGGCAGAAGCTCAGGTCTCTGCATAAAACCCCTGAGGGAGCTGAGCCTGGGAGGCGGCCCTGCCCCCACCCCAGCACCAGAACTAAAGCTTGCTGCGGAAAGCCCATTTGAATCTCAGACCCCAAGCACTAGCTGGGCGGATCTAGGCAGGGGTGGACAGGAATCTCAGAAGTCAAGTAACTGGCTGGGAAAATGCCCAGAAAAGGGAAGAAAAATAAGACCATAGAGAGCTACTTTATTTGGGAAGAGATGTTCCTTCCTCCTTTCATTTCTGATGACAAAGTACAATGCTTGCCATCAGGGAAAGACATGGAGGTCAGGGCCTCCCTATCCCAGACATCCGAGGTGGATGTCCGGTGGGCTCAGGCCATGGAAGAGCTCAAAAAGGATTTTGAAAATCAAGTTAGACAGGTGGAGGAAAAACTGGGAAGAGAAATGAGAGAGATGCAATAAAAGCATGAAAAGTAAGTCAATACCTTGTTAAAGGAGACCCAAAAAAATGCTGAAGAAAATAACACCTTGAAAAATAGTCTCACTCAATTGGCAAAAGAGGTTCAAAAAGCCAATGAGGAGAACAATGCTTTCAAAAGCAGAATGAACCAAGTGGAAAAAGAGGCTCAAAAGCTCACTGAAGAGAATAGTTCTCTCAAAATTAGAATGGAACAGATGGAGTCTAATGACTTTCTGAGAAACCAAGAAATCACAAAACAAAACCAAAAGAATGAAAAAATGGAAGAGAATGTGAAGTATCTCATGGGAAAAACAACTGACCTGGAAAATAGATCCAGGAGAGACAATTTAAAAATTATGGGACTACCTGAAAGTCATGATCAAAAAAAGAGCCTAGTCATCATCTTCCATGAAATTATCGAGGAAAACTTCCCTGAGATTCTAGAACCAGAGGGCAAAATAAGTACTGAAAGAATCCATCGATCACCGCCTGAAAGAGATCCAAAAAGAGAAACTCCTAGGAACATTGTGGCCAAATTCCAGAACTCCCAGCTCAAGGAGAAAATCTTGCAAACAGCTAGAAAGAAACAATTCCAGTATTGTGGAAATACAATCAGGATAACTCAAGATCTAGCAGCTTCTACATTAAGGGATCGAAGGGCCTGGAATAGGATATTCCAGAAGTCAAAGGAACTAGGACTCAAACCAAGAATCACCTACCCAGCAAAACTGAGTATAATACTTCAGGGGAAAATATGGTCTTTCAATGAAACAGAGGACTTTCAAGCATTCTTGATGAAAAGACCAGAGCTGAAAAGAAAATTTGACTTTCAAACACAAGAATGAGAAGAAGCATGGAAAAGTAAACAGCAAAGAGAAGTCATAAGGAACTTACCAAAAGTTAACTGTTTACATTCCTACATGGAAAGACAATATTTGTAACTCTCAAAACTTTTCAGTATCTGGGTAGTTGGTGGGATCACACACACACATACACACACACACATGTACACACATGCACGCACCAGAGAGCACAGAGTGAATTGAATAGGATGGGACCATATCTTAAAAGAAATCAAGGTAAATGGTGAGAGAGAAATGTAGGGGGAGGAAAGAGGGTGAAATGGAATGGGGTAAATTATATGTCATTCAAGAGGCAAGCAGGAGACTTTTTAGTGGAGGGAAAAAGGAGAGCTGAGAAAAAAAACAAAAAGTTTACCCTCATCACATTCGACTAAAGGAAGGAATAAAATGCACACTCATTTTGGTATGAAAACCTATCTTACAATACAGGAAAGTGGAGGAGAAGGAGATAAGCAAGGGGGGGATGATGGAAGGGAGGGCAATGGGAGGAGGGAGCAATTTGAAGTCAACACTCGGGGAGGGACAGGATCAAAAGACAGAATAGAAACAATGTGGGGCAGGATAGGATGGAGGGAAATACAGTTAGTCTTACATAACACGACTATTATCGAAGGCATTTGCAATACACAGATAGGGCCTATATTGAATTGCCTGCCTTCCCAAAGGGAATGGGTGGGGAGGGAGGGATGGGGAGAATTTGGGACTCAAAGTTTTAGGAACAACTGTTTAGTATTGTTGTTGCTACTAGGAAAGAAGACATACAGTTAATGAGGAATAGAAAGTCATCTGGCCCTACAGGACAAAAGAGAAGATGGGGACAAGAGAAGGGAGGGATGATAGAAGAGAGGGCAGATTGGTGATAGGGAAAATTAGAATGCTCGGTGTATTGGGGTGGGGGAGGAGATAAAAGGAGAGAAAATTTGGAACCCAAAATTTTGTGAAAATGAATGTAAAAAGTTAAATAAATAAATTTTTATTAAAAAAAAAAGAATTTCAGATATTTTTTTCTTTTACAAATTCAAGGATTGTGGCAACCTTGCCTTGCACAAGTCTGCTAGTGCCATTTTTCCAACAGCATGTACTCATATCATGTCTCTGTGTCACATTTTAGCATTTGTCACAGCATTTCAAACTTTTATTTTTATTATTATATCTTTTATGGTGATCTGTGATCAGTGATCTTTGATGTTATTATTGTAACAGTTTGGGGGGCACCACAAACCATGCCCACAAAAAGACTACAAATTAATCAGTAAACGTGTGTTCTGACTGCTCCACCAACTAACCATTGCCATCTCTCTCCCTCTGTTCTGGCCTCCCTATTCCCTGAGATACAACAATATTAAAGAATATTACATAAAGTTAATTGATAAAATAGCAACAGAGAATTGACTCCAGTTTTGAAAGAAGTTCTATAGTGGGTAAAATGCTATAAAAAAAGTATCACATGCTATACAGTAATCCTTTGTAAAAGGAAGACTCAATCAATATGACAAACTTCATTGTTGTCTTATTTTAAGAAACTGCCACAGCCACCCCAACCTTTAGCAACAACCACCCTGATCAGTCAGCAGCCATCAACATCAAGGCAATATCCTCCACTAGCAAAAAGATTACCACTCACTGAAGGCTCAGGTGATAGCATTTTTTTTAAAGCAATAAAGTATTTTTAAATTAAGGAATGTACATTTTTTAGATATAATACTATTGTACACTTAAATTATAGCAGAGTGTAAACACAACTTTTACATGCACTTGAAAACCAAAAAAGTCACATGGATCACTTTATTGTAATAATTGCTTTATTGTGGTGGTCTGGAACTGAACTTGCAATATCTCTGAGGTATGCCTATATAGGCTTTCCTCTGATTCTTTCAATACTTTCTAAATACAAATGCAGCCTTTGGTCTCTCTTTCTGTAATCTCTCAATCATGCTATAATTAGACCACCTACTTTTCTGATCATAGGGAACCACTTGAGTTTTCTGGTTATCTGATCACATAATTCTTTTTTTTATGACTTGTCTGGTATTTCTTGCTATTAAGAGCAGTCAGTAATAAACTGAAGTCTACTTGTACCAATTGTGAATTTTTTCCATTAACTTGTCCGAGTTATTTCTATGTCCAAATGGAAGAGTGATTCCCTATCAAAGACATACTACCCTAGATGCTTCTATTGAAAGATAACATTGTATTGATTATATTAAATCCTAAGTTAATTTAGGGCCTTTTGAGAGGGATCTAAGAGACTGGTCTAGACATTAATAAGGAAAAACAAAGTGGATGAAAGACACCCTATTCACCCTATGACATATAGTGGTTTTGGTATTCAGTTGATTTTGTCTATCAGCACACACATACACACACACACACACACACATAAATATGTGCATATGTATGTATGTCTATATTACACACATATTCATAGCTGGACAATTAACTGGTTCCAGAATTTAATGGGAAGAGAAGGGAGGATAACAGGATGATCTGAATGTGGAAAACTTGACACCTCTTTCAGTGATCCTAAGCCATTCCTTGACAAAAACAAACAAACCAAAAATTCAACCTTTTTTTAAAAAAACACTATTATTCTCCAGGTGATGAGATGTTTACAAGTCCCAAAATATGACAAAACCAGGAATTAAAAAGTTGAAGTAGGGGAAAAAATGCCATCAAAGAAATGAGCAAAAAAAGATGAGATAGTTACATCATGTAAATGACATAAAATTATTGGACAGCCCATGTGTTGTGTTATTATCTTTTCAATGTCAAAAGATATGGAAGGCTGTGAACACATTGAGTGTATCCCCTATGGGGAATCTATGGGACAACATGGTCAAGATTCACATAGAACATGCAGGCATAGGTAGATTGTGACCTTCACCATTGACTGAAATACCCACATCTCTAAGATCACAGATCGATGAAAGTACATAAGATGCTATATGGTTAAAAATACTGGAACACTGAAATCTAGTTGTTAAATATGTGAATGAATATAATATATTTATGTTATGAGATCATTCTTCCAGAAAATAATCTGTACTTTTCCATTTGAAAAAAAACCTCCCTGGATCTTACACAGAATCATGTTCATCTGAAGCCTATGCCTTCCTTGTGACAGCACATACAGCTACAGAAGGGAGACAGATATGATAGAGTTGTTTTATAATCATAACAAAGCATTCCCTTCTCTTCATTAGCCTGGAGCTATAGTCTGGGCTCATTCCAACACAAAAGCCATTATAAAGCAGTTTTCAGAAGACCCTTGCCAACAGAAGAATTTTCTTCATTAGCTTTGTATACTCACATATTAAGTATATAGACCCAGGAATTTAAGGAGTTAAAATCATTTCTGATAGCCTCCTGGCAGAATTGAGATGAGCCAGATTCCACAGGGGTGTACACTCCAAGGATATCTAGAAGCCATTTGACAAAAAATTACCATCTCCAGCCTCTGTCTATTCAGGCACACGAGCAATACTGAGATTTTTTTTTTAAAAACCTCCGACTCTATTGTCAAGAGAATCAAGTCTATTAAGTACAGCTTTGTTCTGTTTCAAGATTTCATCAAAGATAGCATCATACCCTGAAACTGGGTTTTCTATATCAGAAACTCTAACTCTTCTGTAATTTGTTTGTGTTAGCCTCAGTTTTCATTTCAAGTGGGACAAACGATTCTGACAAGGTGTTGACTTTTTATGAAGCTTTTATTTAAACCTCATATAATTGCCAAGTTCACAACGAGTGCTTTAAATCAGCCAAATAAAAAAAATCCCATTTTAAATCCCACTCCCCCAAATGTACTATCCCACTGCCAAGTGGCCCCTTCTCTGTCTTTTCCCAAGGTAGTGACCCCTACTTAATGTGACAGAAGTGATCACTGACCATCCCCCCCATAGCTAGAAGTAGAGGAAAGGAAAGGAAATTTCAGTGGTAACATAAGGAGTTTCCAATGTGGGCAAGCTGAAGTGTGCAGAAACTACAGAGAATATAAGAGGCAGCATGGTACAACAGAAAGAGTGTCTCTGGAATCGGAGGAAATGAGTTCAATTTCTACCTCTCCTATTTATTATTGATGGGAGTTTGAGCAAATAATCTCCCTGGGTTTCAGGGTCCTCATCTGTAAAATGGGGCATTAAACTTGATGGTTTTTGATATTCCTTCTGCATCTAGATCTTTGATACTATGACCTACGGGCTTTTTTTTTTTTTTCATTTTTTTGTTTGTTTCCAGAAATAGGGAAAACAAAATCAATCACTCTACATGTATTGAGCACCTACTTCATAACAGCACTGCTTCTGAGCTTATTCCTACTCTTTATAACCCCATGGACCATATTGTCCATAGGGTTTTCTTGGTAAAGATACTGGAGTGGATTGCCATTTCCTTTTTTAATGGAATAGAGTAAACAGAAGTCAAGGACCCAGGATCACACAGCTAGTAAGTGTCTGAGGCCAGATTTAAACTCAGGTTATGCTGACTTAAGGCCCAGTACTCTGTCTACTGAGCCATCTAGCTAGATATATTCTCCTTCTGTCATGCTGTGTTCATTGTTATCCCAGCTTATGAGAGTCAAGTTCCCTAGTTCCCTGGAAGCCAGAGTACATCAAAAAGGTAGTTATTTTAATTCACAGCATCAGTCAATATGGATGCACACTCAAATTAATTCTACATATTATGCTAATATCTTTAAACATGGCTTATAGGCTAACCCTCATGCATGGAATGGACTCTTTCATACCTGTACCTCAAAGAATCCCTAGTTTCCTTCAAAGCTCAGTTCAAAGATTACCTTTTACATTAAGCCTTTCCCAACTCTGAAAAACTATTGATGCCTCCCCCACTTCCCATCTACAAAAGAAAAAACCTGTTGTTCAGTCATTTTTCAGTCATGTCTGACTTTTCATGACCCCATTTAAGGTTTTCTTGGCAGAGATACTGGAGTGGTTTGTCATTTCCTTCTCCAGCCCTTTTTACAGATAGGAAGCTGAGGTAAACAGGGTTAAGTGATTTGCCCACAGTTACACAGCTAGTAAGTATTTGAGACCAGATTTGAACTCAGGAAGATCAGTCTTCCTGACTCCAGGCCTGGCACTCTAGTGTCCCAATGAAAAAAATTACCTTTTAATTATTATGTGCTATACTTGTATATATGCATATTGTCTCCTGTGATAGAAGGTAAGCTCTCTGAGAACATGAACTGTTTCATTTTTATGTTGGCAGTTCCAGAGTAGAGGCTTAATAAATGGCCAAGGATTAACTGTTAGTCTAAGGGAGGAAAGCAAGAAAAGAGATAAAAAAGATCAGCCCCAGAATTTTTCCAGTAGCTGGCCAATGGCTCTTTACACCCATCCTGTGAGGTTAATAAGTATAGTGGTTTCTTTGTTTGGTTGGTTTTTTTAAAACTGGGTCTCCCTGTTTCATCCAGGTTGGAGAGGTAGCAGCCATTTCCACGTCCAATACCCACACCTGATCGATAAGGAAACTTTAAACTGCTCCATTTCTCTTACCTAGCCTGTTTCAGCCATTCTCAGATGACCTAGCAGCTTTCCACCCCCGGGGGTCTCACCATATCAGTGCCAAACAGTGCAGGTATCCAATTGGCTTTAACCCTACAGCCCCCCAGAACTTCTGAACTCAAACAATCCACTGGCTTCAGCATCTGCCAGTAGCAGGGATTACAAGTATGAGCCCTAGTGCTTGTGAAACACAGTATTCTTTCCACAATACTGCTTCTCACTTTATTCAGAAAACCCTACTGCAGATATTCTAAAGGGAAGTGTGCTCTGCTGAACTCTTCATACCACTCTCCTTAACCAGCCCAGTAAATTATATCTGCTTGCTACAAAGGGGAAACCTATTTATGCCCATTTTCTGCTCCCACATGGACTTGATACTACCATTGCTCCCTTTAACCAAGATGGGTTATAGTAGAAAAGTGGGCACTTTTATTTTAAATCTTAGGGATGTTTTTAAATCTTAAGTTTATTCATTTGAATTCTACAACAAACAAAAATGAGCAGAAAATTAATGCCATAGATAAGCATACCCACACACACACACACACACACATACACGCACACACAAACATATACACACACACAAAAGAAACACATCTACCCTGACTATACTCCCTTCCATGTCAATTTGGGAAAATAGATAATAGAATCATTTCAAAACATAGGTTTCTAGGTTCCACTAGATATTTGTTAAAAGCACTTATCACAGTGCTTGGCACACAGTAGGAGCTATATAAATGTTTGTCCCCTCTACCTCCTCCCTTTACATTACAATCTGGTAACATTAAAGCAGGAGGCATGTTCTGTTCCTTTCCATATTACAACAGAGGCAGAAATATACTTCATGTATTCCTTCAGTGTAGTTACAAAAGGCAATTAAATTGTGACTAATAATTTTATAGTTTTGTTTGCATCCTCAAGAGGAACAAGGAAGCATGTGTAACCCCTTTTTATAGGATTCTACTGAGATCAGAAAGGAATAATTATTCATTGATTAAGGCACTGTAAATCTCCTGCACCCTAAGTGTAATTTATTGAGCTATGAAACCATGGTACAATCAGGTTTCTGCTCCTGCTCTTTTGCACACAAAGAGAAAATTAGAGATGCACACTCTGAAACACAGACTCAGTATCTAGGAATACTTCATATTTATTTTGGATTATGTATAGCCCAAAATAAATTCAACGTATGGTACTTTGATTCCCTTTTGTACTTAATTTTTGTTTGGGTTCCCCTGCAATATGAAAGAGGGTGGGCCAAAGAAGTAGGAAAGGGAGAAGGTCTGAGCATGCTTACTAATGGCAGATTCACCAGAAGCCAAGTGGTATGATTTACCAAGAAACAGAAAAGGATAGAGAGAAGTGGTAGACAAAGGATGATGCACATATGGATGAGGCCAATGTTAATTTAGGGGAACAATAACACTTATTAAAGATCTACATTGTGTGGGTGTTATATGACTGTTTTTTTAATATATTGGTAAAGTTCACTGTTGTATTATAGGACTGGTTTTTTTAATATATTGGTAAAGTTGACTGTGTTCATCCTTCATTTTAGAAGAAGACCATGATATCAGAGAAATGATGACATGCCTTGCACTTGACTTTGTTTTGAGTGAGGGAGGGCTGTGCAGGTCACCAACCTCACTTTCTCCTCCTGAGCCATCTGGGTCCAGTGACCAGATATTCATTAGAGTGACTAGAGAGAGCCCAGGATGCAGTAGGAGACTAAACGTCTTAGGAAGAGGCAAAGAAAGGCTTCCTAAGTATTTTTAATCCCTTGTTTAGAGACCATCAGGTACACAAGGTGAATTTTCTGGGCTTTGTCCTATATTTTGTTTTGAGAAGAATGTGAAGAAAATGGAAAGAAAGGATTATATAGATTTTTTACTATGAGAAGTAGATTGGTACAATGGAAAGGTCTTCAGTTTGAATCCAAAGACCTGAGTTCAACTTCTTGGATTTGCTTTTAATAAGATAGATTACCATAGGCAAGTCATTTCACCTTTTATGCCTCAGTTTCCTCTTTTTAAAAAGTAATCTAGGGACCCCTAATGATACATTGTTTACATGTAACAGATAACCTCCTAGAACTGACCCCCAAAGGAGTTATTTTCTTTCTCCTTTGGCTCATTGCTCCAACTTGGATTAATCCAGGAAAATCTTCAAAATAAAACATGGGCAGCAGACTGCTCTGTTGATAATAGAGAGTTGATATTCAATGAATAATCAATAAGCATTTATTAAGCACTTGCTATGTCCTGAGCACTGTGCTAAACACTGGGAATACAAAAAGAGGTAAAATACAGTCTGGGACCTCAGTAATAATGACAATAACAACAACAAAATTTTAGAGTGATCTAAGAGTGAAATCAAAAGGCATCTTTCACTCAATCAATAAAACAAGTGTTGAAGCAGAGACAGAGTCAAGCAGATTTCTTTACGGAATCAAAGGGGTTTTTGATGGTGATACAGGACAAGGTGATACACAACAATTTACAAATGTTTATCCAGAAGGAGCCCAGGCTTAGTGACCAATGAAAATTATTCAAGGAAAAAGCAGAAACTATATAACACTTCACTGAACCCAGAAAAAAAAAACACAGCAAGATATAGAACTTGGTAACTAGAATCACACGTCAGAAGCTTACTACCTTCCATAGACTGATGAAAACTCCCCATGAGACTCAAAATATTCTTGGAAATTTTACTACCAAACCATACTACAATTATACCATGATTAAAGATCAAACTGTTGCCAATAATCACCCAAACACTGATCCATAAAAACTCAAGAACTTTTCAACTGTTTTGTCACAATATAAACTTATAACCTCCGTGCTAAACTTTTCTAAAAGAAAAGTCCTTGAAATATGAAACCCAGCAAGAAATCAAAATCACATAGGATAAATTTATACATCGTTTCTACCATGTTGCCTACTACTTGAATTATACTGAGAATATACCGAGGTTACATGGAGATAAGTTTACTTTCTAATACTTTTATTTATCTACCAAAACATGTTATCTATTTATGCAATAGTCTGTAGAACTTTAATATAAAAAGTAGTAGAATACTACCTTGTCCTAGGACTATTTGTTTCTGAATGCCACTAAAAAGATGAGGATGCAACTATCATGAAATAGCTAATACAGACAGTATTATTCTCATTTCATAGATTAGGAAATTGGGCCTTAACTAAAATGTTAAGCAATTCATCCATACAATAAGGCTAGTAAGTGGCAGAGCTAGTAATGGATCACATTTATATAGTGCTTTTCAATTTACAAAGTATTTTTCTTGCAACAACCCTGTGAAACAGGCAGTAGAAACATTATTTTTATATAGATTTTACAAATGAGGAAGTTGAGGTTCAGAGAGTTAGTTGGTGCAATGGACAGAGTGCTGGGCTTGGAGTTTGGAAGACTCATCTTATTGATGAGTTTAAATTTGGCCTCACATACTTACTAGCTCTGTGATACTGGGCAAGTCACTTGACCCTATTTGCCTCAGTTCCTCATCTTTAAAATGAGCTGGAGAAAGACAAACCACTGTAGTATCTTTGCCAAGAAAATCCTAAATGAGATCATGAAGAGTAGGACACAACTGAAACAACTGAACAACCACAAACTGAAGTACAGAGAATTTAAATGACATGCTCACTGCCCCATGACTAGTAAGTGGTCCAGGCTATATTCAAAGTGTTCCTTGGACTCTAAGCCAAAAAGCCTTTCTACCATATCATGCTGCCTTTCCATCTCTTTATTTGTATGTCTCTAATTAGATTATCAAGCACTTAACCTCCCTGAGCTTCTGTAGTCCCTTACTTCTTTGAATCTCTTACTTAGAATAAGCATAAGGGTGGTGCCACTTATTTGTTTCTCCTTCAAGTACCTCTCACTTGTATTTGTTATCTCTGAGAACATTTAGCACAAGAAAATACTTATTGATTTGCTGATGTAAACCCTAAAACGGGATGAGTAGGGGCAGATGGTTGGCATTCTACCTCATTTCTAATATGAGCACTCCCCAATGTTGCCCCTACCCAATGGATGCATGACAAAATAATAACTGCCATTTCGTTTGTCCAAGGTCACTAGCAGAGAGAGTTCTCTCTTTTTTTTTGTCATGGCTAGCCTCCTACAAACCTCACTTAATAAAAATTAAGTCGTACTGATAACATAAGTAAGCTTTTTGCTTTGTTACCCTGACAGAAATAACCCACTTGGTCCTTGTTGCTCTCCCTAAACACTGGCTTGAAAGTCTAGATGTAATTTGAATGCCAAGACATTGCCAAACAGAGATTAGTAAGACTCATTATTCATAAACAAAACTTCAGCGGAGACTTCCCTTGTTAAAGGAAGTGAGCCAGATTGGTCACAGATGATTAGAGTTACAAATGGAAATGCTTTGGGCATCATGTTCAACCCTGCTGAGCAAAGTCAGTGAGAGGAGCACTAAGGAATTAACGACTACAAAACAAAATAGCAAAAAAAAAGCCAATGCCTCTTGAAGTCTGCTTTAAAAAATAAGACAACTTCATCTTCAATGATAAATGTTGTTAATTATACATCCCTGAATTATAGCCTTTTAAGGTCCTCTAGACCTTCCCCAGATGGATTGGCAACTGACACAAAGACGTTTATCAGCTGTATCATTTGGGGTAAGTCACCTAACCTTTCTGCCTCAGTTTCTTCATCTATAATATGAGGAAGTTGGACTAGAAGACCACTAAGATCCGTTCCAGTTCTAAATCTATGACCCAGAGTGTTTAGTCACAGAGGAACAGAATTTAGAAGTAATCTCAGAGGTCATCCACCTGACGCTCGAATGAAGTCTACACACAATTACCTCACTAATAGTCCTTAGAAATTTGAGAATAGTCTGACCAACGCTTTACTTAAACCTTAAAATGAAAAGAGCATTGGACTTTGAGGCAGAGGTGCTTATCCCGGCCCTGTAATTTCCTATATTACTTTGAACTTAACTTCTTATCCTCTCTGCAGTGTTTGCCACTCCTATCTATCCCTTCCTCCTAAATACTCTTTGTTCCTTTTATCTTTGTGATACTGCTCTCTCCTGGTTCTCATCCTTCCTCAGTCTCCTTTGCAGTCCTGCATCATCAGCTGACATCTTTACCTGGATGTCTCATAAACATTTAGAACTCCACACACTCAAAATGGAACAGATTACCTTTACTTCTAAACACATCTCTCCTCCAAACTGCTATATTTCTATCAAGAGGGTCACTAACCTATGGCCATCCACCTTTGCAACTTAGGAGTCATTTTTGAATGCTTACTCTCCCTCATCCTCCACAATCAATCATTTGCCAAGTTTTAATTTCTCTCTCCCTTCACAATGCCTCCAACAAGTATCCTTCTCTATACTCATATAGCCATTACCTCATTTTAGACATGCATCACCTCTGCCCTAGACTATTTTAACAACCTCTTTATTGGACTCCAATCTTGTGGTCTCTTTCCTCTCCAGTTCAACCTCCACACAGTTATCAAAGTAATCTTCCCAAAGCACAGATTTGACTGCGCCACTAGCCTGCTCAAGAAATTTTCCTGAGGCCCTACATTTAATATCCTTTATAATCTGACCTTGTTCTACTTTTCCAGGCTTACAAACTCAATGTCTCAACCAAACTAGTGTACTTATGCTGCCCTGAACTTAGCCTTCCATTTCTCTCTATACACTGTAGCTTATCAATAGTCTTCCTAAAATGTGGTGTCCCAGAAGGAACACAATGTCTCAGATGTGATCTGACGAGGGCAGTGAACAGCAGGACTACGTTCTCCTATTTCCCAGAAGATATGGTTCTTTTAATGAAGTCCAATATCACACTGGAATCCATCAAAGATGGACAGCAGACTCAGGAATCAAGAAGACTTGAATCCAGTTTGCCATTCTGAAAAATCTTGACTATGTGATTTTGAACTAGGCAATTAAACTCTCAATGCTTGAGGCAATTACCATTCCCTGTCCTATTACATATAAACCTGATAACCACCCTACAAAACAAATACTACTGCTATTGTTAACTTCATTTTACTGATGAGGAAACTGAAGCTCAAAATATTTTAATTACTTGCCAGTTTTCATATAGCATGTTTCGGTTTTTGGTCTAGATCTATGATTTATTCAATAGAGGTATTCTGGTGTGAAAACTAATTCCACCCACAGAGATCAGCAACTTTTCAATAAAGTATAGCCCTGAAGACAGAGTTGCCAGGAACACCATGACACTATAGACTTGACATGTCTATACTCACATAACTAGTTAATATCAAAGGTCGAATCTGAACCCATGTTTCGCTGACTCTATGACCAACATGGATCTACCTGCTTGTCCAAGAAAAGATTACATAGATCATAAGCATTACCAGATGAGAGATTAACTGTAATGGGTAATGTAAGCTCCTGGAGGGCACAGACAATTTCATTTTGTCTCTACATTATCATCACATATCAAAATAGCTGGCACATATTGCTTATTGAATTGAATAGAAGGGTCAGAGGAGGAAAAGTTCAGTAATGTTGGTTTGTGAAAACATGCTAAGGATAAGTAAGGCATCTACTAGGTATGATAGGAAACAATTGCTTCTTTGTTCAGGAAAAATATCCCCTCAAACTTAGCAATTCTCTCAACTCTAAATCCTAAACAATTTTATTTATTGGGAACAGAGAGTCCAGACTCATAACCTTAACAATGTAAGGAGTCGCAGTACAAAAACTCCATCTACTGATGCAAACTAGCAAATCTCCTATAATTTAAGATAATAAGATTATATATTTAAAATTGGAACCGACATTAGAAACCATCTTAGTCTAATTGCCTTATTTTACAAGTGAGGAAAATAAAGTCCAAGGAAGTTAAGTGATTTGCCAAAGATTATATAGTTAGTAAGTTTCAAAGGCGGAATTGAACCCACGTCTTCCGACTACAGAGTATTCTGACTACAGTATTCTTTCTATTGTACCATATTTTCATTATGTCATGCTTAATTTTTTTCTCTTTACAATACACTGCTTTATATCACATTTTCAAGATTTAAGTCTTAAACAATTGTCTCGGACACTAACAAAGTACAAACTGAGGATGTTCACAAAAGGTTTGAACCCAGGTTTCCATGACACCAACACTAGCCCTCTATCCATAATGCCACACTGACCCTCAATCACAAAGATTTTGAATATAGTGATTTAACTTCACTTTAATTCCCATTTTCTTTGCAATATATAAAGCATTTCTTTCTCATAGAACACATTAACACATGGCAAAATCAATCACACAGTGTCAGAAATCTGACATCTCACGTTTTAGAATAATCACAGAATTTCAGAAGTAGAAGAAACTTTAGTGGCCATCTATTCTAATTTGTAACTGAAAAAGAAGTTCCCTCTACAAAATACCCAACAAATCATCCTCCATTGTTGGAAGGCACTCCCTCCTCAACTCTCTCTTACCTTGTCCAGGAAGCCTTTTCCAAGTGCATTCACTTACTTCACAAATAACTCTTTTGTATTTAATCTATATTCACTTATGTATAGGTATTATCTTTCATGATAGACTACAATCATTTTGACAGCAGAGATTATTTCTTTTCTTTTACTTTTTTTTCTTTGTACCCCCAGGGCTTAACACAATTCCTAGCCCTTTGGTGCTTAATAAAGCTTGATGATTGATTATATGATTGGTAATCCAGACATTGATGGAGGACACCAATGAGGGGACACCCATGACTACTTGAGGCTGTCTCTTTCACTTTGGGATATCTGAGTGTATTTTTGTCCCACACATCAAGGCTAAATTAGCTTTTTTGCACTTCTCCAACTGCTGCTAGTTCAGCCAACTGAAACCAAACCTGAGTGTCATCCCTCTCCTACATGACAACTGATGAACTACTTAAACAAAGTTTTCATATTCCCCTTGACTCTTGTTCCCCAAACTAAAACATGCCTAGCTTCTTCAACAAATACTCATATAGCATGGACTCAAGCCTCTTTATCATTCTGATTGCCTTTCTCTGGATGCTGTCCAGTTTATCAATGTCTTTCTTTATAAATGTACAAAGGCAAAGGCTGGGGAGGAGAGGAGGTGGGACCCAGAACTGAAAACAATACTCTAAATGTGTTCTGAACTTATTCTTAGACAGGATAGATCTGGAAAATGCTCTCTAAAGAACCAGGTTCTCACAGAATCAATCCGAATGACATGCATTAACCCTGTAAGAGTGTCCTACTTGTTATGGATACTAAATCACTTTTATATCCTAAGCAGCACCCATCATGAATTACAACCTAAACAATACACACCAGCTGAGTATAAATGGACAGGATTATCTGCCAATAAAAAACAAAAACAAAACTGACCAAGTCAAAAGACAATCTATCCCTGTAATGCAGTGCTGCCATGGGTGCTGATGTTCCATGACAGCTGAATATGGTTGCTCAGGTAGCTGTTTGGTCCCAGCAAAGTCACATAGTATGAATTGGCAGGATCTACCAATAGTAAAGAATTACACATGTAAAAGAAGAATCCATCCAGGTATTGCAGCATTGTCATGGGAGCTTAGGTCCCGCAAAGAGCCGGGGGTTCTTGCTCAAGAACTCCTTCCTCTAACCCAAGAGCTAAACATCCAATGATGATCTTGTCTGAATAACAGTCAGAGCATCCCAGCAAGAGCCAATATTGCTGTGGTGAACAGATTTACTATTTTGCATTTTTGGTGACTTTTCCAGAGATACACCTAGAAATACATCAGAGGTGATATGGAAGCCCCTGTAACTCTTATTAGAGCCCAGGTTTATAGAAAACAGCTTTGTAGGGCTAACTCATCCCTATCCTTTCCCTGTCCTTAGATTGCCTTTTTTATGACACTTTTAAACATTTATCAAAAAGAAACAATTCTCAGTTCTCTGTCTCTGTCAACAAATTGGTAAGGCTGTTGCCATTTATGGAGTAGGGAGGATGTTTTGCCTCTTTTTATGTCTGGCAATATCATTTTTAGTCGGTCTACTTAGAAAATTGGGGTCTTGAGTCAATTAGAGTGTACTCCACTACTCTCATAAATCACGATGCAATCATCAGTTTAGCTAAATATTTGTGGTTATAAATTGATGATTCTTTGATGTCCAAAAGCCTAATCAAGATATAATTTTTTAAAGTGCATTCCTTGTTCATTATGCAGGATAATCTATATTAAATAGGTCACAGTAGAGAGATTCACACCTGCTCTAAAAAATGTTTAAAATAATAATAGTACTGAAATAACTAATGTTTATGTAGTACTTACTATGTGCCAAGCACTGTGCTAAGTGCTTTGTAATTATTGTCTCATGGGATCCTTACAACTCTGGGAAGTAGGAAACTGAGGTGCTAAGTGACTTTGCTTGGGGCAGCACAGCTGAAAAATGTCTGAGAGCAGTTGAACTTGGGTCTTCCTGACTTGAGGTCTGGTGCTCTTTCCACTGCACCCTCTAGCTGCCCAAGAAGAGTATTTCTCTTTCTACCTGCAGTCCTAGACTCCCCTTTAGTATTTTCATCAAATTCCACTGGTATCAGACTTTCTAATTTAATTCAGTACAGAAAATACATTCATAAATTCTCCTAAATTAAGGTAGAACTAGATATTGTACCACTTAAAAATGCATTACAAAATCTCTTCCAGTCAAGTTTTTCTCCTCTGTCTTGCTACAAAGGTAGGGGATAGAACCATGGTCATGCCATCAAAGAGTAATGTCTGATATTCTTGATTCAGTGGGAAAGCTTTTAAGTACTGGGTCACTCTGCATCATTATAACACTAGTAGTAGTAGCAGCAGCAGCAGCAGCACCAGCACCAGCAGCAGTAGTAGTAGTAGTAGTAATAGCAGCAGCAGTAGCAGTGGTGCTAGTAGGTATAATAGTAGAAGTAGTAGTGTTGTAGTGGTAGTAGTAATAATAGTAGTAGGAATAAAAATCAGAATAATAGCATTTATATATAGTGCTTTAAGGTCTGTAAAGTATTTTACTGCCACAACCACTATAGGAGGTAAGTGCTATTCCTATTGTCGAGATCAGCTAGCCTAGGGTTCTAAGTTTGGAGAAGAACAATGCAATAAACCTTGGACCATGGCTGTGGGTGCTGGAGGAGAAAGAACAAATACTGGTAAAATCACAGACCTTTCAGGTATTGAAGGGGATGGAGGAGTACAAACCCTCCAGAACCTCCTACTTGGAGGATGATATTAAAATATTATTAAATTAGTGCCATCAGTGGAAAGACAATGTGACATAGCAGATAGAGAGCCAGCCTCAAAGTCAAGAAGACTTGAGTTCCACTCTTACTTCTGATACATGCCAGTGGTGGCCCTCACTCAACTCTCAATAATTAAGACAATTCTTTAAGAGAAAGATTCTTAACCTGGAGTCCATTGACCCATGGACAGACTTCAGGGAGTCCATGAAATTAGATGGAAAAAAATTGTTTTTGCCTCATTATAACTGGTTTTCTTTGTGTTCTTATGTATGTTTACTTTATGCGTTTTAAATATTATTCTTATATTTTACATGGTTGCACATGTATGATCCATATCAGATTGCTTTGCATCTCAGGAGGAGAGGAATGGAGGGAGAGAGAGAATTTGGAACTCAAAACTTCTTTAATGTTAAAAATTGTTTTAATGTGTATTTATGGGAAAATGAAATATTATACTAAAAATTATTCTTATAAAATGTTCATAGGTATCTTGAGACTGTCAGTAGTCCATTACTCAGCGAAAGGTAAGATCCCTTGTACTCTAATTACAAATTGAAGATATCCAACTACATAGGTAGATCCTTGTCACCAAGTAGTTGCCAATACCTGTGAAATCACAGATTCTACAGTCCCAGTGTCTATTATCATAGCATAATCAACAAAATCTATGGAGAACTTATTAGGATGATAATAATTTAAGTAATCACATACTATTATTATATTTCAATTTCTGGCATTATAATTATAGAACATAATGATGTTAATAATTTTCTTTCATCATTATTAAAAATGATATGGTGGCATTTCTCAGACAAACAAAAAAAATAAGACCAGAAAAAGTAAGCAAACTGAGTTTTAAGGTTAATATTGATTAGCAGGGTCACCTTGAGTCATTCAGTTAATTCTGTTTTCCTCATTTATAAGATATCATAGCTAATATCATAACTTTTTTTAATGCACATGACTAACCTTGCTTCTGCTTCAGTGGCTTCCCATGACCAAGTGGAATAAAAGGAAAAAAAGAAGAAAAAAGAAAGAAAGAAAAGGAAGGAAAGGGAAGGGAATACAAAGGAAAGAAAGGGAATGGAAGGAACAAGAATTGGTCTTTGAATCAAAAAATCTATAAATGAGTTCCAGCTTGGCCCGTGATTAACTGTTTGAAAAGTTACCTCACCTATTTCCACTTTAGTTTCTTAATCTATAAAATCAATGATCTCTAAAGTTCCATCCAAAGTGTGTGTGTGTGTGTGTGTGTATACACACATAAGTGCAGATAATATGACTCTATATCTCTCTCGCTCTCTCTCTATCTAAATATATATATATGTATATATATATATATGTATGTATGTATGTATAATACATACAGGTGCTGACCTCATTGTTATATGCTTGTGAAACATTGACAGTTTACCAGCGCCATGCCAGGAAACTGAATCACTTCCCTTTGAACTGTCTTAGGAAGATTCTGAGGATGACCTGGCATGATAAGGTACCAGGACACTGAAGTCCTTGCTCCAGTTGAACTACCAAGTATTCAAACTATGCTTCAGAGAGTGCAACTCTGATGGGTTGGCCACATTATTTGACTACAAAATGTATGCTTGCCAAAAAGACTATTTTATGGAGAATTTGTATGGGGCAGGTGATCACATGGTGGCCAGAAGAAATGATACAAGGACACCCTCAAGGTCTCTCTCAAAAACTTTAGATTTGACTGTGCAATATGGAAGACACTGGCACAGCATCAGCATGGTGTGCCCACATAAGAAAAGGTGCTGTACTCTTTGAGCAAAGCAGAATTGAGACAGTACAAAGTAAACGCAGGATGCACAAATTGAGATATCCACCCCAAATATCCAAATGGACTGTCTGTGCCCAACCTGTGGTAGAGGATTCTGAGCTTGGATTGGTTTGATCAGCCACAGTCAGATACGCTGAAATTTCACTTTACAATGGTGACGTCATTTTGGTCCTCTTCGAAGACGAAGGACAACAACCATATGTGTAATACTATATGTCTATACTTATGGAAAACATTATAGAACTGTATATACTGTTTTAGCCACCACTTCACTGGAGAGGATCCAGGGAAGGGCAAGCAGGATGATAAAACCCTAAAAATCATGTCAGTTAAGGATTAGTTAAAGGACAGTATTTGGACTAAAAAAGGGAAGGATTAAGAGAGACTTGATAGCTGTTTTCAGGTATCTGAAGCATTGTCATGTGGGAAAAAATTAGCTCCACTTGGTTCTAAAAGGTAGGAATAGGAACAATGAGTGGAATTTCAGAGGTATTCTCCCAATAATTTAGGCTATCCAAACAGGAATAGGCTACATTGGGAAGTCCTAAGTTTCCTTCAGGGTTGTAATGGAGCCAGTTCAAATCAGCTTAAGAGAGTTAAGTGTTAAATTTTCAGTGTGACCATTTATACCTCTGGAATCAGCAAGTGTTGCAAATCAAGAATTTTATATTTATTCTCTTAAGCAAGTGATGGAGAAAATATTGATAATGTAGATAATTTAAATATGTATTTGGACACTTGGAGAGCCAGTTGATAAATATTTACCAGTACATTCCTGCTTCCCTTTCCTTAGGCATCTTTAAGAAAAAAACTAAATGACCTCTTATCCAAAATGTCACAAAGAAAATTCTTATTCAGGTACACATTGGACTAGATTACCTCTGAGGTGTCATCCAACTCTGAAATTTGGTGATTTTATGGCTATTTAATCTCCAAAGTCTTCCCCAGCTTTAAATACAGTGACTTTGTTATAGAGAAGTAGAAAGAGTCAGTCCATATTATTGGGCACAATGCTAACTGCAGTATAAGACCTGGCTGTGCGTACTACCTAATGATACTTAATAACTATGTGATTATGAGCAATTCCCTTAAATGTATTGAGCATCAATTTCCTCATCTTGAAAATGGGAGTAACAATTGCATTACCTGGCACTCTGGGTTACTGGGAAGAAATCCAAGGTATTATTATAAAATAAAATTATGAATAAAAAAAAAGAATACGCAGTCCTTACCAGGAAGGAGTTTGCACTCTGGTTATGGTGACATAGCATGTATGAAACACCCTTAGAGTAATATATCAAGATGTATAAGTTGATGCAGCACAAATTAAGTATACAAAACCTGAGGTGATAAAAGATGGGGAAAGGAAGATAATTAGGTTAATGAATGAAGGTATGAAGAAATGGATGACAAAGTACTTATCAAGCAGTTACTGTATGCCAAACAGTACCTCAAGAAGCAGAAAAAAAAGATAGCACATAGGCGAGTGATAACCTGGGATGGGAGCTTTCTTCAGGGGAGGTGGGAAGCAGACAAGCACATAATAAAATGGCCTGAGTGCGTGCTCAGATGGGGTATGAAGCTATAGAATGAATAGTCTGAAGTCCAGGTCAGCAGTAGTTATGTTGGCCTAAGTAAACTAGTTTATGCACAATCGCAAACCAACCCATAGACACTCTTGGGTGGAAGTTTTAAAGATGAAGAAATTAACTAAGGAATATCATAATGGGAAGCATTTTGACCCACAGGAAAGATGACTATCTCTGGAATCATAGGATCTGGATTCAAATCCCCTGTGACTTAGGGCAAATCACTTAATATTTCTAAATGTCCGTTTCCTCATCCATAAAATGAATCTAAGGTCTCTTCTAGCTCTAGATATATAATTTATGATCATATATCTGCAGGAAAAAATTATTACAGAATTCAGTAATATTTTATCTTGTTATTTCTGGTGTTCAGGAAAACTAAGTTAAGTACTCTATTTATTAGAGCCACTAGATGGATACTTAAATTACAAAATTTGAATTTCTCAAGAAGTTTGTTCAAATTTTCCACCACTAGGTGCTACCCCAACTCAGGCATTTTCATCCACTATCTGTGTTAAGGGAATTTGAAAATCTTCCCTGTCCCTTAATAGGCCCATGTGACCTGCTCTGGGCTTTGGCCAGCCCACGGCTCGAGTCACATGTAGCTGACGGTGGGAGGAGTTTACTGAAAGGGTGAAGTTAGAAGAGCAGAGCTGAGAAAAAGAGGCAGTGCTGAGAGAGAGCAGGCAGAGCAGAGTAGCTAGTGTGAGTGAGAGAGGGAGTAATTTTGCCCAAGTGAGCTTATTTGTGGGGAGGCCTTATGAAAGGAAGGCTTGGGGATGGCTTTGCTCCCTGTACTGATAATGTGCATAAATTTTTTTGTTACTATAATAGATTTGACTTTCTGGTCTCTGAATAAATATTTTGGTTTCATCTTTGAGGAAGAGAGTTTACATTTTTGCAGATTTACCCTGAAAGTGCCCATGCTTATCCACAGCGGCTGCTGGGGGCATCGCATTAGCACTACAGCATGTGACTTCTCGTTCTTCATATATAGAAGATGAATCCTCTTGACTCCAACCCCAGTGCCCTATCCACTGTGTCACCCACCCAGCTGTCCCTTGATACACAAGCTGACTTGTTTTTATTAGCATGAAATTTTCTACAGCTAGGAAAATGTGTCTACTTAAACAGTATGATGTGTCCCCTGTTTATTATATATCTTCTTAGCTCTCCCGCCCTAACACATACTTGTCACATAACTATAGCATGTTGAGGCATAAATTTCCTCAACTAAAAAATGAGGAATTGGGACTAGATGATCTCTGAGGCCCCTTTCCAGGCCTTACCACGTGCCCTGATGCTACAGATAATGGCTAAGTGGCCATAGGTCCACTAGACCTGGCCAACTACCCTACATACAATCCTTCTTTCTGTATTGTTTTTCCCTGTTCCAAAATGAACTCAAAGAGAGCTGGGAGTGCTGTGTTTTCATTTGTCTATTTTGCTTTGTTTTTAAATTTGTATCCCCAGGGTTAGCACATACTTGGCATATGGTAAACACTTAATAAATGCTTTTACTTTCATTCATTCTAGCTCTAGATCTATTATCATATAAGATGGGATTAAATATCCTCAAATGTCCCTTCCAACCCTAAGTCAATGTTCTTGTGATTACTTTGGTCATAGTTACTTATTTTAAAAGTATGTCCTGTCACCATCAATCCCAGTACGTGAGGTTATATTCAGAACTCTAGATACAGTGGGGCATATGAGGGTATTGCAATACTTTTGTTGAAGATCTCTCGATATCCTCAGCCCCAGCATCAAGCCCCTTAGTTATTTAGTACACAGTAGCTAATTCATTCTTAAGTAGCAACTTGAGGTTTTGGTAGTTTGTTCCAGAAACGTTGGAAAATAGGGGATATTTTGCAGCGTCATGCCTTACTTAGCTTGTTGAATTGGGTGGGGGAGGGGGGAAGGAAATGAAATGCGAGGGAAAAAAAAGACATATACAGTATTTGCTATGGTTTCTGTCTAGAGATACCAACTAACTGAGCTATCAAATGGCACCAGGCCTGCTAACAACAGTATAATAATTTACGAAAACTGTCATTGGCTAGTCTAATGCTTTAACAATTCAGGAAGCCAATGACATTGGTGGAAGGAAGGAATGATAAGAGTCTTTTCTTCTTCATTTTGATATATCTTATGTCTAATTCTAGGACTCAAATAGTACAAAATCCCTGAATATATTCCTGATTATGCTGTGTTTTTGCACATTTTTAGAATTTCATTCCTATATTAATACGCAGACACTAATCAGTTACTCAGAGAAAGGATGTTAAAGTATGGATTTTGGCAAAAAGACAACCAGCAAAATTTCTGGGTTCACTTTACATAGTCATAGGAAAGGTAATAATAGGAAACATATGCTTTATAATAATAATAGTAGAAAACTGTTTACCCTAACACTATATTTAAAACACAGCTAGTAAGAACATTTTAGGCCTAATTTTGTCTGTGAGAATGAAAAAGGACAGCATATGGCTAACGTTATGTAAGTCTACAGATTGCTTATGGAGAATATTTTTGTTTGTTTGTTTTTTGAAAGAATCTCTTCCCAACATTATTTTTTTTCATCATATATTGAAGATACACTTGCTACAAAGATCTTTCTAATTGTTGTTCTGGGGTGATATCTGCTAAGATAAATCATTCTTCTCACAATCACTGCTGCATGTTCTTGTTAAAACAGGACTTGGATTTTTTGGGTGAAAATATGTATCCAAATAAAGGAAGATCATATAGATAGGAATGATGTGAGAGAAAGTTCTCTTATTTGAAAATACCACTATAGTACAGGAGGAAGACTGCATTGCTCTGGAACAGAACAAAGGAGAAAGGCGTGGAGTCATCTTTAAGCATGGTCATAGAACGTGCGATATTCACAGAGTCATGTCATACTTTCTACTAACTCTAGGACTAAGGTTTGCCAGCAACTTAACGTCAAATGAACCAAGTGTACCTTCACTCAAAATTTTATGCATATAAAAGACAACATTAAGTCAACACCATTTCAGACCTCAAGAGAGTCCAATAATACAAGAATCCATGATTTCATACATGCAAATGACACTTCCATTGATATGAATTATAAACCTTTCGCACTGTAGGGAATGGTTTAATGAACTGCTGGAGTTAAAAAGGAATTCCACCTAGGGATAAACTCTCTTTACTTAACTAGACCAGACCATGAGCAGACTATGTTTATGCAATCTATCATCAGACCCATGCACATAGCTCTTCCAGGTCAATAAGACTTATCTCATCTCCTAATCTATTGACATGCCTTTGAGAATGCAGGGTCACCTTTACACCTCAAAAAGGCACAAAATAATAGGCGTAGAACCTTAATGACTATTTGTACCTAACTTTGACTCACCAAAAAAAAACCCTTCTCCTTTTCCTAAACTGTTTCACAGTCATTGAAATAATTCTATGACAGATCTGCATTGACTGAGATTTGCTTACTTTTCCCCTGAACTATGGGCAATGTATAGAGTGCTAGGTCTGCAGTCAGGAAGACTCATCTTCCTAAGTTAAAATTCAGCCTCAGATGCTTAATAGTTGTGTGACCATGGGCAAGTCACTTAACCCTGTTTGCCTCAGTTTTCTCATCTGTACAATGAGCTGGAAAATAAAATGGCAAACCATTTCAGTATCTTTGGAAAAAAAAAAACCAAAAACATTCTTTGTGATGGACACGACCAAAACAACGAAGGAACAAACAACGAAACTCCTACACTCTATCTCTTAGAAGGTTTTGTGGCTTACTGAGCTTTGAAGTCTGATGGCTATATTTCCATAAAGTATAGTTCAATGTGCTGACATAGAATAAGATCCTTTAGCACATTCCATCCATATGATTTTTGCATTTTCTGATAGTATTATCACTTTCTTGAACTAATAGGAACCAATTAAAGTTTCGAAACTTTTAATTCAAACACCACATGTATCAAGTCAGCAAGATCAGGGAAACCATTTTAATACCCTAATACATAAAACTATTATATAGAAAGAAAAGAGAGACAAGGGGAAGGAGAGGGAGAGAGACAGAGAGATCATAAAAAAAGGCCAATTATTTTAGAACTTTAAAGTTATGAAAAATGTTGCTCTGTCAAAATATAATTATCCAAGTAAAAGGAAAGAGGTAACCAACAGTTTGTGCACACCTAGTATTAGTGGCAAAATTATATTTGTCCTACAGTCGCTTCCAGAACAGGAAGGATTTCTAACACGGAGGAGTCCTGAGGGAGCTTTTTCAATGAGCAACCAAAAACAACAGATGGTGCCCAATAGAGATAGTGGGGAGATCTGACTGAAAATAACATACAAAAGAAATATATAGACACTAGAGAATAAAAATGGGCACAAGTGCATGTTATTTTACAAGAAATAAAGAAAGATACCCAATAGAACTTTCTGACATCATGGCATAAAACCCTAGAGAAAATCAAGCAGGAGCTGGGAATACAGGAAGGAATCATCTTTGGCTTTCGATTAAAGGAGTTAAAGGATTAGTAGTCACTATTCTCCCTCCACCCACCCCACCCCACCCCCTCACACACACACACACACACACACACACACACACATGCACGCACGCACACACTACCTTTACTACCTAACAGCTAGCAAAGATCTCGGGTTCAGATCATATGATATAAATTTCAAAGCAAAATATTATGGTTTTAAAGGAAAATCAGCCATCTTATATAAGGTCATTGAATTAGAGCTAGAAGAGACCTGACATTCTCATATATAACACCTACATTTTAGAGATGAAGAAATTGAGGGTCAAAATGAATTCCAGAGAAGTCAAGTGAGTTGCCCAAAGTCACACAGATGGTAAGTAAATGGTAGAGCAGGGATTTGAATCCAAGCCTGTTTTCATTATACCACTGTGCCTCAGATATTTGTGATCTCAGATTAGGAAGGAAGGAAGGAAGGAAGGAAGGAAGGAAGGAAGGAAGGAAGGAAGGAAGGAAGGAAGGAAGGAAGGAAGGAAGGAAGGAAGGAAGGAAGGAAGGAAGGAAGGAAGGAAGGGAGGGAGGAAGGAAGGAAGGGAGGGAAGAGGGAAGGAGGAAGGGAGGCAGGGAGGAGAGAAATGATACAACAGAAAGGACAGAAAGGACCCGGGACTGGGAGTCATGGGCCTTGGTGCTCCTCTCATTCCTGCCTCTCATTTTTAAAATCACCTAAAACCTCTGTGGTCTTGAGGCCATGACTTTTTACAATTTGTAAAATTGTAAAATAAAAATAGTAAAATAAAGAGCCTAAACTAGATGTCTGCAAAGGTTTCTTCTATCTCCAGGTCTTTTGAAGGGAAAATTTATGAAAAACATCAAAGATGAAGAACAAAAACAAAATATTCAGCCTTTCATCTTTCAATTAATACCAATCAAGCACAAGCATAGATTGTATGAAGAGTCAAAAAAATTAAATAGGCAGAAGGAGATAAAGAGATGAATAGATAAGTAGACAGGTAGAAAACTAATTTTTTCTAGAAAAATAGGTTACAAATTTAAAAGAACTGAAATCATTTTATTTTCAGGCCAGTTAAGTGCTAAAATTTTACCACAAAAAAAGTAATAAACCATAGTTACTGTTTTTGTTTTGTTTTTGAGATTATCCATATTTTGCTCAGACTGGAAGTAGAGAAGCCCTTTAGACCAAACTGGCACAAGTACTTTCACCTGTTCCACTTCTGACCTAGCCTAGTTTGCCCCTCCTTAACCAACCTGGTGACTCTCCCAATCCCTCGGGGGCTCACCATATTGTTGTCCAACCTAGTATGGATACCAGATCTTGGCTAATAGCAGCTCAAAACTCCTAAACCCAAGCAAACAATCAGCCTCACTCAGTCTTCCCTAATAACAACAGTTACAGATATACACCCCCATCCTGAGTCTTCTCTCTCTCTCTCTCTCTCTCTCTCTCTCTCACACACACACACACACACACACACACACACACACTAATGTATTAATAATATGAAATTTTATATATCTACACAAATAAATATCATCACCTGTTGCATTACCTATAAAATCTTAAATATATATGAATAAGTATCACCTGTTATATTATCTATAACAATCATATATATGTACACATACACACACACACACACACACATATATATATAGCCTACACACTTTGGAATTCTAATTTTATATAGATGTAAAGAAAAGAAGGAAGAGATAGAGTTTGGATTTTTGGTGGTTGTTGGGGGGATGATTTTTTTTTGGAGGGGTGGATTTTTTTATGGCTAAAGCTAGACGGGTGATAGAATGTGTAAGTTTGGTTCATGAACAAGCTTTATGGAAGTTCAGCAACAACAGGTTATGTATACAGTAAGTGAAGACAGAACGACAAAGTTAACAAAAGTCCTAACAACATCCACCTTGATCCTTACGTATTGTACAACATTGATAACTCAATTCAGTTGGAAACACAACAGCTATAATCCTTTTGAGATGGAGAATTCTAACAAAACATTGTACTATAGAACTTATATTTTTACTCACTCAAATAATATGTCCCTGAATAGTATAATTAAGATAGTGAATGAAAGTTTATTCACTCTGATAAATATTCTCGTAAAGTACTTAGCATGATTCATCTGAATCTTTCTTGCACCCAAGAGTTTTTCCTCTGAGATTTCAAACAGGGAGGTTTCTGAGGTACAACATAGTAATTCCTTCAGTTATTCAATTTTAAGACACCAAATAGCCCTGATTGGGGAACAGAATAAATGAGGACAGATGCTGTTTCTTACCAAGATTTTCTTAGTTGTGATCGATGAATCTCATGGGACAACAAACAGTACATTAGGGAGGCCAGAATTTGATGGGAAGAGTCATTGGTTCAACTGTTTGGTCAAAGATGGATACAGCAAAGCTGGTATAAACAAATCTTGTATTCAGTGGACCTTCATCCCACTTAGCCTAAGAGAGTACAGATTTAGATATGAAAATATGATTAATTAATGGTGTATTTTTCCAAAGGAAAGATTATTAGATGACAATCAACTCAAGATGTAGAAACAAACCTAAATTCATGAAAACAAGCATTATGGGGATAAGCCTTTAAATACATATCAAGTTCCAGAGGATAGATCTTGACCAAGAATCTGTGTGCCCTAGGTAAGGTTTAAAATTATGGTCTCCTTATTACCAATACTCCATCCACACATTTGAAAGTTTTGCTCCTGTGTATTACTTATGATCTACTGAATGTTGTGAGCCTTAACTGTAACATATGTTACATGATATGACATAATACCTTCATACCTTAGAGGATTTGGGGACATTAAAATATGCATTTATTAAAATTAATATTAAGAACCATCACATGTACTCTCCTACACATTTTAAAAAGGGAAACAAATGTTTGCCACAAGTATTACATAGTGTCAAATAGGATATTCAGTATAAAGTTGTAACAAAAAACATCATCACTGTTGATTTTTTTTGCCATATATTCCCATTTCCAGTATCTGCACTGATATTCTTATGTCTCTGAATACTGCAAAATCTCATCAATGAAATTCATAATAGCACAAAAGAGACCAATCTAACCATTCACTTTGAAAAAATAAAGCAAGTAAAGAAACATGGATTTGCTCAGAACATGGAATGCTGCTGTGTAGACAATGTATCCAAATAATTCATCAGTATTTGTATTTTAGAATGAGCTAGAAAAGAATGAGTATGGCTCATAATTGATTAAGAAGAGTTATTCGAGAAGTCATGCTATGTTTTCAAAGAACCCCAAATACTTGCTGCTGCAAAAACATTTCTTTAGCATCAGTTTTCTTCAAATAATGGGTATATACCTGAAAATAATGGAATATTCCAAAATACAGCAAATAATAGTCAGCCAAAGAGTAATGGAAAGATGTATGATGGGAATAATCAGACCACAACATATTACCAATGAGAACTTGACATACAAGTATAGCAAAAAAAAAAAACATTAGGGAGGACATTTGTAAACTTAAAAAGAGGTTGCCCAGTAACTTAGTGAGGGTGAAAGAAGATAGCCCGAGTGATACATCGGTACCCCCAAGCTATACGAAGAAAAAATAAGTTCTCTAATATGGAAAACATGTGGAGAGTTCACAATTTTTTAGCTAAGACACAGAGTCTAAAACAATGAAATCATAAATCCATAGGAAGAAGGATGATCTTGGAGGGTGACAGAGTATCTTTTAGTTCCCCTTCCCCTCTCCCCCTTTTTTTGTTGTTCTTTCTTTCCCCTAGTAGCAGAGACATTCTGTAGTCTTGTAGAGAAAGAAAGTAAAAGATGCAAGACAACTTCATCCCTAGTACCTCAGCAGAATCATCCCATCATATTCCACATCTTGCAGGGGGAAGGGGTTGTCTTATTTAGTTCTGAATTGATTTGCTCTTTTTTTCCCCAATATTTCCTAGGAAGTCTGAATTTCTTGTTACTCTTACCTATGGGGTCACACTTCCAATCACTTTTACTCATATTTGTGTTTTGTCATATGAGTAGGTATTAGATTTTGTTAATCACTAATTACTTTTACAGAAAAGACAATAATACCTTCCCTGAATTATTCATAATTATGAATATCTTCTAATTAGATCAAGAGGCCACATTTATTGTGGATCATTAGCCAAAACTTAGAAACTATTTTGGGTGTAATGTTATTCCTGGTAACAGGAATCCATCAGTTAATAGGAAATCACAAACGTGAAAGAGGAGCTGTTACTTGCTTAAGCTAGGAACAATCAACCTTACAAAGGTACCAAGAATTGTGTTGTTAGCATGCATTAAGAGCATAAGTAATAACAAAACAATCACGTATTTATGAATGGCAAGATGCACTGTGGTGGATAGAAAATCAGCTTCAGATCCCTTTCCCAATCTCACTTAATTCTCTTGCCTTCTATCTCTTATTTCCTATTTATCCTGGAAATAGCATTTTTTTATTATTCATAATTATTTGCATATTGCAATTTCCATTAGACTGTGAGCTCTCTAAGGCCAGGGACTGTCTTTTGCCTTTCTCTGTATCTGACACATTTAGCTTGGTGCCTGGCACATGGTAAGAGCCTGATAAAAGTTTACTGACTGATTGACTCTGCCTGACACATACGATGGAAATTGACTTTAACCTCTAGGGGTTCCAGACAATGCTAAAACTAAAAATGACAGAAAATTTGCAGATCTCCTTAGTAAAGAGTTCATTATACCAGTGAAATTACAAGCCCTGCAATCCTTAAACGTCCATACATACCCAGAGGTACATAAATAGGATTTTTCAAGAAGTCAGCTATTAAACACTTAATTGTTTTAAAATGAAGTTTTTTCATTGGTTTAGGAAAACCCTGATGAGGAAATTCTATCATTTAGTACTTGAATTGAGTTGCTTGGACCACTGAGCAGTTAAGTGACTTAGCCTGGACCACCTGGTGTCAGAGAAGCTTTCAGCACAGTGCTTCCTGACTCAGAAATATGCTTTCTATCTGCCACACTGCATCACCAACCAGTACTTAAATCTTTTAAATATTCCAGAGTTTTAAGAGTTTCACTTTGAATTATTAGCTTAAATTCACTGAAGTTAAATTCAAAACTAAGGAGTGATAATGATACTGTGAAAGAGTCAGATTCAAACTTGGGAAAACTGCATTCCAGTTCTGTTTCCAACACAACTCTCTGTGTGAACCTGAACAAGTCATTTATTGTTGAAGTGCTCCCAAGCAGCACTTTAACACTCTAAGTTATTTATTATATTACAATTTATAACACTATAAATTGCTAGGCAGGTTCCAACTACATGGAAAGAGGGAGTTTCTTCACCAGGAGTCAAATCACAGATCTGGTCTCCAAATACACACACATACACACAAAAATACAAATACACACGCGCTCCTCCAAAAGATAACAAATGAAAGAGGAAAAGATTATGGGCACCTTAATCAAGTAAAACCATATCGTCTAAAGCCTTTAACTCAATTCAACACGCAATTTGTTGAGCGCTAGCTATATTCTAGGTACTATGAAGAGATGAGAAATAATTTTCTGTACTGAAAGGTGATATCCATATCAGAAAGATAACACAAAGAATAGACTAGGTGTGAATGGACAATGCAGACAAGGTCAATTCACTTGACTCAGGGAAACAACAGTAGAAAACAGCTTTTTTGACCAAGTGGACTTCAGCTGTCAAGCAATTTCCTGTCCTAAACAGACAATATTGCCTGTGCCTCAAAGTCATCAGTGCAAAATCTAAGAGGCACTTTACCACAGCATCAAATAAGATTTGGAATGAAAATTTCATTTCAAAGCAAGAAAAATTTGCAATAATTTTCTATAATGCAAGAAGACTTTTTAAAGCACTCCTATTGTAGAAGCAATTCTAAATAACAGAGCTTGTCTTATAATAGCATTTCTGTAATAATGGTGTTTTATAACAGAAGTGCTATTATTACAGAAATGGCATTATAATAGTGGCATTATTATTGTTGAATGTCTCCTATAACAGAAGTGCTAAATAAGCCCATTTATATTACAGAAATTTCAAATTCCTCCCTCCTCAAGCCAGAAAGTGCTTTGGCCATTCTATTTTACATGATTCCATTACAAGAAAACCTGTAAGAGTTGACCAAATATTAGAAGATGCGCCCAGGATATAGACACACACACATCCATGGAGTATCATGACTGGAAGTAAGAAGGCTCGAGTTCCATTATAGAACCATTGGGTATGTTGTTTAACCACTTTAGGCTTTAGTTAGAATGCAATCTCCTTGAGAAGAGATTATTTCATTCTTTACACCCATGTACTTGTACAGTTACTCATATATGGCTTACCAAATGCTTGCTCTTTTTTTTTTAAAAAGTGGTTGGATTAGATTATTTCTAAAGACCCTTTAAAGGCCTGAAAGTCTATTCTAATTCCAAATGTTCTACTATATGGACAAGATTTTTCCCAAACTAGTAAAGAAACCTCTTCCATGAAATAGAGTTTGGCTAGCTCATTGTACCAAAGTCTTTTATTTTTCTACTTTTATAATAATATGTTGTACTTACAGGTATGCTGGGGTTTTAATTATGTTCACATATTTTCATGAACATATATAACTTATTAACTTACAAATTGCTGGACTATGACTTTTATTCTTTTCACTTTTCCTATATAATTTAGAGCTCTTCCTATAGCTGATACAAGTCTATTACAGAAAATCTAATATTCAAAAATGCTACAGATCCTACCAGAATCAGAAACTTACATCTTCTATTCTAAAGTTAGTGGAATACTTTTCAGGGACTTGTTACATTTTCCATGTTGGAATAAGGCAATAAAGTATTGGATAAGGTGTGAAGTGATAAAAATGTAATATTCAATAACAGTTACTGCACAAAAAAATGCATGGACAGAAATCTTATATTCATGTCAAGTATATTAATATAAATTTCACTCCTCATTCAATAAAATATATATTGCTTTGCCACATATTTAGTAAGTATTCATCAAAAGAATGTAATAATATATGTATATCTATATAATATAGATGAATGAGTAAATTTAAGTTTATAAAATTCTACTTTTTATTAAAGTTACCTTGATATTCTGTGATGCTGAGCTTCTAGTGTAGCAAGAAAGACAGGAAAGAATTTAAGTTCCAAAGCTACGACCTTTTTAACATTACAATAAAATCCTATATACTTCTAAGTTGATACAATTAGATTACACTATCTGGTTAGGATATAGTCTATGAAACAGTGAAGTCAGGAAATTCAATAAACTCATATCCTCCAAAGGAATTTTTTTACATTTTTTAGGCTGTCATGAAAGCTTTTGGCATGTGTTTGTATGAAATGAACTTATTTTATTATTGATTTCAGACAGAGAAAGGTTTTGCTAGATTTTTCCCTCAACTTGCATTGCCTCAGAAAATAATTCTCTTTAGGGCAATAGCCCCACTATAGCTAATAATGACAATTGAAGCTATCAAGAGCAATCATAAAAAAAAAAAAAAACCCTAAGTACTAACCTCATTTTTACATGCAAAGAAAGAAATTATGTAATACCATTCTTTTTTAAAAAAAATCAAAATAGAGAAAGAAGGAAAGATTATTATTTTCAATAAATTCCTAATAACTAGATTCTAGTCACATACACTTGCATTTCATTATACACATACGCTGTATAAGCTTATCGGGTTAGGACACAAGACTAATGAGGCCCAGAGTGAGAGCCATTGAGCTTGGCTCCATTTCATGGCTACAGAATTGACCCCTGACCCTGACCAGCCATCCTTCAAGAGCATGCTGTTCACAGGAACCCATGGGGAGGGTTGGGGGTGGGAGGGAGAAGAAGTGATAGAGCACCACACACTCCCATCACCATTTAAAGAAAATCATAAATAGCTTATGCCATACTGATGGTGATCCAGTCAGTATCATCATTCTCATAGGTCTAAGAGAACACATTACTATAAGGTGCTCTCTTGATTAGTGAATGAAGCTAATGAGTGAGACAAAACTTTTAGGTTTAATCCTTGCATGGGCCAATAGGTCCGTAAGAAAAAACACATGAACTTCATGGTCTGTGCCACACAATTCATTTCTCCTTTCTTCCACCATCTCTCAAAAGCATACTATTGTTCCCAAGGGCAGTTAAACAAGACAAAATAGACAACTACTTACATACCAATCATACCTCCTGGAAGGGAAAAAATATCAAGTCATAGGTAATTAAGTCATTTTTCTATGCAAAAGGTCAGTACTTAGTGGTTTCCAACCCAAAATATCACATCGATAATTTTTTGACCAGATCAATGATTTCATTGGAAACTTCCCTCCATCAGTACAGATTTGTACCCACTCTGCAACTTTATATTTTTGGGGTACTGAGAGATTACATGAGTTGCCCAGGGTCATACAACCAGAGTGGACAAGATGTAGGACTTGAACTCAGGTTTTCCTAACTCCTTGACCTCCTCTCTATCCTCAGTACTGTAGGTGTTTGTTAGACAAATTAGAAGCAACACAGTGGAAAGGCAGATAGGAAGCACTTTCTTTTTAGAGTATACTGAGATCTTGGAGCAGGTTCAGTTAGATGGTGCAGTGGATACAATGCTGTGCCTGGATTCAGGAAGATTCAGCTTCCTGAGTTCCTATCTGGCCTCAGACATCTACTAGCTACATGACCGTGGGCAAGTCACTTACTTTTGTTTCAGTTTCCTCATCTGTAAAATGAGCTGGAAAAAGAAATGGCAGATGGCTCTGGTATCTTTGTCAAGAAAACCCCAAATGGTGCCACAAAGAGTCAGACACAAATGAAACAACTGAACGGCAACAATTTCCAGGATCAAATGGGATAATAACTGTAAAACACTTATCACAGTGCCTAGCCCAGAATAAATGCCAAGTAAATGTTGTTACTATTATTATTATTTATTACCAAGACATTACATCTAAAAGCTAATAACAAGAAAGACCAAGGACAATTTTGCTTGTATACAAACCTTCAAAAAACATAATATCCTGGCGTCATTTAATATGAGGGTATTGAGAGTTTAAGTGCCTTGCCCAGAGTCACATGCATGCATCAAGGCAGAATTTGAAGTCAGGCCTTCTTAACTCCAAGGTCCGCTCTCTATCCACTATGCCAAGCTTCCATTAATATGGTTGTTGCATAGTAATAAGACCCCATGCTTATTCAATACTCTAAATTCACAGTGGTTAACAAAGCTTAATTATTAAGCTTTGTTAATTATTAATTATTATTATTTTTGTTAAGTATTGCTCACAATAATTTTGAGAGGTAGATTATATAAGCCTATTTCTCCCCCACTGTACTCATGGGAAGTCTGAAGCTCTGATCAATCAAAAGTTGGGTCTTCTATTTAAAAGATTACCGCTTTTTTCCACTATGAAAAGCTGTCTTTCTTTTGTAGTTCCCAACCCAGAATTTTCTAACAAACTGTTAAATAACTGGGAACAAGAAAGTTCTAGAGATTCATTTCTTTTTAATGTTTAGTCAAACACAGACTCTCCCCCTATCCCCCGCAAAAAAAAAAAAAAAATGTTACTTTCTTTCCCAAGCCTTCTGCACCTAAGAAATCTCAAGGGATTATGGTTCAGTGTCCTTCTCTGAAAACTTACTTTATGCATTTGGCCACAAGATAAGAGCTCTCCTGGGACCAATGCTTAGAACAAACTTGAATTTCTCCTGGGGTTAGAAGCTCTGCTGAATAGCCCACTGCAGCTCAATATATACAGAAAATGGAAAGGGGAGAAAATGGAAGCAGGAAATGGGAGTGTGAAAATTGGGGATTAGTTGATTTTTAAAAATCATCAGACAGCATGCAAAGGAGGCAAGAAGGGATTGAGGGTAATAAAGCCAATTAGTGGATCAAAAGATAAGAAGCAACATTTTGAAATAAAAGAGTGATAATTTTAAGCAGCAAGAGAGAGATTAGAATACAGAAGTGATAATACTATGCAGCTGAGGCAGGAGATGTTAAAAAAAACAACCTGAATAGCAAAAACAAAAAGGAAAATGGGAGAAAAAAGTCCACCTCAGATTAAACATCTGCTTAAATGAATCGCCCCTTTATTTTGAATCTGAGCTACTAAAATCTAGATTCTCAAACCAGATGTGGACCAGTCGACCCTTCTTATCATTTCTACTCAATTCCTCGTGCCTTTTACTTTTCATAATAAACTGCATCCCCAGATCCTCTTCCCACTAACTAATCCTTTTTTATTTTCCCATAGACTTATAAACACTTCAGAGACAAATGTGACTTTTTTTAAATAATGTTTTCAACCTCTGATGTATGTGGTAATTTTTCTCTCTATTGTCAGTTTCCTGGTTTCTCTACCAGCTGTCTGCCTCCAGTTTTTCTACACTTTTCTAGTGAACAAAAGTGGAGAAAAAGGTTACAGTGTAAATTCTTATAACACATTTGTATCTTAATTTGGTTATTTAAAGCTACATTTTCCAGAATATTGTATGTGACTGTGTCAGAGAGCAAGGTGCCACCAGAGTAGCAGCTGGTATTCTATGGGTACTGCACACATAGGGCCAGAAACCACTTGCATCTAAATACATGTCCACTGTTAGGTGACACTGGGCAAGTTATTATCCTCACTGGAGGAAAATAACAATTTTCATCTCTAAGAGTTGGATCAGATTCATCAGAATCACAAATGACTCAATAAAACAATTTTTAAAACACTTGACACCCTTTAAAATCTTATCCTTTTACTACCTCTTGGTATGGAACCCTGGATTCTCAAAACCCATGCCAGTGAAATGTAAGCCTTCAAAAATCTTACAGTGTAGTTACTGTTAACAAAAGAGCTTTGCCCTTTCACAAGAACAAATATTCACTTTTAATACCTTCAATACTAACTACCTTCTGATGTTGGGCATGTTACTTTTCTTATAGCAAAATGAGAGTGTTGACTGAAATCCTTTCTATTTCTAGAGCTATGTGATCATATGAAATGTCCAAAACACATTTAAAAAGTTGGGTACTACAAAAGAAATCCAATGGAATCAAAGACTAGCATCCATAGCTATTGAAGTTAACCAGGGTGTCATAGATTTTTGTAGATGCAACTACTGTGTTTTGAAGGACATGATACAGCCCTGCATCGAAAGTCCTAAAACTATGGGCTGTTATAATAAAGAACACCTACATTAATAAGCATAACAATGTGAAAATACTTTTCAAAATAGAATGCCTCATGTGTAATTTCAATTTCACATTTTGATTTGGGATATGCCCCAAATTCTTTTTGCATCCCTTTTCAGTTTTGGGTACTTTAGTGAGTCTATGGATCACTTTTCAGGAGGAAAAGGGTTAGTTGTTTTGGGTTCAGATATATTTCTTGGATGTGGAGAATTACATTAGAGATTGAGCCATTTGTCCAAGGTCCTACAGCTAGTAAGTGTCTCAAGTATGATTTGAATCCAGATATTTCTCACTCCAAGCATAGTCCTTTGTCTACTAAGGCATAGTGTCTCTCATGGATCAGAGAATATTCACATTTCTATAGAAGTGCATGGTCCATAAGATGATATAGATTTCAGAAGCCATCAATTCCAGTACATCTCTTCCACATTTCAGAGATGAGGAAACAAGGGCTCAAAGAATGACTTGCCCAGGGTCACAGAGCTAACAAAAATCTTAGATAGGAGCCAGATCTTGGACTTTGTGATTCTGAGTTTAAAGCTCTCTCTAGCACATCCTTCTGCAAAACTCATTCCATACAAGCACCTTTTAAGGTAGGTAGCACAATTAATCATCCTTTTTTTTTTTTTACAGATAAAGAAGCTCAAGTTTAGGTAAGTTAAATGGCATATCTAAAGTTAGGCAGCTTGGGAATATACAAATCTGTAGCTAGTGGGTAAGCACTGTGATAGAAAGGTAGACTGGCACATATTCAGGAATCTGGAACTGGGTTGCTTACTTGCTGGCAGAACAACAAAATAGAACCTGGAGGCAGTTTTTATAGTCACCTTTTAGCTTTAATGTTTATCACTAGGTGAGTCAGGAAGATGAGTTCAAATCTGGTCTCAGACACATCCTAGTTGTGTTACCCTTGGCAAATCACTTAACCTCTGCCTCAGTTTCCCCAACTGTAAAATGAGGATATAATAGTACCACCCTCCCAGGGTTGCCCAAATGAGATAATTGTAAAGTACATCACACAATGCCCAGAATATACCTTTATAAATTGTTTTAGCTGTTGCTGTTATTATTAGAGCAGCTAGGTGGCTCAGTGAATAAAGTACAAAGCCTGGAGTGAGGAAGCCTGAGCTCAAATCCAGCATTAGACATATATTAGCTGTGTGAGTCATTTAATCCTGTTTGCTTCAGTTTCCTCATCTGTAAAATGGGCTGGAGATGGAAGTAGCAAAGCATTCCAGTATCTTTGCCAAGAAAACTTCAAACCCGGTCAGGAAGAATCAGACACAACTGAAAAACAACTGACTTGCTATTACTCCATCCATGGTAACTCTGCGTGCATCTCCACAACATATTCCTCTTTAACCATAAGCCTATTGCAGAAGCTCACTAAAATCCTTCTTCTCTTTCCCATTAGGATTTTCTGGAATGGGATCAAAAACCCAAACAATGAAGATGTGATACTAGAACACAATAACTAGTCTTTCTCTTGTAATTAAATGACCTACTTTCAGAATATCATTTCAAAACAGCTCAGTACCAACTAATAATCTGCAGTAAGGAATCAGGGTATCGGATCAAGGATGTGTACTGGTTTGACAATAAGAAGACATGGAAATGAATCCCAGCTCTGCCACTTACCACCTGGGTGACATTGTATATCACCCTCTCTGGGACATCTGTTTGCTTATCTGTTGAAGGGTATCTAACTAAACATCTTCAATTTCCCTTCCTGCTCCAGATCATGTGATAATTTAACATTCGTGAGGATTTAGCCCAACTCCTTTTCACATATAAAGGACATGTCCACGACTGAAAGGCAGAAAAGCTGAAGCTCCCTATAAAACTCTTCATTCATTCCCAATAAAAACAATCCTGGGTAAGCCAATGTGATAGGTAAACGTAAAAATTAAAAAGTAAATTTTAAAATTTTTTATACTTTATATCTCATTTTTTCACCAAACATAATACAAGCAAAGCACTTAGACAAACATGGTATTTTTATCTTTAAACAATATTCAGTGAAGAAATTACTCTGGAGTCAAAGAACTTAGGCAGAGTTCAAATTCCATCTCTAAAACTACCTGTGTGAACTTGGACAAGTTATTTAAATTGCCTGGACTTCAAGTTTCTCATTTAGGGACTTGGAGGACAGAACCTCTGAGGTACCTCAAAATCTATGACTTTATGACTTTCTTAGTAAACATAGGGTTCAGTGGATTGGGTAAATACAGCATGGCGAACCTGCAGCCTCAAGGCCCATGTGACCCTCTAGACCCTCAAGTGTGGTCCTTTGATCTCTTACACTCACTAGCTATATAACTCCAAACAAATGAACCCTTCTGACCCTCAAGCAAATCTCTTAAATTGTTATTTATAGGACATGTTCTAATCTATTTTGGTATAGGAAGTCCCAACTGATGTTTTCTAGTAAGGGCCAGTCACATTAGCAGCTTCCATAGCAGACAAATTTTCTGTTCGTGGAATTGACTTAGATTTCGTGTTGAAACTCTCATGTTGATGAGAACCCAGGTTGCCCAGATCTTATCAAAAACCAGTCCTATTAAAATACAGTTATCCTAGCCACAAAAAGAGATGTCCTCAGACATAGTCATCTGAAGGCTGAAAACAGTGGAAAGAAATGAAAAGAAATAAGATTTCTGGAGAAACCTCAGGACCAGGCCTAGAGACTTGTGTATAAAAGTATAGCTATCATTCAATAACTGAATAGCAGCACATTAAAAAATCTCAGTCATTCCTATCCTGGATTTTCTTTGGTCCTTGACTTTGCCAGTAAACTTAGACTTCTAGCCCATGATGCTAACAGGTAACTATAGCCAATACTATATAAGTATTTAGGACTATAACCTGTATTACAAGAGAATTAAAAAAGAAATGAGGCTGTAAATGAAAAGTCTGTTATGGATGGATCTCTTCTAAGTGATCTATGTGATACAAATGATTAGCATTAACTGATCTTGAAGAATGTACTAGTATAATTCATTATAATGGCTTCAAAGTGCAATTAGTGAACTATACTGTAAATGACACTGCTGTTCATAGACCTACCCATAAGAGTAATTATATTTTGAAAACTACTTAGTGAAAAATTGATTGAATGAGTCCTATGGGCATAGATAATTGAGATAAAAATATGTAAACAAAATGCCTATTAATAGACTTTATGGCACATTTATGTATTTACTTGGTTAGCTAATGTAAGGTTTTATAATAAGGAATAATTTCTAACATTAACCTCTTTTAAAAGCAGATTTTAATACCCTAAGATAAGAAAAAAGTATCTGGTCTCTAGAACAAAAGAGAATTAAAATTTCCTATGTGATGTTCAATTAGGTTTTCAGAACAGGGTCATAAGAAAACAATTGGATTTTAGTGACTTATAACAACAGTAATAACATCAACAATTGATATTATAATGAACTTTAAAATTATAAAATATTATTATTTCCTTTGAGCATCATAATACTTACCTTTCAAGGTAAGTATTCCAGGGAATGTCTACAAATACTTACCTTGAAGGTAAGTATTCCAAGTATTTGTCTTTTGAAAAGGAGAAAATTGAGTTCAGAAAGTTAAAAGACTTGCCCTAGGCCAGACAGTATAGTCCAGAGGAAAGAGGAAACTCTTGGGAGTTACAAGATCTGGGTTCAATTTTTACTGCCATTTAATATTTGTGTGATGTGGGGGCAATCACCTAACATCTCTGAGCCTCCATTTCCTCATCTATAAAATGAGGATAGTTGACTAGATGATTTCTAGAGTACCTACATCTATTATTGTCTAGCACAGCTATGAACCTGCATACTTTTGCCTCTCCTTCTGATATCACAGAACCAATCTTAACACAAGTAGGTAAAGTTTGTTTTGCTTTCCAACCACTAGATATAAAAGGCTTTTTTTTCCCACTGTCATTTTTTCAGATCCCGCCACATTCCTACCTCACATCTTGTGCCCTCCAAGCACTCAGCACCCTCATAGCACTCTTTGACTGTCTAGGATCATGTCTACAACACCGTGATGACTGGACATAGAGAAGAAAGAAATAAGTCTTCTGAACTACTGCAGAATTAGTAGAAAGCCCAGCTTGACACCTGGATTACAATAAGAAACATAATGCTAATTGCTTTAATGAAATCATCTACTATTTGTGGCTATATTAACAAAGAAAGCAAAAAGTGTTACAGGAAAATACAATAGAAATTAGAAGTGTTTTGTTATTAGATTACTGGATAAAATGAAAAATTGTTAAATGTACATGTTGGTCAATTAAGACTGATAAAACAAGAAGGATATGTGTAACCATGAAATGTAAGGATATGCTAATCTGTATGTATATGTATTTGTATATATAAATACCGGGTCAATACTGAACAAAATTCTGAAGATGAAGTTTTATCTTTTTTGTTTTCCCATTACCTATGCAAGCCTTCCCTCCTCATCCTTACTTTCTAATGATCTCACCACTGCCAAATGTTCAGTACATACCTGCTATTGCCTGTTTTCCTACTGACTTCCTACTGACTTTTCCTACTGACAGCACCCAAAGTTCCAGATTCTCTTCCAACTCCAAAAGTTCTTTGCTAAGAAATTGATTGATGCTTTATTCAACTCCAATTCAACAAATGACCATTAAATTACTTTGTGCTAAGTATTGTGAAAGGTCTTTGAGCTAAAAATAAAAAAAAATGCTCTGTCCTCAAGAATATTCTACAGAATAAGTAAAAATTCCTTTTGCTAGTCAATGTTTTACCTCTCCCTCATTAAGGTAAGATAAGTGTGTGTATACACACACATACATATATATGCATATTCTAATTCTCTATGTATATATAGATGATACATGTGTATATGCACATATTTACATATCATGCATGTATAATATATACATATATGCATGTGTGTAGTACATTTGTGTGTATAGCTATAAGTAAATATATACACATCTGTATGTGTGTGTGCCCATATGTAGATGTATCATATCCTCTGGGTTTACTCTCTCAACTCCCATTTGCACATAAAGGTTGGGATGTCAGAAAGAAATGACTACTCTGCCTCTGCAGGATCTTGGGGGTAACCCTAAGTGCTTGTAGCATCCAATATTATCAAACATAAGCCCGATCCACTGTCAGTGTGCTGCACTCTCCAATATCTCTCCAACACTAATGAACTAAGTGATATCAATTAGCATTTATAAAGGAATATTTACTGAGAAGCTTTAGCAAGTAGAGGAATGCACACACACACACACACACACACACACACACACACACACACATACACACACAATCAACTAATGTTGTAATCTCCCCCGAGGAGTATGGACTCAAGTTTAAAGTGTTTGGAATAAAACACTAGAAGCAACTTCTTTCTCCTGAACACATAGCTTGTCCCTGAGGAGAGTGGACTCACAAAATTTGCCTCACAAAAGTATTGAGGAATCCATGTAGGTAACCTGTGTGGCAGAGGATCTCTTCCTAATCCTAGGACTCCTTTTATCTTTGAGAGATATGCTCACCAAGTTCATGTCTGAATATGGTGCTCTGTTTCACTGACTTCTTGCAGGATTTATCTTCTGGGGTGATGGGTCAATGAGTGCTAGGTCAAGCAGGCTAGCCCTTAGGGCTGACTTCTAACCAGATTCAGTTACTGTTATTATCAGCTTCTACGGACCTCGTATCTACTTTGTTCTCTAAGAGATTTCTGATGGCTTTTCTGACCTTTCAAAGCTCACAGGCTTGTAACTTGGTCCATCCATCTGTGAAAAAGTGACTGACCTAATATAAGGAAAATCTAAAAGTGAAAGAAACACACACCATGTGTTCAGAGACACATGGCAACCATATGGGTTGATGATGCAACTGTTGCAGCTGCCCTTCCCCCACCTCAGAGGCTCACAGTAGTTCTTTATCCTTTGAAAATAAAAAATGAACAGAGAAGGGCAAGACAAGCCAAGGTAGAGAAATATTGATTCTTTCATATTTAAGCTCAGTTCTAACTCTATCATCAATACTTCTGACTTTGAAGGTAACCAGATAACTCATAACACAATGCCAGCCCCTCATTCACAAGTGGCTAGAAGCAGACTCAGCAGTCCTCCACATGTTGCAATAAAAACCATGCTAGGAATATCATGTATGCTGTTAGGGCTAGACCATTATTGGTCAACTGCACAAAAGATAGATAGATAGATGATAGATAGATAGATAGATAGATAGATAGATGATAGATAGATAGATAGATAGATAGATAGATAGATAGATAGATAGATAATGAAGAGACAGGCAGGCAGAAATGATATATCTATCTAGTAATGATACATATACTGACAAAGATACACAGGCATGTACAGACATACATTTATGGATGCATGTGTATATACATATACACAAATACATATACATATACACACAGAGTCTTCTTTTACATATGTGGATGTAAAATGTAAATTGTATGTAAAATGATTTTCGTATAATTGTATAATGCAATTTTGCCCTTATCATGCATTTTTTAGTCTATATAATAAAAGCATGAAATGTAGACATATTAAATACTGTACCATGATAATAATAAACAGGAGTGTGAAATTAAAGGTAAAGTTAATAACAAAGTATCCACAGTACTGTACAGTAAATTTAATATGGGTATGTGGATGCCTTTCAGAATTCTTTGTATAAAGTCAAGTTTATACAATATTAATTTATAAAACAAGAATTGCCTGTATACAATACAAATACATACATTTATACTAAGAAAAACACATATAAATGTATATATATATCTATCTTCATCTAGACATCTATATCTATATCTCCTAAATAGAGACCTCTATATGTGTGTGTGTGTGTAGACAGACAATGTCTATCACATAGATTTTTGGATATTTATATAAATTTATATACATATCTACATAGATATATATGTATCTAGACAGCTTTAAATATATAAATATGCATTTCTAGACATTTATATAGATCTATATAAACCATATAAATTTATATAGAATTACATAGTGAGAGTTAGATTTGCATATAAATGTCTACTTATCTCGATCTAGAAAGACCAAGAAATTAAATGTTTTTTTTTTTTTTATGTGGATAGTGATTTGTTTGAGCCTCTTTAAAAATAGCATATACTGAGAGACACTGAGAAGGGAAAGAGCATCAATGAACTAAAAAAATCATAGGATCAAAAGGTATAATGGAAAAATTAGTACAAAAATAGGGAGAATAAGTAAATAAATATTTCAGAGAAAAAATTCTCTCTCTAAGGAATCAGTACTATAAGTGATACAGTAATACTGATGAATTTCTTTTAGATCACAAGTGGAGATGGGACAAGGCAAAGAGTAACAAGGGAAAAGGCAAAGAATGGAATCAAGACCCCTGGATTTAGATTATAGTATACTTCCTATTGCTACCACCTTCAAGAACGAGAATGCCTTGGGAGAAATTCTAGAACCTTCAGAAGGTCAAAGGAATAAGAACATGGAATAAAGACAATCCTCCTTGGAAAGAAACATTAAATAATAATGAAACTAAAACAGAAAAATAAATGTGGTGTCAGGGACAGGGATGTTTAGGTACTATAGTTATCTGAAATGGAAAAAAGAAAAAGAAAAAAGAAATGTGAGGGGATAGCAATAAAAGCAAACTTAAGGTATTTAGAATTCGCAGGGTAGAAGAGGGAGAAAATGACAAGATTTATAAGGAATATGAACTGATATTAAAGAGGATGTAAAAATACATTCATGTGTGTGAGCAGGTATATAATGAGAGTTATGTTTGAATTTTCAATCCACTAAATCCATACATTATATATGTACCTCTTATCTATACATGAGGGATGTATTATGTATGTGTATATATGTGCACATATATTTGCATTATTTTAGATATATCGATTTAATCAAAGAAAATAAAAACTTAATAATATTCTTAAAGCAAGTGGAGTGAATTTACAAAAAAATGGGAATGAATTTTTTAATTTCAACAACTTTCATATTTAGAAACACATGTAAAACATGAAGAAATGTACATATAAAAATAAGTTTACAGAAAATAAATATATTTTATTTTAGCTGATCTTAAAAAAAAAAAAAAAGAGTTCCAATTAAGATCTTAGAAAAAGGCTGGGGGAGCAAAGATGGCGGAGTAGAAGGACACACATTTACGAGCTCCGAAACCACAGCCCATAGAATCAATGTAAAAAGAGACTCCATAACTTCTGGACCACTGAAAGGTGTGCAGAAACGGAGTGGAAGAGATTTCCGTTCCAGAGAGCCCTGGAGAGCCATCCCCAGGGTCCGTCACGCCCCGGAAAGCGGACCCCACCCCAGCGCTGCCCTGGCCTTGACCCCAGAGAAGCTGACCCGAGCAGACTTCAGGGACGGAAGTTCCGGCAGCCGAGAAAGTCCCTCTGCCCACAGAAGCTACAGGTCAGTGAGAGAGAAGGCTGGGCTGGACGAGAGGGGGAGCGGAGTGTCTCCATGACTCGGGCCCCCTTGGGAGGAAGCCGCGCCAGCAGAGACGGGGGCATGAAGCGGCGGAGGCAGAGGCGTGGGCAGCAGCGCAGGCAGCAGCCTCGGCGGCCCGGCACTCCCCCAGCAGCAGGCAGGATCTTCATTACTGAAGGCCTCTGCATAAAGCCCCTGAGGGAACTGAGCCTGGGAGGCGGCCCTGCCCCCACCCCAGCACCAGAACTAAAGCTCACATTCATTAGCGGGTGGTGCGGAAAGCCCATTTGAATCTCAGAGCCCAAGCACTAGCTGGGCAGATCTAGGCGGGGGTGCACAGGAATCTCAGAAGTCAAGTAACTGGCTGGGAAAATGCCTAGAAAAGGGAAGAAAAATAAGACTATAGAGAGTTTTTTCGAACAAATGCAAATGATCCCGACTTCCGAATCTGATGATGAGGACGTATTCTTGCCATCAGGGAAAGAGGTGGAGGGTGGGGCCTCAGTACCCCAGACACCCCAGGGGGATGTCAGGTGGGCTCAGGCCTTGGAACAGCTCAAAAAGGATTTTGAAAAGCAAGTTAGACAGGTGGAGGAAAAACTGGGAAGAGAAATGAGAGAGATGCAGGAAAAAGTATGAAAAACGGGTCAATACCTTGTTAAAGGAGACCCAAAAAAATGCTGAGGAAATTAACAACTTGAAAAATAGTCTCATTCAATTGGCAAAAGAGGTTCAAAAAGCCAATGAGGAGAAGAATGCTTTCAAAAGCAGAATGAGCCAAATGGAAAAAGAGGCTCAAAAGCTCACTGAAGATAATAGTTCTCTCAAAATTAGAATGGAACAGATGGAGTCTAATGACTTTACGAGAAACCAAGAAATCACCAAACAAAACCAAAAGAATGAAAAAATGGAAGAGAATGTGAAATATCTCATGGGAAAAACAACTGACCTGGAAAAGAGATCCAGGAGAGACAATTTAAAAATTATGGGATTACCTGAAAGTCATGATCAAAAAAAGAGCCTTGACATCATCTTCCATGAAATTATCAAGGAAAACTGCCCTGACATTCTAGAACCAGAGGGCAAAATAAGTATTGAAAGAATCCATCGATCACCACCTGAAAGAGATCCAAAAAGAGAAACTCCTAGGAACATTGTGGCCAAATTCCAGAACTCCCAGCTCAAAGAGAAAATCTTACAAGCAGCTAGAAAGAAACAATTCCAGTACTGTGGAAATGCAATCAGGATAACTCAAGATCTAGCAGTCTCTACATTAAGGGATCGAAGGGCGTGGAATAGGATATTCCAGAAGTCAAAGGAACTAGGACTCAAACCAAGAATCACCTACCCAACTAAACTGAGTATAATACTTCAGGGGAAAATATGGTCTTTCAATGAAACAGAGGACTTTCAATCATTCTTGATGAAAAGACCAGAACTGAAAAGAAAATTTGACTTTCAAATACAAGAATGAGAAGAAGCATGAAAAAGTAAACAGCAAAGAGAAGTCTTAAGGGACTTACCAGAAGTGAACTGTTTCCATTTCTACATGGAAAGACAATATTTGTAACTCTTAAAACTTTTTAGTATCTGGGTAGGTGGTGGGACCACACACACACGTACACACATGCACGCGCACACACGTGCACACACATACAGAGACAGAGAGCACAGATTGAACTGAATAGGAGGGGACCATATCTTAAAAGAAATTAAGGTAAATGGTGAGAGAGAAATGTAGTGGGAGGAAAGAGGGTGAAATGGAAGGGGGTAACTATATGTCATTTAAGAGGCAAGTAGGAGACTTTTTTAGTGGAGGGAAAAAGAGGAGAGCTGAGAAAAAAAACAAAAACAAAAACAAAAAACAAGAAGTTTACCCTCATCACATTTGACTAAAGGAAGGAATAAAATGCACACTCATTTTGGTATGAAAACCTATCTTACAGTATAAGAAAGTGGGGGAGAAGGAGACAAGCAAGGGGGGGGATGATGGAAGGGAGGGCAAAGGGAGGAGGGAGCAATTTGAAGTCAACACTTGGGGAGGGACAGGATCATAAGACAGAAGAGAAACAATGAGGGGCAGGTTAGGAAGGATGGTAATTCAGTTAGTCTTACACAACACGACTATCAGGGAAGTCATTTGCAAAATTATACAGATATGGCCTATATTGAATTGCCTGCCTTCCCAAAGGGAATGGGTGGGGAGGGAGGGATGTGGAGAATTTGGAACTCAAAGTTTTAGGAACAACTGTTTAGTATTGCTGTTGCTACTAGGAAAGAAGACATACAGTTAATGAGGAATAGAAAGTCATCTGGCCCTACAGGAGAAAAGAGAAGATGGAGACAAGAGAAGGGAGGGATGACAGAAGAGAGGGCAGATTGGAGATAGGGAAAATTAGATTGCTTGGGGTATTGGGGTGGGGGGAGGGGATAAAAGGGGAGAAAATTTGGAACCCAAAATTTTGTGAAAATGAATGTAAAAAGTTAAAGAAATAAATAAACTTAAAAAAAATAAAAAATAAAAAAAAGATCTTAGAAAAAGCAATAGTAATGGATGATAAGGTAAAGAGAGAAAAATAAACTATACTAAGCTTAAAGGCAACATAGATGTAAAAGAAAGTTAAATATATATAACCATGTAACATAGAAGCCAAGTTCTTTTTACTTTTTTACAAATTAATTTTACTTTAAAAACAACTAAAATGCACCATAAAATGAAATGGATACTAATACAATAATGTAGGAAAAAATAATATTCTTCTCTTAGAGCTGGATAAATCCAACAAAAAGACAAACAGGATGGGAAATAGATTTGACTTACCTATATCAATTTCTGAATGAATATTAAAACATAACTATTACTCAATATCCCAAGTCTTTTATCAAAAAAAATGTATCATGTACTAAGACATTAAGCAATCATAAACAAATGCAAAAAGTTGTAAACATATCCTTTACAGACCATAGTGCAGTAAAATAGCAATGAATAAATAAAATGTGAGCAAAAGAAACAGATCTAAAGAAAGACTAAGTAATAATACCCTGAATAATAATAGGTCAAAAAAATAATAATTATGCTAAGGATAATTACAATAATAAGCTTATGTAAATACATATATGTATATACACTTATGAGGCATAATTAAAGCTGTATGAAGAGGAAAAAGTTATCTCTGGCAGTATATTAACTAATTAGAGGAAATGGCAGAATCAATGAAGTGAGCACGCAAGTTAAAAGACTAATAAATATACAAGTTAGCAAACCCATAAGAAGCACAATAGAAAGAATAGCAGATGTTAGAAGAGAAATGGTAAATTTTAAAAGAATACAAAACTAATAAGACTAAAAGCTGTTAGTCTTTTTTAAAAGACTAACAAAATAAATAAACCATTAGCTACACTGATTAAAAAAGAAAATCAAATTATCAAAATAAAAATGAGGAAAGTGAATTCAATTCAAAAAAGAACAAAAATATTTCTCAAAAGTGATTACATGAAGATATATACCAGGAAAACTGAGAATTCAAAGAGAGTTAATGAGTATCTTACAAAACTCAAATTATCTAAACAAACAGAACAAGAAGAGACCTCTTAAAAGACTTAATCTTAAAAAAAAAAAAAAAAGCTAACTAAGTAAACTACCAAAGAGGGGAAAATATCCTTGTGCCAGTTGAAAGGCAATGTGTCTCAAAAGATAGTGTTTTGTACTTAGGAAAATTTCAAATCCTACTTATGATACTCATTTTATCTCTGTGTCTGTTTCCTTATCTGGAGAGGAAGGGAAAGGAAATATTTATTAAGCATGTACTATAAGCCAGGCACCAAAGATTATCTTATCTGACCCTCAAAAGAACTGAGAGGTAGGTACCATTATAATTTCCATTTTTATAGTTGGGGAATCTGAGGCTCAGATTAATTGACATGCTTAGCTAGTGAGTACCTAACGTCAAATTTGAACTCAGGTCTTTCTGACTCCCAGTGCTATAACTACATCAACTTTTTTAGACAGAGATATTTGCTAGAATCCTGTCAGTCAACAAGCATTTATTAAGCATCTACTTTGAGGCAGGCTCTGTGCTTAGTACTGATGATACAAAGAAAGGAATAATACAACCCCCTGCCCTTGAGAATCTCAAAGTCTCCTGGAAGAGATGAAACACAATTATGTTCAAAAATAATATATACTGAATAAATTGGGAGTATCTCAGAGGGAAGGCACTAAAATTAAGGAGAACTGGAAAAAGTTTCATACAGAAGACCAGACTTCAGCTAAGACTTGAAGGAGACCAGATAGGCTAGAATACAGAAATGAGGAAGGATATTTCCAACTTGGAGAATAGCCAGTTTAAATGCTCAGAGTCAGGAGATAGAGCATCATGTGCAAGAAACAGCAAGGAGATCAGTGTTACTGTATTTGAAGAGTAATTGGAGGGGAGTAAGGGGTAAGAAGATTGGGAAGGTTAAAAGGTACTAGGTAATGGAAGTCTCTTCCGTAAAATTATAGATGAGAAGATGAATCAGGTGAACCTTTGAACTTTTCAGAATACCTACTGAAGGCTATACCATTTCAGGGAATACCTTTTCTACTTTTTTCCTCCTTCTATAATGTTAGTTGTGAAGTCCAGATTTTCTGAGAGGAAATTATGAGAAATTTTAACACTTAAACAGATGTTCAATTTGTATGTTTCTCTCCTCACGTTAGACATAATATGTATACATATATACATATATATTTATATTTCACACAAGACTGTACATCCTAAAAGGTGTCACTGTCTACATGATGTCTGCTACTATTCTCTACTTTATGACTTTTTTTTAGCATAACTGATTGTCACCTGCCTCCTTTTAGGAAATAGGATGACAGAACTTACTGCCAGAAGGAGCTCACAGTCCCCTTTTCTTTGCAGAATAACACAGTTTTCTTAGGTTGTTAAAACAGACTTGTAGCAGTTGTTCCAAGAATTAAGCTGTTTGTTCTCAGCAACGAGGAGCGCACAGGATGAAAAGTCATTGGCTCATTCACAAAGCAGCATGCTATGAAATTCTGTAGTACAGTATTTAGAATTTCTCTTTGTGCCTACCAGCTAGCTACCATCTTTGTCTCTCCTAGAAACAAACATTATTACTATAGACATAACTGTAAAGTAGGGGAGCTCACAGCTAATTCATCATGATATTGGTGCACAAAGATTCTTTATGATCAGCAAAATGTGAAATATTTTTGGTTGTATATAATATTACTATAATCGTCCTCTTCTGTTAGCACCTAGTTTTGTCTCCTGAAAAAAAAGCAAAACAAAAAAACGCAATCATATCCCCATACTTTATAGAACTGGAAGTGTGAGTGGATGGAACATTCTACTTATCTTAGGGCTACAGTAAAAAAATTTTTTCAACTTTTGTGGAAAAATCTCATAGATGTGTGTGTACATGTATAATACACATATATATGTATGTGTATGGTATGTATATATATAGTGTGTGTATATGTGTATGTATATATACACACACATATATATATATATATATATATATATATATATATATATATATATATATATATTTGTTCACTTTCCTGTCTCAGAGAATAAGAATACTTTAAACATATCTCCTTTGACATAGTGTGAGATAGCAGAAAGAATCCTGGTTTGATGATCTAATTTTGAGTTCTGGTTCTGCTGCTGTGGAACTTTGAATCGCTGTCTGATTTTTTTACTGTGTGGACTTGTGCAGTTCACTTTACCTCTATGGGACCCAGTTTCCTCATCTGTAAAATGAAAAAGTTTGTTGCACTGCTAGATATGATCTATAAATTTTTAATTTAAAATCTCTCTTTGATTTGGGAATCTCATGTTTCTACAGAGACATGATTTTAAAAGATTTTAAAAAGATCAGATCAAATTATCTGTCATAAGACCAAAAGCCATATGTTCTCTAAATTTCATATTACTTTGAGTGCTAGCACTAGAGTCATAGGATCATAAATTTACAGCTGGAAAAGATCTTAAAAATCTCATGTCCAAATCCTTAATTTTAAAAATAAGATTAAGATAAGTAGTAAACCCACTTCTTCTTGACTCTAAATCTACTTAGACTCTGTCTACTATGGTTAAGGTGTCAAATTATGCTGTGCAAAACTCCTGAATACAGAGGAAAACAGACCAAAATGTAATTGGGAAATGTTTTTTTTAAATAAAAACATAATATGACACAGGTAATGTTAATTTATGGTTTTCTAAGAAGTCAATTATGTTGCTTATTTCCATTTCAGTTTGACAGCATGGCACTATGGTACACTGTCTTAAAAATCTTAATAAATTCATTTGATAAATGTTATCATTTAATAAATATTTGTTTGAATGAATGCATAAATAAATGAATTTTGTAGTACTATGGATGTAGCATAGTACTATGAATATAGAAATTGCAAGAAATGTGTAATGATTCCAAGCCATGTCAGAATATGAGCTCCTTTTTTGGTCTTTTGCCTCCTCCTAAAAATCAAATACAAAATAAGTAACTGAATAAACAATGAATTCCATGTTCTGGTCAGATAGACTCCAGAAAATCAAATTTTTATTGTCCATATACTCCGTTTCACTAACTCACAACTATAAGTAAAATAAATCTAGGCTGAATATCTTAATCTCTAAATACATGCTCATTTAGGAACAAGGTATATGGATCACTACTGAAAATCTGAACTGCCTTAAGAATCTTTCAATGTATTTAGCTCATTAGATGATGCATTAAGCAATATCACTTTGGAGTTTTTTCACTATAGATTATAGACACAATCCAACAAAAATTGTCTTTGTAATTTTTGATAATTTGGTAACAATTTAAAATCTTTAAAGCAATGTCTTCATTTTTTTGTTTGTTTTTACATAATAGTCACCCCTAGGAAGAGGGGACCTCTGGTCCACCGCATTAAACCCTTCCTTATGACAAGAAAAAAGTGAAAACATTCTATATGGTGACTGTATCTGACACTGTAGGTACATCATTCAGGTCTAATAGTCCATTGACACTCTACAATGAGGAAGAAGGATCATAGATTTAAAGACACACCCAGAGGGGACTGTAGAGGCCATCTTGTCCAACTCCTTTTCCCCCTAACTTCAGAGATGAGGAACCTCAGATACAGAGTTAAATTACTTTTTTACTATGTGATCTCTATGATCTTTTTTTATTTTTTATTTGATTAGAGCTCAACTTTCTCTTTATAACATTTTCATTTATATTGTTGTCACTGTTTCCTTTTCTTTGCTACCACAACGAATGAAGCAGTGATCATTATTTCCATTGTTTTATATATATATATATATATATATATATATATATATATATATATATATATATATATATATGCAATAGTGGAATTACTGGGTCAAAGGGGATAGAATATGTAGTCATTTTCTTGCAGAATTGTAAATTGACATCCAGAACAGTTGGAACAATTCACAGTTCTGCCAACATTTTATGAATGAATCTCTTCCTACAGACTCTCCAACATTAAGCATTATTCCTATCATCTTTGTCAATTTGCTTCATGTGAGATGAATCATCATAGTTATTTTAACTTGCAAGTTTTTATGATTAGCAACCAACATTTAGGCATGTTTTTATATGACTAGTTGTCAATTCTTTTAAAAGCTATTCATAGCATTAAATGCTCATCTATTTGAGAATTTTAAGTCCCCTTAAAATCTCAGATATCAGATTTTTAAAATGTTATTGATGTGAATATTTCTAAAATTTCTCTTCTGTCTTCATTGATTTTTTGTATTCAAAATCATCCTTTTTCATTTCTGATTCATTTATCCTTGCCTGGTGAAGAATGGAGCTTAAGTATAAAAGCTTCCTTTATGTTCTCTATTTTTTAAGGATGTACAATTTCATATTCAGATCTTACAAGCATTTTGATTTTTTTGTGACATGTAATTAGGTGTTGACCTAAGTCTAATTTCTGCCAAATTCATTTCCAGTTTTCCTAGTGGATCTTGATGAAAAGAATCTTTTCTCTAGTAATGTATATATTTTGGTGCTGTCAAACAGAACTCTGCCGTTTTGATTGGTTTTTATTGCTTCTTGATTTATCTGTTCTATATATCTATTTTTCTTTTTTTGCATCAACAGTAAATAGTTTTGATGACCACAGTTTCATGATATAGTTTGAAGTGTAGCAATGCTATGACCCTTTCATTTGTATCTTTTCTCAGGCATTTCCATAAGATTCCAGACTTTTTGCTCTTTCCAGTGAATTCTGTTATGGTTTTATCTAGATGTATAAAGTATTCTCTCTCATCTCAATAATTTTATTGGTAGAACAATAAATCTATAAATTATTTCAGAAAGTATTATCATTTTTATTATATTGGCACAATCTAACTGTACAGAGAGAATTTCTCTCCAATTATTTATCTCCCTTTATTTCTGTAAAAAGTGTTTTGTAGTTGTATTTATGCAACTTGCATATGTATTGGTGGGTTAACTTCCCAATATTTTATACTTTTTATAGCTATTTTGAATGGTATTTCTCTTATCTTCTCTTGTTAGTTTTTGTTACTACTCTGAAGAAATGATAATTATTTTTATGGATTTATTTTATATCCTGCTACTTAACTGAAGCTGTTAATCATGTTACAGAAGAGGATACAAATGGACTAGGAATTGAGGAATTTTCCCAAAAGTACATGTGTAGAAAGTGACAGAGGGGATTCAAACTCACACCACATAATTCCAACTTCAAATCTCCTTCCACTGTACCATTTTGCCTACCTCTGAAGGGTCACCTCTTCATCATAGATTAAAGTACGGGAAGAAAAGGGAGGACAGAGATTATGTCAAGATGAGTTGTAGAGAAAGAGAAAAGAAAGGACTCATTTTGTAAAGACTCCAATTTTTCAAAGTATGAGGCAAAATCTTCTGCTCAATGGTAGGGAAGGAGTATTGGAGATTTGAACAGATAACTTTTGAATAACCTCTCTGAGGTGTGTGATAGAAAAGAAAGGAATAAACATCCTTGGAATATCCCTATTCCATAAGGCCCCCTTCTCCCATAGGTGAGTTACTCCTGAGGCCTCCATTTTGTGGAAAGACCTGACCTTTATTCCCCTCCTACTTGTGCTTCAGACCTTCTGAAATTTGATCCCAAGACCTCATTCTGGGCACTTTCATCCACTTCCCAGCTTTCCAGAGCTCTGTTATATGTTGCCCTCTTCATTAGATTCTAAGTTCCTTGAAGACAGGTACTGATTTTTTGCTTGTACCCCTGTGCTTCATGCAGTACCTAGCACACAGGAAGTACATAAATGCTTGCTGCTTTGTCTTATAAAAGGATTCGGAGTCCTGGCATTATTAATTAATTAGACAAGTCATATAATTTCTCTGAGTCTCAATTTTTTTATTTATAAAATGGAGTTAATAATAATTTTATTGCCTCCCTTGAGGTGTTATGGTAAGAAAAACACTGGCTGAACCTCAAATATTTTCATCATTTCAAGGATCTCTAAGTTTCTATTCCTTCTACTGAGACAGATCACAATTGCTCCACAACTTAATAAATAGTCTTCAACATTTATTATTTCCGAAAAATTCATCACTTAAAGCCAACCAATGAGTCACTTCAAATTTATCTAGGCTGCTACTTGGGTTACAGATTTAGAGTTCATTTTTGAAAATACACCATTTCCATCTTAGTAATACCTGCTAGAGCTAGCCCTCCATTGGCATAGTCTGCAAGACCTCAAGGACAGTTTCGTGCCATGATAGGTCAGTGGAGGACATAAGACTCTGAGAACAGAAAAAATGCCACTTTTTTCAGTAAGAATTTCCTGATCCTTCTTAGCTCAAAATGAATTTATTTTGTATATAGTCTGAATATGTTTATATATAGTGCATATATATATATATATATATATATATCTGTGTGTACATAAATGTGTGTGTATATACCTGCTATCATTTCCAATATAGCATAAGCTCATGAGTATCAGGGACTGTTTCATATTTGTCTTTGTATCCCTATCAATTAGCAGACACTTACTAAATAGTTAATGATGGATAAACTAGAACTCATGGACTTTCTATTGGTTATCCCTCACTCTTGCCACATGATCAACACACTTTCTATCCTGATTAAATTTTTTATGACATTCTTTGCCTAGCTATTTGTAATTTATCACTTGTTACATACTACAGATTGTTAACACCATGTGTCTCTGTATTGCTTTCTGACTAATACTACTTTAAAAAAATTAGAACAGAAAGTATGTGAAGGTGAGCTATATAAAATAATACTGGAAAGCTAAGTGGGAGCTAGAATTTTGAGGGCTCTCTACATGTCAGGGTAAGAAATCTTTCATTTCATCCTAGGGCTTTTCAGCTGCAGAGTGACATGGACAAACCTGATTTTAGGAAGTTTAGTAGATGGATTGGAGAAGAGACAGATTGGAAATAGGAAGAGTAATATGTTAAACTATCATTAATTCCACAGGCTGGCTCAGAAAGTCAAACAAAGCATTTCTGTCAAGTAATCAGGGTTCTAATATTTCTTTTTCCAGGGTTCTAATCTTATTCAGTATCCATGCATAATCTGACACAACCATTTTCTTGCCCTCAATATCAATTTCTCTATAGGTAAAGTAAGGAAGAAATAATATTTAATTACAAAGCAAATAGAAACCATTACCTTTGTATTTTATAGTAATTTTAAGCTATGTATGCCAGAACAGGGCTAACTTTAACTTTTCAGCAGTAGGAAAAATCAGCAATTTTTTGTCTAATATAAGAATATGTATTATTATGAACAAATGACAATGATATACTGAGAACTGGAAAACACACTACTGCATTAGACATATGGTATTCCTCATCTGAGCAATCAGTTTTCTTAATAAGGAAAGATGCTTTAATGCATTATGAAGTTTGTGAACTTATAATTTGGTACTATAATTAGATGAGACCAGTCTCTCCCATCATCCTTCAATTTCATTATTTAGGTGCTACTATCTACAATAAAATATTAAATCACACATGCATGCTTAACGGAATAAGTATTTTTAAGATTGTCTAAGGTTTATACAAAAAAAAAATAAGAGCAATTCCCAGAACCATTTTAAAGGCTTCCTGTCACAAATTGCTTTTGCAATTTTCACTTCATCCTTAACTCTAAAGTTAAGGCATTTTTGGTTTTGGGAGGGCTGTTTGTGTGAGGGGGATTGTTAAATTATACTCGCTGTTGTGTTCTCACAGTACAGTAGCCCACTATTCTTTTCTCTTTCTTCTGGCCAATGTAATCTTTCTTCCCAGAATAAAAAGAAGATTTATTTTAAAGGGTTTTGTTCCCTTTTTAGTTACAAGGAAAGTGCTACCCCATTATCAAATTGAAAACCAGATAATGTATTTCATGGTTACAACTAAGTTTTATCAATGAGTGTTTTTTTATGTTCTAATTTTCCAGAACCAGAAAATTCTGTTGCTTCTTTAAATGTGTACGAGTCTTTTAGTTAATTCTGAAAACACACTAGACATGCAGAAAAGACAGGTGATTGATCAAGACAAAAATTAAAGTTGGGTACTAGTGGCAACATCTTTCAGTTTCCAGCCCACAGGAGTCCTGGTACAAATTAATTGTTTCTGTGATTCTTAGACCTTCAATCAATCAGATGTAAATTACACCATGCATGATTGGCTGCCTTTCCATTCTAGAGTTCCCCATAGAGAGTCGTTGGCTGCCAACTGCTACAGAGGCACAACTAAATAGCAGCCTGGCCGCTGCCGCACTGGGAACCTGACCACAAAACCAGAAGAGACAGATCTGACTTCCAACCACAACAGCATGCCTTAGGAATTCATTGAGAGCAAAGGCAGCCAGCACCCTCCCAGGGTGATTTCCAGTGTAGAACACCAGACACATTTTTCAAACCATATACAATGCCAGCCAAGTACAATAATAACATACCACTATACGGTCAAAGTCTCTTAAAACACAGTCTTTTACATAAATCTAAAATACATGAACATCTGCCTCTATTAGTAAAGAAATAATGCAATTTTTGTACCTAGGACCATTAGTACAAAATCTACACTGCCTACACTTGATGAAAAGAAAAAGCATTACTGGGGAGGTGAGGTTGGGGATAGGAGCTTATCTATGGCAACTTCTTTAATTTTAATTAAATCTTGTAACTAGGTGCTAAGGATATTGTTATTTTATATGTATTGAATGACTAAAAGTAACTGTGTTGTTCTTGTTTAGTCATTTCCGACTCTTTGTGACCCCATTTGGGGCTTTCTTGGCAAAGATACTGGAGTGATTGATGGTTTCCTTTTTCAGCTCATTTTTAAAATGATGAATTGAGGCAAACAGGGTTAAATGACTTGCCCAGGGTCATCAGGGTCACACAGCTAGTAAGTGTCTGAGGCCAGATTTGAACATAGAAAGATGAATTTTCCTGACTTTAGACCCTGCACTCTATCCTCTGTGTCTCCAAGCTGCCTGAACTAATTTCAGCTCCTTCAAAATTCAATGGACTGGGACAAAGTTCTAGTTGTCATACCTTAATTAAAGTCCTTCCTGTCAGACGCTCTGCTTCTGGCTCCTTGGACTTCATCACTGTCTCAGCTGCCTCCTCTCCCTGAACTATTCCTCTGACTGTGGTTCCTCTCTTATCACTTATGAGTTCCCTCTTAGAAGCACCATCATGAAGGGTCCAAGGGCCAACCATACTTCACTCCTCTCTCATTACTGCTCCTGAGTCTCCTGACTTTACCACTATACCCTATCCAGGTACTTTCTTTCCCCTGCTCCCTTCAAGTTTCCTTTTATGTGATATCTTCATCTAGTAGAATATAAGCTCCTTGAGGGCAGAAACTTATTTTTTCCATGTATTTGTATCTCCAGTGCTTCGCCTGGCACATGGTAAGTACTTAATAAATCTTTGTTGACTGACTGAAGTTCAATTAAAGATACATAAGAGATCAGCCAGAAGACTTAATTACAATGTTTGAAATGAAATACAGAATTGTCTTAAGAAACTTCAGATTCACAACATCCTCACTAATCTAGCCATTTTAAGAGAGTTCTGTTCATCACGGAGTTGAATGTTTACTTCATGTCTATAGAAGAAAAGTTGAAAATAATCAAAAAGGTAGATTTTTTGAAAAATCTTCTAAATCACAATTAAATATATTTTTAGAAATAGGGAAACTGAATAAAACTGAAATGTTGGGCAAACATATTACCTTAAACCTACTAATTCAAATTAGTGCAAACATATTTAGGCAAACAAATTTGGCAAATGTATTACCTTAAACCCACTAATGCAAGCTTTCTTCATTCCGTCATAAAAGAATATAAATTTCAGTTTCTGTTTTAGACTCAAATAATTTAAAAAAGCACAGTATGACATATTTATTTATATTTATACAGCTATAATTATACAGCTATATTACATTTATACAGCTATAGTGTGTGTGTAGTGCTTTGAGGTTTGCAAAGCCCTTTGTATATATTATTTCACTGAGCCTCATAACAAACCTGGGAGGTAGATTGTTATTATTTCTAACACAGTTCAGGAAACCAAGGGGAGAAAAGTTAAGTGACCTATCCAAAGTCACAAAGCTAGGAAGTTTCTGCTGTAGGATTCAAACTCAGGTTTTCCTGATTCCAAGTCCAGTCTTCTATCCACTATGCCATGTTCCACCCTATATATTTTTTGTAACATATACAAAAGGTATAATCTCTGTCTTCTAGGGCACTATTTCTTAAACTAGGCATCAAACAAACCCAATACCTAAGTCACCATATATTTCCAAGAGGTCACGATGGTGATAACCATTTATAAAATCTCATCCTACAGCTTGTTTGTTGTTTTCTAAACTTTATTTAAATATAACATGTTAATCAATTGGATGAGATATCAAAGTTTAGAAAATCTCTCTGGGCTAACAACAAAGAATTTGTTTTCACACTCTGTACAGGTTGTTAGGATGCTGTAGGATGATAGACTTTTTGGAGTTGAAAGATACATAAGTCATCTAGTGCAACTCATACCAGAAAAGATAACTCCTTGATAACATACTTAAGAGGTAATTCATCTGTTCTTAACTTGATGACTTCTAGTAAAAGAGGAATACAATACATTCTGAAGTTCAATCCACTTTTGGATAGTACTAATTATTAGAAAGTTTTTCTTTTGATCAAAGAAATTTGACACCCGTCGCTACTAGTTCTACTTTCTAGGGCCAAGCAAACTCTGCTATTCCATATGACAGCCCTTCAAATAATTGAAGAAAGGTACAGTATGTCCATACCAAATCTCTTCTCCAAGCTAAACAGTTATTTCAATCAAATTCCTGGCATAAACTTAAAACCTTTCCTTATTCTACTTGCCCTCTTCTGGTAATACACTAACTCATCTATACCTATTTATAGAATCTAGGGTCTTATTAACAGGATCAAAATCCCAACATTTTTCTCAGGATATACAATCAAAAAGTGAGTAACTTTGTGACTACCTTAGGATGATCTTAAAACAAAAACATGGTCTTAGTTATAGTGCAATTAAAAAAACTGAACTCCTTAAAGCTCTACTATTATAATTCTATTACTTAGTAATGTGCATGATCAGTTTTTCCAAATGATCGGATGACCATACTATTTTAGGACTTAATAAAAAAACACTCAAATATCTGACCCTTTAACCAGTCTTTGTAGTTAAATCAGGCATAAATGCCATATTAGACTTGGGTCATCAATGGAAGATAAGAAATACTCTCACTGCTCTATCACTGACATAATATTAAACATGCCTGAATTTCTCTAGCAGTAGTTTTCTCCATTAATTTTTAGCACATAGTAGTAATCTACATGTATTGTGACTTTTTCTTCTGTTGTATTTTTTGTAATATCCACATCTGATCATGTGCACTATATAAATCAGCTTCCAATTTATTCATTTCAATAGAAGATAATACTTTGCCCCTTAACAGAAAATATTCTTTAGATAGATTAGGCAATTATTTGTGTACTATTTTGTAGAGAGAATCCCATCTGAGTGTCAGTTGAACTAGATGGATTTTAAAGTTTTATCTAGTTCTGAGATTCTATAAATTAATAATCATTTATTAGAGAGCTACAACATACAAAGTACTACACTGGGAACTAAATTCACTTGAAGCTGCTATCTTGTAGTATTTTCACAATTATTCACTTAATAGATAGAAGGTGAGGGTAAGAGAGAATGTGTTTCACTGTGCATATTTGATCACAGATTAAAATAATAATCCTTCACTACTATAGCCATTAAAACCCTATAAGGAACTTCTTATCACATAAGAGGGATCAGAATCTTTCTGTTATTAATTAATCATTAGAGTCAGCAAATAGTGATTGATAAATGAACTGATTAAATTTCAATTGAATAGGAAATATAGCAGATAGGAATCCATATTGTTTAAATGCAACTACAATGTACTTCCACCTACTTAGCTAGGACATTTTGATAAACACATGTAGTAATGGTATAACTAGCTATTTAAATGCTGGATCCCATGAAGACAATAAGAAATCACAGAGAAGTGGAAATAAGCTATATAATAATAGATATTTTGGTACCGTAGCGTAGTGCAATGCCTTGTACATCATTGTTTCTCAATAAATACTTATTTAAATAGGTATGTAAACAAGTTTTTACATTTGTATATACCATTATTTGTTGTGATTATCTAAATGACTAGCATGATTCAGGAGAAATATTGTAGAATTTAATATATGGAGTCAAGAGTGGCACTATCCTTGGAGGACATGCCTGATTTTTAGTGTGGTTTCCATTATATGTAAGAGCTAAGCATCTTCCTGAAGAGCAGTCTTTCCAAAATTATTAGTAGAAGTTAAAGGGAAAAAAGAATTTTGTATCCCAAATATGATGTCTAATCCATTGTGAATATCCAACTAATGTATAAGGAAGACATTGTATTTGGAAATTGAAGGTCCCCATTAGATGATCTTGTCAGTGTAATTGTACCTGCATATAAATTGCTCAAGTGCTACTCACAGTTATGAGCTTTTTATTACCCCTTTCTATTCGTGCTGCTTTTTCTTTAGATAGGATATTTACAACAGTTTTAAAGTCCTGCATTGCTTTTAATCACTGTCTTTAAATGAAGAGGAATAGACTTCTGTTGTTTGGAGCCAAAAGATCAACAAGCAAGAATATGATTTAAGTATGCAACCTGGAGTGAAAGAAACTCCCATTTTTGCTAAAGGTGAAATTTTACTATAAACTCTGCAACTCTTAGCTATTAAAATGCAGCAGGATCTTCTAACACATTCTTGATTGATGTCCGTGTTATTCTATCCATGAAGAGATGAAAACAATTGCCATCCTGGGTAGTGACTGAGCAAAAATATCCAATCTCTATATTTTCTTTTGTCAGCTGCCCTAGAAATCACATATACCCAGTTTTTATCCACCCAAAGACCCTAGAAAATTGGATTTTTTATAAACTCATAATACAATTCTCTGTTTACCATAATTATCTTCTCTGCCTTACATGGAAACCCCTTATTACCTACTTGCTAGGAACCAGGCAGGGTTTGGTCATACAGGCTGGGTAGGGCAGCAGCTGACAAGAGATGTCAGACTGTAGAGAGTGGGTATGATTTAAGGTAGGAAACAAGAGAAAAGCCTGAGGCTAAAAACCTTGCAGAGCTCACTAGGAAACTTCTCAATAGCAATTTAAAGGTCCCTGGCATTATCTATTGTTATTTCTGCCTTTCTTGGAGAAGGGACATGGCACATAGAACTTTCACACTTACAAAGGACTTAGAAGTCATCTACCTGAAAATCACCATGTTTAGATAAGGAAACTGAGGGCCAAAGAGGTTAGCCTAAGATCATTCATTCAATCATTGGCAAAATTGGGGAAATTTCTTCAGAGAGGAAGCCTTATACTGGATCTGGAGGCCTAATAATGGATTTAAATACTAACTCTGACCTTTAGTATCTCTGCATCCTCAGGCAAATTACTTAACTTGTCCATAGCTCAATTTCCTCATCTATAAGATGAGAAGGTTGGGCAAGATAGTCTCCAAGGTTCATTATAGCCCTAGATCCTATGAACCCAGGTCTCCTGAAGATCTGGTATTCTTTCAATTTCTCTATGTTTCCTCTACTGGTAATAAATTTCTAGATGGTACAAGTGCCTATTGATTCCTTATCAGATATTAAGGCTATGTCCTTCGGTTGTAGTAGGTGTAGGTAGGGGATGGCTATTATAAGCCTGGGGTTTCTACAGGGTGAAGTCCAGGAGAAAGATGGGGATATGAAGCCTAGGCTATCCAAGGACAGTGTCTTCTTCTTCCTCAGAGTTCTCTTCCTTCAGTCTCCTGTCTCTAAAGAAAGATTGCTCATTCCTAAAGCCAGATCAGCTGGTGACTTGAAGACATCCTCTTATTAATTCAGAGTCTTAATAAGGAAAATTATGTTATCTCTTTCACCACACTATCACATACAAAAAAGGACTAACTCATTCCTTTTAGAACAAAGTAAAATCTATCCATGTAATTCTCAGACTTTTGTTGTTGTGGTTTATAATTTGTTCTTGAAGAAGATGATGACATCCGGGAAGTGATGCCATGACATGCAAGCGAACTAGATTTAAGTAAGGGAGGGCTGTGCAAAGTCACCAGCCTCACTTTCTCCTCTGGAGCTATCTGGGTCCAGGGGCAAGATGTAGATCAGGACAACTGGAGATGGTCCTAGATACAGTGGGAAAATTTGGTTGCGAGGCAATGCCCAATCAGTGACTAAAAACTAGGTAAGAGATAAGAGAATAGCCTCTTTTACCTAGTCAAAAACAATCAGTCTGGCAGGGGAAGACCCTCAGGATTTCTATCCAAAACAGAAACAATTGCTATTTATATTCACTCTGGGCCAATCAGGGCCCAAGCAGTGACCAAGTGGGGCTCAGATTACTACAAACAAGAATCCAACCCCTCCAAAATAATCCATGCTTTATTCCATGATTCTTTAAGGATCCACACTCCACCCCTGGCTGAATTAGGTCAAGAAACTGCTAAAACTGTCCTAAAGAAAAGAAACATTTCCCTGACACTCATTACTGACAAGAAAAAGTTTTACACTTAAACACTTTTAAAAGGTGACTGATAAAGTATGATACAAATTATATAATTTATGGTTCACCAGATTCAGCAATTCTATATTATATAGAAATTTAATCAATCTTGCAAGGCTTGCAGACATATCACAGTAGGAGGTACTTTTGACATTTCATGGAGAAGTAAGCAAGATGAGGTACTGAACTGCATATTTCAGTAGGCTTGTCAAGTTTCTTAAAATTGTCTTCCTCAGAATTATCGGCCAAATTGGAGACATTCAGTTCAGTAGTTCATGCAGTTTTGCATATGATGAGGGAAGTCCACAGTTTTTCCATTTGTATTGAATTTTTACTCTCATCTTCTCCCAGTCCTACTTCTTCCAATATATAGGAAAGGTAAGGAAGGACACTTAAAAATAGCTTTAACACATCAGGATTCAATAGGCTTCACTTACCTTGGATCTTATCTCTAAATGAGAGACTCTCAAATTGTGCTGCTAGGAACCCTGAAACACCTCAAATAGGTTTGCTTGTTTGTTTACTTAAAAAAAAAACTCATGCTATTTGTAAATAGGCACTAAAGAGGATCTGCCAAAGTTTTGTTTAAAGCAAGGGCACAATCACTGGGAGAAGTTTGAAAATAACTGTTGTATAGAAAGAAACCCTGAGAGACGAGAACACAGGGAAAGGAGTTCAAAGGAGGCAATAGAATAAATTAATCTCCTTAGCTGGAAGTGAGATGCTCTACAGTTCAGAAGTATCAAACTTGCCCCACAAAACTCCCAAACACCATCCAATCAGATTAAAATGCAATTGGTAAACATTAAACAAAATAAGAAAAATAGTACAATAAAACATATATAATGTTAATTTGTGTCTTTCTAGGTCAATAGGCCACAGCTGGTATTATTTCTATTTGAGACTGACATCTAACACAGGCCCCTGCACTCTAGCATCCTGCAACCTCAGAGCTCCCCCAGTCAGGCATATATGAGAACAACATACTACTCTGTTCTCTCAAAATAGGGAGAAGAGAATAAAGGTGTTATAGGGCATCTCAGTGTTCCTGTAGGTTCAACAAGGAGAGAGAGGGAGAGAGAGACAGAGACAGAGAGACAAAAGAGACAGAAACAGAGAGAGGAAAGAAGCATATAGAGGGAGGGAGAAAACTATGACAATTTGAGAAGCACCATGAAACACTTAGTAGAAGAAGTCTAAGGACCAACCGGCATTCAAATCTTAATCTAATTTTTTACACTTTCATTCTCATTAGTTTTAAACATTAGAACTTTGATTGTTTTTTGAATGAACTCTTATTTTTAAAAAATGTCAAGTCCCAGATGAAAATCATCCTTCTACTAAGGGAGATTCCAAGTCTGGATTACAGAGGTCAGGGAAAAGAAGTCACAGTACCATTGCTTTTTGAATCACATTGTGTTTGACAATTTCATCACTTCATTAAAGTTAAATATTATTAGTGTATTAATAACCATACATTGGCTTTGATGTTCTTTTTTAATTTCTCCAACAAGTTTCCATTAGTATAATATTACTTGATGAATAAATTTTATCTAAAACTAGGATTTCAGTGGTGTGAGGACTCCTCAATATGGAAAGTCTCTCTTACATATATTAGCAATTACTATGTAACTGAGGGTCTGATAAAGTAGCCTAACCATTGAGACAGCTGTTCATTGTTACACTGTTAGTATTTGTCAGAAAAAAGAACCCAGACCTCCTCAGCCCCGAGGCTGACCCTCAAACTAGTATCACCACCAACTTCTCTTTCTTAGAGTAGCCCAAGCAAAATGTCATGGTAACTATGACCTCTGTACTGGTGATCACAATTTTGGCATCCATTTGTACTTTGCCTGTTGGAGATTGAAACAATTCAAAAGACCAGATGGTGTTGGCTAATTTCAGGTTCTGTCCTGATATTCATGCAAACCCCAAAAATACTTTCCCCTGCTTCTTGGAAGAAGTGAGGGTTCACAGATGTGGAACATTGCATATGACATCAGATTTTCTTGATGTATTTATTGGTTTTGATGATTTTTCTCTTTAAAAATTCTTTGTATTTGAAGGATGGCTCTCTAGAAGGGAGGGAGGAAGAAATGGAGGAGAGGATGGGAAATGTACATGCTGTATAAAGATTTCAATGAAAAAAGAAATTTTTGCAAAGATATATATACCCATCAATACTAACATATGCTTTATTTATTTGTTTTCAGTGTTCCACAATCAGGAAACCTAGATTTTTTTCTTTCCCTCCCTCCCCCCACCTACTTCCTCCCTCCCTGAGATAGCTTACAATTTTTTATAGGTTCTACACATACATTCCTATTAAATACATTTTCACCATAATCATGTTGCATAGAAGAATTAAAACAAATGGGAGAAATCATAACAAACCAAAACGTAATGCAAAAGAAAACAATCTGCTATAATCTGTGATTGAATTCCATAGCTCTTTCTGTGGATGTGAAAGGCATTTTGCCTTAAAAAACCATTGGAAATTTTTTTAAGTCCTTGCACCGCAATGAAGTTCCAAGTTTACCTCGCACACTGTGGTTGTTACTACATACAAAGTTCTCCTGATTCTGCTCCTTTTGCTCAGCATCAGATCATATAAGTCTTCCCAGGCCTCTCTGAAGTCTTCTTCATCATTTCTTAAAGCGCAATAGTATTCTATTACATTCATATACCATAATTTATTCAGCCATTCCCCAATTGATGGGCATCCCCTTGAGATCCCATTTTTGACCACAACAAAGAGTGCTGCTATCAATATTTTTGTACATGTGGGACCTTTTCTCATTTTTATGATCTCTTGGGGATACAGTCCTAGAAGTGGTATTGCTGGGTCAAAGGGTATGCACATTTTTGTAGCCCTTTGGACATAGTTCCAAACTGCTCTCCAGAATGGTTGGATCAGCTCACAGCTCCACCAACAATGAATGTGTTCCAACTCTCCCACATGCTCTCCAACATTCATCATCTTCCTGTTCTGTCATGTTAGCCAATTTGATAGGTGTGATGTGGTACCTCAGGGTTGTTTTGATCTGCATCTCTCTAATCAATAGTGATTTAGAGCATTTTTTCATATGACTATAGATATCTTTAATTTTTTTCCTCTGAAAACTGGCTGCTCAAAACCTTTACCCATTTATCAGTTGGGGAATGACTTGTATTCTTGTACATTTGACTCAGTTCTCTATATATTTTAGAAATGAGGCCTTTATCACAGACACTGGTTGCAAAAATTCTTTCCCAGTTTTCTGCAACATATGTTTTTCAATATATATTAGGACTCAAAGGAGGAAAATAGCCCATGCCCAGTAACAGGAACATAAATTTAGAGTTGAAAGTGACCTTAAAAATCAACTAGTTCAATCCCTTCATTTTATAAATAAAGTTTATTTTTATGTATATTTTCTTACATTTTTTATATTTTATTATATTTTATTTTTTACTTTTATTTATTTATTATTTTTATTTTTATATTATTTATAAACTGCGAAGTTCAGTGATTTACTTCAAGTCACATAGATATATTATTCTAATTATAATATTCAAATGGATCTGTCCTCTCACCAATCTGTCAATTTCCTATAACCATGAATGTTACAACTTTATGGATACTTCCCATCTTGTGTGATGCTTATTCATGTTCATACAAATATTCTCTACAAGGGATCCACCCAGCATCCTATAAGCTTTCCTTACTTTTTCCCAGCCTCATAAGGACATCAGTAGAACACTCTGTCTATCTACTTGTCAACCCTTGCTCTGACAACATAGATAGACTATCTTTTCTTTAATTCTATTCTTTGCAGATTTCCTTACTCCTGTTCTTCAGAGATCCTTGCTGGTTAAATGTTATTGCTCTATGTTACTAGCCAGTCTCATATGACAGGTACATTTCCATTGCCCTCTGTGAAGTCCTCATCTTCAGTTCTTTTTTTAAAAATTTGATTTTATTCTGCACTATAAGAAATGATGAACATTTTCACATAATTATTTTGAACTCACTGTTTCTCATCTCATATTTTATTAAACAAATTGTTTGTCGTTTAGTTCTTTTAACATTAATATTAACAATACTATTCTACATCTCATTGCCATGCAACAACCCTTATGAAAATGTTTACATTGAAAGATGAACCTTTGCCATTGGGGGAATCTTAGGTTCAATAAAAAAAGTATTTTTCCATCTCCCCAAAACAATTCAGTCCACCTTCATCTTCCTTTTCAATTTTGGGTCCAGGTCATTATGTCCATCCTTACCCCACCCCTCTCCTCACCAGCAGAAGACACCAGACACTATCAGATGTCTAGCTTAAACTGGTGCCAAGCAGGACCTCACTTCCAATTCATCCTCCCCAGGCCATCTCACAATTAGGAATAAGGATTGGTTGTATCCTTAGCACCTCTGGGCTTTTCCATTCACATGTATTCTTCTACATGTATTCTTCCATAACTAGATTGCGAGTTCCTTGAGAGAAGTGATTTTCTTCTTTTACTAAATTGTATCCCAGAATGTAGCATACTTCTTGGCATGTAGTATGTGCCTAATAAATTCATTCATTCACTTATTTTTCCAGATAAGTATAATTTCTGTTGGATAAGTTCTATAATATGTCCATTCAGATGAATGTCAGAATCTGGGAAATAGACTTTTTTTTTCTCCTATGTGGATGGATAGGTCAAATGCTTCTCAATGAGTCCCTCAGTGTTTTGGGACTTGATGTAATCAACATATTATTCACAAACTGGAGCATCCAGAAGAGCTCACAATCACTGGGAATTCTTCTCTGGACTCTAAGGTAGAGCTTAATCTTCACAGTGATGAATACTTTTGGTATTATTATACCCATTTAACATATAATGAAACTAATATTTCAAGAAGCTAAATGACTTTGGTCTTTGGTCACACTGCAAGTAAACAATAAACAGCAGAGCCAGAATAATGAACCCAGATTATCTATCTCCAAATCCAGCATTCCTTGGGCCTGATGAACCATCAGTCAACAGGTATTCAAGTATAGAAAGTAAGTTGATTCGGGCTTTTCAAATAAATATAATTTTTTAAATGGGCACGGAGGTGGTTCAGTGGATAGATTGCAGACTCTGAAGTCAGGAAGGTCTGAGTTCAAATGGGGACTCAGACACTTACTAGCGGTATGACACTAAGCAAGTCACTTAATCCTGTTTCCCTTTGTTTCCTCGTCTGTAAAACAAGCTGGAGAAGGAAATGGCAAACCACTCTAGTATCACTGTCAAAAACAAACAAACAAACCCTTAAATAGGGTAACAAAAAGTGTATGTGCTTGTCCTTCATTGCCAAAGAAGACCACGCCATCAGAGAAATAATGGCATGCCTTGCACTTGACTTTGCTTTGAGTAAGGGAGGGCTGTGCAAGTCACCAGCCTCACTTCTCCTCCAGAGCCATCTGAATCCAGTGACCAGATACTCATCAAGATGACTGGAGATGACCCAGGATAAGGCAATTGGAGTTAAGTGACTGGCCCAAGGTCACACAGCTGGTGAGTGTCAAGTGTCTGAGGTGAAATTTGAACTCAGGTCCTCCTGACTCCTGTGCTGGTGCTCTATCCACTGCACCAACCTAGCTGCCCTTAAGATCACCAAGAGTAGGACATGACCAAAACAAGTGAACAACAAATAATTTGTTTTAAAAAAATGAGTTGAGAAACAGTGAGTTCAAAATAATTATGTCAATATATAATTTCACTATTTAAATGGAGGTATTGTTAATTATTGTAACTCAAGAGATATGAACTCAATAAAGGTGGGCACTTTTGAAAATGCATTCTTCTTTTAATATGCCATTCTGAACGAAATACAAGCAATGTTTATACTAAGATAAATTCTGCTATTAACCTACATCTTATTTGCTCTTTTTAGAACATTTAATAAACTAAAAAAGGAGATTAACTTCACTTATTTCTTGACCCAAAAAGACAAAGCACAGCAAATATAACTTCTGAAAACTTGAAAAAAAAAATTTCCTGAATATATAACTTCTTGATCTACTTCCCTTTCCCCAGTTATTGTTGTCAGTCTGAGAGAACTGCAGTTTGGGTTTACATTTCAGTGCTCATCAAAACAGTGCCAAAGTGTTCAGGGAAATAGAGCATGAAATCACTTTCTCATTCTGTTTCCGGGTCTACTCCTTAACAAGCGTAAAACTTTCAACATGTGCATTACCATCCCCTCAACTAAGCAGTGCTAAAATTGTCTGTTATGTTTTTTTCTCAGTTTGAAACAAAGCTAAAGAAATTTATTTCCTGGGAGTTGAAAATTTAAAAAAAAAAACAATTCTGGGTTTCAGAATTATTTAAAAATCTAAACATATTCATTCTCAACTTTGTACATGTATCAGATCACTACAAAATCCTAATGTTTAACCATAAGGGTTTTTTTAAGATTCTTCCGATGTAATGCAACAGAACCGAATATGCCATGTAAGAAACTAAGAATGAAGAACATCAAGCCCCAGCTTTCTCCGTCATTAACCATGTGACACTTTGTACAAATCACCATCTCTCTATGGCCTGTGTCCATAATAGTAAATCCAAAGAAAATATCCACTCCAATCTGACTGAAGGATAGAGCAGTTGATTCCTCCCAAAACCTTCCTTTATAGAAGGCTTGCAATTCTGCAGATAATGACCAGGCTTTCTTTTCTCTTCATAGAACATCATGGTCTAATAACCAAGGCCTATCATGCCCGTTTTGTGGTACCTCCTCCCCTGCCTCCAGCATTTTTTGTGTGTTGTCTTTCCTCATTAGATCAAAAGATCCTTGAAGGTAGGCACTGTCTTTCCATTTTTTGTTTTATCTCCAGTGCTTAACACAATGCCTGGCACATAGTAGGTGCTTAACAAATGTTTATTGAATTAAATTGAAACTAGCACAGGTATCATCCTGTGGATGGTCTTTACCAGAAACATTAGAGGGGTTGGGAATCATTAGAAAATTTTGTGTTTTGACCCAATAATTAAGGAAGGAAGAACCGAGTACATCTTTCTAATGTTGTATACATGATCCAGCATGTTGGGAACACTCAGGTGTTAAGTGGTGATTTTTTAGTAGACCAAACCTCTATTAGAAGACATAATGCAGCTATACTTATCAATTTGACACCGTATCTTCCACTAAGGCTTCTAGGGGGCACAGTGAATAGAGTTCATAACTTAGAATCAAGAAAATCTGAGTTCAAATCCTATCTCAGATATTTACTATGTAATTGTGGACTTTACCTCTGTCTACCCCAGTTTCCTCATCTGTATAATGAGGACTATAATAGCACCTACTTTCCAGGGTTGTTATGAGGATAAATTAAATAATATTTGTAAAGTGCTTTGCAAACTTTAAAATTGTATATAAATGCTACATATATATATATTTTTGTATTTATTAAGATTTTACGTTACAAAGCAGATTCAAATCTTCACTTTTAGAAGGTATCTCTTCATTGGAAGTACCCAGTACTAACAAATTTGTCAGTCCAGACCCATACCATCTTTTGCTGAAGTTCGCTCAAATGTTCATGTGGCATGGAGGTGACCCTGGGTCCTTAAAGACTAAGCCATAAGAAAGGGAACTCTGTCATACTCTGTGAAGGTGTGTATCAGCAAGGACCCTGATCTACGCTGGAAGGACTGCTGTACAGATTCTTTGATCTGCTTTTCTAAAAGGAAAGCAACTTTTGAGGGGTCAACAATCACTTTAATCAAGCACATATATCATTCACTTAGTTCAGGTGAAAAAGTCAGAACCCTGAACTTCAGAGAAAGTGCAAACAGAGAAACAAAGATCAACCAACAGACAAGACTTCCAACTGTCTTACCATAAGCAATACATACATCACAGATCAACAGACAGATCCAATTGTCTGACCATACATACCTAGTTATGTATGTCATAGAGAAAAGCACCGACATCTGGGTTTTCAAGGCTAGGGGTTGGGGGGGATGGTTCCTTAGCATCTGCCCATAGTCTAGTCTGGCCAAACAAACACTTCCAATGAGTAAGCCTGAAGTGAAACCTCACCTCAGAGTATTTATATGCTTTTCAAAGCCAGAGGGCAGAACCCAGAGCCTCAATAGAAATCAACAAAATGTACTTGAGGCATATTAATAGGCAGGGAAGATCTAATTAACATTACAAAGTGGAACAGTTCAATAACAGATTGCACATCTTTCATTCAAGGACCAGCCTAAATGCAGAGTCAGAGTAGCTCATTATCAAGTTATCTAAAGTGATTTTTTTTTGGTGAGAGTGTTCCGCTGAACATCGGTTCAGGTGGGCAGATGCAGTAACTCATTAAGACATAGAAGAGTTGTGAACTATGTCAGCATTCTTGTACAAAACAGACACTTAAAAATACTTTTTGAATTGAAGTTCCTGCAGTGAGGAAATGACAAAGCTTTGAATTATGGAAGCAATATCTTTGTACTGTATATGATTTTAGATTTTAGTAACAAGTCATAAAGAAGCTCAGCCTTTGAACTAAGACAACTAAGAGGCATCATGGTCGCCTCGAAAGAGCAGTCATTGTACTATGCCTGGTCTCACAGTCCTGACTTCGTTACTAGTTGGTTGTGTGTCTTTAGGCTCTGTTTCTCAATTTCCCCATCAATAAGACAGAAATAATGTTTACTTAATGTACATCACAGAGTTATCATCAGGACCAAGTGAGATAACAAATATAAAGAGCTTTGAAGAAGAAAAGAATACCATATTTCCACAAAACAGTAGTATGATTATTATAGCCCTGATAATAAATGAACCTGAAACAGGTAGCTCTCTGCTCTCCTTATAGACAAGTTATTCTGGGAGACAAAGTAGTTACCATATTATACACAGATGGAAATCAAACTACACATAGGATGTCATCAGCTAACTCAAAGTTGAGTCACTGACTTCATGGAAGAAGGAGGATTTTAAACCGATTTCATGAGGAATTAGGGTTACTTCTTATAACAGAGCTGCCCAGTCAGAAAAGGAAAAACTTTGGAGCAAATGAGCAATTTCTACAGAGACTGTCGTATCATGAAAAGAGAGCTAGATTTGGAGTTGGGATACTGTGGCTCAAATCCTGACTCTACTGTTAAATGTTAAATGTTTAGACAAAACATTTCACCTCTCTGGTCCAAGATATTTCATCTTTAAAATAAGACATGATTGGGTAATCATTGATCCCTTCCAGTTCTAAACCTATTACTTCTTAATTTTTTTTTATCTGACATATCACAAGGAAACACACATTGAAGGAATATAAGCTTTAACAAAGAGAATATCACAGCTCCCAAAAGTATGAAAAAATCAAGGAGAATCTCTTCAAACCCAGAGTGAGATGTTGTTAAGGTTGTTATCCTTTTCTTCTCATCTTACTTGGTGGAGTATAAATAAAAATTATTCAGGAACAAATCACTTTCCTCCTATTACTAATTTTTTAATGTTTACTGTTCTGCAGACTATTTGCATGGGTGCCTAAAATGACTGTTTCTTTGTAACCCTTCACTAAAGGTATCCTCAATACAATTCCAAAACAAAAAACAAAAAAAAAAAAACACAAGAAAGTGGGAGTAGTCTTCATTCTGTTTCCATGTTTCCACATTGTTTTGATTTCTTCTCCTAGGTCTAGGTAAATCGAAACCTTTGTAGTCCACATGGTTTGAAGATGGTAAGTATTCATTACAACACTCTTTTCAAAATTTCTGAAGTCCCTAAGAGGACTTTAGACAAAGACACTATGGATAAATGATACCTGCAATCAGACCTTTGTCACTTGGTGGTTTTAAAGGATAGAGCCCTTTTGACATATATTTCTGTATACCAAAATACATCTTTCTAGGTGGTCAGTGGGTTGTAATATTTTGCAACTTGTAGTAATATATTATATAGTTTGTTACATTTCCTAATGCTATCATGAACAATCAATAAGTCCAGACTCCTTAAGGATAACTCTATAAAATTTCTGGTATTGGAGACCTTATTTTGTAGCATGGTCCTAAAACTGTCTATTTCTATTTTTAAAAATGACCTAATCATATATTTAATGCTGCTTTGATGCTATAATGATGGTTGAGTTCATGTGTCTGTCACTTATGGAGGGCCCTACTATTACAACTACTGCCACCAACAACACCACTACTACTAATAGAATAATATACCATAAAGAGTATCTGCTTTGAAGTCAGAGGATTGGGGTTCAAATCCTGCCTCTGATGCCTATTAACTGTGTGACTTCAAACAAGTCAATTAATCTCTTTGGACCCCAGTTGCCTTATCTGCAAACTGAAGGTGTTGAACTAGATGCTCTTTTAAGTCCCTTACAACTCTAGACTTATGATCCTATGATGTATTGTTTCTGCCTTGCCACTTTTGTTATATGTAGAATTCAGCCTATACTAAAATCCAAAAGAATATACGTCATGCAATGCCCTGAAAGTCCACAGAGTAAACTATAATTTTTGTACTTTTCCAAAGCACAAATTAGACAGTCAGCTACAACTATAAATGGTATCCTTGAAACCAAGAATTGAAAAACTTGGCCTTACAGGAATTTGCCCAACATAGCTCACCAAACCTTGTTGAAAGACAAAGGAAGGGAAGAAGAAAGAAGACATTTGCTAAACTGTAGTTATCTATCTCAAAGATGGTTCTTTCAGTTATCTATGAATTGATTAAATTAATTCTACATTTACTAAGCACTATATATATATACACACATATATAATATACATATATATACACTCATGTACATAAACATATATGGTACACTGAGCTAGGCACTAAGAGAGAAAAGCCTTCTCCCTGACCTTAAGGAGCTTACAATCTCATAACATGCTTTTAAACTATGCTTCTCTCCTATTTATCAGACATAAGATGTTCTGGAGAAGTTCATTGTTAATCCCCAAATAATTAGTCAAGGCTACATAGCACAGAGAGCTGAACTCAGATTCATGAGTTCCAAAACAGCTTAACTATGTCAAGTGTCTACAACTATGAGTGATGGAGGGAAACTTACCATTTTAATAGCATCTGTTGGACTTGCCAGTGAGGAAAGACAAAGATTAACTAACAAAATCATTAATGAGGCAAAAATAGGAGGTGGATCCAAGATGGCAGAATGGAAGCAGGAACCAGCTGGAGCTCTCCCTCAAACCCCTCAAAAAACCCATAAAAAGTGATTCTAAACAAATTGTAGAGTAGCAGAAGCCACAAAATGGCAAAGTGAAGCAAACTGCCAGCCCAAGACAATCTGGGAAGTCAACAGAAAGGGTCTATCACACCTGGCTGGGAGTAGAGTCCAGTTCAGTATGGGTTGCTCCAGCATGAACAGAACAGGATCAAGCCTTGGGGGACTGAATCGTTGGTGGCTACTGTGGATTCCTGACTTCTCAACCTTCAAACGCTAAAGACAGCTTCAAAGGTCAGTGGGAAGGATCTCTCAACTTACTGAGAGAGGAACTTAGTGCAGACCCAGCCCTGTCAGGCCCCAGCCCTAGGGTGACTGCAACCACTGCTGAAGAAATGTCTGCTTCTGAGGTCCTCCACTTAACAAAGCTCAAAAGTCATTGGTTGGGAAAATGAGCAAACAGGGGGTGGGGGAAGAAACAGACTACAGATTCTTACTTTCTTAGTAAAGAGGTATTTTCCTATGTGATTAGTGACAAGGAAGATCAAAACATGCAGCCAGAAGAAAACAACAAAGTCAAAGCTCCTGCATCCAAAGCCTCGAAGAAATATATGAATTGATCTCATGCTATGGAAGAGTTCAAAAAGGATTTTGAAAATCAAGTAAGAGAAGTAGAGGAAAAACTGGAAAGAGAAATGAGAGTGATGCAAGAAAACCATGAAAAAAGGAGTCAATAGCTTGCTAAAGGAAACCCCTAAAAAATACTGAAGAAAATAACATCTTTAAAATTAGACTAACTCAAATGGCAAAAGAGGTCCAAAAAGCCAATGAGGAGAATAATGCCTTAAAAACAGAATAGGTCAAATGAAAAAAGAGGTCCAAAAGCTCACTGAAGAAAATAATTCTTTAAAAATTAGAATGGAGCAAGTGGAAGCTAATGCTTTTATGAGAAATCAAGGAAATATAAAACAAAACCAAAAGAATTAAAAAATAGAGGACAATGTGAAGTATGTCATTGGAAAAACAATTGATCTGTAAAATAGATCCAGGAGAGATCATTTTAAAATTATTAGACTACCTGAAAGCCATGATAAAAAAAAAAAAGAGCCTAGACATCATCTTTCAAGAAATTATCAAGGAAAATTACCCAGATTCTAGAAGCAGAGGGTAAAATACAAATGGAAATAATGCATCCAGAAAGAAACAATTCAAGAACTGTGGAAACACAATCAGGATAACACAGGATTTAGCAGCTAGTACACTAAAGGTTCAGAGGACTTGGAATATGATATTCCAGAGGTCAAACAAGTTAGAATTAAAACAAAGAATCCAGTAAATACCCAGAATACCCAGTAAAACTGAGTATCATATTTCAGAGGGGAAAATGGAACTTCAATAAAATAGAGGATTTCCAAGCATTCTTGTTGAAACACCCAGAGCTGAATGGAAAATTTGACTTTCAAATAAAAGAATCAAGAGAAGCTTGAAAAGGTAAACAGGAATGAGAAACCAGAAGGGACTCATTAAATTTGAACTGTTTACACTCCTACATGAAAAAATGATATTTGTAACTCATGAGACCTTTCTCAGTATTAGGATAGTTGGAGGGAATATATATGTATACACATATAAATATATGCATATGTGTTTGTGTATATACATAGAGAGAAAGACAGAGGACACAGGGTGAGCTGAATATGATGGGTTGATATCTAAAAAAGAAAATTAAGGGTTCAGAGGAATGTACTAGGAAAAAGAAAAAGGGAGAGGTAGAATGTAATTAATCATCTTGCATAAAAGAAGCAACAAAGTGCTTTATAATGGAGGGGAAGAAGGAAAAGGTGAAAGGAAATAAGTGAGCCTTCTTTCATTGGATGTAGCTTCAGGAAAGAATAACATACACACTCAATTGGGTAGGGAAGTTTATCTTACCCTACAGGAAAGCAGGGGAAAGGGGATAAGAGAGGAGGAATAATAAATGGGATGTCAGATTGGTGGAAGAGGCCATTGGAAGAAAACATTTTTGCAGAGGGACTGGTCAAAGGAGAAAATTGAATAAATGGAGGGCAGGACAGAAGAGAGGGAAATACAGTTAGTCTATCACAACATGACTATTATGGAAGTGTTTTGCAGGACTACACATGTATAACATATCAAATTGCTTGCCTTCTCAATGTGGGTGAGTGGGGAGGGGGGAAGGAAGAGAATATGGAACTTCAAGCTTTAAAAATGAATGTTAGAGGTTGTTTTTACATGTGACTAAGAAATAAGATATATAGGCAATGGAGTACAGAAATCTATCTTGCCCTAAGGGAAAACAGATGAGAAGGGCATAAGGAGTGGGGAGGGGGTGATAAAAGGGAGGGCAGATTGGAGGAAAGGCCAATCAGAATACACACTGTCCTGGGATGGGGGCAGGGGGAAAATGGGGAGAATATTTGAAATTCAAAATTTTGTGGAAGTAAATATTGAAAACTAAATAAATACTTATTTTTAAAAAAATAAAATTTTACAAACAAAAAAATCTTAAAAATGAAGAAAATGAGGCAAAATTAAACCTAAACTACATCTCAGTTAAAAGAAGTCCACTCTTCCTTTAAAAAGAAAAAACAACTTTTTTTCAGTACAAATGACTCTTTTTGTGAAATCTACTTGGGCAATGTCATAGCATAATGTGTATACAGTGGCAATGAGGAAAAAAAATTATGGCCCATAGTTGTCTTCATTTCCCAGAGGAATTAAAGAACAATGCTCTCCCAAGTTTAGAAACAGTAGTACATTTTAAAATAAATATTGGCAGGCTTTAATCTATTTATTTGACACTTTCATGGCTGCAATTAAAGGAGCTCAATAAAATATATAATGGAAACAAGAAAAGATTAAAGGTGACATCCTGCCCATGAGAGCTCTCTTAGGCAGTAGCAAACATGATAAAGGTTAGCACTGACTTTCTCTGCTAGCTTCATAATGAGCACTGCGAACACAGAAGAAACATTAACAATAACACTTGTTTTGAGAATCCCCTGGAGCTCAGCAATACCTCCCAATAAACACACACACACACACAGACACACACACACACACACACACACACACACATTCACTTGCCATAGAAGGAAAGAAGAAAAATCTGAACTGGTATATTGCAAGTTAAAATTTAAAATTCTGTCCTGTTTTATGTCCCCAATGCGTTCTTGACCTTCAGCTCAAAAGAATTTTAGAGGTAGATGGGGACTCAAAGATCAGAGCAATGGCTCTGCTTTTGTAGATAAAGGAATCAAATTCCAAAGAAGTTGGGAGTCTTCTCCAATTTCATTCACCAAGTTAACGGCAGAATCACGACTAGAACGCTCATCACTCTTGGTTCCATGTATTTACAATTCTACCACACTGTCTCCCGATTATTTCTCCCCATCTTCCTTTGTACTTTGCGTAATACTAGGCACATCTTAAATGTTAAATTACATCCATAGAATGTGATCTCATTCTAAACCCCAACAAGTCACAGACCTTGTAAAAGATGTAAACCTCTGGGCATGTTCTACTGAAGAAAGTTAAATTCTGCTTTCTTTGGATCCAAGTCATGTGGCAGCGCTTACCTTTTAAGGAACTGAAGGAGACATGAGTAGTACATGCCAATACAATATAAATAGAAATATTGTCAAAACCAGCCCCAAGTCACATTGTCCTTGTATCTTTTTGTCTGTCTGCTACCCACTTTATTTGCTCTACTCTTGACTTCTCTGCTTGCCCTAATGATTCCTGGATTTGTTGTCTGTCCTTGACTCTCATGTCCATGTGCTGATGAGACTTGGCCTCTCAAGGCTTCGATTATGAACATGACCTCTTAAGCCTCCTGTTTATTTATATTCCACATCATATCCTGACCACAGTCCTCTCTCTACTGTTATTTGCTTCAGATTTCTGCGTCTTTCTTTCATCCCTTCACCCAGACTCAAGTGGGTAATTGCCTCAGTATCCTAGCAAATCAGAGGTTGACTAACCTGCAGCCTAGGCACAACACTGATCTAATTTAATTCATTAAATCTAGAAATAAACAAGGTATTGTTTCACATAACAGGTAATGTATTTTTTCAACCAAAGTTGAGTAGCACAGTACAAAGGGAATAAATGCTGACTTTGGAGTCAATGGACCCAGGTTCATAACCCTGACCGCCATTTCCTATCTGTATGACATTAGGCAAATCATTTAGCCTCCCTGGTCTTCAGTTTCTGACTAGATGACATTAAAGATGGTCCCTTTCACTTCCGAATTTTGAATCTCATAATCCAGCTATATTCATTTGTTATTTGCTCATGATTCTAAGCCTTAGGAACCAAATTTCTTTTTCTTGTAGATGCTTTCTCCAGAATCTCCTGCAACACTGGAGATGCTTATTTAAAGCATAAATTTGTTTCCAGACTAGATTAGTAATATCCAAATATGCTAAAACAAATCATCATTGTAATTTTTTTTAAAGATGAAAGTTTACCTTATCACTGAAGTCGATGCATACACTACTAAGAAAAACATAAGCTCAAGAGACCAAACTGTGGAAATTTTGGTGTATAATATCCCAGTTGGGAAGGTTGATTCAGGGCCCTAGACCTTGCAAAATTTGTTCAAACTATCAAAATTCTTGGATTACCCAGAGAGGTATTCATTCTCTGGGTCTTTTACATTAAAATTACACAGGCTATCAATACAAGCTGTCACTGTGATCCATGGGGACCTGTTTGACCCTGGGCAAATCACTTAACCTCTCAGTGCTCTAGGCAATCACTAAAACCATAGGTTGCAGAGAAAGGTAGGACCTGCCTTAGTGGGGAGTTTCTTATCTAGGAGTTCCTATACCAAAAAAAAAAAAAAATCACAACTCTATTCTCTATACCTATAAATATAACAATATACACACATACATGCAATATACATGAGTATATAGGTATGTTTTATATCTAATTGTTATATTTTATATCTAATGTTATATTTGACAAAGCAAAGTAGACATTTCATTGCTCATGTCAAAATTAAATCCTAGAGTCTTTACTCTCTTTGATTAAGTGCAAATATGCAACTCTCTTGTAACTGGGCAGTAGAAATAACTCCTGCTAATACGACAAATTCATTGTGCAACTGAAAACCAATCTATTTTCTGCATACTACCACCTGTAAACACAAGCAATATGTTTCTTTTTTAAGGGCCTGGAATGTGCCTAACAAGGTATCCCTAGAGGATGAACACTTTTTGAACTAATTAATCACTTGATGTCACCGCTTGACTCCACAGAATATGAAGGAGCAGTGATACGGTAATGAAAAAAAAATCTCTTGGAAAGAAGTACTCCAACGACCTCATTGGAGGACATGCACACTTGCTGCCATGTTAGGGATTTAAACCAAATTCACATTCAAGCTGAGGAAGAAGGAAGATCCCCCCTGATTTCTAAATCTGAAAGTTTTCGCACTGAAATATTTTAACCTTTTTCTATTTAAAAAAAAAATTGACAGTTCATTTAATGATTTGGAATAAATATGAACATTGTTACCTCGTCAATTTATCCTGAACATGCTCATGAAAACTGGTCAGAAAGTAGAAATAGCACTGGAGCATGGGGCTTAGGATGAGAAGAATTAAGTCTTTCTAGTCAGGCTCTGCCATTGTGTGACCTTGGACAAGTCATTTAACCTATTGGGGCTATATCTGTAGGATTATTAAGTGATGTTTAAAATCCCTTTCTAACTCTAAATTGCTAAGAAATATGAAAAGTTTTAGAATTCTTTTGCCCTTTCAGAGGTGTGCAGCTTTGCTGATACAGATAAGCCACTTCGTAAGACTTATGCTTTGTGTTTAGCATTTCCAATCGATATATGAATCTTCATAATTACTTAGCTAAGCTATTTCTGCATTCTGACCCTGTTTATTTCCTTACAAATTCTTAATAACCTCAGACGATGTGTATGAGACCTGGCAGGGCACTGAATGGTGTGACTAGTGATACCAATTAGAGGAAAACTGCTAGAGTTATTTTGAATACAGAATAGCATCCTTCTTCTGAGGAGCTCAAAGCACATCTTGCATTTTTTTTTCCATCACACAATCTATCCATATAGTCTCTCATTTATTCTCATAGCACTGATGTGGCTTGAATTTAACTAATAGTGAAAGCACGTACTCTTTGAGCATCTAAAATTCTTGTAAATGTATCTCAGAATTGCAGCAAAGGTAAAGAAGAAGCAACATGGTCCCCATTGAGACATTCCTTTGTGATGTTTTACTTGCTAGGAAGGGATAGATTTTCATTTTCTCCCAGAAAGAACCTAGTCACAAGAAGGGATTTTCCAAAAGAATATAAATATATAAAGACTCCATCAACTCCACCCTCCTGCATACCTGCTCCAACCTTGATTGCAGTCTTTATGATCAATAAACATTAGCCTAATGTAAAGTACTATAGGAAGAAGGTTGTGTGTGTTTGTATGAATGTGTGTGAATATGTACAAAGAATTCGATGGAAGCTACACCCATTCTCAGTGTTTTCATCATTAGCCACTGTTGCATAAACTGAACACACAATGGGCTGAGACACTGGATAAATCATTTGTTTCCACTCGTTATTGATGACATTTCATAACTCGTTTGTGGCTCTGCTTTGCTCCGTCACTTGTGAGTTATGAGGTCATCAATCATGACTGGGAATAAATGATTTATGTAAGTCACCCCATTGTATATTTTAGGTACTGTATACAATAAAACACACACTATTGATTTCTAATATTGTTACATTATGTTTATCATGTGTGAGTATGTGCCTATGCCTTTTTTGTGTTCATATATGTGTGAGAAAAAGAGAGAAATGTCAGAATAGGTTAAAAAAAAAAAGCCTGAGGATTCCTGTTTCTATTTGAGGTCTCTGAAAAAATTCTAAAGCACCTCTCAAAGCATATCCTTTTGAAATAAGAGCCATTGTTGGCAAATGACATGGTCAGGTTGCAGGGTCATCTGCACAAACAGGAACTTGCTCCCAGATGACCTAATGTAAGAGTGAGGAAACAGTGCTCAAATCAGGCCAAGCTGGATTTTATGCAATGATCATGTAGCTAAACCTATAGGTAACTAAGCAGATCTTTGTGCAAGCATTCTGAGCTGATAGAATCCCAGAAATATGCATGGTGTACAAATAAATCTAAGTACCCAGGGAAGAGGGAGACTTCCAGCTGAGCCTCAGACATCCTCCAATAAGAAGATACTCCCAAATACCCCACAGCAAATATAGACCTGTAATTAAGGTAAAATATGAATGAACTCTTGTTACTTTTGAAGTTCATTCTCTAAAACTTTCTGTCAAATATCCCAGTCATAGCTAAAAGTTTATATAAACCATCAGATGATATATTCTTTGATAATTGGTCCCATGGAATGAAACTACTTCATATTTAGGACAAAGAATCATAGATTTAGATGGAGACTTTAAAGGTCATCTAGCTAACCCTTTTATTTCCTAGAGATGTGAAATGACTTGTAGAAGTTCATACAGGCAGGAAATGATAGAGGCTAAACTCAAATACAGGTCCTTTGATGCCAAATTCAGTTTTCAGTTATGAATATGAATGAAAATGAATGAAAAATGATTATTACATGCCCAAAACTATGCTAAGCACTGGGGATGCATGTTAAAAAAAAAAAAAAAAGTAAAACAGTTCCTGCTTTCAGTGACTTCATTCTCTAATTGGGAAACAAAACATATATAAAATAATTCAACCAAAGGGTGAATGAAATGCTCTACAGGACTTAAGAGTACAGTTATACAGTGCGGGGGAGGGAAAGGAGAGATACCAAAGCCTAAGAACTAGCTTATACCCATAACCTTGAGGTTCTGGGGAGGGTAGAGGCAGGGTAAATGGTAAAGTTGAGATGACTTTAAAATTCAGCATCAGGATAGATGATAAAAACCTGCTTATTGATAACTACATCTCCCCAAAAGGAATCAAATCAAGTGAAGTAATCTATCGCACAGCTTCATATTAAAATATATATATATATTACCCGAAGATTTAAAAACTGAGATTCTGAAAAGACCTCTGGTTTGGATGGGCTTTGTAAGAAAAAGATGTAATTCTATAACAAGGAAATGGTAGAGCAATTCATTTTCTTCCTTTCCACCATATCCCATCAATTCCCTTGTGCCTTTTCCTGATGAGCTTAAAACTATACTCATGTTAAAAAATAAAATTAAGAAAAACTATCAGAAAATGTACAGAACTTTAAAAGAGGCAATCAAAACCATATTGAAAATCAAATCTAAAATAAGAGCATCAAAAATTCAGGAACTTTCAGCTATTCGCAATTACAAGAGTAATTGCTATTTTAGCATGTTTTGCTTGTTCCAAAGAAACTCTGGGTCGTAAGCTGAAATTCAAGGAGTTTTAAATCACAGTGAAATATTCTAGCAGCTGATCAAGACTAAATATATAATCAAAACAACCTATTATCTACATATTTTAGTTGATTTTTTAAATGTATCTCTTTGAGCAAGATTACACAGAAAACAGTGACCAGTTCTCTTTAATATCCACTAAGGATTTTTTAAAAAGAACACAAGCACACAACTCTGAAGCATAAAGGATTTAGGTTTAACATAATGAATTTGGAAAAACAACATAGAAGATAGAGAGCTGGTACAGGAACCAAGAAGATCCCTGATTCAAGTTCCCAACTCTAACACATGCTGGCTGTTTTTCCCAAGCAAGTCACTTTCTCTCCATTTTCTGGGTTGTTGTAAGGATATGATGGAGATACCACATTAAGCACTTTGCAAATTTTAAAGTAATATATGCTTGCTAGCTATTATTATTGTTAACATAGTGTGAAAACTCACGTTTTACTGAGTAAGAGCATAAGAGAAGATGGTATGCCTGCGTGTATCTGTGTGAGGCAGTCATTATGGTCATTTTAGAAATATGATAAAAAGAGGTCTGATCTCAGAGGTCAGTAAGTATTTTCACTTCTATCACTTTCTTTCTATTTCTTATAATTCTCTATTTCTTATAATTGATAAATTATTTATCTTATAAGTTTCTGGAAGTCTAAATTAGAGGACAATAAATTTAGAGCAGGAAGGATCCTTGGAAGGCTGTGAAATCAAATCTGCTCATTTTCAGGTAAAGAAGCTGAGCAGTTCTGAAAAGGTTAAGTGGTTTACTTGTTCAAGATTGTACTACCAGTAAGTACCTGAGTTGGGATTTGAACCTGTCTTCCTGACTTCAAGTCCAAAAGTTTATCGACTATATCAAGTTGCCTCCAGTTGTCTTCCACCCTCTAATCCCATCAGAGGATTAGCCTAGAACCTGACATTCACAATCACTTCTGTTCTTCTTGGCTTACTATATGTAGTCAACTCCCGATTCTACAGGGACTGCATTATTTTTCTTTCCTTCCTCTGATTGCTTTTTGCAAACTCACCATTCCTGAGCACTTCTATTACCAGGTAGATAAAAGCAAGAAGTAAAACCCAAGAATCAATTATGCTCCATTTTAAGTAATCCTAATGAAAGGTCTGATGAATGGAATGAAACCAGAGACTAAAAATATTTTTGTATTATCTGCGGATGTCAATTAACCATATTCTCACTCTCTTCAAATAAAATCAAAGAGTTACTTGGCTTGAGTGACAATTTCCATATGGAGTCACTGAACAGACATTTAAGAAAACAGTATTCTCTTCTAAAAGTGAAGGTAAAACCTTTAAACATTTTTTTTAATTTCACATTTTAATTCAGCTCGAGAAAATGTAAGGAATTGTGCAAAGATTATAACCTAATACAACAAAAAATGCAGTATTTAAAAGGCAATATAATTGGTACATACGTCTTGTAGATCTGCACAATAACTAATATATAATCAATCCAAGATACTTATTTTTTTTATGGGTGCAAGTCTAGTTCAATCAGTCTGAAATTGTTTTAATGAGCTCTTTCCCCTAGAATTAGAAATGCTGGTAGAGCACTAGTAGATACATTTGTTCAAGCATTGGTTTAGGAATCAGGGGACAAGGAGATTTAACCCTAGCCTCGCTCTTGACTCATTGAGTGACCTTGAGTCAGTTAACCCATCTGTTGTTTTGCAGGAGGTGACGATTCGGTGACTGGCTGGCAATCACTGTGCATTAATAGGGTGACAGTCATAGGAAGGTGGCCTGGGGCAGGAGAGCTTCAGTAGGAGAAAGGCAGCCCTGGCTGCTGCTCCCTATAATGCTGGAAACACTGCTGATTCGGAAGGGAGAGGAGGAGGGGGATAGGGGTGTAGCTGCTGTTGTGACTGCTACTCAGTGGGGGACCCCTGCTGCCAAAGTCACTGCAGGGGGTCACCTATAATAGACAACCTCATTTTCTAATTTCCAGACCACTAAATCAAATGAAACTGCACAAGGGCATATTTTTCCCCAGGTTCTGAAAGAGATTCATGGAAGAGATGCCTTCCTTTGGAAGGAAGAATACCGTTAGGGTGTGGCTTCCTAATGATTAGCAAGGTCATGGGGAGATTTCCTGGAATTTAGAATGATTTAGATTTTAGACTCTGTTTTGGTCTACAGATTCTTCTGTATTCTAATCCAGCCCATTTCACACTCACAAGTGAAAAATCAGTTCTGGCAATGAAGATCATATAACGTGGCACAAGAAAGATTTGGGGACACAGATCCACATTTGTGTTGCAGATTTAGCCTAAAGGCACTTCTGTTTTTTGCAGTTTCACATACCACTGTGCTTGTAGTTGGAGAGCAGTATCTTCTTTTACATGAATTCCAAAATTGTCAAAAATTTTTCACATGGGATAGCTTCAACAAAGAAAGGAAATATCTCCCTTTACCCTGCACATCCTTCCTCCAATCTGGCAAGAGCGCTTTTCCTTCAAGGGAGGTCATGGAAAGAGCACTGGCCTGAAGACAGAGTCCAATTTTGAAAGTGTCAGGTTGGAGGTATTAACAAGGCATGTAGGTGACGGTATCTAGAAAGCAGTTAGTTTTGGGAACCCAGGGCTCTGACAAGAACCAAAGGGATGAGCTATATAGACTTAAGGATTCATCCACATAGAGGTGATAACCAAAGTCTGAGGTCCAGGGTTCAAAACCTGTCTCTTGTATCACCTGATGTCTCTATACCTCATTTTCATCATCTATCACATAAGGATGTTGGGCTAGATAGCCTTTGCGGTCCCTTGCAACATTAGATATATGAGATTATGCATGAGCAGACTGAGTAGTTGAGATTAACAGTGAGATTAACTCTATAGTTTTAGAGTTAGTAGACATCTTGGAGGTCATATAGTACAGACCCTTTATAGATGCAGAAACCCAAGCCCAAAGAGATTAAGGAGAGAAGAAGGGCTGGACACCCAAATTCATGGGTCAGGAAGAGGAGATAAGGTCAGTAAATGGAACAGAGAAGAAAACTTAAAGAGTTTTTCTCAATACCATCATCATCATCATCATCATCATCATCATCAATCACCTAAGGAAACTGACATTTTCAGATATCCTAAGATAATAAAAAAGCTGTGTGCCATCCACATTCTACCAAGCTGCTGTTCGGATCCAACTTGTGTTGCTTACAACATGAACTTCAGGTATGAGATATATTGGGAGGGGAGAGACAGAGGAGGGAAATAAGGAGACAGTTAGGAGGCCTACTTTTTCATGGGCTTTGAGCAAGGTTTTTTGTTTTTTTAACCTGTGGTCTATGTGTTTTGTTGGTTTTTTTTAGTTTTAAATGCTGATAATGATTGCAATATAATTGGTTTCCTTTATAATTCTGTTTTTGTTTCATGAATTTTAAAAACATTATTTAAAGGGATCTGTAGACTTTACCAGTCTGTCCATGATTAAAAAAAAATATTAAGAATTCCAGTCCAAGAAGCTACAAAGCAGTTACTCTAGCTCCACAGGAATCCCCAAAAACCGATGTCAATCTCTGTGTACATGGGAGAGGCTAGTGCCAGCTGAAACGTCATCTAGTCCAAACATAATCATCAGCCTGGCTATCCCATAAGAAAACATGGCTCATCAGCTATCCCCTCCTGGAATTCCTCACCATAGTATGGCCCAGCCTCTTCCCAAAGCTGCCATGTATGTGTAATGCTCCATCAATACACTTTGAAAGGCACAATGCTATTCTCCAGGTAGTGCTCACTACATGAACACGAACATAAATCAAAAGCCCTGACGTGAGTTCCCTGTAGTCACTGACGCTTAATCCTCTTACTCGAACCCTTCCCACCTTCACACAGGGTCATCTCTCCATGTAACCGACATACTCCCCTTTCAAAAAAATCTTTTCTTTCATGAAGGTTTATAAATGCCTTATTGATTTTCCACGCAAGGCAGTCAACTTCAGGCTCCACCAGAAGAGCTGAATAGAGCGGCAGATTCTACTACTGTTCCTCTACCACTAAGTAAAAGCACTGCTACCCAGTTAATCTGAGCTCCACTCACTGACCTGGTCAAAGATGCCCATCATCAGAGGCAAGGCATCCCCAAAGGCACCCAAGCCTGCTCCTTCTCTGACGGGCTGGGGAGTTGCAAGGCTGGTCACTGCATGGCTGATTCTTGCTTCAAGTCCCTGCCTGACTCCTGCACCCTTAGAGATCCGTCCCTAACTCAGCTTTTGAAATCTGACCCTGGGTGTCTTTTCAATAGCTCAATCAACCTGATACTGGTGGGTGGGTGATGGTTGTCAGCATGGGGGGAGGGGGGAGAAGGGGAGGTTGTATTAAAGATAAAATTAAAGTTGAAATACAGTAACAAGTTTTAAAAATATTGTCCTGAGTCTTGCTAGGCTTAGTAAGCTTACGGTTTTTGTCTAAATCTCTCAAAAAGTTTGTTTTTGAATTTCATTATCATTGTTTCCTACTCCTCTTTCTGATATCTGTTTTTTTGTCACAGATATCACACAGGGTTCCAGAACTGCCTCTGACACTTGATGGCGAGCCTGGCATGATCCTAGACAATCACTTACCCTCTCTCAGTGCTCTAAGCCACTCTCTAAGACCATAGATTACAAAGAAGATGCCAACCTACACTAGTAGGAGTTTCCTTATCATTCCCTATTACAGTGAAATCAGTTTCAGCTCCTATTCCTGTATTAAAATAGTTAATATTTATATAGCACTTTAAATGCAAAACATTTAGCATAGATTATTTCACTTGACCTTCCCAGCAACCCTGGGAGTTAGGTACCATTATAATTCCAATTTTAATGATCTTGAAACTGAGACTCAGAGGTTAAGTGACTTATCCACGGTTACCCAGCTAATAAGTGTGTGAAGCAAAATTTGAACTTAGGTTTTCCTAATTCCAGATCTAGGATTCTGCAGCTTCTGATTATCTGTAAGTATCTCTAAGTGGATTTTATCAGATAGATACTCTGTAATAATATCTGACTGCCCTTTGGTGCTTTCCCCAAAAAGTAACTCACCTCACTGTTTCTTTCTTCACCTGTATTTTATCCACATCATTGGCTGTTTCCCAGCCTTCCTTCATCACAGATACTTTTCCACACCTTTCAATTTCTGATGTAAAGAAGTCCTCTTTTTTTCCCAACAACTAGAAACACTTTTGTTGTGGCATAAATGACCTAGAAGTCTAGCCAACAGCCACGTGTCCAGTTTGATAATAATTATGAGGCAAATTGTAAAGAATGCTTATTTTATTTGGCTATCCCTGTAACTCATAGAGGTTAGAAAATGGGCTTGTATAAAACAGTGTGAACTAATAAAAAATTGTGGGAAGCATTTACAAGGCTTTTGTACGCAGCTGAGTAACTCCTTAACTCACTGCTGTCTTGATTTCTTTCTCAGTTTTTTCACCTTTACAAAAAAAATGTGAAGGGGAAGATTGGGGGTAAGTATGGAGAGCAGTACAGTTTATAAGGTGCAGTTCAAATAGAGAAGTCAATATTCTAGTTTTATAGCAAATAAACAAGCTATATTATAAAGTTATCTATAAAATGACAGGGCAGCTACTAGATGGTATTGTGGATGAAGTGTTAGATTTGGGGTAACGAAGGCTTGAATTTGAATCCTGCCTCAGAACTGGCTATATGACCTTAGGCAAGCCACTTGACCTCTCTATGGCTCAGTTTTCCCATCTGTAAAGTGGAGATAATAATAGCAACTACCTTCCAGGGTAGCTGGGAAGATCAAGTGAAACCATATAAAATTTCTAACTATTGTGAATAAAATGAAGACAGAGGAAAGGTAGAGCCAATATAAAGGGAAATACACTAGGCTGGATATAAGGAGTTTAGGCTCTTATCCTAATGCTATTAATTAACTAGTTTCTGACTTCAGATGAACTTTTCTGGAAAGAAATCTCCTCATTTCCAAAATGAGAGGAATTTTCAAGGAGATTTCTTAGGTCCCTTCTAAGTTCTCAGAGTTGAGTCTATGAATGAGCTTGTGTATACAAATAAGATATATGAAAAATAAATACAAAGGTTTTTTTGAAGCAGGTAGATAGCAGTAGGGATTGGGGGAAAGGGGTGTTGATCAAGCATTGCCTCATATAGAAAGTGACACTTTAGGTTAGTTTCTCATTAAACACAGCTTATTATGTACCAGTGGTAGGACCTGAATTCAGCTCTTCTGACTCCAAGGTCAGTCATCCATCCACTGTATAATACATCAACTTCAGTGGACACATAAAGGAATAAAGAAGTACATTTTTTTTTTTTTTACTGAATAAGAAAGATAACTGGAGAACAAAAATGCTCAAAATTACGCAGGCATAGGTGGTCCTCAGAATTTGGTTCACTGTGTAAAGAAACAGATGCCCTTCATACATTTGCCAAAAGTGAATAACTCATTAAATAAGATTAATGTCTCAACAGGAAAAAAGACCTACTGCTTAGCAACACAAGAAAAGAAGTTCTTAGCAAGGAGTGAGGCTTTACATGAAAGACTATTGGAAAATGGAATTTTATCACCTCTATGTAGCTCTCCGGTTATTTTTCTGTCCTCAGCTAACCCCACTCCTCCCAAGCTGTAAGTTGTGACCACAGCTTTTCTGGTCAACAAAAGTGAAGAGGTGGATAAGTGAGAATAGCTATTAAATACTGTGCCTTCCCCAGTGATGCAGCGGAGGACACTGTATAGTGATTGCTACCAAATTGCCACCTACTGGTAGCCAACCAGAACACACACACACACATACACACACATGCACACATACACACATATGCACGCATGCATGTGTATATTATATATTCAAAGGGAAAAACACACGTATACATGTCTTACATGTATACATGCACATATGTATATGTATACTTATGATATTCACACATGCATGCACATCCATGGTTTACAAACTGCCCTTGCCAAATTTTCCACAGACAGAAATCTGGACCAAATATTCAAGAGTATATAAGATGAATGTGATTATAGAGATGTCCATTTTGTAGTATTCTCACCTCTCAAATCTACTTCTGATATGCAACATTCCTGAGGCTCATAAGGTAACAGCAGGCTGGCTTCCTTCCAATTATATAAGAAAGATCAGAGACTTTCAACACCAATGTTAATTACAGATACTACTTCTCTCTGCCTTGTAGAAAGAAATCCTAATATGACTGTGACATCAAAGTTGGAAAGTCACCTATGCCTGAAACCAAGTAACTTTCTAAGAGTTAGGGCAACACTTTCCAAAATGCATCCTCAAGTTGGTATTGTCCCTCTTGAAAGTGATACATCTCCAAAAGCTACCTTCGTGACTTATCAATTTTATCATAATTACTGGATTTGTTAACCTATGATAACTTTAGTAATCTGAGAGGTAACAGCTACTTCTTGGTGAGAAAAAAATAAACCTTTTAATTGTTAGGAAATCTTATTTCAAATTAAATATAATTTTAAAGGCCACCTATCTTATGATGTAAGGTCACAGAATCATAGATTTCGAGCCATAGAAGTCCTTTGGGATCATCAAGTCCAACCCCCTCATTTTACTGATGAGGAAACTGAGGCTCACAAAATTTAGATGACTTATAAGTGCCTGAGGCAAGATTAGAACATAGGTCATCCTAAGTCCAAGTCAACAACTCTATCCTTTAGGCATGCTGCCTCTTTTATGCATATCACTCACTCTGGTTAGAAGCAGTTTCTATGACCCTACTAGAGCATCATAAATATGTGCCCATTTAGAAATCTATCCTCTCTAAAGTACATACAAGTTTGACATTCCATTTTCAGATAATTTCTTTCCTATGACTTCTCAGTCTTTTCTTCCCATTTCCTTTTCTTCCATATATTTCTATACTGATATTCCTTTTGTCCTGGATATATCTTATATTTCTCTCTACTTCAACATTTTGTACTAGTTAATCTTTGAATTAATTTCACTTTAATGATCTTCTGGTCAAGCTCATTACAGAGTAACAACCACAGAAGAAGACAAGGGATCAATCTATGTCAGGGCATGCTTCTATTGTGTATGATGGCACCAAGTAAGCAGACACTGAGTAAGTCCAACTACCTTAAAGAACCTTATTTCATCCTACAGAGGAACAAGTTGTAAACAAATTTAAACCAAAATCCCCCAGGGCCCACCAGGAGCAGTAGAATTTCATTTTTCAAGTTGGATAAATGTCCATCCTAGCCTCTTTATCTCTCCCAAGTGAGAGTGAGCGGGGAGGACTTCTTCAGTCCCATAGAGACAGATCTCTTCATCTCTTTCCAATGCATCAGGTAGCTGGGAAATACTCAAATATCACATGCAATAGTCTTATGTAAGCTAAGAAAACAGCCTCATGAAGAATTTAAAGGCACCACATGCAATAGATGATCTGTTAGGCGACAGCAGTGGAACCTTCAGGTGTTTGCTTAATATTCAGCACACATCTCTCTATGTAGTCTGAGCACGTTTCTAAAATTTTCCAGCACACCTCTGCACTGTTGTACTGTTTCCAGTCCCCATGAGAGGTAAGCATTCAGTAATATCCACTAACTAGAAGGGCCTAGGGAAAATATATCTTTTCTTTGTTTCTCAAGGGTTAAGGTAGAGACATCTGAGTTGACTCTCCCAGCATTAGTCTGTAAGATAGTAAACAAAGCATGTTAATATTTCTGCAGTTCATGTTTCTTTGAGGGTGGGGCTTTTTTCTTGTTGTGATTCACAGTATTTTTAATGCCAATAAAGCCAAAACCAAAATACACAGAACACATTTAGAAAAGCCTCTGTACAGATCTCTTTCTAGGAACACACTGAAAGTAATAAGATTTATGGATTAATAAGAGTTCAGATGAAAACACTACCGATCTCACTTTCAGAATCTGCACCAACACATACTCTCCAAGAATAGGGGCAGTTCCTTATTCCTTCCACGGCACAGGGTGGCAATGACTTCTTTTATCCCCAACTAGATCTCTCCTTCTCCCTTCAAACCAATGCAGCAGTAAATAAATAAAAGTAAAAAGGTTTCTTTATGCCTTCTCTTTGACCCAGGAACTAGAGAAGAGGAAAGCCAAATGAGAAATTAACACAGACTGTAGGGGCACTTTGAGAGTAGAAAGGAGATGGGATGAACAAACTGGCTTCTCACCAGAGTGATGTACTCATGAATCAGACTACTATGTAGCAGTCCCTTTTCAGAAGGAGGAAGACCCTCTCTGGGGCCAGTGTGAAAAAACAGAAGCCAAATAGCAACTCCTGTCCCCTTTGTTGATTTATAGGGTCTGTACATCCCCCAAAATTATGTCCAGGGACTAGTAGTCACTGTTTGCTAAGAAGGCAGAATTAGTTTGGCTTTATTTTTTCATCATTCTTCCATACTTCTGGATTCATTATTCTTTTACTAGATATCTTTCCCTCCCCCCTACTGTTTTCACAAACTGTTCCAAAAGAAGAACAAACAAATTACATTAAGAGAACCAATTATGCATCTGGAAAAAAGAATTAAAAGATTGAGTAAACAATTAACTATATGCTTGCAGTCTTACAGAACTAACTATGTATAGATATTTTTGTATGTCTATACAGAGAAAAAGAAAGGCTATAGCAACCCATGCAAGTATATATATATATATATATATATATATATATATATATATATAATATGTATATATATATAATATATATATGTATATGCATCTGTATGTGTATATATACATATATTTTTTCTTCCCTGAAAATATTATGTTAACAAATTTCGAAAGTGAAACTATGGTGAACACTTTTAACATCTTCAGAAATAGTAATACAAGAGGAGAGTACAAAATGTAAACAGAACCTTAATAAAAAAAATGAACAAATTTTTCAGAATTAAAAAAACCCAATTACCAAAATGATATCCACATTTCCTGGAAAATGTTTATGCTGACTAAATAGTTCAATTTTTTGAAACTTAAAAAAAATAGATAACAGTTCTTACGAGAATTTATTTTAAACCCTAAAGACAGTGGGAAAATACTAAGGAAGCTCTAACACACCAAATATTTCTTTCTTCTTGCTTTATATGGAGAAATGTTCAACCAAAAATATTTGAAATTGCTTCAAGATGCCCAGATATGCCTAAATTCTTGTGATTCAATACCTTAGATAATACCTCAGTCCCATCATCGCTTTTTCCCCTGTGTTAGAAAGGATTAACTTTACTGAGGAGGGAAAAATGTACACAAAATATAAAGACTTCAGAAATGTGCTGCTGATTTTAAGAGGCCACAGGGATACCTTATGAAGAAAAGACACTATTTCTAAAGCACATTGGATGGTTTTAGTTTTATGTATTGCACAAGGCAATTGCAGATTGTCAACCTTTTTTTTTTATTATGTCATGTCCATTATGTTAATGCTGCACAGTTTAAAATAAAACAAACTAGCAAAGTAGAGACTAAAGAAAGCCTAGATTCAGTCCTGTTAGGAATAAGCAACATTGATAGGATTGTAAAATATGTGGAAAATATTTGTACCTAGTGCATAAAATGACCCCTCTAACTCTCCTGAATTACACTTTCAGGTACAGGATTCCTTCTCTCTCTCTCTCTCTCTCTCTCTCTCTCTCTCTCTCTCTCTCTCTCTCTCTCTCTCTCTCTCTCTCCCTCTGCCCCTCCTCTCCTCCCCTTTCCTCCCACCCTCAAAAGAATGGGGAGAGATTATCAATTTTTCATGAGAGGTGGAGCCTGAGGAGACGGAGAGAGAGACCATTGCAGTACAAGAGCAAATAACCACAAATTCTTAGGAACCTATCCTTAAGTTCAATAGTTCATTCAGAGATGCAGAATCTGACAAAATTATGAGGGCACTTAATCTGAATATAGTATCTCTCCATGTTCACTAGTAGCCCTATAACCCACACACATAGATGTCTGAGTCCCAGAAATAATCATTTGCAAAAGGAAAGGAGCACACACGCACACACACACACACACACACACACACACACACACACACACACACTGCCATGCCACCAGCAAAGGCAGATCTGCTACTAAGTCTTATACCCAACTTGGTGGGTATGAGATTCAGGTGGGGAACTACTGTAAGTCTATTTCTGTGTTCCCGTTTAAATTCTGTAAGCCTTTATAAATGCAGTTATCATTACCATTGTTGTCTTATCACTCTCCGTGATTGCTCTCTTTCAGTCAAGTACAAAGGCAGGCTGAATATAAATGTTTTGTCATAAAACTGCTATTCAAACAATAAAAAGGGGTTATAATAGTACTAAAAAAAATCACCCCAAGGGCTGCAGCAGATTCAGGCAGTACAAAGCACATACAGCCACACACTCACTACCCTCAGGACTCTTCTGCTGCCTCTCTGCTTAATAAATGCATGGCTTTAATGGCAATTCGGGTACTACCATATAGTAGGGCTCCTTGAACCCTTTTTAGTACAACTGCAGCCGTTAATTTTAGCATCGCCACATGGAAGAGTCCTAGCCAAAATTAGATAAGGAGCTGATTTGTCCCATTCTCAGACCAAGTTACTTGAAGGCTTCTCGGTTAATATCTGCATGGATTTAATAGCAATTCAGATAGCATCATATGGTAGGGTTATCCCAAAGCCTTCTGAGCATGTGACACAAGGGAAGCAATTCTTTTTTAGTACCATCAACATCACTACATATCAGAAATCGTAGCCAAATTTAGGTAAGAGGCTGATTTGTTCCACTGTGATAGAAAGTTGCTTGAAGGTTTCTTGGTTATTACAGTATTATTATTTATTATTTTCATTATATATTACATAGTAAAACAATAATACGTATTATTGTGCTATATATAATTATATATAGTTATTGATGCCGTTGTTGCTATTTTAGTAGTCTATTTTCCACATCTCTAAACTCAGAAAACCTTTTGTTGGTAAGAGCTCTGGCTGTTCAGTGCCACCAGGGTCTGCCCACAACACAGTCTCACAGCGCCATCTTGCCAAGAGGTACTTGAAGGCATAGCCAAATGCATCCCAGTCAGCAACCCTCCCTCGGATGCCTAGTGCAGACTCTCTGGAGCTTGGGTGCCATTTCCCAGAGTATCCACACAGGCAGGCAGTAGCAATAAGAAAGGAAAGAAGGAAGGAAGGAATGGAAGAAGGAAAGAATGCCAGATGAGCAAAGGACCACCTAGAAGGAAACAAACAAACGATGCTGACAAGCCTGACAGCCTTGTTATCTCCACCTGAAAGAAGGCATAAGAAAAAAGGGGGAAGGAGGAGGTTTATCAAACCTCCATGCCCATTGCCCTGGGTAAATATGCCTCCTTGTAACAATAAAGACAAATAAAGTACCAAAAAAAAGAATAAAGCCGAAGATTACAGAGCTAGCTGTGGCTTGATAAATGGCATTCTACTTCACTCTCCTTATTGTGTACTTCATACCTCACTCCTGAATATGGAAGAGAATTTTATTAAAGATTTAGCCACGGTGGTGGTGGTGACTGGCTCACAGTAATTTTCCTACAAAGTAGTTTAATCTATCACAGGGCAGACAGTGCACCTTCTTACCATGTATCATATCTGTCTATTGAGTAAGTGCTATCCAAATCCAATTTCTTTTCATTTTTGGAACCTGTGATGCATATTCAAGATACACTTTCGTTTTGTCTTCGGCCTAAATTAGGTGCTGTATGAGATGAAAAAAAAGCACTAATAAAAAGGAAATCTGGACTCTATAGGCTCTGTATCATTCTGGTCATTTTTTTTTTAAAGAAAAAGAAAGAAATAGCAAAGTGTTAATGGTATATAATACTAGTCACATATGGACTTACTGGACTCATGACACCAGGACCTTGCATATTTATATACACGAATATGAATCATTGCACCTCTGATTATGGCATGAACTTGGCAAATCATTACAGGAACATTCCAGCTTTGAGCTTTGTGAAGCACATAGGGGTTGTTCCATTCAATAATGAGATGACTCTTGTAATAATAGGGAGACTGTCTCAACCAAAATCATTCTGCTCCTCATCATTGGATAGGATGTAAATCCAGGAATGAAATGAGTGACATGACAAGGCACCTTCAGAGAGCCCTGTCATGGAATGATAAAAGTGGGAAGTGGCTCAGGGGGTCCCTTACTTCATCTGCTCCTAGTAAAAAAACCATTTTTTTTCTAAGGCATATTATATTTCAAAACCTCCTCATTTCAAGTTTTACTTTTTTGTTGACATTATGTTATAATCCACTAAATTTTACCTTAAAAATTTCTTCTAAATTATATGTCTTTTTGATCCAAATATGTAATCTTGCCCATTCCAAATAATGATAGCTTTTATTCTGGCTTCCATGTCTTACTTAAGATAGTTCATGAAGCAAATGAGGTGAAGGGGTGAATATTTGTTTTAAATCCCTACACTGTTTTGAACAGTAAAATTTACATTAACAATCTTAGAATTAGCTGTTCTTGGATGCAATGCTGAACTGAGAGTCAGAAAGATCAAAGTTCAAATCATGCCTCAGACATTTTCTAACTTTGTGACTCTGTGTCATTTATCTTATTTCAGTCTTAGTTTCCTTATCTGTAAAAACTGGGTTAACAATGGCACCTCATTCACAGGGCTGTATGGGAATAAAATGAGATAGCATGGACTTATTGGTGCTATTGTTATAATTTATATGCTTATAGGCTGAGTCCTAATCAGTAGGTCAATTTCGAAGTCAATCTCCAAGATAGCTTCTGTCACATTTTCTTCTCCCAATGAACAGTGCTCATTAATAATGATAATATTTCCTAGTGCTTCAAGTAAGGCAGACTACTATGTATACACATATACATATATATGTATTTATTTATAATTTCCAGTGTTTTTGTGAGAATCAAATCAGATAATACTGAGATATAGGTAGATAGATTGAGAGATAGTAGATAGATAAAACATTTCATTTGGTCCTCACAACAATCCTGTGAGTTAGGTGTTATCATTATTTTCATTTTACAAATTTATCTACAAAACAAAAAAAACCTCCCACAGATTGTAAAGGGTACAATTGGAAACCTCCCAATCTAACAACAAAGACAACAGGGTATATATACAAGGAGGTGGATAGTAATCTTCAAAAAGAAGGCACTAGCAAATGGACCAGCTAGGAAAGGCTTGCTGTGGAAGGGGGAGGTAGAGTTTAAGCTGTCTTAAATGAAACCAGAGAAACTGAGGCAGAGAGATGACATTGAAAAGAAGTAGTGTTATAGGCAATGGAAGAGAGCCAAGGCAAAGACATAGAGAGAGAGGGGATAAAGGACCTTGTGCTAGGAAGGGCAAGTAGGCTATTTTTGCGAGATCATAGACTAACAAAAAGATGTTACACTTGTTCCTGGAGGTAATAGGGAGAAACTGGAGTTTACTGACTTGGTGGATTTGATATGGTCAGACCTCTAATTTAGCTAAAACCACTTTGGCAGCTTAGTACAGAATAGACTGGAGATAGAAGGGACTTAATGAAGGAAGATCTATTGCAAGAGAGATGATGGATAAGAGGAAAAGACAGGAAGACAAGATATTTCGCAACTGCTTACCATGTGCTAAATGCCAAGGATACAACCACAGCAAGTAAGAGAACCCTTGCTTTCAAAGGGCTTCTATTCTAGTAGGTAAAGACAAGATGTAAAGGGGACCTGAAAACTCAATGGTATACTCCTGATATTCAGGGCCAGGAAGCCGTTTGTAAGATTGGACCCAGTCAGAGAGAGAAAAGTCTTAACTTCTTAAGTGGATTTATCAGACAGAGCCCAGAAACAGAATTTATGTTACAGATAGGGAGAATGCAGAGGAAATAATCATAACAGGAAGCGTAAGATAGAGAAGGATGGGGAAAAACGTTTTTGAATGAATAAGTAAAAAGGCATCTATTAGGTACTTTCTATGTGCTCTGCACTTTGCTCACTACAAGAAGCAGGAATAGAAAAGCAATATAATCCTTGTTCTCAAGGAGCTCACATTCTAAAACAGAGAGAAACACATATGTGATGTTTCAGCTGAAAGTCAGAAACTTTCTGTGGTAATGAGGGTATAGAAGCAACAAAGATGATAATCTATGTTCTTTAATGTTATTTCCCTGGACAACATCACATATATTTCTGATACTGAGCCATTTGACAGTGCCAACTTGGTTGGCAAGAACTTTCTTTATCAAGCCTTTAGTGCTGTGGCTGCTAAGGAGGTAAGAGACTGTAGCACCTGCAGAGGGCCGTTGCCAGGTTTGCATCTCCACAAGGATTGATTATCTGGAAATCATCAGTAGGTAATGGACTGAAAAGTAAGGTCAGTGATATGCTGTGTTTCTTTTACCAAATGTTGACTCTTTTTTCATGATTCTCTTGCATTACTCCCATTTCTTTTCCCAATTTTTCTTCTACTTCCCTAATTTGATTTTTAAAATCCCCTTTAAGCTCTCCTGGGAGTTCTTTTGGGGCATGAGGCCAAATTATATTTTTCTTTGAGGCTTTACATGTAGCCACTTTGATACTGCTGTCCTCTTCTAAGTTAGTGCCTTGATGCATCTTGTCATCATAACCTTCTATAGTCAAGTTCCTTTTGTGATTTTGCTCATTTTTTTCAGGCTATTTTATTACTTGGTATTTTTAGGTGAGAATTGGGCTTTGCTCCTGCACTGTCTCAGTGGGAACTTGCTCCTGGCTTTTACTGGGATGGGGTGGGGTGGGGAGGGATGAGGAATAGAGGAGATGCTTTTCCCAGAGATCTTGGACCCAGGTTCCTGAGCTCTCTCTATCCTGGTCTGAAGGAAGGTGGTAGTTGAAGTGGTGGTGGTGATTATTCTTGCCAAGCATATGCTACTCCCTGTCTCTCCCTAAAGGCTCCACTAGGCTGACTTGTCTATTTTAACAGTCCAGGTGCCATGAACTAGGTATGTGAGATAAGGGAAACATATATGAGAAATATTATGAACATAGAAACAATATTGGCAATGAATGGGATATGTAGGATAAGTGAGAAAGAGGAGTTAAGGTTTCCAACTGAGATATGAACCTGAGTAATGGGAGGATCATGGTAAATAAGGGTATTGGCCTCAGTGGTATCAAACTCAGATATACATAAGAAGTTATACCTAAGAAGCCCCATATTAACCATATACTAACAGTATCTAGATTCTATTACATTTTTATTTGTTTTGTTAATATTTCCCATTCTAATTCAGGCAGCACTCAAGGTTATCATAGGCTGCAGTATAGCCTTCAGGCTTTGTATTTGACCCCTCTGACCTACATAACCTCTGAGGTTCCTTCTAGTTCTATGACTCTATGTATATTAGTAATAGAACAGAAAGTTAGTCTATAAAATTATACATCCATAGGAATGAACCAAAATCCTGAAACTCACACATTTTTAAATGTCTGACAAAGTATTTTTTATATAAGGCTATAACATTGTATTGCCTTTAAGTAATCTTTGAAGCAATGCCTATGTCTTATTGAATAAATGAAATCCTTTGGAGGGTAAGGACTTTGTCTGACTGGTCTAACATTTAGTGGGATGCTAGCACACTGGACAGTCAATATGTCATGGTTATTGAAGAATTATTGGTGCTGATTGGCAATCTAACTAAATTATTTTCCATCACAAATACTATAAAAGCCAATTTATGTTCTGGTAGCCATACTATTTAGTCTTCTCTATGTTGCCATAATAAATGATGTAAAAGAAATTAGAACATTACCTGATAAATGTGTTTTCTCTTCTCAGAAACCATTTTTATTTGAATTGACTGTAAGCAGCTTCAATAATAATAGAGCCAAGATAAATGTCTGATAAATCCACCTGTTTTATTTGCCAACATAGCTCCAAGCCTACTCTAACATACTGAGATGAGAATGTTGGCACCCAGACAAACCTCTGCATTTCATAAGAAATGCAAAGGGATGACTTGCTGGGCTTTTGTCATATACCTTCTTTTGCAAAAATCATAACTGAATTAAAGCTGACTCAACCATTTCTTTTGGCATTTCACAGTAGAATAGGCCATTCACTTTACACATTTACATAACTTTGGGATTTAAATTTGTTGTGGCAATTGAATAGTTCAAAGGTTTAGAAGGGATTTGCATCAAGCAATTTATTTGTATGTACTATATTTTTAGAACCCCTCCCTCTCTGATGACTAAATCTGAAAGTTGAGTCATTACAATAAAAAAAGTAGAAAGTTCTGAATTATACTATATTATTTTTCAGAAGAATAAGAAAACCTAGAAGACTGAGAATTTTCATCAACTTCTGCTTGTCCTTGGACAATAGGTATCTTATATTCACTTGTGATATTAAAAGTTTTGACATTTAGAATGCTTTTCTTTTTTAAATAAAATGCACACGACATAAACTAGATGTGTTTATGCAGACTTACCTAACGCTAAAAGACCTTTCCCTTATTATTTACTTTAGATGTCTACAAGTCTGAATATTCAAAAGTAAAATGTTCCCTGTTGACAAGAGATGGGTCTTAAAAGCTAATACTTTTTTAAAAAAATCAAAATGGAGTATTTGTAATTACAAGGCACCAGATAAAATGAAAAATGCATTTTGGAATTCATAAGTGATATAAATATTCTTAGAGCAAAATCTATTTACAGAACAAAGGTGTCCGATAGTTAAACTATATTAAGATGAAGCTCTCTGAAGATGTTCTGATACGAGTAATGTACCTGAAATTTGATAATAGGGCGCATGCCCCTAGATCCTTGAAAATTGCCTTTTCAGTGAATGCAGTCAAGATCTGACTTTATACTGTATCAAGAAGCACCTCCTGCGCCACAGCGCCACCTGGCTGCAGGACGCAGAACCAGTTTGATGTCACTTAACGGAGCTACTAATTGGTATTGAGGTTGATTTTCTCAAGGTGGGGTAGTGTCCATTTTTAAAAGTGTTTAAATTTAATTAACATGTTTTATTTTTACATCATAGTTATTTCCATATATAATCACACGCAATTATTTCCATTATGAAAAAAATTAAGGAAAAAAATAGCTGAATGCTCACATCTAACAACACATGATATTGTACTCCCAGAGTCATCTTTTCTTCAGTGCCATAATGAGATATTACAATTACAAGCCATTATGCCTTGTTTTAAAAAAAAATTATTCTAAGATATGCTTACTATGACTAATCATAATTTATGAAAAATGTACTAATCTGTCATCATAATATTATAAATGGTGGACTGGACAGGACCTTTACAGACCATTTAGACAAAGAGTTCTAACCTGGCGTCTGTGACTTTTGTTCAATATTTTGATAACTTCATTTAAATATAATGGTTTTCCTTTTACCATTATGTGTTGCATTTCATGTATTAGAAACATCAGCTCTGAGAAGGCATCTTTGACACAAAAAAGATTAAAAACTCTTCTAAGACCAACCATCTCTATTTTTTCATATAATGAACAAGAGAAGTTAAATGATTTGCCCCAGATTACACAGGCAGTCAATGGCAGAGACTAAATTTGAGTCCAGGTTTTCTGAAGACAAATTCAGTACTCATTCGACTATACCTCATTCTCTACAATATATCCTTTTATATCAGGAACACAAAGCAAATTTTTAGGGCTTAGATACACTTGCAGTTATACTTTTATTTTTTAAAAAATATCTAACAAATTTAATTTGTTTTAGTCATTCTTGATTACTTACATTTATGTGTACTTTAAGATTACATATAAAAGCTGATAACAATAATCAATGTGTGAAGCATTCTTTCATTTAACTTCAACTTCCTTCTGTCTTCTGGTTTTGTTTATAACAAGAAGACTGAGAGGTATAATTCAGTTTCTGCAGTAGTATGTTCATTCATTGATCAGTGCAGGGGATTGCATATTTAGAGTACCAACAGATAAGTTAATGATTGCAGGTAATATAAAAACCATGTGGTCTAGGGTCCCTGATACTGTCAATGCAGAAGGAAAAGGAGGATGTGCAAAACAGAGTGCCATTTTATATTTTTCTTTGTCATATAGTTTGCAAATTTTGAGACATCGAGTCAATACCAATCATTACTATTACAAAGTAGGTGGGCAACTTTTTGACCTGGGACTATCAATAATTGAAAAGATACTTATAGCCAAAGCTCTGTGTCTTTCTCTGCCCTACTATATAGCCTGAGCATTTTGTAGTAAAAAGAGCACTGGACATGACATCAGGAAACCTTGGTTCCACTCCTACCTGTCCAGAAACTTAGTAACTATGTGACCTTAGGCAAGTTAACTCACTTCTCTGGGTCTCATTTTCATCTGTGAAATAAGGTGATTAGATTAGAGCATCTCTGAGGTTGTTTGCAATTCCAAAATTATAAGATATTACTGTGATAGAGTATCTGGGTGTCACAGTGGATAGAGAACCAGTCCTGGAGTCAGGAGGATAGAGAACCAGTCCTGGAGTCAGGAGGATCTGAGTTCAAATCCAGCCTCAGACACTAGCTGTGTGACCCTGGGCAAGTCACTTAACCTTTATTGCCCACCCCAAAAAAACAAACAAATAAAGATACTACTGTGAGGCTTCTGAGTCAGCAAAAAGAGAAGGTAATAATTTAAAAAAAAAAAAGAAATCAAGAAAACAAGATTGAAGAATGAAAAACCCTAAGGTCAGAAATATTAAAGCAACTTGAAAATTATATAATATCCTGGGCATAATTATACTGTATATAATTATATAATCTAGCTTTGTATAATCTACACAGCTATCCAACCTCTATTATTTAATGATAATAACAACAGCAACAGCAATAATAGTAGCTAACTTTTATAAGGCACTTACTGTGTTCCAGGAATTGTGCTAAACACTTTATAATTATTTTCCTGTTTGATCCTTACAATAACCCTCAGAGATAAGTGCTATTATTACTATCATCACTTTATAGGAGAGGAATTGGAGCAAACAGAAGTTAAGTGACTTGCCCAGGGTCACACAACTAAGTTTCTGAGGCCAGATTTGGACTCAGGTCTTCCTGACTCCAGGCTCAGTGCTCTATCCACTGTGCCCACTTCCTTTCTGTGTGACTTTAGGCAAGTCATTTCTTTTCTCCATGCTTCATATTTTCCATTAATAAAATGGGGATGATACCTGCACTCCTTGACTGACTTAGTATGAAGATCAAAATTACATGATGTATATAAACTACTTCCGAAACCAGTAAAGGGCTATACAGAAATCAACTATTATTATATACAAAATACAATCAGCCCACAAGTAAATAGACTTTCACCTATGCTAACTATTCCACATACCTTATCAGGGGCCTCCAAAAGTGTTTGTGGAGACTACTTTGTACATGACAACACTTTTTTTCATTTTCTCCCTATTCAGAACTTTACCAATTGATATACACTAATCCAAAAGAAAGATTTTACAACCTCTGCTGAAAATGGATTACCTTAGGCTCCTGGGACAAAGCTTTTCTATGTAACATACCCAGTGCACACAAAGTCAAATCTGACTGCTATTAGCAAGACACTGCAGAAAATCTCCCATGAGACAACATAGGAATACAAGCAATCTAAACCATTTATGCCATTATAGATTAAAGTCAGCATCCCCAATTGCCCTCAAAGCAAACAGAAAACCAGGACTGCTTTGGTGGACAGGTTTGGTAAGCACTGAAGCATCACATTTTTTAAAGAAGAGTTAACTCATGATCTCCATTTATTAATTCAAGAAGCATTTATTAAGTGCCCATTGTATGCCAGGCACTGTGCTAGACATTAGGAACATAAAGACAAAATTGAAGCAGTCTCTACCTTCAATCATCTTACATTCTAGGAGAGAAATAACCCATCAACAAAAAAGGAAATACAAAAAAATGTAACAAGCAGAAACCAGGTAATTTCCAGCAGAGGATTAGCAGTCCAGGAGATAAGAAAGAGTTTCCTTTACTACCACAGCTCAGTTTTGAAGGAAACTAGGGATTCAATGAGGCAGAGATGGGAAAGAAGTGCATTTCAGACATAAGGGATGCCTAGTGCAAAAGCATGGTGCTGCTGTATATCCTATGTGTCCATTGTGCTGAGACAAAGTTTCTCTGTGGACTTATAGGACAAATTAATCTCAGTTGAATAAGGATGAATTTGTGAAAGAAATAAAAACTAGGACTGAAGACTTAGACCATTTTAGCATTCTCCTCTGATACCAGGAGGAGAAAATCAAGGTTTAACTTTCCATGATTTTCTTTAAAATGCTCAAAAAAGTCGTTTAAAACTTCTTCCCAATTCTAAAAATAACTTTTATCATGATTCAAATCACAAAAAATCAATAAAGTAGACTAGTAGCAATTAAAGATGAGGTTCCTGAGCAAGAGTAAGTTACATGTTAGAAGCTTAAAAAAAAAGGATTTCGATTCAGCGTAAATATTTATTGAGCACTAAACATGTTCAGATTTCTAAAGGGATAAAGAAACTGATAATAGAGAAACCCACTAAGCAGAAGGAAGTAGCAAACCACTCTAGTATCTTTGCCAAGAAAAGCCCAGATGAGGTCTTGAAGAGTCAGACGCTCCTGAAACAACTCAACCACAAAAAGCCCTACAATTATGTACAGTCTAGATGGGGAAAGAGACAAGTGCACATCTATAACGTGGTCAATGCAAGGTAGAAGACAAACAGAGCACACTGAAAATTTTGAAGTGGAATTGAATGAGGGGGATCAATGAAATCTTCCCAAAGGAGGTAATACCTTAATTTAATTTCAAGGAAGAAAACTTCACCAGGCTAAAAGGCAAAAGAAGTCAGTATACTACAATGGAAAGAACAGTAGCTCTGGAGTCAGAGAACCTTGAGTCCCATACCTGACAAATACTATCTGTGTGACCTTGGATAAGTCACTTAAGACACTCCTTCAATTTCAGTTTCCCCATCTGTTTGCAACCCTTGTTCTACAGTCCATTGGTATAAGACTCCCTCCTAATTGATTGAAGTGAATGTCCTGCACAGAATAAGGGGCAGAATTGGCAAGTCTGGAGGAGCTCCAGTCTTCCCGTATTTTTTTTTTGGTGCTCCTCAAGAATCAAGTTTATTTGGGTACTGCTGGCTTCCAGCTTCTAAATGAGATATGGGGTCTACCCCACTTTAGGTTGCTGATGAAAGACTCTGGGAACTCATGAGAGGAACTGGCAGTTTCCCCACTCTGTTATAGTAAAGACTTCTTTCAGTTTCCCCACCACTCTCTTTTGATTGGGCTGAGTTATCTCACTCCCAAAGGAGATCTCCTTCACTCTGTGTCGTCCAGTATATATAAGAATATATGTATAACATCTCTGATTTCTGTTTTGCTACCAATTTGTATAAATGGATGTTCTCAGATATTTGTTATGAGTTCACTGTGGAACTCCTATTTGATGGGATAAGAATCAAGCCTTGGAAATAAAGCTTGGGGTTCTCCTCTCCCCAATAATGAAAAATAGCCATCAGAAATTGGATTGAAATTGATCATATCCCCTAGATTGTGTTTGTCCTTCATTGCCAAAGAAGATCATGCCATCAGAGAAATGATGACATGACTTGCACTTGACTTTGTTTTGAGTGAGGGAGAGCTGTGCAGGTCACCAGAGTCACTTCTCCTCCAGAGCCATCTGAATCCAGTGACCAGATTAGATTCATCAGGATGACTGGAGATGACCCAGGGTGAGGCAATTGATGTTAGGTGACTTGCCCAAGGTCACACAGCTAGTGAGTGTCAAATGTCTGAGATGAGATTTGAACTCAGGTCCTCCTGACTCCTGCACTGATTCTCTATCCATTGCATCACCTAGCTGCCCCTACCCCGAGATTAATAATATTTAAAGGAACAGATGAATATAATTCTAGCCTGGTACCTGTTCTCTCAGAGGACAGCAGGATGTCCTCTGGCCCTGACATTTTATTTCCCCTCCTGGCAGGAATGAAAGCCTCACCTGGAGAATGGTAGGAGGAGAAAAAGCTAAAGATGTCTACTCAGCCACACAATCCACCCCAGGTTACAGCCCTTTGCACTCCATGGTGCCTTACTACACGTGGCAGGTTTCTTCTAAGTGTAAAATGAAGGTGTTGGACAAGGTGGCTTCTGAGGTCTCTTCCAGGTCTAAACATGTGATTCTGCAAAGGAAAGAGTGTACGTAGAATCCACTCAAGGAATACACAAATATGCCAAAGCAGGTGAAGCAAGGACCAGCTCAAGAAATAACATTTCCTTTGGCAGGAGTGCAGATTGTAGCAAAAAGGAGAAATGTGAAATAAGGTCGGAAAGATACAGATGAGGCAGACTATGATAGGCATTTGAAAACAATAGGAAATTTATATTCTATTCCATTGGTAGTTATAACTCAGCAGGGTTTCTGAGCACAGGAAGCGACATATTCAGACCTATGTATCTGAAAGATTAATTTGGGGGCAATGTGAAATGTGAGGTTGGAAAGAGGGAGATATTGGAGGCAGGAGATAGTTAAGCCATTACCGTGAGAATGTAGGTAAGCATTTATAAATGTCTGAATTAAGGTAGTCATATTTAGAAAGGGAAAGGTGGGGGATGGATGAAAGAGAGTATGAACTTAGAACTGATTTGGCAACTGATTGGATGAAGGAGATGAGGGAGAAAGAGGGGAGAACTATAAATGACTGAGGTCTTAAACCTTGGCTGACTTAGAGAATGTTGGTATAATCAACATAAACTGGCAAATCAGGAGGTGACGCGGATTCTTTATTTGTTTTGTGTGGGAGGAACACAGAGGTTACCCATGCACTTTGACCCAGATTGTTAGAGATACCAGATATGTAGTTGGATGGAAATCTGGGAGCTGGAATGTAGGACTGAAGCTTAGGGGAGTGATCTAAACAGAAGTATTCATTTGGAAGTCATGCAGAGAAGCGGTAGTTGAAGTCATGAGAGTGATAACAGAATTTTGGATTATGTATGATGCCAGAGTAGTAAGAAAAAAATCAGTAGAAGGAGAAAAGAAGTGGTCATAGAAGAAGGGTTAAAGATGAGGGAATACAGAGATCCCTAATTTATGAACAGGCTCCTGACAATGCAATTGCCACTTGCAGGAAAGATCCATGCCACCATCATCCATACATATCCTTTGGCCATGAGGAACCCTGATGAAGTCAAAAAAGAATTTCATACTTTTCCTGCAATGTCCCTACTCTTAGTGGCAATTTCCTATAGTCAAAAGGTTTGTGAGGTTAATACCAGATCCATTAAATTATAGATTGTTGGTAGGGGAACATCCGAGGTTAAGTCTAAAATTAAGCTGTTAGGCTTAAGATTCTAGACCAACAACAGTAAGTTAGGGTCCTTTAATTCTTAGTAATAGTGTGGAGACAATTAGGTCAAGGGCTTGTGAAGTTAGCATACGTAGTTATTATTTGTGTCTCGGTTAATGTTAAAAGAAAATTCATTTGTGTTCTATATTATAAATGAAATAAAAGTATCACCTGACCAAAAGTTGGAATTGTTTTATGTAATATGAATTGTGTTAAAAATGAAAAATAAAAAAATAAAACAAAAACAAGAATTTTACAAAGACCAGAAGACCTTCATCCTCAATGTGCCAAAAGAGGACAAGTTTGTAATTCTAGGTCACTTTAAATGCCAGAGTAGGCAGAGACTATCAGAGATGGCAACTGTCTTTTGTTTACCTAAACACAATAACACTTCGTGGATGCACCCTTGCAGCTAATGTTGGCATTTAATAGATTATGTCATTGTAAGGAGAAGAGACAGAATATGAGAATGACTAAGGCAACGTGTGTACAGTCCTGGACTAATCATGGACTTATCCTTCCCAAGCTAAACATTTGTATTCAATCCAAGGCAAGACGACTACTAGAGGACTCAATGTCAACATGGTTAGGGGGCAGCTTTCAAAGATTTGGTGTGCAGTACCATTGCTGAGTACCCCAAAGATCTATGCCTGCATGAGAGCTTTCTTCTGGGTGTAAACGAATGAGGCAGGAGCAAGGATGGTATGTACATTTATTCTCGGTTACCTCAGAGTATATATAGGCCATCTACTTCCATGCATGCAAGAAGCTCGTATACACTGTGTGCTGAGCTTACATGCTTGGCTGTTGCTGCTCTTGCTCAAGATAATTGTGAAGGTTGGTTATTGCACAAGGGTGGTCCATCACGTAAGTCATGCAAGGACATGGTGTCCCAAGAGATTTCTCCTGAGGACACCATGACCCTGATAACCCGAGAGTTCCAAACCCCTTATATACCACATTTACTCATCTGGGCCAGAACGTTCACAAATATCAAGATTAGTTTGACAAAAATGACAGGCAAATTCAGAAGCTGATAAATAAAAAGTGAGAATTCCAGAGTTTGCCCACAGATTAGTTCATCCATCTCTAAGAAAGTAGTGTTTAATTCCACCAAAAGTAACGTGCAAGCAAAGCTTAGAGAGATGCAGGATTGTTAACTCAGTAAGAAAGCAGATGAAACTTAGTTTTATACTGATAGTAACAATCTGAAGAGCTTCTATGATGCCCTGAAGGCTATTTATGGGCCACAGACCTCAATGCAGATGGAGTCACATTGATTAGTAATAAGGACATGATGCGAAATCCAGACAGGAGGTCCATTGCTCATAAAAATGTTTACTGAAATCTTCTAGGTTATATGGCAAGAGGACGTTATCCCCCAGAGACAAGGATACCTCCATTGTCCATCTATATAGAGGAAAAGGAAATAGGTTATCCTGTTTATCTTTCCAGGTGATCTTCAGAGTCTTCCTAAGACAATTCAAATGGAAGCAAATCAGTTTTGTAACATGGCGTTGGTATACTGCTCAGGTTTCACAGGCATACAACAATGAGGTCAGCACAATGGCTTTGTACACCTTCATTTTGTTAGGCAGTCTAATACCTCTTTCCTCACACACTTTCCTTCAGATCCTCCTCCCAAACACTGTGCTAGCTCTGACCATACCTTACCAGCAAGATTCTTGCCAGAGTCCTTACTATGCTGATCCTTCCCCTGAAAGATGGTCATCTACCCAAGAGTCAGTATGGTTTCAGAAAGGTCCAAGGAAAAGTTGATAGGGTGTTTGCTGCCAGACAACTATAGAAGAAATGCCAGTAGCATTTCTGTACAGAAATCTGTACACAACATTCATTGATTTGACCAAGGCCTTTGACTTTAGTGAGTCTCAGTCATGAGGTTTATGGAAATTCATGGTAAAATTTGGTTGCCAAAGGAGTTCATCAGTATTGTATTCCAGTTCCTCAGTGGCATGCTTACATTGGTTCTGGAAAACAAAAGATGTTATCTCACTTTCCCAGTCACCAATGGAGTGAAGCAGAGCTGTGTGCTTGCTCCCATCCTTTTTAGTATGATGTTTGCAGTGATATTGTCAGACACCTTCAACAAGGATAAAAATGGTATCAAAGACAACTATACACTGATGGCAAATTATTTAACTTGAAAAGGCTACAAGTCAAGACTAAAATGGAGGGAGAGTTGGTTTGTGACTTTTTGTTTGCAAATGATTGTGTACTCAATGCAGCCTCTGAAGCTGACACAATAGAGTACAAATCAATTTTCTGCCACTTGTGCTAATTTTGGTTTGATGATTAACACCAAGAAAAAAGAAATTCTCCATCATCCAGCACTACACTACCTATGTGTGGGGCCACTAGTCATAGCAAATGGAGAAATTTTGAATGCTGTGGATAAGTTCATTTACCTTGGCAGTATGCTTTCCTGGGATGTACACATAGATGACAAGGTTGATGCATGCATAGTCAGAGCTAGCACAGTGTTTGGGAGGAGGATCTGAAGGAAAGTGTGGGAGGAAAGAGGTATTAAACTGCCTAACAAAATGAGGGTGTACAAAGCCATTGTGCTGACCTCATTGTTGTATGCCTGTGAAACCAGAACAGTATAACAACGCCATGCTACAAAACTGATTTGCTTCCATTTCAATTGTCTTAGGAAGACTGAAGATCACCTGGCAAGATAAGATACCAAACACTAAGGTCCTTCCTTCCTCAAACTGAACTGCCAAGTATGCAAACTCTATTGGAGAGAGGGCAACTCCCATGGTTGGCCATGTTGTTCAAATGCCAAATGTGCAAGAGACTATTTTACAGAGAAGTCACACAATGGAGGCAATCACACAGAGGTAGAAAAAGTATATAAGGAGAATCTCAAGATCTCTCTGAAGAACCTTGGAACAGATTGTGAGACAAAGGATACACTGGCACAGGAGCACTCAACATGGTGTGCCCACATCAAAGATGGCTCTGTGTTCTATAAGCAAAGCAGAATTGCAGTAGTTCAAAAGAAATTTAAGATGTGCAAATTTAGAGACATTTCCACTCCAAATGTTCATATGCACTATTTGTGCTCGACCTGTGATAGTCTTCTGAGCTCTTACTGGTTTGATCAGCCACAGTCAGACACTACACTTTGATTCTGACATAGCGATGTAATTTTGGTCTTCTTTAAGCACAAAGAACGACTATCTATGCTACTATATACCAGGCAAGAGGTAGTGTGGAGTAGTGAACAGAGAACTGATCTCGATGGCAGGAAGTGTTGACTTCAAGTCCTGTCCTTGTCACATAATGGATGTATGACCCTGAGCAAAGAGATCACTTAATCTCCCAATACTCCAGCAATTCACTAAGACTAAATCACACATCAGGAACACTATTCATTGATAGAGTAAACTCCCTCATAGAGTATTCCCTATACCAAGAAAAATATAGGTGTTATTAGGGGAAAATAGGGGAGAGTGGGTCAATCACTGTGCTATATGCTGAGGTATGAAGACAAAAAAAGAACAATTTCTACCTTCAAGAAGCTTACATTCTATTGATTCCTTTCTACCTCCACTTTATAGCTGTTGTTGAGAGTTTCTCTGAGTGTCAAGCAGAGATGTAGTTAAGACCTGAATTAAGGTCTAGATTTCATGTTGTTCACAATTTCAGATTTACTAGCTTCAAACCACATCCCTTTGAGTGATTAATTTTTGAGAGGGGATTATATCTTGTATTGGTAACATCCTTAAAGGTTTATATCTTTGGTTTATATCTTTGGTTTTTTCAGACACATTACCCTTCTCAAGCTTATTAAGAAATTGCAAGACTATGTAGCCAAAAAAATGCTTGGCAAGCTACCTGGTTCTATCAACCTGAATTTGGGTATAAAGTAGCAGTTTAGATTACAGATCTCTAGATCTCTACAGAATTTTTAATTTCATTGTTGTCTATACTCCTTCATACATGAGTTTACAAGCCAAATTTACTTGCCACAGCTAGTGGTATTGCCAGCCACTCTCAAAAGACTAAAATCTATAGGAAGATAATTTCTTATCCTTCTCCTCTCTTCCCCTCTCTCCCTACCAATTTAGTCTATGTTTTGGTTTGAAAAATCCATAAAGTGACTATTTGGGGTTCTGTGCTTGCAACTATGCTCTGAAAATTCCTCTCTGCTGACATAGTGAAGAATCAGGAAGATGGAAATACTCTAGCAGGAGAATTGTTCTTCAGGTTTGGGGGAAGGATAGAATAGAGAAGAACATTTTGTAACAGGGCTGATCAATGCCACTATTGTGCATACATTCCTAAGGATAAGAAGTAAATTATCTGCAAATACTACCAATTAATGTAAAGACTAAGATACTCTTTCCATGAATAATTTATTGTTTCATGCATATATATTTTTTATTCTTGTAATTTAATTCTCTACAAATATTAGAACCTAAACCTTGTGGCAAAAGCTTTATTTAAGAACAAGACAATAAATTTAGAACAAAAAAAAAACACTTCCTAGATCATTCAGTTCAATCCTTTAATTTTACAGATGAGGAAACTGAAAACCAGTGAAGTTAAGAAACTTGTTCCAAATCACATAGTAAGGAGAACACCCGAGATTTGAACTCAAGTCCTTTAAATGTAAATCCAGTGTTCTTTCTATTCTACATGTTTTCATCCGATCCTTTTTTTTAACTTTTGTTTTTACTTTGTCAAGTTACTGGGAGCTATTTAGTAAATTAACTCCTATTCAGCACTAGACGCCCTGAAAGAGACTCATCTCTAGAAAAGGAACACTTTATTCCCATCTCCCTAATAGCAGGATGATGGTGGTGGCAGATGATTGTATCTCAGCTGTTCAGTGAGTAGAAAATGAGGATTGATAGCTTGTTGAAATAATTGAGGCTGAATTGTTATTTGAGATATGAGAAAATCTTTCTCCCAAGTACCCTTTGATTTCCCTGAGATAATTAATGCTAGTTCTATACCTCTGGAATAATACAAAGACTGATCATACAAAACTTCAATCACAGTGTTAGTGTACTTATTGGCCAAAAAACCCCATCAACTCACACTTTTTTTTAACTAGCACACATATGGTGAAAATGTGAAATGCCTAGGATTTATATAGGCAGGTTTGGGAGACTTTTTCTATTTCCTGGGACTGTGAGCTATAAAATTGAATTTGGGGCTCTATCTCCAAGAAAAAGTTATTAGTTCTCAAAATAACTACATGTTAGTGGATCAGACATAGATAAAAGATTTCCATTATGACTGTTTTTTAGTGATGATTTACAGTGTCCTACATTGTTTTATAATGACTTTCAATTTTGAAAACGTGCATCTCCTGTTAGTTTTATGGATGTAGTCACAATTGATTGTGGGTTTGGTAGATTGATCTTTCTAACGCAGTCACACAAAAGACATTGTTTAACACACACAATGAATAGGTACTTTCAATATGTTTACAAGGCCATCCCTCAGCAGTGGAAACAGAAAAAAATAATGGTCAGGGATGCTTCTAATAATTGTCTAATTATTCAAATTTCTCAAGTTATAGAGATCAATTGGATATCTACATTTGTTCTACAATTAGCCCTTCCATAAGACTTGAAATTGAGGCTTACGTATTTCCTTATGCCTATAGGCACAACCAATTCTCAATGAGCCATAAGAATATTGAACCAGAGAAAGGAGGCACAAATCCAACAGATAATCCCAAAATGTAATTTTAGCCTACAGATTGGGTCTCCTCCCCAAGTGAACTTTTATCAGAGCTAACTGTGCTTTAGCGCTGACAGATTGGAAGCTCATTTGGAGGTGTTATTGAACGATGAAATTGACAAAGAGAAGATAGGGAAAAATAGGAGGAGGAAAGACTAAAGTAAAAGGTCTGGATTATCCACCAACTGTGGATAATTGGCTCCTTGATAATCTAGTTGTCTATACAGTTCATTTCCCAGGCTATATAATGTAGACCTAAGTAGAGATGAGCTGAGAACTCAGACTATTCTGACATCTCTAATAATGATGGTTTAAATCATTCAGTCACAATTTATTCTTCCCATAAATGATGAAAGTTAGAATGAAAGGTTTGCATTTTTCTTTCTGAATCAAGTTGTTTTACTATTCTAAATCTATAACCATTTTTCAGAACCCACACTTTTTCCCTTTTCCAAATTGAAATGTGAGGAATGTGAATTTAAAAAAAAGAGATTCAATGAAATATGTAATAATTACATAGTAACAATGACAATTTACATATTTAAAAAATACTTTCAACCCCTGGTACAGTCTAATTTACTACATAAAATGATAGTTACAAACTTCACATCCCCTCTCTAAATACACACAAGCACTCATACGCACAAAATAGAAATATTTTCCATTGGTTTTCTAATATCTTGCTTTGGTTACTCAAAAGATCTGAGATTTCATTGTACAGGTTCTCCCATCATTGATATGTACTGTAACCCCTCCTTATTGTGGTTGATAGTACTGTTAGAGGGAACAGAAGAAAGATGAAATCCAGTGCTGCTATTTCAATATCTGAAGAGAACTCCTGGTGTGGATAATCTCTCCAGCACTGGAAATTAACCCACATGTAATAGGCAGTTTTAGAGTAGACAATTGCTTGGAGGCACTGAGAGGTTTGTTGGCTTCTCCAGATCACACAGCTGTTATTGTGTCAGAGCCAGGACTGGAACACGGAGCTTCTCAATTTGAAAGTTAGCCTTCTATTCACTACACCATGGTATGATACTCAAAATGCCAGTAAGCTTCAAAGTACAGTGATTTTCATGTCAACCTACTTTTTTATAGATTCTTTTAAAATCTTAGTAAAAGATGAATATACACAAAATAGAGCTTAAGGCCTTAGTAACTCCGAACACTGTTAAACAGCCTGAAGTGCCTTCAATATTACAGAGGCTAATAACTACAAGAAGTTATTTTCCCAATGTCTCATTTTTCTCATCCATAAAATGAGAAAACTGCACTAAAAGACCTCTGAAGTCTCTTTTGTTTCTAATTCTACAATTTTAGGAAAGTTCTCATATATTAAAGCAAGCAAACAAAAAACTACCATTCTAAAATATTTTAATACAGTTTATATAATTTATATATAATTATATAATAAACAGAAAGTTTAGAAAGAGTTCGATAGCAACATTTTTGCATTGATTTTGAAGGATTGCATTAATCAGGTATTTTCCACACACAACATCATAAAACTTGATCTTTGGTGATGAATTATCAAAGATGACACAGACTTCTCAGATCAGCAAAAGCAAATGATTGCTCATGGTCTCAAAAGCTTTCATCAGTGGAATTGGGGGAGGGGATATTTGGTGTGCATATACATATATGTATATATGTGTATGCATGTATGTGTCCTGCACCTAGCAAAGGAGATCTTGATCTTTATTGGTAGAGGTAGTTTTCTTATTAGGAGGTTTTCTACATCCATGAAATCACAAGACTCTTTCAAATTATGCTACCTATGTAGAATTATTTGTGTGACTTTTACAAGCTTTGACTTGCAAATTTACTATTCTCATGCTTTGGAGTGACTATCAGTCTAAGTAATCAAGAACTTACCATAAGTCACATATGTGGGTGTGTGTATATTTGTATGTGTATGTACACTGTGTGTATGTAAACAGGTATATAAGTTACATACATATAGACATACATATGTGTGTAGGTTATAAGTATATGTACACAGATACATGTTATACAGATAGATAGATATACATACATGTGCAAGTTATATACACAATTCATAAGCATGATATGTGTCATGCTCATGGATGTATTGGGTTGATATGCATGCATACATACATAGATACATACAGACATACGCAGACATCACTATGCCATTATCACTGGCTTCTATCTCATCATGTATAGTATGGCTTAGTTGATAGACACCTGACCTCAGAACAAAGAAGATCTGCATTCAAATCCTACCTCTTGGTACATACTGGTTGTGTGACTTGGGAGCAAGTCTCTTAATCCGTCAGTGCCCTAGACAACTCTCTAAGGTTACAAATTGCAGAAAAAGTACTACCCTGCCTTGGCAGAATAAGTTTCCTCATCTGAGAGTTTCCCATACTAATGAAATCACCCTCTCTATCCTTACCATATCATTGCTATGCCTTAGTATACCTAAAGTGGGCAGGTCAATACCTATAAACACAAAAAGAAGACACTGAATGATCAACAGAGTATTTTAAATGCCTAAACCACAAAATATACATCTACTGGGAACAAATCTACACACAGCAATTGTTGTGTATTAACTTTTTAAACCTTGTGCATATATCTGCATCTGATGCCATGTGGTATAGATGTAGGGAAGTATCATTACCTGCTTCTCAGGAACACCTGGGTTACAGTCCCACACTTTTCGCACGCAGGCTATGTGAGTCTAGTCCTAACTTTTCAGTGCACCAGGCAGCTCTCTCACATAGAATATTGTAAAGGAGGTCTTGGTCTATGTTGATGGAGGACATTTTCTTATTCAGAGCTTCCTATACTCATGGAATCACAAGACCCTTCTAAAAGAGATATGTATATAAAGACCCTTCTAAAAGATATATATATATATTTATACACATATACATATATACACATACATACATATATGCACATACATATATACACACATACATATATACACATACACACATATAGGCACATACATATATACATACATGTATGCACATATATACACATACATATATGCTTATGCATATATACACACATACATATATATTCACACACATATACATACCTATACATATATGTATATGCACATACACACATGCATATATATTGGCCCTTACAACTCAGAGATTTACTATCCTAATGATTTGTAATAAATATTTTGGAGCTGTTGAGTCATTTTTCAGACATGTTCCGCTCACTCTTCATGATCACATTTGGGGTTTTCTTGGCAAAGATACTATAGAGGTTTGCCATTTCCTCCTCCAACTCATTTTACAAATGAGGAAACTGAGGCAAGCAGGGTTAAATAACTTGTCCAGGGTCACACAGTTAGTAAGGGTCTAAGACCAGATTTGAACTCACGAACTTTTAGTTCAACTTGTCTTACTATTTAAAAGGAAGCAAAAACTTCCTATTTAAAAGAAAGCAATTCAGACTTCAGTCAGAATTGTTCCTTCCCAGATGTGTGAGTGTGGATGAGATATTTAACCTATTTCAGACTCAGTTTCCTCATTTGTAAAATGGGGGTGGTAATAGCACCAACTTCACAGGGCTCTTGTTAGAATCAAATAAGACAGCACTGGAGAGCCCTTTTGCAAACTTTAAAGCACTATATAAATGCTAGCAATGTGTTGTTGATGCTGATGATGATGTCATTCATTCAGGTTATACTATATCTGGCAGCAATGAAAAAAGTTGGAAGAAGAGGTTCACTAAGCCAGGTTATGAGGAATATGGGAACTTTAGAGAGGCCCTGGAGTTGAGAATTTAGAGAGAAAACAGAAGAAAAGGAGGTGGAGCAAGGAAATTGAATCAAGGGGATTTGGGTGATTTCTATGGCCCAATCACTGTCTCCATTTGCAAAGCAACCATTTAAAAATGCACAGAAATTTCCCTAGCTTTTGAAAAAAAAAATGGACGATACTATTCAACCAGCAATGCTCAGTGGTCTGACATTTTTTTAAGTGGAAAAGGCATTAAAAAAAGAAAAGAAAAGAAAGAAAACGGCATTGAAGTTCCTTCCACTTCTTCTTCCACCATCTCCAGCTAATTGCTCTTTAACATGCTAACTGAGGGATCTGCTGGCACATAATAATTCAGGCATGCACCATTCCCATAATGCCAGGAACACAGAAACAGCATGAGAAAACATCAGATTTTTGGCATGAGGACTAGATGTTTAAATCTGCATAGATTCAAGCCAATTAGACTTGTCAGCCTCCAATCCAGTTGAGAGTGACCCCTGATGGTGAAGAGACATGTGGGACAAGCCACAGAAAAGCTTGCAAATGTCAGAGAGGCCAAAAGGTGCCCCACTGGCCTCAAAACTATTAATTAGCAACCAGCAAAAGCACCACCAAAGAATCGCTGCTCTAGCATTCCTCCTCCAGAGGTTGCTGCTACTCTGCCTAATTATCATCTGGATGGAAAACAACACCCTTACTGGGAGCTCTCCGCAACAGTCTTATTGATTAAGTTCCCACAGTGTTAAATCATTCTGTAGCTTTCAGTCCAGTCTTCCCACCCCGAATAATAAAAACTTCAAAGGATTTGCAGGGGAGTGGGGGAGGGTGGCCAGGAGGGAAGGAATGCCAGGACACGATGTTTATGTAGTATACTCACCCCTGTTGGGATTATTCCAGACCTTGGGCAGAGTTTAAAAGACAACACAGAAAATTAAATTAATCTAAATTTTGTCTTGGACTTACTTGGATAGGTGTCCTTTCAAAATACTCTGTTAGTGATGATGCCTTTTAAAATCACTTACACCAAATTTTAAATAATAATGAGTAGTAATTCACCAAATCTCAATGGGTTTTTAAATTTGATCTGCAACTGGTGGCTGTTCCAGACTACCAACAGGTGCACCTCATGTGGGGAAAAAGAAGGCAGCAACTTAGAGGTATGATTTAAATACACACACACACACACACACACACACTGTGTATGTATGTATATATATGCATATCATGAGACATGCCACATTCCTATTTATACATTGTGTAGGTAGTAAGTTAACTCATATAGTAGTTTGCAAACTATCCGTATTTCGTTAGATAAGCCTTAGGTAGCATATGTATTGGAGAGATTTATTTCTTACCCGTAGTCACCCTGCCAGTCAGTAAGTACCAATGGCAGGATCTGAGCTCATCTTCCTGATTCCATTTCTAGCACTCTATCCATTAACCCACTGCCTCTCATCGTTGAAATATATTTGTGTTTAAATACCATGGAAATAAACAGAAATAGAAGCAAGAGGACCAAAGTGTTCCCACTTTATATAGTTCATAAGGCTGAATGGGATGAGTGATATCATCTTATCTGTTTCCTTTAGTACCAAGTACATGATGCTATGCACTGGGGAAGAACCATGGGAAAGAGTTTAGATCTACAGGCCAAGTATAACAAAAGAATTACTGATGGTTTCTGAGTTAAAAATCTTTTTATTCTTTTCAGGAATTCAAGTTGTTTTTCTCATCTCCAAGTAATTAAAAGAAAATCAAAATTTGAAGCAAGAAAATATTTGGACATCAAAGTAACAGATATATTCATTTTGTATATGTTTTACTATTGCCAAGTTAAGACCATTTTTTCCAAAAGAGCAAATTAGCTTAATGCCTAACTTGGATTATAGATATAAACCTGAAAGCTACCTTAGAGCACCTCATCCGATCCAACTCCTTCATTTTACAAATGAGGAAAATGAACATAGAGAGGCTAAGTGATTTTCCCAATCAAACAGATAGGATTCAAACTTGAGAACTTTGTATTTTATATTAGTAAAATAAATTTTATCCTCAAGTAATAATAACAGCTGACATAGCAAAGCCTTTTAGATTAAGTTTTACTTGATACATATATATGTGTATGTATATATACACACATTTATATGTATTACACGTATAAAATACCTCTAAGAAATAGGAAGGGCAGGTATTATTTCCATTTTACAGAGGAAGGAACGAAGACTCAAATGAAGTACTTAGTCCAAAGTTACCCAGTGTTAGAGTCAAGATTTGAGCCTAGGTCTTCTTAATCTGAACCCAGTGTTCTTTCCTCTATACTGTAGGTACTAAATCAGTAACCAAATGTCACTGGTTTCCATATAAACCCTAAGGATTTAATTTGCATATGGTAGGCATGTAATAAAAGCTGTTTTGTTTTGTTTTTGTTACAAGTGGAAATTTATGTCAGAAGTTATCAAGTTCTACATGAGTAGCAGCATTCAGCCTGGTCTAAAGCAAAGAGATACAACCATCATTTGCGGCACAGTTCTGATTTATGAGTTACACTAATGTTCAAAGAAAATTAAGGAGATAACTTAGGGGATACAAAATTAACAGTTGATTATCACTTTAATATTTGCATAGCACTTTACTTTTGAGAAATTCATTTGGCTGATTCAGTAACCTCGTATTACCATTGCATTTTCCAAAGGCTGAGGAGGGTTACATTTCTTACCTATGATCATATGGCAAAAAAGTATCAGAGCAGGCATGTGAGCCCAGTTCCCTCTTGCTGATATGTTCTGAACTCTTATCACTACACAATGATCTCACAAGCAATAGCTGTATTAGTCCTCAAAACATTATGGTGAGTAGTCAAAAGTGTCATTTGAAACTAGATAGAGAACATTCTATATTGACTTGACTCCATCACGGGAGTTTCTCTGGTCCACTGATACAACACCTGGCCTTATTCCCCAGTCATTAGCAAACTTCCATCTCCTTTGTGTGCTCCCCTTTCCCTCTGGCACAGAATCTCATATTGAGCAACCACAACCCCTGCAACCTACTCTATCAGCCCCATCCACTTCAACTCTCTTTCCATAATGCACCACAACGTACCTACCCACCCCATCCACTACAGTCTCTGCAACTACTGCTCTAAAATGAACAAACTCCTCTTTTTACTTTTTTCTTTTAAACTCTTTTTTATTATGAATTTATCAGTTAGCAAACAAATATTTCAATATGTAAAGAACAAAAAAGACTATAACAGAAACTATGAACTATTATCTACACTATTTTTTACCAGAAATGTATTGAACTTAAGTAGTAATAACATTCTCTATTTCTTTATGTTCCCTTCTGCCCTCTTTCTTTTGTTTTTTTCTGTCCAATTAAAATAAGTGCTTTATCATGTGCTTTCATATCTATCACTACTCACTAACCCACCCACTAGCCCCACCACCCCAAAAAATAGTATTTTTAATATATGTATTATATATTATGTTATATAATAACATATTATATATTATAATATAGTACAATAATACTATTACAACAAACAAAGACTGGTGTTATTCAGTCCAATGCTTTGTGACCTCATTTGGGGCATTCTTGGCAAAGATACTGGAGTGGTTTGCAATTTTCTTCTCCAGTTCATGTTATCCTTAAGGAAAGTGAGATAAACAGGGTTAAATGACCTGCCCAGGATCACACAGCTAACTAGTAAGTGTCTGAATTCATGAAGTCCATGAAATCATGAAAGGCTTCCTGAGTTCATGTCTGGCACTCTATTCGCTGCACCACCTCATTGCCTTAAATTTCAGCACTCGTTCTATTTTGTTCTCTCCATTTTAGATCTTTTCTTTACGTATTTCTTCCATATTTTGGCTATCACTGACACCTGGTTTCCCCAGATGACAATCAGGCTTTCCCTTGCATTACTGGTTGCACCTTCTTTTCATATTCCATAAACTCACTGGTGTCAGAACTGTTCTTGCTCTCCATTGTCAGAACCACACTTCTCTGTACTGCCATCACTCAGTATTTTCTTCTCTTTTAATGCTCAAGCTACCTAAATTTATTACTCATTTCAGATCCTGGTGTCTGCTATCTGCTGAAGACCAATTTCCCTTCTTTCTCAGGTTCTTAGTTCAATGTCCAGTCCATAGTCTCCCTCTCCACACCAACTCGTTTCCACAGACTAGGGATTTTCAATAAATGTAATAGTGTTTCCTCAAGTGTCCTAACCTTACAATTCCTCAGACTTCTCTTCTCTGGTGACTGATTCCTCTGCTCAACCTGGCCACACACAGAAATCAAACTCAAATTCTTTTATCGAATTATAATCACTTAGCATAGGGACTAGCACGAAATAAACACCTGATAACTGCTTTCTTCCTGGATTGACTAATGCTGACTTTTGTGTCCTTTATATTTACAAACTCTTTCCATTCATTATTTATTTTTAATTCTCCCTAAAACACTATTGGGTAGGTCAATGAGAATTATTAAATGAATTTTAATGATAAAGAAATTCAGAGGTTGAGTGTACACATGAGCACAGAGCCAGAAAATGGCAGCGTTGAGATTTAAACCCATTACTTCTGACTAAAAATCCTATTACCTTTACACCAGATATGTCTCTATAGTTAATAATAAATACCTTCCATAGTAAACCAAATTAGAGCCTACTTCACTTTGAATAACAGCTCTCTCTCTCTCTATCATCCATGTCTATGATCTTATTACTTTCAGGAACTCTCTTCTGGAACTCCTTTCACTAAAACAGATCTAGTCCATAACTGATATCTGACAGGTATAGATAGAAAGATAAATAGTGAGATAGATCTACTTAATCTGTATTTTATAATCTTACAGAGTTGCCTAAGGACGATGAGAGATTAAATGACTTGCCCATGTTCATACAGCTACTAGATATCACAGTCCGGATTTGAAGACAAGCATTTCTCCCTCCAAGGCCAGTTAACTATCCCCTAGGTCAGTCTGCCTCCAATATATTATATATGTTACTTGAAATTGTGCATAACTTGATTTTTTAATCAATAGAATACTTTCAATAAATCAGGAAATCTGCAAGTAAAAGAATTCCATTGTAAACCCTCTTATTAAGCAAATAAACCTCTTTAACTCATTTATTCTATATATCTGATTTTCCTCTATTGGCTTTACTTAACATGGAGAGCACCTGTTGTATGATCCTACAAACAAAACTAACCTTAAATAAATTCTAAAAATTCATAACTGTTCATGACTTCAAATCTGACTGTCCATTTGCATAGTTACCTATTACATTTGCGTGCCTTCATTGATTATCACAAACCTGAAGAATAAGTTCTTTCAACTTCCTGTGAGATGGTTTAAAGTCAGGAATAAATATGGTTTTATTGATGGAAATAACATTAAACAAGATACATTACTATCTGTTTTGCTGCTGCACCCTAAGGATCATTGGGCCTTTTCATCTGACTTGCAGCTGAAACCTCTTATATGTGTTGTCACTCCAATTAGAATGTGAGCTCCTTTAAGTTCAGGGACTGTGTTGCTTTTATATCTGTGTCTCTAGTGAGTAGCCCAATGCTATCTATGCACATGTTAAGTACTTAATAAATGCTTTTTCTATTCATTCATTCTTTCTTCCTTTCTTTTCTTCCTCCCTTCCTTCCTTTCACTCATGAATTCATTGATTCATACTTGATTCCCCTTAATTTTCGTTCACACTGTCAGTCAATAAGTATTTATAGTGTGCTTGTGTCAGACACTATATGTGTCTGACACTATGCTCAACTCTGGAAAAAAGAAACCGAGGATTCCCTAGTTAAGAATATTTGCCCCACCTTTCCAAGATCAAACATTCAATCTGTCAACTCACTTATTTGGCACTCATACATCCCTCTGTACTGTTAGTTATCCGTGCATGTGTGTGTGTGTGTGTGTGTGTGTGTGTGTGTGTGTGTGTAATCTCCAGATTGTGATCTCCTCTTAGTCTGGCCTTGTGGTATGTATGCTGAGTGAATGGTATTCGTCCAGAGCCCCATGGGGTTGTCCACATGCAAAATCAAGATGTCAGGTAAATCAAATGGCCATCATTCATAAGTGGTCAGAACTAACCAAAAGCAATAGGAAAAGTGGGATAAAAGATGGGGACCACACAAACTGTTACTCTAGGTCCCATATGTTACTGATAGTTCCAATGATGCCACCATTGATGCTGGTAACTTTGAGTGGTTGCCACTCATTGACTCCTTTTTTAAGAACACAATTAATACTATAGGTCGATGTTCAAACATGCCTGGTTGGGTGGAACAAGGATTCAGGGAGTTGTTCATGTTTTCTGGACAAGGAAATTTGGGATATTTCTGCTAGAAGTAATAATGGCCCAAATTTACCTTTCCAAGATTATCTCACAATGCCCCCCATCATCTGCACTACGGCCTAGGTTATCCTCCCCCAAGAATGTCCTAGGCTTTCTCTGTCTTACCCTTTTCTTTTATTCAGGCCTAGAATTTCCTTGTCTACCTTCTATTTTCTACCTGTTCAGTTTCACCTCCTTAATCACATTTCCCCTAATCACCTCAACCTGAATTTCTCACATCTACAAATCCATTGCTTGTGGTGACGTCTTTCTTCCATATGCATTTATCATAACTATGTGGCCTCTTTCTGCTATTTAAGTGTAAGCTCTTTCAGGACAGAAGTCATGCCTTGTGTGTCATTCTATCAGCAATTCAATAAACATTAGCATTTCTTCTTCCAGACTGCCTCTTCATACTTTGAATGAACTCCATTTTCACCTCCTCAGAGTCCCTAGCTTCCTTGGAGTCTCAGTTGCTAGTCTACATACTATGGGAAAACCTTTCCTTGTTTCCCTAATTATTGATTCTTTCTCCTCAAGTTATCATGCATACACATATGTCTTGACATGTATCCTTGACTCCAATAGAATGTAAGATCTGCAAGAACAGAGATTGTTTTTATTACTATTTTGGTTTAGTCTTCATATCCCTACTAATTCACGTGATGCCGTGTATGTAGCAGATACATAATACTTGATTGAGTAAATTGGGCATAACACAAATTTCTTTAGTACTTTCTGGTACACTTTCTGAGCACTTTTTCACAAATCAGTTAGATCAGTCAATCAGCATGTAAACAAGACCATCAAGATTGGATTTGGGTCATTTATCCAATTTATGGGTATGCTATGGAGATCAGTGCCAAATAACTAATTATGAGCAACAATTATTAAAACATTTCATTAGATTACACATAAAGGGATGCTGCTACCATATAAAGATTTTATAGTTTATATTTACACTCAGTTAGAACTTTGCAGTCAACCTATTGTATATGTTCTGTTTAAAACTTGCTCACAACCACCTCATAAGACAAATAGCCCAAGTACTATATTTTACCCCTTTTACAGATAAGCAAAATGAGGCTTAGATATGTTGAATGATTTGCTGTGAGTTATATTGCTATTAAGTGACAGGACCAGAAAACAAAGCCTACTCTTGTGGTTCAAAAGAACAAGGTACTATTTATCCTGCACTCTATTCATGACCCATCCCATGCACTGCCTACATCTTAGGAAGACGAAGCTTACATGATTACAAGACATATCAGATGAAATGACTTGGTTTTTGTAACCACAGATCAAGGCAAGAAGGACACCAGATAGAGGATGCTTTGGAACTTGAGATCTGAAGGTGGAAAAGCAGTCCTGTAGCTTAATTTAGATGAGATTTATAGCTCTTTTGACAGAACATTTAGGGGTATAAGAGAAACAGGAAATCACTGAAGCAGTGGCTTGTGAGGTAAATGAGAGAAGAGTCTTTTCTGTCAAGCCCAGGGGGGAGGGATTTCAAGTTGCAGGAAGAAGAGCTTGGGAGATGAAGGTGGCACACAAAAAATATCTTCTATGAAAGTAAAGAGTGAATAAATATGCAAAAACAAATTAAATTGAATTCCATGTGACTGTAATGACCAAGTTAAGCCCCAAAGAAGAGCAAGAAAATATAGCTCTCTTTCTTGAAAAGTTGGGGAACTACATACATGGAGTAATCCATATATTGTCAGTCATGGACATAGGATGATGTCAGGTCTACCAGCACTTAATAGGTGCCAACTCTGTGCCAGATTTTGTGCTAAATTCTGGGAAGACAGGATTATTGGCTTAAAAATGGAAGGGATTATATAGGTCATACAGTCTATACTCTTAATTTTACAGTTTTTGAGACAACTGAAAAGCTAAGTGATTTCCTCAAAGTCACAGAGGTAGTGACCAAGCCAATATTTGAACTCAGGTCTCCTGATTATGAATACAGCGCTCTTTCCATTCTATCACAAAGTGAAATGTTAGGTTTGCTAAACCTCTTTATTCCCCCCTCTTTCTTTTTAAAAGGATCAGTCACTGTGTACTGGAAGCAAAGATATGGCTTAAAATTAATATCATGTAGCAATAATAATGATATTTATACAGTGCTTCAAGGCTTGCAAAGTGCTGCACATATACATTTGTATTTGATCCTTACAACAACCCTTGGAGGTAGCTGCTATTATTATCTTCATTTTACATATGAGGAAACTGAGGATCCAAGAGATTAAGTCACATGTCTCAGGTCATACAGCTAGTACATATCTGAAGCAGGATTTGAACTCAGGTTTTTCTGACTACAAATCTAATTCTCTATCTACTATGATATCTAACTATAGGATAGGTGCACTTTCTATGTACCAAACCCTGAGCTAAACACTGGTGACACAAAGAAAGACATGATAGCCCCTGACTTCAAGGAGCTTATAGTCTAATGAGGAAAAGAAAACATAAAAACATACTGAACATGAAGTCTTGAAGCCAAAACATGCAATGATCTGAGCAGCTGTGAATTATAGAGTCAACTGGCATGATAATGAGTTTCTGGAGATCAATAAATTGATAGCTGTGTAGGGAATGATGAGGTGAATGCTCTGGCCATCCTCCTTAAATAGTGGCAAATCTGGGAGGAGGTCTCTGGTCTTCACTCTAAATCTTCTCCAATCAGAGGGAGGAAGGGACATATATATGTGTAAGTAGATGTGAATAAAAATTATTTTTTAAAGAAAAATAATTTAAAATAAGTGCTCCTAAAAGGTCACAGTGCAGAATTAGGGGGTTTGTTTTTAATCCCCTCTGTGGCAAATGAGAGTGGGGAGAAGAGCCATCTCTCTCTAGTAAAGTATAATTTCTGTGTGCTTCATGGGGTTTCTCAAGGAATGGCAAGCTTAATGTCCTCTGTAAAAGAAGGGGTTGAATGAACACTATAAAATTCCTCCCAGATTTAAAAAATCCTGGTATTTGATGGTTAGGCAAAATATTGCACTAAGAACATGAACAATGCCATTGGTGATGGGTGAGAGGAAGAAAGCAGTACAGTAAAGTGAAAAGTTCTTTAGCTACTATACTCTCACTTGGTCTGCACAGCCCAAAACTTTCCTAACTCCCAGTTTATGGTGCTGCAAAATATTTTATTAATCAAGCTTCTATTTCTATCACTAAATTTCACTATTTCCATGAAAAGCCAAATGAGACTCAACTTTTGAAAATGCCTAGGGCTTGGCAGCACTGTCCGCCACACATGCACAGATTACCTGAGACTATACAAAGGTATCTTCCCTATTGCACGTGCTGACCAAAATTGGTCAGTGGAGACTGAAGATAAAAGAGTACCCCTTACTGCAGAATACAGTAGAAAGCAACTCATCCCTTGATTTTATTTATATATATTTATAAATATATATATTTATTTATATATATTTATAAATATATATATATTTATTTATATATACACACATATATACATATATACACATACATACATACAAGTATGTATGTGTGTATGCATATATGTATATAATATGCACACATGTTTGTATTTTTATATATATACATATATACATGCACCCACATATATATGCAAGTGTATATATGTATACATATACCAACACGTGTGTATATATATATATATATATATCTTCATAAAACAATTTTCTGGGCAGCTAAGTAGCAGCTAGGTAGGTCCTGGAATCAGGAAAACTCACCTTCATGAGTTTAAATCTGGCCTCAGAAATTTACTGGCTGTGTGAACCTAAGCAAGTCACTTAACTCTGCCTTAGTTCTTCATCTGTAAAATGAACTGGAGAAGAAAATGGCAAACTACTTCAGTATCTAAAACTTCAAATGAGATCACAAAGAGTTGAACACAACTGAAATGACTTCACAACAATAAAATAATTTGGGTAGCATATACAAAAAAATAAATCTAGCAAAAGCAACCTAAAAAAGGGAAAAGAATAGGGCATTTGCCAGAGATTTATTATTAATAATGGAATGTCACCTCCTTCTCTCAACCCTACCACATAAGAGGTACAACTTACTAGTTATAGAGACAGAAAGTAAAATAGAAAAAGGAGAGTCACAACCAGCATGTACATTTGCACATCAGTAGTACACATTACTCTCAACTGTGGAAGCCATTTTCATGTTCTTTGTTACAGAGATGGTAACTCAGCTCAACTGTATGAAACATTCAGCATTATGTCAAATGTTAATGCATTTCATTTATCCATTCATTCAACAAACATATACTAAGCACCTACTGCATGCAATGCTCTGTGTAATACATCTGGAGCAATATAAAAAGATCAAGGACAGAGGAGGAAGGAGTTAAACAAAGATGACTCAAATCTATGGACATAGGCAAATTGGAATATGGTGATGCCGTTGACTAGTGATAATAACAATAGTTGGATTTATAATAACACTTCAAAGTTTGAAAAATGCTTTAAATATTTTCTCATTTGTTCTCCACAACAACCCGGTGATGAGAGAGGTATTATTATCTTATTATTATTTATTATTATCTTATTTTATTATTTTTAATTAATAATTAATATTAATAATTAACAATTAATTTTATTATTTTATTATTATTTTAATATTATTATCCCCATTTTACAGATGAAGAAACAGGCTGAGAGAGGGTAAGCAAGTCAGAGCAGTAATATTCAGGTAGGAAATGATTATTTCATTTTGGGATACGCAGAGCTTGAAAGGACAAGGAGATGCCCAGATGGAGATGTCAAATCATCATTTGCTCTAGTCTGGAACTTATGAGATGGAACAGACCTAGAGATGCAGGTTTGAAAATTGTTGGCAAATGCCACTAATTGAAACAGGGCAAAGGAAGGGGGGAGGTGTGGAATGGAAGATATTTGAAGAGGTTATCAAGGTATACCAGCATACCCCATAGGGATATTGTAAAAAACAAAACAAAAACTGACCATTTAAAGTCAAAGAAAGAATAAGGAAGCAAATAAGAATGCCCTATGTGCGGTTCAATTTTTTTTGTTTCATTAGTTGAAATGCCACTCACCCCCCCCCTTTCTCAATTAGAAATTATTTTAAATAATTTTTGAAAGTCCATTTTCCTGTACTTTCAAACCTGGGCTGTTTTCTCAGAGGCTTGTTCTACATCATCAGACTGCAACTCTTGCTGGGAAGGATGAAGATAATGGTAACTCCCACTGAGAGACCGTTCACACCACTCATAATTATGGAGCCATATCACAGTAGTTAGAGAATGAGGGGCGGGGGGAGCGGAGAGGAGGCAGCTGGAGAGGGAGGGAAGAGCAAGGCTAGAGAAATATTCAGCCTCAAAAAAACCTATTCCTTAGTAAAGTCGAATACAGTCTTAGAGGAGGTTTGGCGTGCACATAGTTTGAATACCTTATATGTATTAGTTTAATAAAAACTGATTTGGCAATTCATTTTAATACTCTTTAAATGTTGCTTAATAGAGTTTCTCCCAAATTAGTAATTATTTAACTACAGTTTTAGAACTAATCACTATAGCTTTCTTTTAAAGTCAATTTCACTCCAGCAATTCCAGAGCAAGAGAAAATAGTATTCTAATAATAAACTATGTTTATATTTATTTATACTTTAGAACACCTAAACCATTCCATTAAAATAATCCAGCTCTATGTTGATGTATTTTTCCTACTTCTCTCAAAGATAAATTTAGGTAAACAAAAAGGAATTATTATTCAAAACTTTTAACCATTTACATTGAGAGATTTTTTTCTTTGCAGATCCTATCAACTCTCAAACTCTTTTGAAAGAGTATATATTCCCCATTCAATTAGGGGTTTTTCTACATGTATATTAATGGTATCACTAAATATTGTTTCCTTACCAGTTTCATTTACCAAGCAAAAACAAGGTGAAGTAATTCAATAACAAACACAATTACTATGGCGAACACTGTACTTTAATAACTAAGATCGTTCCATGGGAATAAGGAAAATGGAGGGGCGGGGGGAAGTTTGGAGATTTTACCAAAAATAATGGGATGTAAATAACGATTGGTGGAAACTTTCTAAACATAAAAATCGGATGCATACCACAGTTCTCACCTGCCTGATAACAGAAATCAAGTAGGATTACAAAGTCTTTACCCATTCCTGTCACATTTACAAATATAAATTACTCAAGGAACTAGGTTGCTATTTTTCTTTTTTGCAACATTTTGGCAGGCATGTTTGCCTCTCTTTACTTCTCTTGCAACACAGAGCAGAGAGTTCACATAACAGTGATGGAATGCTGACCCCCCCCCCTCCCCGCAACAACCCTATTTTTTTTTACTTTGCTTAATGAAAATAGGTGTCTTTTTTTGGAAAAAATTTTTTTACTGTCACTAATGGTCTTATGATAATAATCACACTATATAATCTGACACAAGTGCTCTTAAAGAAATTTCTAGTAAAGGACTACAGCCTCGGTGGGAGGTAACTGTCTGAATTATCTTAAACCACTACCTGTCTTCAGCTACAATAGAAAAGGCCTTTAATCAAAATAATCCTTTTTCAAAAGAGCAACTTTTTTCCCTCTGCAATTCACTCATCTTAAAAGAGCACTATAGCTTTTGTGCATAACTTAATTCATTCTTCAAGACAAGTACAAAATTTGTCACTGACATTTAGCGCCAGCCGTAGGCAATGGATAAAATGAACTAGTTAGCAATTTAACCTGTAAAAAAACAGAGTGGGATGAACAATTTTCTGCCATCAAAGCAAATGGCTAACATTTAGCAGGATTTTATTTTTATTTTTCAGCCCATCCCATCTTCAAGAAGAAAGAAGTCAGGCTAACATTTTTTCAGGGTCCTAAATCTTCCTCTCAGTCTATTCCTTTAATGGTTTCAAGTAAATGACTATCCAGAGGATAATTAGGCACTGTGCTGTCGCATCGTGTCAGGTCACAGCTGGATTTAGTCAGCATTAACCTTTGGGGAGAATTGGAATATCAGTATCATTTAAAATTAAAGACGTGTAAGCAGGCATTTCTGGAGATGTTAGAAAAGTAATTGTCTGTAAATTGTTTGACCTTGAGATTTAATTGCATGCACAACACACATTCTAGCAAGAACCCTGGACTGGCTTCATTCTCTTTTACCTCCGCACTTCACTCGACATAGCCCATTAGGCTACCTGTGGCTTTTTCAGTAAAATATTAAAGATCTCCTTCAATATAAAACAAATGCTTTAAAGGCAAAGCTCAATATGCAAAAAAATTAAAGGCCAGTGTGCACTCATCACTCAGATCCCGGTTTTCCTCAATATATGTTTAATGCACATAATGTACGAGAGTCATGTTTAAGAGCTAAGTTTAATTTTCATCCCCCCTCCCTTTTTTTCTGTTAACAAGTTTGCATATTTTGCCTCATTCCCTTTTCCCCTAATGAGACAGCTTATGCTTTCAAAGTCCCTCAAGCTAGGCAGATCTCTCCACTGCTTCCACTGTTAATAATGAAACTTCGTAATTATACAAATCCGAGGTGGCCAATCAGCTTTCCAGGCTGAGCCTTCGGGTACCTCATAAATTATTGATGTGGCACTTGGGCCTGTGAACTTACTTGCTTATATTAGAAGCCTAATTAATATTTAATCACACGTGCAGAGGGCACTTGGAGCTGCACTGTCCCCTGAAAGAAGGGTAAATATAAATGCGCCTGTACATCTATGTAAATCTCATTCAATGGAAAAGAGAAAGTCTTGACATGCATATAGAGAGATCTATGCAATCACTGGCCTTGACAGGGCATCTTATGTTTCGTTGGAACCTAAAGATTTCAGAGAAGTTTATGGAAAGTGTTCTTTCTTTTCTCCCATCCTACAACATAGAAAAGAAAATTAAATCCAGTTATCTAGTGATCTAGATGTCAGTAGAAAAAATCACCTTCCTCCCAGTCCCCTCTGCTCCCAACCTTGCTGTCATCCTCAACTACTCACTATTGCTCACCATCACCATCACCTTCATATCCAATCTGTTGCCAACACGTATGGATGTCACCTTTGCATCACTTGATTATGTCCCCTTCTGTCTTCTGATCCTGACACTACTCTGGCTCAGACCCATATCAGCCCACACCTGGACTGTTGCAATAGCCTGCTGGTAGATCTGCCTTCTTCAAGTCTTTCTCAACTGTAATTCATCTTCAATTCAATCAATGAAGTGATTTCCTCAAAGTGCAGAGTATGACCATGTTATACACACACACACACACACACACACACACACACACTCAATAAATTCCAGTGACTCCCTATCAACTTCAGTATCAAATATAAAATCTCTGTTTCGCATTCAAAGCCCTTTATAGCCTAGCTCTCCCTCCTACTTTTCAATCATCTTACACCTTACTTCCTGCCACATACTCTGATCCAGCGACACTTGCTTCTCTATGAACAAGATCTCTCCTTGGAGGCAGGCACATTCTCTGGTTGTCCCTGGTCTCCTTTAAGTCTCAACAAAATTCCACCTTCTACAGGAAGCCTTTACCAACCAATAATTTATGAGGTACCCAAAGGCTCAGTCTTCTAGTGTCTTCCCTCTGTTAATTGTTTCTATTTATCCTCTATATATTTCATTCATATGTATATATTTGTAAGTCTTATCTATTACGTTGTAAACTATCTCTTGCGTCTTTTTGGCTTAGCACAGTGACTGGTGCTTAATTAAAGCTTACTGACCAACTGGCCATCACTCTAATCAATCAATGAACATTTACTGTGTCTACTATAGGTCCTATACTAGGATAGAAGAAATATAAAGATGACAAAAGAGAAATAGTTCCTGACCTCTAAGAGCTTACAAAAGAAATATTTTTGCAATATCTCTGGAATTCATAATTCCATTGGTGATGGTCATTCCTCTGCTAAGGAAGGCAACATTGTGTAATAGAAATGACACTGTTTCTGGGGTAAGAGGATGTGGATTCAATTCACATTGCCTGTGCTTATCCCCATGTGACCCTGGCTAAGTCACTTTGAACTCCCTGATCCTCAGTTTACTCATCTATAAAGTGAGAAAGTTGAAACAGATGATCTCTGAGGCCCCTTTCATTTCTACATATATGATTCTACAATATTTATTATAACCTCTTTCTGTTTTGCCATATTCTCAGGGGTCTATAATAGCCTTTCATGGGATCTGAATTTTGGTTTCCCTCATTGTGGTTCATAATAATATATATTCATAATATATTAAGATATATAACTCATAATAAAACTAAGATGTTATTTAACTGTTAATATGCTCCTCCCTTTTCCAACTACATATCTGAGTGAGGACAGATTTTTTTCACATACTTCAACCAAAACAACTTATTGCAACAGATGGAATGTAAAAGAGATATGAGAATCCAGCTGTCTTCTATACAGCCAGATATTTTTTAAAATTACAAAAATATGTAAAATGAAGCCATTTCTCCCTTTTTGTTTTAGAAAATACAGTTGTTTTTCATAAAAAGACACCAAATTAACATGCAATAAATGGGTTTTTGTTGTTACTTCAAATGAATTAACAAATATTTTAAAATTTTTATCAGTTTGACTTTATAATATGGTGTTATCAATATAATCCATGTAAATAAAAATCTTTGAAGATCCTCAATAAATTTTAAGAATGTAAAGAGGCCCCAAGACCAAAAAGTCTGAGAACTGCTCTCTTAGCTGATAGACTTTTTGAGCTGCAATAGCTTTTTTGAAAAAATCACCACCTGGTGGTGGAGCTTATGATAATGTCTCAAGAAACCTACCAGGCCACAGCTTGCACTTGAAGTTATTCTAGCTTCATAGGAACAACAAAAGGCATTCTACCACCACAGCCTTCAAGATTGCAAGGTCACTCTGAGCTCAGGGATTTTAGAAAAACATGGAAAGACTTACATGAAATAATGCAGAACAAAATGGGCAGAACCAAGAGAAAATTATAAATAATAAGGGGAACATTGTTTTAAGAACAACTTCAATGTTATTTTGTCTATTAAAAAATACCCAAATTAACTGTAAAAGACAAATAAAGAAAGATCCTTCTGCATTCAGAGAAAGAAATGATGAATCCAAGTAAGTATAGAATATTTTTACAGATAGATATATTTATTTGCATCCAATGATAGCCATCACTAGGTTAAGCTGGAGGGGGAAGAAAAAAAAAGAAAGAAATTTACATGATAACTTTATTATATGTTTAGAAGAAATAGCAAGTTGTACATAATAGATTTGCAGTTTCATAATGAGGGATAGAATAAAGTTTGGCCCAGGATGCTGATCACTTGGTTTGCTAAAAAGGAAATATTCAGCAACAACCTAAATCCTTCAGTGACTTTTCATTGCTCTTCCTATTTGGAAAAGAGACTTAAAAAGTTGTTTCAAACATTATCTTACTCAAAAACAAATGGCAATCTAATGATTAAGTAGAATGAATTTTATCTCTGTAGCACTAAAAAAAAATCTCTCTTATAAAGATTTTTATTATATAAATAATTACATCTGATAAACTGATGGATGTGAGGCACTATATTATATACACACATATATAATATTCAACAGTAAATTTATGACCTCTCTTTCCCTCCCTCTCTCTCTTTGTCCTCCTCTCTCCTTCCCCCTCCTGCACAACAGAGAGATTTACATAGTCATAGATTTACAGTCAAACAAAACATTAATGGGCATCTCGTACAACCCCTTCATTTTACATATAAGGAAACAGGGCCAGAGAAATTAAGTGCCCAATGATCATTATTTAACTTGGCCCTTAGAGGCCAAATCCAACACCATCATTTTACAGATAAGAAAATGAAGTCCCAGAGAATTTAAACGACTTGCCCAAAGACACAGTAAGTAATTTCTGAAGTACTTGGCTTGTCCAGGAGTATCAGATGACTACAAGTTGATAAGAAAAACATTCATCTAGGAAATGCAACAATATTCATGAGTTCCATGCATGTTGCCTGCCCTATGGCTTCAACTTTACCACAATGAGGGAAACCAAAATTCCTGGTGAAGAATAGTTTTACTTTCTCTAGAAAGATCATCTTCCTTTAATGACATCACAAAACCCAATCTAACTCCTCCTTCAAGAGATCCTTTCCTAGGAACAATGGATATAACGATGGTATCTTTCAGAGGCAGTGAAATCTTGGAGACTAACATATTTCAATTGCCATTTTTTGGAAAGTCTTAATTGATGGTTGGAGAAAGATAATGAAGTATAGAGAGAAAGGAGTAAGACAAATTAATTCCTCAAAGACTAAATTTAACTCATCTTGTGAAGAAACAGAGTGAAGAGATTTCTTGAGAGATTCTGGCTAGTATTTGCCTGAATTTTGGGACTATGTTTCCAAAATTGAGAATTCAGCAGTAACTGGGATGATTAGAGGTATTTCTGACTATGATCTTTCTCACAGTACAAATATATATTTATGTTTTTGTTTTGTTGTTTCTTGTGCTGTGAATCAATTGCATAACCAGTAATCTTGACGTTTTGAATTTTAAATCCTTAGAGGATGCAACTGGTTTTGTTTTTTGTCTTCCTTTGCATCCCCAGCGCATAACACATTGTATCCTGGCACATAGTAAGTTCTTAATAAATGCTTTGTCATTTGACTAATTTAAGCCTAGGGTATTAGGATACACATACATATATGTATATGTGTATGTACATATACATGTATATACATATACAGAGAAAGTTAGTTGATATATATTTCAAAAGTCAGTGCAGTTTTAAGCTATTAAAGCTAAAAATTTGGGGAATACTTTGTAAAAATAAAAAATATGTAAGCTTATGGGAAAAGAGATCTCCAGTTTATTTAAAAGATAATATTTAATAAGCTAGGATGGAGAATAGGAGCTAATTGACTGAGAGAGATGTTACAATTTCTGTAATTTATGAGGAAATATCAGTACACATTCGTTGATTTGCCTTAGAACCCAAGATGAAAATTAAGCAAGTTAACAAACTTAATTAAGTAAACTGTAGGGTAGGATTTTCTGTGGTCATCAACTTATATGGTGAACCTCACATCCCACCTGAAAGTGTGTACGCTGCATGTGAGGGTCATCAATCACTAAACTTTGCTATGCTAACAGGGAGATTTGTTGTTCTGTCATGTTCAGCTCTCCATTACCCCATGTGGGGTTTTCTTGACAAAGACACTGGTTTCCATTTCCTTCTCCGGCTCATTTTACAGATGAAGAAACTGAGACAAGCAGGATTAATCGATTTGCCCGGGTGCCCACAACTAGTAAGTATCTGAGGCCAAATTTGATTAGCCTTCCAGACTCCAGGCCTAGCACTCTATCTTCGGTCTATTTTCTATTTTCTATTCCCATCGGATCTATTTCCATCGTTTCAAAGATTTAGAGCTGAAGGAAATACTTGTGACTATCTGTCCAAATACTATGGTTTACACGTGAAGAAATTCATTCCTACAGAAGTGAAGTGACTACAGATTATTGATTCCGAATTACAAAGGTCCCTAGAGGCAAAATAAATCTAATCCCATCATTTTACAGATAAAAAAACTAATACCCAGAAGGAGAGGTGGTTTGTCCAAGATCACACAAATAGGCAAAGGAAGGGCAAGGATTCTAATTCAGGTCCTCTGATGGCAACTTCAGTCCTCTTTTTATTTCATCATTCTGTCTTTCATCTCAAACAATGGGAATAACTCTTTTGCTGGTGGCAGCAGTTCATGAGAGGGGCTGCTATCTTAATGCTTCATAATAACAAGTAATGGTGGCTATGGTGGCAATGGTGAACTCACTGACCTAACACCTTCCCATGTTTGGGAAAGAAGATCATCTTGGATATTCCTATGTAGGCAGTGGAATAGAAACACAGTCCAAGTTGGCTTTGTTACAACTGTAGATCACAGATCTAGAACTGCAAGGCACTCCAGAGGCCATGTAACCTAATCTCATTTTAAAGATAAGAAAACTGAGACCTAGGAAGGCTAAAACATTGACCCAAGCTCATATAGGTAATAAGTATCAGAGGAAAATTTGAACCCACATCAGACCTAGAAAAGAAATAAAGAAAGATTCTCCAGCCTAATGGTAGAACCTCTCTGGAGGATAGTTTAATTGGGTACATAAAGAATTCAGGAGGTATGCTAGATCTAGCTCAAACCAGCTCTTCATTGTTAAATTTTCAGCGTGAGCATGTACATTTCAGAAATCAGTAAATGTTATGTGTCAGGGTTTGGTTTACTGTTTTGTACTGATTGTCTAGAGTAAAAAAAAAAGTACTATAGAAATTGTTAATAATGCAGATGAAACTGACTAATGTGTCCATACATTTAGCAGTACACTCTTCTTTAAGATCTGCCCCATTAGAGAATAAAAATGACAAAGTGCAATAAAACAGATCTTTACTTTTCAAAATATCAGTGCCAATCACTATCATCAAGCTAGTTGATAGGATGTATTTGGGATGTTCAAATTATATACAAAAAGAATATTACCTGGTTTTTGAAATGTTACTCTCTCCAAGGGGAGGAAGCTAACTATGGGGATTATGATGGATTTTTCTCTGATCTATGTTAATAGCAAGATGTTGGTCATAGATTGACCAAATTACTTACTACACAATAAAGTCAGATATTCACTAGGAGAGCTGTTATGTAGAATTAGGTTTCAACATGGTCTAGTTGATATTATTGCTGAAAACAGATAAAGAAGAAACAAAGGGAGTTTCAGTAAGACTTCCACATGACTGTAAAAACCTTTTTATACAATTGGTAGTCTTGTATTCTGAGCAGAGCTGACTGTCCATAACATTTTGATGCAACTACATGATGATATGGTCAATCATATTTGAGGTAAAGTTTTCTTTTCTAAGTCATTCCCATCTCTAGTTGAGTGAAGCAGGAATATATAATAATTTCAACTTTATTCCATTTATTTTAAGCAACCATGCTTGTGGAAAAAAATAAGAGACCTGAAATCTAGTATTAGATTCTCTTTCCAACCTCTCAGAAAATCTATCAACTCAACAAGTTGTATTTCCAAAACCCATAATGATAGAGATGTTTGAATAAACGTTTTGGTTTTGTCTTTCATGTACATCTTCTGATAATGTCCTTTTTGACAAGCACTCACACTCAAAATAACTATTCTGGAAGCACACACTCAGAAAAGTACACACCCTGACCATGAATTGCATTGAAGTAAGGGAAATATTTAGAGTATTAATTAAAAAAAGATAATCTAAATCATTCTATAAACAAATCACAATTTTCATCAGTAATTTAAGGAACTTTATATAGTGAGGTGGTATTTACTAACAATGACCTGAAATACAGCCTCTCTATTGACACTGAGACAGTACTCACTAGTAACATGGTTACTGAGATGGTGATCCCAAGCTGGGCAGAGAGAAGGAATACTTAGGAATACTTAGTCCAACTAAGGGCAGCTAGATGGTGCCATGAATAAAGTTCTAGACTTGGGGTCAGGAAGATTCCTCTTCCCAAGTTTAAATCTGACCTCAGACATGTTTACTAGCTGTGTGACCCTGGGCAAATCACTTAACCCTGTTTGCCTGAGTCATTGCATTTGTAAAATGAGCTGGAGAAGAAAATGGCAAACTACTCTAGTATCTTTGCCAAAAAAACCCCAAAAAGGGGTGTGAGAGTCACATGGAGAGTCACACATGAGAGAACAGCAAATAGACTAAGTTCAAACCATGTAGCAAAGCTATGAAATTCTAGGCAATGAGAGAGATTGACAGACAAACTGAGGGATAGCAATAAAGTGATTCATTTTAAGGCTACACCTACAAAGAAAAAAAACAGGAAGAAACATCAAAATGAGCTTTAAACTATAAGAAAAAATGAAAATCTCTATACAGTCACATTGTAAATAGGACTACAAATCACTTGCTGGTCTTCCAGTCACAGATATAACCACAGCATTTACAAAAGGAGTTAGTACAACATATGCTTGTGAGAATATAGTGCCAATGCAAAATTCACAGCACCAATTGAGTCTATGAATAGGCCGGTATATTCTGAATCACAAAATATAACAGACTCTTCACATGGAAGACAGAACCAAAACATTTATTCAAACACCAGAAAACCAAATCCATCATAGTAACAAAGAAATCCATCATAGCTACCAAGAAGTCTATATACATTATCAGGCCATCCCACAAACAGGCTCCCTTAAGCAAAATGTCCTTCCCTCACTCGTTAGTTGCTGCCTACTTCCTCTGCCCTTCCCAGCTCTGGCTAGTCTGACCAACTTCCTCTCAGATCTGCTTTAGCTCTGCCTCTTCCTGTTCTACCCCTCCTGCTCCACCCCTTCCTGTTCCACCCATTTAGCAAGCTCCTCCTATCAACTGTGACTCAAACTCATGTGATTTAGGTTTCCATGGGACTTAAACTGGTCACATCAGTCTATTAATGAATGAGAAAGCTCTTCCTATTCAATTAAAAATACATTAATTCCATCAAAAATACATTAACAATACAGAGGAAGAATGAGATATCCATATATTAGAAGGAATCTATTTCATATATTTAAGATGAGAAGTAGTGTATTGTCATCACTCAGAATCATGGTTCAGTTCTACCTCAGACAGCCATAGATTTCATGACCCTTGATCTGATATATTAGGGTACTGGTATTAGGGTATGGGTCTTGGAATCAGGAAGATCTAGGTTCATATCTCATCTCAGATACTGGGCAAATCACTGAACTTCTCTGTGCTTTACTTTCCTCATCTGTAAAATGAGGTTGGACTCCACAGCCCATATGGGCTTACAAACCTCTCAGGGGTCCCAGGCAATTCAGTCTACAAGTTACAAAGAATATGCCAACCTACGTTGGTCAATGAAGTTCTTTCTGAGAAGGAGCTCTCTAAACACCAAGGAGATCACCTATTTGGTGTGTATGTGCATGTGTATGTCTGTGTCTGTACATAGGGTGTTCCAAAAGTCTAGACACAGTTATAAACATATGTGTGTCTGTGTCTGTGCATAGGGTGTCCTGAAAGTCTTGGTACAGTTATAAACGTGTGGGTATGTTTGTCTGTGAAGGCAGCTAGATGGTAAAAAAGACAGAACCTGGAGTCAGGAAAAATGTGTCTTCCTTCCTTCCTTCCTTCCTTCCTTCCTTCCTTCCTTCCTTCCTTCCTTCCTTCCTTCCTTCCTTCCTTCCTCCCTCCCTCCCTCCCTCCCTCCCTTCCTTCCTTCCTTCCTTCCTTCCTTCCCTCCCTCCCTCCCTCCTTCCTTCCTTCCTTTCTTTCCTTCTTTCCTAAAACCTTAAATCCAGTGCACTATGAAACCCATAGATTGGACTACAGTAGGTCCCTTCCCAAGGTCCACTTAATGACTGTTTTTGAATCCTCCTGGCTTAGAATGAATGCCAATGGCAACTGTTTCCCTTTGGAACAGCAACCCTGATGGTTTTGCCTTCCCAGCTTGATTTTTTTTCTTTTTCTACTTCAAGGGGCCATCCCTTGTCTACTTCTTATAGAGGCCTATTGCCTGAATGGGCATTACCTCACTCTAAGTGAGTACCTGAAAAGGCCTTAGCCTAAAATGGCCAAGGTTTCCCATTCCATCCTGGGCCATCTCCAGTCATCCTGATGAATATCTGGTCACTGGATCCAGATGGCTCTGGAGGAGAAAGTGAGGCTGGTGACCTGCATAGCCCTCCCTCACCCAAATCAAAGTTCAACTTCAAGTCATGTCATCATTTCCCTGATGTCATGGTCCTTTTCAGAAATGAAGGATAAACACAACAATCTTCCAATATGTGCTAGCTATGTAACCTGGGGCAAGTCACTTGACCTCTATCGACCCTGATTTCTTATTTGTACGATGGGAATAATAAAAGTGCTTGCCTCGCAGAATTGTTGTGAGAATCAAATGAGATAATATTTATAAAGTCTTTTGTAAACCTTAAAGCACTGTTATTAACTGTTATATAAAATACATGTGTGTGTGTATGTATATGTATCCAGATATACCATCCTGTCTCCCCAAGTTCATTATTGAAAGGTAGAAAGGAACTTCCAGACAATTGGATTGTAAGCTCCTTGAGAAGAGCGACTGCCTTTCGCCTTCTTTGTCATCCACAATGCTTAGCACAGTAGGCACTTAGTAAATATTAATTAATTGATTGATTGATTTTATAATCCACCTCAATACCCAGAGGAAAAAGAGACTCATACAAGTTAGCCTTGTCCAAGGTCAAATAGGTAGTACAAAAATATTTGGACAGACATTTTGTAATCTCCTACTAGGTACCAGGCACTGGGCTGGGTGCTAATGATAAAAAAACAAAACAAAACAAAAAAAACAAATAATAAAACAATCCTTGCTATCAAGAATTTTACAGGGGACGAGGTCATTAAATACAAAACAATTAATGAAGAAGAGTCCTAATACATGGGAGAATCAGGAAAGGTACTTTGCAGAAATCTGGTTTCTGGAGGAGGTGATTTTAGGAAGTGAAATTGAAGAGGGAATTTAAGTATATAATAGGCATAGGGAAGAACTAATGCAAAGTCAAGGAGATGGGAGATGCCATTTGTGTGGAACAGAGAGCCTATGTGACCAAACCATAAAATTTGAAAGGGGAGTAATGTCAAATGAGACTGGAAAAATAAGCTGACTGGGTAAAAGTCTTTTAAAAAAAGCAGAGCAAGGATTTGAAGCCAGGTCCTTGGGTTTTCTTTCATATCATTTCATCTCTAGAACACAGTAACAACAGTAAATGTTAGCTGCTGCTACTGATAATGCTGAAGAATAAATCCACAGCCAAATAGTCAATCCATCAGCAACCATTTATTGTGCACCTATGTGCCAGAAACAGGTAACATTAAACCCAAAGTTAATGACCACAGTGGTAATTTCCCAGCAAATTATAATTCTCTCCCAATAAATATTAGGAGTATGGGGCAGGGGCGGGGGTGTGGAACCGGTGGAAATAGAACACAAAAAATCAGTCTTTTCTCTGCCCTTGAGAAAATAAAAGTGAGCTGATTCCCGTATCTAGTAAAAGGCTTTATATTTTGTGATTGGCATACAGTCTCTCGAGCATGCAAAGGACCATAACCTTGACCAAAGTGAGTTTCTGACCCAATTCTCTTTGTGTGGAGCTCTTCCAAAGAAAAGTGGACTGTATTATTCTCAATCTAAAGAGTTTCAATTTTCTAACTTGGAAGCATCAGATCATTTTAGGTGACCCCAACAACCCAGTTTAGATAAAGATATTGGAGATTATCTCTTATCTCAACTCAATAGTATCTTCAAGCAAGGGGTAAATTAGTTTAGGTGAAACCTACTAATGTTGAGAGCATTTATTACTTTTCTAAAATTTATTTTATTTTTAATTTAGGAATAAAACAAGCTTTTCCATGGCAAAAAAAAAATGATTGCATATGAAAATGCAAATATATTATGTACAATTTGCTATTTCTTTTCAATATATAATAAAGTTACTATGGAAATTATTTTTTTTCCTTTTTTCCTTCCTTCCTCCCCCCTCAATGGCTACCATTAGATACAATATGCATATATAAGACATTTATTTCTAAGTCATCTTACCCCATCCTAGCTTTTCTGATCACTACCATTCTTCATTCAACTACCTCCCATTCAGGGAGCCAGAAACTTAATATAGCAGTGATCTAAGAAAGAGACCAGGTAGGCAGAGCCCACCCTGTGTATTAAAAGCCACCAAATGCCCTGGAATGAACAAGTGATGAGATCTTTGCCAAGCTTGGGCTACTTCTTCAAGCAGTCCTGCTATTGGTGTTACTGACATTTTTAGCCCTGATTGGGCAGCTAAGTGGTACTGTGGAGAGAACACTCACTGGATCTGGGATCAGTTTAAATGCCTCCTCATTCACTTCCTAGCTATGTAGCCCTGAGAAAGCCAAACTTAGCTTTTCTCAGCCTCAGTTTCCTCATCTTTAAAATGAGAATAATGATAGCAACTAACTTACAGGGTTGTTTATGTGAAAAGCATCATGCAAAGGTTAAAATGTTATATAAATATTATTATTGTCATTGATTCTGCCTTCACCTTCAGATCCTGATTCAATGTTATCATTGATTAAATTACAGGGGCAGGGAACCTATGGCCTAGAGGCCACATGTGGCCCTCTAGTTCGGCAATTTCAGAACTCTATGAGGTCTGGATTCAGTCAAAGGGCTGCACTTGAGGACCTAGAGGGCCACATATGGCCCCTAGGTCATAGGTTCTCCACCCTTGGATTAAAATAAATCAATATACCCTTGACATTTGGCCTTGTTTGGACTCAGTGCTAATATCAATATCCTCATATACCTTGATCTAACTCTCCCTTTGCCTTTATTTAGCCTTTTGTTATATTCCTTTCTTCTGACCTCAGTACAAGTTGCTGCAACTGAAGTTTCTTCTAACCCTCAATGAGGGAGGTAGTCCCAAACCCATGGCACCTTGTCCCCATAAGATCATTTAGGACCATGGATAACAGCCTGCCATGCTGGATCTCTAATCCTGCAACTATACCCTGGAAAAATAGTATTCAATGGTGGACCCATACACTGAGTTTTGCATCAGAACTGGATTGGATTATAAAGGCTGGAGGAGTTCAGGAAAAATATCCTTGAGCATCATCAAGGACAAACTTCCAGACTGGTCTCATTTGAGAGGACTATGATTTGTTTCATACCACCAAGCTTGTCATTATATAAAATAACAGTCAGACATGTTGCTCATTTTTTCCTTAAAAATTAAAATAGTACCATATCAGAGGCTGAGAAGATAACCTATAAAACAAGCTTTGATATCAATGTCTGAAGGAAAAAGTGAAACCTTATCGGAGATTTAATGTTTGCTCTATTTTAAAAGCCATAAGTCACCTGCCTTTGTGTCATCTGAAGAAATGTTTCTCAGGCCTTTACAAATGCTTACTTTACCAAAAGATAGCTAGAATGAAGACGAACAACAATAGACAGACAGAAAGACAGAAAGACAGACAGACAGACAGACAGACAGACAGACAGACAGACAGACAGACAGATAGATAGATAGATAGATAGATAGATAGATAGATAGATAGATAGATAGATAGATGGATGGATGGATGGATGGGTGGATAGATGACTAAATGAACAAGGACTATATATGAGCAAAGTTAGGTCCTGTGCAATTAAAATTCTGGGTTCTACTCCGTAGGTCACTTATTAGCAGTGATAATAATGAGCAAACCTAAGAAATCCCATTTCCTAACTCTCATCCATTCAACAAATATTTATTGAAGTCTAACTTCAGGAGAGATATTTTGCAGTAAGGAAAGAGGAATAAAACATGGTAACTGTCCTCACAGAGAAGACAGTCTAATTATGGGGAGGGGTCACGCACACAAAATAATAGAAGGTAGAAGGCCAAGGAGTCATCAATTAGGTATAATGTGCTAGGGAAATTCAGAGGGAGAAAGAATTACTTGTGGCTGAGGAAATCGGGGAAAACACGATTGTTGATATTAGGAGGCAGCATGGTGCAATGTCTCAAGTACTGGATTTAATAAAATCAGAGGCCCTTGGTTCAAATCCTAATCTGACCTTGAGTAAGTCACTTAACTTGGGTCTCAGTCTTCTCTTCTTAAAATAAAAAGGTTGCTAAGAGATGCTAAGACAGTGGCTTGTATTTCTTTATTAGCCCTAATAATGTAGACCTAGTATTCTAAACAGTGTGCACTCAATCACAGCTGGTTAATTGCTATATAAATTACTTATAACAGTTTATATTATTAAAGAAAAATATTTAATGGAGGGAAATGGTGATAATAATCTTGTAATTGCAAAGAAAAAAGCCATAGTTCTGTCCTCAGCCTCTTCTTTCTTGCTTTTTCTCTCTCTCCACAATATCACTTATTTACAAGACTTCAATTATCAAATCTGTGCCAAGATATGAATATGAACTGGGCCTACTGGTTTAGTAAACTGGTTTAGTTTACTGGTTTTGTAAATTCCTATGTAAATTCAGGTCTGCACCTTCTCTGTAGTCTGTAGTCTTAGAGAGCTGCCAAGAGCACTGAGAGATTGTGTCTTGCCTGGAACCATATGCCAATACTTGTTCCAGGAATGACTTTCAGTCCATATCTTCCTGACTTCAGGATTTTGGTCCAGTATGTAACACTACCTCTACCTATACCAATGACAAATCACATCACAAATCTTGACTACTCCCCAGAACTCTAGCCCTGCATTTCCAACTGCTTACTGCGTATTCATTCAGTATCACAAACTGAAAATATTGGGGACTGAATTTATACTATTTCCCTTCAAAAACCTACTTTCCCCCTAACTTCCCTTCTCCTTACTTGTTTTTTTTTTTTCTAAATGACACAGCTATTCTATGGCTCAGATCCTTATAGTTATTCTTGAATTTTCATTCTCCCTCATCATTCTTCTCCCACATTCAGTAAATCACATACTCCTTCCAAAACTACCTAAGCATTATCTCTGGCATACATCCTATTTTTTCAGAATCTACTGCCACCATCCTAGCTCAGGTCCTCAGCCTCTCTTGCTTGGACCTTTTCACAGACCATTTTTACTTCTATTCCTCTTTAATTTGTCCCTGTCCAAGAGATCTTCTAAATTCAGACATGACTATATCACCGCTCTTCTCTGAAACCTTCAGTGGATTCCTATTTCCTTCCAAATAAAATTAAAATGTTATGTGGCATTCAAGGATGTCCATAATCTGACTCTAATTAACCTTTCCAGTTTTATCTCAAATTATTTCCTTCCAACCAAATTGATCTACTTGTAACTTCCCTACACAAATCTGCCCTTTTCTGTCTCCCTACATCCAAGATCAGGACTCTATCCACTAAATGCCCCATCCCTGTAGCCTCCCTATGCATTTCTACTCTCATCTCTGTCCGCACATCTCCTTCTCCAGGGCACAGATCAAGTGTCCCCATCTCTATCACACCAGTCATGACCCCTACACCTAACAGTCAGACCTTTAATCCTATAAGCCTCAGACACTTGCTAGCTGTGTGACATTAAGCAAGTCACTTAACCCTGTTTGCCTTTGCTTCCTTGTCTGTAAAATGAGCTGGAATAGGAAATGGCAAACCACCCTAGTATCACTGCCAAAACAAACAAACAAACCCTTAAATAGGGTCACAAAGAGTGTGTGTGCTTGTCCTTCATTGCCAAAGAAGATCATGCCATCAGAGAAATAATGACATGACATGCACTTGACTTTGTTTTGAGTGAGGGAGGGCTATGCAGGTCACCAGCCTCACTTCTCCTCCACAGTTATCTGAATCCAGTGACCAGATATTCATCAGAAGGACTGGAGATGACCCAGGATGAGGCAATTGGGGTTAAGTGACCTCCCCAAGGTCACACAGCTAGCGAGTATCAAGTATCTAAGAAGATATTTGAACTCAAGTCCTCCTGATTTCTGCACTGGTGCTCTATCCACTGCACCACCTAGCTGCCCCAGATTGTTTTAGATAATTTGCATCATGAACCTATTCCATTAGCATATATAATTCAATATATTTCAGACATAATTCAATCAATAAGCATTTTACATACCTACTATGTGCCAGGCACTTTGCTAGTCACTGAGAATACAAACATAATGAGACAGTCTTGGTCCTCAAGAAGGTTACATTCTACTAATGCAGAGATGGAAACTATTCATAGATGCATAGAAGAAATATACAAAATAAAAGCAAAATTAATTCTGAGAGGTTGTAGGTAGAGGTTCCAAAATGCACAGGTGATGGATTCAAGACATGAGAAACAGCCTGAGCTAAGGGCTGGAGGTGGAAGCTATTATATTATGTATAATGAATAGCAAGAATGGCTGGATCACAATGTATAAGGGGAAATAGTATGTGAATAGCCTGGAAAGATGAACTGATGCCAGACAATGAAGAACTTCAAATGCTGAACAGAGAAACTTTATTTTATTTTATTTTATTTTATTTTATCATAGAGAGACACTGAAGTTTCTCGACTAGAGGAGTAACATGGTCAGATTTACACTTGAGATTATCAATTTGGTAGCTGTCTGGAGTGAAAACTGGAAACAGAAAAGTCAGTAAAAGACCATAGCTCCCTTTTATAACAGTTCAGCCAAAAGTATATGGGTCTGGAGTAAATTGGTTGTAGTACAAAGAGAAAAGGGGAGATGTCAGAGACACTGTGGAAATAGAATCAGTCAGATTCAATTAGCAGCCAACTGGATATGAGGAGGTAGGGTAGTGAGGGAGAGTAAACAGTTAAGGATGTCTCCTGGGTTGTGAACTTGGGTGAAAACCATAGGGAAGAATGGAAGAGAGCCAAGTGTTAGGGGGAAGGATAATGAGTTCAATTTTAGACATGTTGAGTTTGATGTGATCATAGAATACTCAGGTGGGAATGTCCAACAGATGGTTGCAGATGCATCATGTACTAGAGCACAAGAGAAAGACAAGGGCTAGATATGTAAAAGTGGCGGCCATCTGTACAGAGATAAATTCATAGAAATGATGAGATCTTTAAGAGAGAGTGTAGAGAGAGAGAGAAGAGAAGGCACAGGCATACACTCATGCATAGAAAGTGGGATATAGATAATAATCCTGCAAAGGAAACTGGAAAGGACAAAGACAGATAGGAAGAGAAGAAAACAGAAAATCTAGAGAAGAAAATATATTAATTTTTTATTGTTTTTCCATTGAGTATGTGATATATAAGATATAGGGGGAATTAATATAAATATAAAAGACTAAGAGCTATTTTCCACTAGATAATGGTGCAGCCAAAAGAGCCAAGAACAAGTAGAAGGGTTGGCATTAACAAAGACAAAGCCCACTTCATCTTCCAGGATTGAAACAAAGGATGGCAGAGCAGGGAAGGAAGGTTGAGGTTGAAATGATCTGAATTGTGAAACTGGGGAAGAAAAGATATGCAGGAAGAATGGCTTTGTTTTGTTTATAATGAAGCATGAGATAAGGTCTTCTTTTGGAGTTGGGAGTAGAGGAAAGATCAAGTAACATAGGTAGCTTGAGAAGAAAATAGAAACCTTGGACAGTTCAATAGAGCACTGATCAAGGAAGAATAAAAGTGATGTACATCAGTAAAAGCCTAATTGGGATTAGATAACATATATTTGTCATGGAGTCAAACAATACAATCATAAAACCTCCTCTGGTGATGTTCTGCATCTCTTATACTGAAATAAAGAAGGTTTGTGGTCATAGTAGTCTAGGATTAGAGTTTAGAAAAGGATAAGTACGGATATGACAAGGAAGCAAGGTAGTAAAGGGAGAGGATAGAATTGATTTAGTTGATTAACTAAAGGGCAAAGATTTTGAAGGGAGATGGTAAAGTTGGAACAAGAGTGAAAAAAGTGCAGCCTGTGAACTCAGAGAGGGACCATAGGATGCAGTAAAGATTTTGGAGAATCTCAAAGAAGAGAGAGCTAACTAAGGGGGACAGGGAGAGGTCCTGGATGTGACAGTGAAGAACAGGAAACAAACCTTTTCCCCTTCTTGGCTCCGAGTTGGAAGGCATGAGAGAAGGTAAGTCGAGCACTGGAGTGGCTGACTAAGGTTACAGTATCTTGGGCAAAGGGGTAGTTTTCCATAATTGCAAGAAGATGGGAGAAACATAAACAGAAAATATTTCCTATGAAGAGCATTTTGTTAACAACATGGCAAGGAGGACACAATGGAAAGAGAGGATAGAAGGATATAGGAGTGCAGAAGGGGTAAGGTTGACAGGGATGCATAAGACAGAAAAGAGCATAGTTGCCAAAGAAGACATTTCCATGTAGACTACCTACAATTCTAAATCACTGAAAAAGAAGGAGTGACATCTTAAGAGCAAAGGTAGGGCAAATGGTAATATGCACTGGCTAGCTAGGACCTGGTTCTATGTGGGGGTTAGTGGGTAGATGGAAAAGAGCTGCCCTCTAGAACCTGTCTATGGAAAATGGAAATATGGTTGCTTTATTCACACTTAAGACAATCACCAGGGCAGTACTGCCAAAGGGCCAGCTCCAAAGCTGAATTTATTTCTTTAGGGTCCTTTGTCCTAGTGGTGAGGGGTAGCAAGACAAATGGCAAGAAACCTGTACTGGCTAGGGCCTGTACCTTAGCAGCAGTTGGAAGCTAGATAGGATGAGGCCATAGTGCACAAAATATAGTTCTTGCTAAGAATTTCACAGGACTTCGCAGGTCTTGGTTCATGACCAATAGTCAGAATTTCTCCACTCTGATAGGACTTCTAATAGATATATAACTCTGATCAAGGCCCTTCACCTAAGATTCCATATCCTTGTCTTAAATCTTACCACTATCACATGGAAACACGGAAAAAGCACTGGATCTTGAACCAGAATGTTTCTTCTCAAGTCCTACTGGAAGGAGGGGGTACCTGGGAGAAGGAGAGAAGGAAATAAGGCCAATTCTCTGTACTCCTAGTCCAATTTTAGGTCAGAGCAGATCCCAGTCCTTCAATAAGCAAGCCCAGGAAAGATGAAGATCCAAAGCTCTTCTGAGCCATGTAAGAGGCAAGCAAAGTAGGATCTTTTGTTGTTTTTGTTTTAGTATAAAGTGCCTCTGATGGAATAATGTGATTAAGGAAGATCTTCCCCACCTATTAAGGGCCTGGGGAGATTTGTAGGAAGGCCCACACCTTTTGTTAATGAGGCACTGGCTCTCAAGGGTTGTGATGCTCTCTGGCTCCAAAAAGTCTATAAAGACTCAGAGATGAGGTTTTACTTTGGGGCTTAGTTTTTGGAAGAAGGTTTGTGTGCTAGATGAGACTCTGGGAAGCTGATAAGCAGCCTCCTGGCTTTGTAAACCCAGATATTGGTGATTCCTTCTCTGGTAACTATGTATATATGTAAAAGTCAGACAACTGGAAGTCATTCTGTAGGTCTTTATTTTTCTTCTTGTATTTTTCTCTATTGGTGAATGATATATGTGCTTGATTATAGGAGATTGTTAACCCCTCAAAAGTTGCCTTTCCTTTTAGAAAAGTAGATCAAAGAACCTGTGATAGCAGGCACCCCTGTGTATGTCAGTATCTCATCATGTACTAATGCAGGCCACCAGAAGGAAAGGAGAAAAAAGTAGAATTAGAGCCATTAAGCTCCTACTCTATTCTAAGCTAGAAGAAAAGACTGAAAAAAGAAAAATACAGAACCTCCAAGCTCCTACTCACTGACTGCCAGTCTATAAAGTGAATTGGGTATTTTAAGAGGATTGCACAATGCCAATTATTTGTACTTCATCCCAAGATTCTAACAGCACTAATTACAGTCAGTGGACCTTCTTAAATCTCTCCTTAGTCATTTACTACCTGAGCGACTTTGGGGAAGTGACAAACTCAACGGGTCTCAATTTCCTCCTCCATAAAATGAGGGGGTTGAAGTGGATGGCCTCAAATGTCCCTTTTGGATCCAAATTTGTCATCCTATAATGGTCTCCTCATTTCAGAAATAAAACAGAAGAGCATACATGAGCAAGCAATGACCCTTGCGTGCTTTTTTCAACATTTCTTTCACTAAGGGAGTAAACTCAAAAAGGAATCTTTTCACTCTGGTGTCCCAAGAAGTCAGAGAGACAGTATATGTGCTACCATGTAGAGTCTGAGTTTCAGGGATGGAAGAGAAATAAAGACCTCTTTTACACTGACACTATTTAAACATAATGCAACTTTTCAAATTATTAATGTAAAGCATAATAAAAGTTACCAAATTGTCCTTGGATTCTGAAAAATGCCCTGTAGTACTTTGGAACCAATCTGTTCAGAAATCCGATCCTGAATCTGCTCTGCATGCAGCCTGCAAAGCCTAGAATAGGTTAATGAAATGCATGCATGGAATGAAAAACCAAATTATAAGTGGTAATTCAGGCACTAACCCTTCTTGAAGCTGTGGAAAAAATAGGAAAATAAAGCTAATCTTATTTCATTTTTCTTTACATACTCAAAATGTCACCTCATAAATCCCATTTTCTGTTTCCATAAAGAACCTGTATTAGAACTATTGTTTATTAAAAGTTCTGCTGCTATATGGATAACTTCTTTTTTAAAAAAAAATTCTTTCCCTCAAATTGGTAATATCTCCACATAGCCAATGATTTTTCATTCATGGTAAAAAAAAAAAATCTAATTTAAATTCTTCTCTTCATTTCTCCACAATCCAGCTTGCTGCACTATGTAAAGGAACTATGTAAATATCAGGACCTTGAACTTTGGTGCAAGAACTTTCCTCAAAATGTATTTTATATAAACCACAAACAAGACAGAGAAATAATCTTAAACACTGTGCATCTAGCAAATAGCATGTTTCAGTATTTCTTTGAGGGTTCCCAGACAACTCAGGTTTTTTTCCTCTCTCCTTTTTTTGTTCAGCTTTGTACTACAGAATCTGTGAATGCTCTTATAAAATAAATAAATCATGGATTCAATTTTTAAAACTCCTTTATTAAAAATATTCCAGGATAAGCCAAAAATTTGATGTTTTATGATTTATACATTTGCTTTCATATATAAATATGTAAGATATTATTATGTATTTTGCCTTACTATAAAGTAAATGGCTATGTTTGAAATTTAAAAGTGTCATTATTGTGAGTGGTTTGTCATATAAAAGGAAGAGCATCCTTGGGAGTTAAGAAACTAAGGTGGTGAGTAGAGAAAGTATCTTTTCCCTTCAAGAATGTTACCCCAGGATACTGACAGAGTTTAATTGTAACTATCTGGTAGTAGTCAATCTCAGAGAGTCTAGACCTGCCAGAGTGAGGGAAGGTTGGAATGTGCAAGCCACATACTATATCAATGCCCTATCCACTGTTCCATTGTGGGTGTAGTTATCTCCCCCATTAGAATGTTAAGTTCCTGGAAATAGGAATGAATTCCTTCTTTGTATTTGTATCCTTAGCATCTAGCATAAAGCCTAGCATAGATTAGTCACTTAATAAAGGCCTATTGATTAATTAATTCTAAATATCTGAACATGATATGTTTAGAGTTGGAAGACAGCTTAAAATACATGTTGTTCAACCTCCTCCTCATTTTAAATATGAGGAAACTGAGGCCCAGGAAAGTGAAATGACTTGACCATGGTCACATAGGCAAATAAGTGAAAGAGATTTGATTCCAAATTCAGTACTGTTTTGCTCTGTACTTAATTGCTTCCCTATGTCTTGGGACAAATGGTGTATATAGCTAAATATATCAACATTTTAAATGCATACTAAAGGAGATAAATCCATAAAATCTACATTGATTAAATATCACATATGTATATGTTAACATTTAAAATGATAGAAAAAATTGATGAAAATTAACAATGTTGATATAATAACAGCTAATATTCAAATAGCACTTTAAGGTTTGCAAATTGCTTTACAAATATCTCATTTGATCCTTACAACCACTCTAGGTAGTCAGTATGTTATTATTACCTCCATCTTACAGAAAGCAAAACTGAGGCTGTCAGAAGTTCAGTGACTAGCCCAAGGTCACACATAGCTAGTAAGTATCTGAAGTTAAATTCAAATCCAGGCCTTTCTGACTCTAGGTTTCATACTGTATCCCATGAGTCATCTTACTGTCTATATTCCACACAACTTCTTTTGAAATACAGGTCCAAATTCCTGAAAACTGTTCTTGGAATAAAGTATACATACTCAAACTCTCATTAAAGAGTCTCTTCTCCTTTCCTCCTTGAGATAACAATAGAAGCATACCTGTCCAACATGGATCTATGTTGCCCCTTAACTTTCATCATAATTCTGAGAAGGGCAAAAAAAATGGTAATCTTTTATTCTCAGTTTAGGAATGATCCCAATGACAGTTAATAGAACATCAGGAATGAACTGTGTTTCTCTGTCTGTATATATTACTAACTTCTCATGAATTACAATACAAAACAGAAATGAATTTTTCAATAATATACCACTGCTTTAAATAGAGTGTCTAAAATGTTCTGATCCAAAGAGAATGTATATACTGGGCTTATACCCCAAGGAAGTCACTGAAAAGTAGAAAGTGCCCACATGCACCAAATATTTACACAACATATTTTGTGGCAGCAAAGAACTAGAAACAATCTAGGTGCCCATCATTTCACAAATGACTAAATAAATTGTGGTATACTGATAAGATGGAATATTGCTCTGCTGTAAGAAATAAAGAATGTGATGGATACAGAGAAATATGGAAAGATCTACATGAACTGAGGCAGAGTAGAGTAAGCAGAGCCAAGAAAACCTACACAACAACTACAGCAATGCAAATGTAAAGAACAAGCATAAAAAAATCAAAAATGAATATTGGGATATAACAGAGAACAAGTTTGACTCCAAAGGAGAAGTCAGAAAAGACATCTGCTCTTAGTGCTTTGCAAAATTAGGAAGTCCACGCCGGTGTGGAATAATGCATGTATTTTCAGACTTTTTTAATATATTCAACCTGTTTGAGTTTTTTTCCTTTCCTTCTTTTTCTTTTTTTCTTTAAAAACCATGGTTATATGAAAGGGTAGATCCTGGAAGAATCCTGATGATGTAAAAAGCAAAATATTTGAATAAAAATTTTATTGAAAAAAATCCTCTGCTTCCAAACCATAATTTCAGAGGTATATGTATCAGCAAGTAGGCTCAGCTTTACTTTATACAAGTATGGTCAATGCTTAACTCCTTCTAAATGAGTTGAGTTTTACAAAATATTTTGGTTGTGTCAGTACTGTGGAGAATCTCCTTCAAAGGGCTTTAGAATTATCTGCACAGTGCTTAATGAGTATTTTAATTGTAGGACCTTTAATACTAGCACCTTTAGTACTTAGCAAAATACAATGTCAATACTTTAAGCTAAGAAAAAAAGCCACATCATTCAACTTTATTTTTCTTTTAAATAACATTCTAGCTTAAAGCCTAAGAGGTTTATTTTTAAACTTCTGAGGGCTAAAGAATAGCTAGAGATTGAAAATCATTTAGGAAAAAAAACCTAATGCAATCCATAGTGAATGGCCTTTTGGGTAGGTAGTTTGAATGTTCCTACTGTGCTGCTAAGCATCTGCATATTAATAAGTAAATGCATTTAACGAAAGGGAGCAGTCCAAAGCAATACAGTTAACATAGGCTTTAGTGACTGGATCACAGCAAATGCATCATTTGTGTAAAGGGAGGTTGGGCTTTTAAACCACAGCTGGGGAACTGCAGCAGAAAAGGTAAAGGAAGGCAATACAGAACCCATACAAAGCCACTGCAGGAACCTTAATTCTACAGTGTCAGGATCTCCTTTAAAAGGAAAAGACTTTTAAAAAAATGACTTTTTTTTTTTTTAAGTCAGTCATTTCAACACAGGACTGTGCTCTGGGGGAGGGGTGAGGAAAAAAGGCAGATATATATCATCTTTATTTTATCCCTTTGCAATACATGCTTTGGTTCTTTTTAAAACATATAGATAATATTTGTATGGCTTTGAGTCTTTTTGCACTATGATATTTTTAGTGAAGTCATTCAAAAAAAACTCTAAGCTATTATTTACATTTTTCAGTGTGCCATGGCATTTTTAATATGATCAGGTTCAAGTGCCATGTGTAGTCAATTGAACTCTCAATTACCATAGCACAGGATGGTGGTGCAACTTACCCAGCCTAAGGAATAATCTTAATTTAGCTGTACAATGATTGTAATCAGTTTGTTTTAATGTCTTATAACCAGCAATAGCTACTGGAAAGATCATCTATTCATTAAGTAATCAAGCTAGTTTCAAACTTTTTAATTTTCCTAGATAAACCAAAAAGTAGGTAAGCTATCCACAGATAATTAAGAATCAGTACCAATAATAGCTAGCATTCATATAGTGCTTTGAAGTTTGAAAGCACTTCACAAAATTATCTCATTTTATCCTCACACAACCCTGGGCAATAAATACACTATTAATATCCCCATTTCAGAGATAAAGAAACTGAGGCTGCAGAGGTTGAATGACTTGCCCAGAGTCATAGAAGTAATAAGAGTCTGAAGCAGGATTTCAACTCAGGCCTTTCCTGACTCCAAGTCCAATGCTCTAGCTACTGCACTACCTATGCATCCCATTCAATATGTGGGACAAGAGGAAAACACATTGATTACCTACTAAAGTCATCAGCAAGTATCATTTTTCCATTTTATTGTGGTTTTCATACACAGCTTTAACCCTCCCTGCAAACGACCTTGTTCTTACACTGATCTCTAAGAGTTAGCTAAAGTTTTAAGGAAATATTCTGGGTATTTTCAAATTTGCCTTTTTCTGGATACAGGTACTCTCCAAAATGCTTCTTAATTTTCTTTTCCATTTTAAAGCATGGCATTTTTCTAAATGAGCAATGATCTCATAATTAATTTAGATGTGTGAATGTGATAAGCTTGTTCAAAGTAATGTCAGTACTTGAGTTGCTTCAGAAACTGAGTAAAACCAATAGCAAAAAATAAAAATAAAAGAACTGAGGACTGCTCTGTGTCTGGCTGAACTTCAGTGACAGCATAATGCAGAAGACTTAGGGCTCCCTTTCTCCTAGTTCACTCTCATTTGAACCTTCTCTTCATGAAGCCAAGAGATCTCACTATCATAGTCTCTGAGATGCAATGGGAATATCTTGTTCATTAATATTCTACAGAATTACCCCTGTTGAGGATAAATGGGAGTCATCATCAAATCTAGCTTCAAGAAATGAGTAAAGGCCCTTGTCATTTATGACAACAAGAAAAATGGTTTTAAAGTCATATTTGCTTCTGTATAGCATTTTTTTTCATTACAGGGATCTCACCCGTCAAGGTATCAGTGACACATGTGGCTCACTGGAAGAGTCAAAATTATTATGATGTTGTTGCAGAAAGATTATTTGATAAACCTCTTGAGTGTTTTCTTCTCTTGAAGAATAACAATATTTAATATCTTTTGAGGGAAAAAATGTGAATTTCAAAATAAAAATAGGAAATTTCCAACAAAATCAGGAAAAATGAAAGATTCCTCTAACAACTTAAATTGAGTCACACATTCACAATTTGAACCAAAAAGGATTGCTTTGGGAAAGCTTCTGTTTTAAGTCATTCCCTTAAACATATTTTGCAGTAATATTCCAATAAGGACCCTAGGAAATGTCAGGAGAAAAAAATAAAGAATAACCAACATTAATGTCATTTCTGCACAATCAATGGTTTAAGAAGTATACAGGAATCTAAAATGGTCATTATAAGTCTGATCAACTGTTTCTTATACATGTTAAGTTCATTCTGCAAACATAAATAGTTTACTTTCAAAGGACTAACAAAATCCTTTTCCATATATTTGACATTTCCACAGAAAAGGCCATTTTTTATTCTATAGTTTAATCTTTACCTCTCACAACATTGCCCTTTCTAATTCCAGTAAATCTACGTATATAGAACAAAAACTTCCCAAAAGTTTACCACGGAACAAAATTAAGACTGTGTAAACAGGCAGCTGTAACTATAACTCTTTTGGTATCTCAGTTAAAGGAGATAGTATCTTACAGTGGAAAGAGGACTGGCTCTAGAGGCAGAGATTCTGAATTCAAATCTTATCCCTGCTGTTTACAGCCTGTGGGAATTTGAGCAAATGATTTAATTACCCTAGACCTCAATTTCTTAATCTGTAAAATGAAAGTTGTTTGGGATGGTCTCTGACGTTCCTTCCAACCTAGTACGATTTCCTTGATTTTATAAGAAAACAAAGTACTGATTTAAACTAGAAGATAATTGCAAGGCAAGACTACTTCTAATTAGCTTTCATGAGGTATTACATTTTATGGGGTTATCTCATTTTACCACATAATAGTGAAAAAACTATTCAGCAGAATAGGCATAGTGTTATTTTCTTTAAAAAGTAAAATATTTAAATCCTGTTCCTGTTTTTTTGTTTTATTTTGTTCTTACCATGGATTGTTTTAAATCATTTATTTTCTTCTTTGAATTCTCAATCATTGACTTGAACACAATATTAAGTAAAAAATAAAACAGTTCTACTGCCTGAAACGCTCCTGAATAAAGAGAAAATTATTTTTGGATTTTCCTCTTGATCAGATATGAAATATTCTCAGACGCCACCTCCATAATTTGATAAAAAGCTTGATATCCCCAAATGAAAATAGGACTCAGCACTTTCATTTTTCTGTCTCTAAAGGAACCTAGGTAAACTGATCTTTTTTTTTAAATGAAAATCTCAGGCATAAAGGTGGCAGTAATGAAGCAAACTTAAATATGCGCTGACCTTTGAAATGAACTGAGATCCTTGTTGTTTGTCCAAAGCTGTGGTACTGTCTCCATCTATTTCTACAGCAAAAAAGAAAGAAAGAAAGAAATGAAAGAAAAGAAAAGAAATGAAAAGAAAGAAGGAAGAGAAAGAAAGAAAAAGGAAAAGAAGAAAAAAAAGATTCAGGGGTTGGAGCTGCTCTGCTCTCTGGTGGAGGCTGAGGGGCATCGCTGCCAATGCAGACATGAATAAAAACAGCCCAATGCATGGTCCCCGACCTGAAACAGGAAAAATAAATCCATCGGAGGCAAAATTGAAGCCCCTATTTGTATTTACCTTAAGGATCTTTAGCAAAGCAAGCCATAAAGAGGGTTTGATTCTCTGAGAATGACCTGTTTTAAAAGACTGATTTTAAGAAGTTGGGAGGAGGCATTGGAAGAAGACACAGGAGAAGAAATCCAAAAAATACAGTTATTGAAGCTAACAGAGCATAAAAAGGCTCTACTAAAGTTATTATAAACAGCACATTACAGACAATATACTTTTCCAATTAAGCCTGCGGTGTGAGCTTGAAGAACTAGAAATACAAGCATTTACACTTTTTGTTATGTAGGATGCCAGGTGTAACCGCATTTGATTTAAGACAAATCAGTGGTTGCCTGATATATTTGCAATACACTAGCAAATCATAGGATTCAGCCAAAGAATGCCAAAGGAAAAAAAACACCAGATTAGGAGTTCTGAGACATGACTTCGAGACATGGCTTCTAGACCTGGTTCTGCTACCAACTATGTATGACCTTGGACAAATGATATAACTTTGTTGGGCCTCAGTTTCCTAATAAGTGAAATAGGGATCAAAGGATTTAGAGCTGGCAGGAATTCCACATATCATTCAGTCCAACCCCCTCATTTTCATAAGGGGAAACTGAGACCAGAGAGCTTAAGTGACTTTCCCAAAATCACATTGTTAGTAACAGGAAGAAGGTTAGAATTAGGTTCTCCCAATTCGAATCTGGTACACTTTTGACTATACTGTGTTGACAAGACTACTTTAGCTATTTCATCTAGTTGTAAGATAACCTCAATATTAATTGAGATGGTGTAAGTAAAATACTTTGAATTATAAAATACTATGTAAATCTAAATTACAGTGATGGAGATCTCTGGTTAAGGTGAGTTTACAATTTCCTTTACATTCTCTTTTAGAATCTATGAACATTATTTTAGAACCATGAAATTTTTTCTTCTCCTGAACCTGAGTACCACTTATAATTTTGGCATATGTCCTCTTGTTCTAGCTTCAGTGAGGAGGAAGGTCACCATCAAATTCAGTCAACAAAAAAAGATTGTGTTCTTCATATTGTAAAAGGCTCCATGAAAGATTAAAAAGGCAGGGGGCAGGAGACTTGCTCTTTATATTCAAGGATTTTATAGTCTGGTAAGACAAGAGAGACACTCAAGACACTTAGAAAATATGATGAGACAACATATAATCAATTATTAGACTATATGGTTACACATTAAAAATGTTTCATGGTAGTATAAAATACCAGTTTTGGAACAATACCAGAGAGCTGCTTTCCACTCTTAATATCCATTGGAATTCTCAGAGAAGGTGAAAGCATTTATTTTTATAATTGGAAATTAAACTCACCAGTACAGGCAAGATGATTCTAAAAATTAGCCACATTATTGAAAGAATAAAATGTTTAAAATATAATCTTAATTACTTCTGCTCTTTATTAAGCTGAAATTTTGATTTAAGTTATGACTTGTAGAGGGAGAAATTATGAGAAACCTATCCATAGAGGAGTGATATTTTTAAGCATCTAAAAGGAAAAACAAAATGTTCAGGGCAATTCTAAGGTACAAGTGAGTCTGAAACCTTTTGGAATATTTCATTCTTTCATTCGGTAAACTTTGGATTTCAGTTGCATATCCCAGAAGTCACATCTCTGCAAATGAGTAAATAATACAGGCACCGTTTTTTAAAAGTGCCTTGTTGTACCTAAGTGCACTGCAGGACATCTGGCACGTTTCATCCTGAAATGATGTTTATACACAGAAACCCCATCAGTGGAAGATGTATTGAAAAGCTGGAGGTCTATTAAGGGAGTATGGGACAGCTGCATACGTTCTGTAATCTGTATACGGCCATGGAAATGACACACCGATACCCCATCTGTGGCTTTGGTTCATAGATCTTTGAATAAGAATTTTAGAATAACCTTCACTCGTTAAGGGAAAGAAGAATGCTAAACGCAGATCTAGTATTGATAGGGTCATACATAAAACTCTGTCGGTGCTACCATGTCACATGATTTAAAATGTCCTTGAACGGGATTTCTATACTTTTAATATACACCGAGAGAACTCAAATATGTGTTCCTCCCTTTTTAAGTGGCCTGAAATATTTTTTAACAGGTGAGCTGTGCACCGTCCTTTAGGTAACAATTAGAAAGCAGGTTTAGAACTCATAAAAGTCCTTGAGCTCAGAACAGTTGGGGCAGATGTTGCTCAAACTCCCCCATTCAGTGCTGCCAAGTTTTTCAGTCTGGCCCTACAATACCCCTGTTATTCAGAGTTTGATGTCTCTTATTAGAGATTACCAATCATGCTGATTTGTGTGGTACTTTGGGAGGTAAGGGTCAATCTTTTTTTCTTTGAAAGGAAAATGTAATGCTCACAAAAGACCCCAGACTGACAGCTTTGTATGAGGAGATTTCACAGAACAGAGAGGTGTCACATGATACAGCTACTCTGGTGCTACCCTGCCAAGTTGCCATTTCAACCTGCAGGATTTACCACATCTTGGAGTGGGAGATTAATTCCATTCCTGTTCCTTTTGGAGTCTCTGCCAATAAGGGCACCAATTAGTTTCAACTACATCCGTTAGATTATTTTTCTTTCATTTTTTTTTTCTAATGGGAACATTGTCCTCTCTGTCAAAGGGATTATTTTGATACTCAGTTCATTTCAGGCTACCGTGAAATAAACGTCAGTTTGTTTCATCCCAAGCTTAAAATGAATGTGTGGCCTGGGGTAAAAATCTCATCAACAATTGTAGCAGCCAGAACCCCCATTATGAAGGGTTCTGTGATGTGAAGATTACAGAGGAAACAAGGATTTGGAGAGCTTGAAGGGCTGAGTTCAAATCTCTAGTAAAGCAAATTGATCAACTCATTAGCAAATCCAATTAGCTTCAGTTATATGAGGGGAAAGAGAACTGGATTTGGAGTCAGAGGTACTGAATTCAAATCCCAGTAATTTCACCTGTTACTTTTGTGTCTTTGAGCAAGTCACTTAATCTCACTAGACCTCAGTTTCCTCACATGTGAAATGAGAAGTTTGGAGTAGATGACCTGTAAGGTATCTTCCAACCCAGAATCTTTGAGAGAGACCAAAGTAGGATGGATGGAGATCTAGCGTTGGAGTCGGGAAAACTGGGTTCATATTTTACCCGCCACCAAAGAGATTATAGTCAAACGGGGAAATAAAATGTAAGAAAAATGTTCATAGAAATGGTATTAGAGAGGTACAAAATACTATGTTAATTCAAAGAGGGAAAGGTCACTGTTAAAGCCATGAGAAAAAAAAAAAGGTCTAAGATGAGAGACCGGTCAGCTTACAAAACAAGGTCACTGAAACATACGTTACAGAGGAGTCACCCTCAAATAAAATAATCTTACCTCATGTATTATTAATAAAAAAAAGATCTTTTTCCCCTAATAAAGCTTGTTGAAAATTAAAGTAATAGCATCAATTATGTTACTTCTCTTTAGATATCAGAACATACAACATTCTTTGAGAACAATTTACAATGTAAATGATAATGTAAAAAACCTGCGTTAGCATTCTAGCCAAGCACTTATGTTCTACCTAAATATGTGAAGTTTCTGAAACTAGATGGCTCTCTAATCCTATTCTTTTACACCAAATACACATACCTTTAAATTTTTTTTAAGGATAAGAGCATCTGATATTAATATAATGAGGAGAATCCATTCATATAAGGTACCTTTAATAGCTCTTTAAAAAGAGCTGTTTTCCTTAATATAGTAATAATCCCTAAATGTGTTTTCTTTTCTTCGGAGCACCCAACAGAACCTGGTCTATGTAATCTCATTTATCCTCACAAAGAAACCTTGAGGTTAATCCCATCCCATTACTTTAAATCTCAAAATCAAGCTGCTGCCTCCACTAAGCTTTGGCCTATTTTAGTAAGGATAGGTCTTTTATGGGTTGGCTATTCTCAGGTGATGGAGACGTTCCATTTGCTTCACAGATGTCAGTCAGACAGTCAGAAAGCACTGCCTACTGTGTGCCAAGAATTGAAGATATTAATAAGAGTGAAAAACAGTCCTTGTTCTCCAGTAGTTCACCATCTGACTTCACGGTGAAGGCACATAACACCACCCCACCAATTAAGGGATTTTCCAGATTTCCAAAGCCAGTTTGTTTTCTAAAGAGTCCATTCCAAGTGAATTGACTTCCCTAAGATCAACCTACCTCCCCAGAATGCTTCCTAAGGGTTTTTAAATAACCTGCAGTGACCAGAAGGAAGCACCAAACTTTGCTTCTGGTTACCACACAGGCAGTCAGTTGATTGTAATACAGAAGAGTCATAAATTCCTGGAAACTAGACTAGGAAAGTCCTGGGGAAAAAAATCCAACTAAAAAAAAAAATCATCTGGGGCTCCTCAATACGTTAAGGAATAATCCCCCCTTTAAATTTTTTTATGAAGCCTCCTAGTAAAATGCCATCAAAAGCAGAGAAAGTAGGTTTATCTAGTTCTACTTCCCTCACTGAAAGTATTCCTCTGAGATTACCTCCCACTTAACCTGGATATAGCTTGTATGTGTAGATAACTTGCAGTGGATTGTGTGCTTGATTTGGAATGATGAAAATTTGGGTTCATAGTCCATCTCTGACACTTTATATTCGTGTTACCGTAATCACTTCAATGCTATCTGCTTCAGATTCCTCATCTATGAAATGGGGCTAAGTATACCAGTAATAGTTTACTCATAGTATCATGATGAGGATCCAATGAGACTGTGTGTGAAACACTTTGAAAACTAGTGCTGTGTGTCAAGTGTCAATTATTATAAACTAAACTAACCCTCTCCTTTTATAGATGAGGAAACCAAGACCCCAACATATAATGATTTGCCTAAGTTCCCACAGGTAGCCAGGGACAGAAGCAGGATTTCAACTCTTCCTTTTCCAATCCCAAAACTATCTTCTCTATTAAAAGAAAATCAAGAATGGGATGCCACTTTATAGTGAGAGTAAATACAAAAACAACTCGAACACCTCCATTTTGTGACTAAGAGGTTGTAGGACTAAGTAGGGAAACTAGGTGGCATAGTAGATAGAGCGCTGATCTTGGTGTCAGGAAAACTACCTTCCTGAGTTCAAATCTGACCTCAGACACTTATTAGCTGTGTGACCCTGGACAAGTCATTTAAACATGCTTGCCTCAGTTTCCTCATCTGTAAAATAAGCTGCAGTAGGAAATGGCATAAGATATTACAGTTTCTTTGCCAAATGGGATCATGAAGAATCAGACATGACTGATAAAAAAGTTATAGGACATGAAAGTAAGGGAAGGATAGACAAGAGCAAAGAAAGGAGCAATCAATTATAAAATGTCTACTATGCGCCATGCTAAGCACTTTACAAATATTTTCTCAGTTGATCCTCACCACAACCCCAAGAGTTGGGATATTAGTGTGATACTTACTGTTGAGGAAACAGAGGCTAACAGAAGCTAAAGGATGTGTCCAGAGTCACACAACTATATATTTCTGAGGTCACATTTGAACTCAGGTCTTTCTACCTTGAAGCCCAGTGTTTTATCCATTGCACTATCTAACTGCCTGGCTAGCCTTGGACAACCACCTAACTAGTTGGGCAAAGAAGAACTTTGCCATGTGCATTAGTGCAAGAGTGCTGGCGAAACTAACAATTATAACAATATTAATATCTAACATTGGAGTGGCTAGATGGCACAGTGTATGATAAAGCACCAGCCATGCAATCGGGAGGACCTGAGTTCAAATCCTGCCTCAGACACTTAGCTAGCTGCGTGACTCTTGGCAAGTCACTTAACCCCAATGACCTGATCCACACGTCCATACACACACACTAACATTTTTATAGTCCTATGTGCCAGGTGCTGTGCTAAGCTCTTTCCTATTGCTATCTCATTTGATGCTCACAAGAACCCTGGGAGGTAAGTGCTAATAAGCCTTATTTTACAGGTAAGGAAACTGAGGCAGACAGAAGTTAAATGACTTGTCCAGGGTCCCTTAGTTAGTAAGTGCCTGCACCAAATTTGAATTCATTTCTTCCTGACTCCAGGTCTGGAGTCCTATTCACTTCGACATGTTCCTGCTCCTTTAGGAATCTGAATAGTTTCTGTTCCTACAGTGGTTAATGTTGGCCAGCCAATAAAGTTTGATGGGATGCACAGATTAGTGTAAGTCTTATTACTATACCCTCAGTCCTAATCAGCATTAGTAACAGCAAATCAGTTTTATCAATGAACCATGTATTTCACACCCCTTTCCTAAATACAGCCCTACTGACAGTCAAGAAGGGAGGCAGATCAATGGAGCTCTCCCTAGAGGCAGGACGATTTGAGTGAAAGTCTTTCTATCCTCTAACAAATACATTGGTTGCGTGATGATGGACACTCTACTTGATCTCTCATTTCCCGGCAACTCTCTAAAACTATAACTTTCTGAGAAGTTGTCTATCTGCTTGGGAGAAGGAATGGCCTAACAGGAGATCTCTGAACCAGTGAACCAAGGAAAAGAGAAGTTAAGACCTGAAGGTCTGTTTTGTAAGTTCTCTGGAGAAGACCAATGGGAAAATAAGGATGCGGCTGGCAAAGAGAACTTTCAACATCAACTGTACAACACTACCCCAATCAGTTCACAAAATGGTTGGACTCCAAAATAAAATTTTTTCTACCTATATCATCCTGGACAAGACAATTAACTTCTGCTTACCTCAATTTTCTCATCTATAAAATGGGGATAATAATAGTACCTGTCTCCCCAAGGTTGTTGTGAGTATCAAATGAGTTAATATTTGTAAAGCACTTTGAAAACTTTAAAGGATTCCATAAAAGCTAATTACCATTATTATTTATTATGCATCCCTTCCTCTCACTCTCTCCTCCTTTTTATCTCCAATCAATCTAGGAGATTAGATCTAGGATTTATCCATATTGAAATCAACTTGCTCTTTCCTTCTCCAGATACAACCAGAGAAACAGACAGACGGAGAGGGATACAGAGAGGGAAAGAGAGAGAGAAACTGTTCCATGTTTCAAATGCCTACCCAACTCTATGAAGCTATGTCCTTGGGCTCCAGTGATAGTTTACTCAGTAAGCTTCAAATGAAATTTACTCCTTTAATCTCCTCACAAAACCTTTACTCTAGGGAAGGGCAGGTCAGGAAAAGGAAGGTTTTGTTATCTCTCCAAGTATACCCTTTGGAGGCTCAAAGTGCTCTGTGTTTGTGTTTTTCTGGCTGCAGTCCCCCAGGGCAGACACCCATTGTGTTTGTTAATACTCTTCTGTGATGTTGTGTGCACTCCAGCACCACAACTCAAGGGCTCCGGTCCGCTTACACTTCACTGGTATCCTCAGAAGAGTCACTTATTTCTCTGCAATTCTTCACACACAACAAACAAATCTCCCCGCGAAGGGCCTTTCTGGTCTCTTCACTGGCTGCCACCCATGCCTAGAATGCTCTCCCTCCCCACCTCTTCCTCCTACCTTATTTTCTGGTTTCCTTCAAATCTTATCTTAAATTCCACCTTCTACAAGAGGACTCCTGGTGGGGATTCTCACCCCAAACCCTCCACTATTTGTCAGAGATGATTTCTCATCTGTCCTTAACATATCTTGTATGTACCAAATTGTTCACAGGTCATCTCTCCCATTATAATGGGGGCTCCTTGAAGGCAGGGATTGATTGTTTGCCTTTCTTTGTATTTCCAGCACTTCTCACATCATGGCGCCTGTCACTAAGAAGCATGTAATAAGTGTTTGTTGACTGACTGATGAACAAATTATGTCCCTTTACCAGAGAAGGTTTTAGGAGAGGCTGGAATACTACGCATGACATTTAGGCTTCCAATTTTACTAAACTTCCTATAAGCCTTGGATTTTTCTTTTGCTTTGTTTTAAATCATTAAACCTCCTATTACATGTTTTCATGTAATATGTTCAGTATGAGCTCTAACCAGTTCAGGTTAGAGCTTTGTCTTCAGAATAAGAACCAATAAGAGAATATTAAGTCAACACAAAATCTATGAGGTCAGTGACAGCTAAGAGTCATGCTTTAGAATTATTACCCTTGCGAATGTGGAGCTTTTGTTGAATCAGCTCTTTTCATTTAAGATTTGCAAACTAAATTATAAATCCTGATGCAAATTAGTGGCTTCCCCCAGGTTATCATTCATTGCAGGATTTCTGTTTTCTCATTTTGCTCCTTTTGCAAAACCTAATGTATAATTATATTCATCTTGAAGTCATCAAAGAACAGGTAGAAGATGTAATGGGTGAATGCTCACAAATGCTGCATTAAAGAATCATCCCACACACTTACTAGCTGTGTGACCTTGGGCAAGTCATTTAACTCCAATTGCCTTGCCTGTTCCCCTCCAAAAAAAAAAATCATCCCCAAGTCTATGTCTTTTTCCTTTAAAAAACAACAGATATTCTTTTCATTTCTACAATTAAAAAATATGCTCCTCTCTTTATGAAAGAACCCAATCAATGAAACCATATGGTTGCACCAAAATAGAGAATATCCCTCCTGCTTTCACATCCTCTTTGATAAACACATGAAGGGTGACACAGATTTATACCAAGCTCTTTGCAAATAAGATGAAATGATTTCGTTTAATACTAAATGCAAACATCCCAGAAGGGTAGTGCTCCTTCTTTCTCATGGCCAAAGCAACATTCTACAATTTCAGGAAGGACCAAAGAATTTAAATGCTGAACTAACAATTTAAACAAGAGATGAATAGAAGGGACATTCTAGGCCTTATTCTTTGGTTTATTCGTCTATCTATTCATAAGCTCACCACTACTACAAAGCAAAATATTGTGGTGAAATACAAGTAATTTAAAACATGGTTCCTAATCATGACCTCTAGTCTCATTTCCCTTGGCTCCTATGACATCACACTCTTTAGGATCTCTTCCCATCTTTCTATTTGTTTTTTTTTGTATCTTCCACTGATTCCTTTTCCTCTTCCCAAGCCCTTAATGATGATGTTTTCCCCAAGAGCTGTTCTATTTTCCCTCAATATCAGAATTTCTAACCTGAGGTATATGACCTTTTTAAAAAATAATCTGATAATTACATTTCAGTATAGTTGATTTCCATTGTAGTCCTATGTATTTTTATTTTTGAGTACTAAGAAAACATTTTTCTGAAAAGGGGTCTATAGGCTTCACCAGACTGCCCAAGGTGACCATGATACAAAAAAAGCTTAAGAATCTCTACTCTATATCGTTTCAACTATCATCTGCGCATAGAATTTAAGACCTATTTTAAACCATAGTTCTATCCTAAAGAAGACAGTTCATGGGCACTCCAAACTCATCATGTCCAAAACCAAATTGATCTTTTAAAAAAACAAAAAGTTTTTCTTAAAACGTCCTTATTTCTATCAATGGAACCATCATGTAATGTCACTTTGGTGTGAAACTTCAGTTTAATATTTTTGACTCTTCCCTTCCCTCACCTGTTATTATCCTATCAGGTTCCAGGCACATCAGGCTAAATAAAATTGGAATGTCTTAAAAGACCTGTGTCCATGATGTAGCAGAGATAGACCTTAGGCTTTGTCTCTTTCCCCTCAAGAAAGAAAGCACATCTCTCATCACAAATTTCTCTCTTTTCCTTTCCCGTAATGTATCTTGTTTCAGGCAATACCAGGAGAAGCTACGAAGGCACTACTAGCAATATTTTTTTCCATCCAACCTACTTCTGGGGTATAAAAAGAACTATTCTTTTAAAGGGTATCAGGGTCAGCTTAATGATGAGGTACTATTTTTCCATAGGAAAAAAAAGTCCATTTATTTCTTGTTTAGTGGGATTTTTTCATATGAATGAGTGTTATATTTTAGTGAAAGTTTTTTCTGCATCTCAACATAATTAGGAGATTTTTCTTGTTTTTTTTTTAAATTAATGTGGTATAGTACAGTTAGGGTTTTTCTATTATTGAACAATCTGAATTTCTGTTATAAATACATAATCATCATTTATTTTAATCAATATTTTCAGATCATTATCAGCTAAAAACACTGGTCTACAGTATTTTTCCTCTGATTTAATCTTTACCTAGTTTAGATGTCACAACATGTGATTCTTCAAAAGAATGTGCTAAAATACTTTATTTCTCTATTTTGCCACATAATTTGTGATAGATTAGAATTAATTATTTTAATAGAATTCCTTTGTAAATTCATCTGGACTTGGTATTTTTTTTCCTTGGGGCGTTCATTTATGCTTTGTTCAATTTTTACATAGCAAAATTGGGTTATATAATCTCTCTTTTTCTGTTCTGTTAATCTTAGTGTTTCATATTATTGACCTATAATAGAGAAAAATAGTTTCTAACCATTTTTTTCTTCTTCATCTGTCTTCATTTCTCCTTTTTCATTTAGTTTCATTATTGGTAATTTGGTTTTATTCCCTTTTTATCAAATTAGTTAATGGTTTCTCTATTTCATTAGTCTTTTAATAGAACAAACTTTTAGTTGTTCTTTTAATTCAATGGTTCCTTATCTCTTACTTTAAAATTTTCCATTGTTGTGTTTATTTGGGGCTTTTATATTTGTTGCTTTCCTATTTTGTTTGCATGTTCAGATGCCACCTCTTATTAAATGCTTGTTAAATTAAATTTCTAAGTCATGGATTGATCTTTAAGGACATACTCAAAGGGAAGTTTTTTCCAAGATAGTAAGGAGAATATTTGGTAAATACCTATGTAATCATATTGAAATATGATTTTTTTATATATTCAAAATATGTGAATTCAAATATATGATTTCAAAATATATGAAATATTTCTTACATATATATCTATGATATGCTCTAGAATATATTTGCTTTCATTAAATTGAAAGTACAGGGAGAATTACTGAAAGCCAAAAGGTTATAAGGACTAAAACTGGTTGGGGACCCCTGTCATAGAAGGCAATTGATAATCTGAATTTGTACTTATACTTAACCTGACATTTCTAGTTACCCAGTACACATACACACCCAAATTTTAAGCAGCTTAAACCTTTGAGAAAATTCTTTCTCATAGCTAATATATGTAATTTTTTTTGCAAACTTTAATATAAATGCTATCTATTATCACTCATTTAGATTTATCAAAAGATAAAAAATTATCTTTTATTATGCCTTTACAGTAAAATTTTGATTAGCTTAAATGCTATCATAGGTCATTTATTTATCTGACTCTCTGGGAGAATACTGCAGAACCTTGTTGAATACCTTTTGAATATGTATCAATCCACTTTCCTGCCTAAACATGTTAACCTGAAAATATCTTTCTTCTCTGATTGAGTTTTTTGCAGAATTCGCAATTGTTTATTATCATTGTCAGTGTTTAATCATATAAAGAAAGGTGTAAGAGTTATAAGAAAATTGAACAGCATGTTAACAGTCTCTAGGTTGTATCTTGAGAATTTCTTGTTACCTATATCACTAACCAGGTATTTTGTTGATTCCACTGCAACCGAATACGTTCCAGTTTGGAAAGTGTTTCCATATTCTATTTTTAATGGACAACTGCAATTTGTTAGGGCTTTAGTTAATCCAAGTTTTCTCATGCAAAGTTAAAAGTTATATTTACAAAATTTCTCCTTAGTATTATCTTTTTTCCCCACAGCAATCCTCATTTCCTTCACCTGTGCTTATTGACACATATAAATGTACAGCTGGCAAGGAAGAAGATGAGTAGGAACAGTTATGGACAACAGACACAGAGAAAGTCCCCAATTCCACAAACCATCACATTCATGGATGGACTTTTTTTTTTATTGATTGTGATTAAGATGACCTCTTTCAGCTTGAAAAAGAAAAAGAAAAGAAAGGAACAATCATTTTTAAATGAATTACCCTTTTCATATTTGAAAAGCCATTGATCTGTAATGAATTAACTCAGTTTAGATGTTGGAAATAATTTATATTGGTATTAAAGCACCAAAAAAAAATTGTTCCACATAAAAAGAAAAATAAGTGTACAGCCAGAGGTTTTTATGCTCCAAAGTTTCTGTGCAAAATCTCACTTTTGACATATCTACTAAAATTAGACACTAAGTGGGGAATAAAATGGAATTCTATAAATGCCAGCTTATGTGTTTAGAGTCAAATTGCCTGAGTTTGAATCTTGGGCATGGCATGCCCTGCATGGCATGCCTGCATCAAAGAAGGTACCATACTCAAAATTGCAGTAGCTCAAAAGAAATGTGAGATACACAAATTTAAAAACATCTCCACTCCCAATGTTAATGTGGACTATTGGTGCCCCATCTGTGGCAGAGCCTTCCAAGCTCATACTGGTCTCATCAACCACAGTTGGACACACTATACTTTAACTCCAACATGGTGATGCCATTTTGGTCTTTTTTGAGAATGAAGGAAAACAACCAACTAGTCATCTTCAGTTTGAATCTTGAGTACACCCCTTGCTTCTGTATGACCTTGAGAAATCACATACATAGTACTTTAAGTGCTGTATAAAGTTAGCTATTGTTAAGGACTTGTTGAATTAAACTGCTAGTCATAAACTGATCTTTGGGTCATACTCAAAGGGAAGCTTTCCAAGGTAGTACAGTTATCCATTCTATATCATGACTTTCCCCATTTGGGTTCTGATATATCATGGTCAGTATAAGAAATTAAATGGGAATTTTGGGGGAGTTCTGAGGAAGCCACAGACAACACACAAAGGCCATAAGATGACACAGAAAAGGTTTAGAATATCAAAAATTGCATAAAATTGTGTATAGTATTATATAATATCAATGTATTTTTCCTTTTAATTCCTTAATAATTCAGACTTCTTCTCTGGTACAACAGTAGGGCCAAAAAATTTTACATGGATTTTCCAGATCATGGGGGTGCCATGCCCCTAGTCCCTGCTAGAAGGGATAACTGTAATGAGCTTCTCTGGGACCTCTATATTAGCAAATGTAAAATTAGGGTACTGATCTAGATGGCATCTCTACATATATGATCCTACAATCCTTTCCACTTCTTTGGTGTACATAATGTGCATATGGAAAGAACTTTAGTGAATGAAGTTGATATTATAATAATAGTGAATCACAGAAAAGTTCACCGATTTGTCTAAGGTAACATAGCAAGAGAGAGCTAGACTTGAGTGCAAGTGTCCTGACTTCAAGTTCATGTTGTCCCTAAATTTAACCTCGTAGAAAATGTTACTTCGTGAAATATCAAAGTAGCTAATGTACTTAATCTAAATACTGTAAAAAAAATTAGAGGCAAATGTGGTGTAGTAGACAGAGAGCTAGCCTCAGAATCAGGAGAACCAGCATTCATATCCTTCCTCTGACATACTAATTTTGTATCTCTAGATAAGTCATTTGACATCAATGTCTCAGGCCCTAACTCTCTTGGACTGTAAGTGGCAAAGCAAGTACTGATCTGCATTGAGAGTTTTCTATAAGAAATTTCCTCTGCCAATGAAATCACAGGTTCAGTCCCCTCCTTCCCCCAAAGTAAGTAATGATTATCCCAATGAGAGAAAAACGTTAGCCTCTCAAATTATATGACTGGACCATTTTTAAAACATTCATCTTGTTTGGGTTTTTTTTCTTTTTGATTCATCAAATTACATCCTTCATGATTAAATTGCCTAAAGGCACAAGTGCAAAATATAAAACATTTAGTTAAAATACATAAAACACAGCAGCAGCTGTTGCCAGCATATATTACAATATCAAGTGGCAATTTTAGAAGATGAGTCTTTTACCATGCCCTGCAGGTCAGCTGACTGGGCCTCTGCCAAGCTTCAAATGGAGCTCTCCACCACAAATGCCATCCCCAGGTCCCCATGGTGGAGTTTCAGAATCTTGAGAATGCTCCAACTAACTCTGAGTAGTCCATGAGGGCAAGGGACCTTGACTAGTCAGGGATTTATGGATCGCAGTTAACACCTTGCATTACACTTGGCAATTAGCCGTACTGAGTGTATCAACAAGAACAAATATTAACTGAGTACCCACTGTGCGTGTGGCACTACATTAAGGTATCCAAGGTATTTTCCAATTATGGAGAAAACAAGGCCAATTCTTTTATGGAGATTATCATTAGAAGAAAAGTTCACAAAGGCAAAGGCCATATTGTGGCAGGCTCCCTGAATCTTACACTATTATACATCCATGCTATACTGGATATTACTGGCCCTTCACATTCTATTTATATCAGGGGTTCTTAATCTAAGATCCATGGACTTTTTTTTTTTAACATTTTGATAACTATTTCAGTAGTATTGGTTTTCTTTGTAAACCTATGTTGGTTATTGTATTTTATGTATTTAAAAGCATCCATAGACTTCACCAGACTGCCAAAGGGACTCAGGCAGAAATAGGCTGGAATTGCCTTGAAGCAGGCTCACAGGAGTGGATTCTTCAATTTTCAATGTGAGCATTTACATCTGGGAAATCAGCAAATACCACACATCAAGGGCTGAGTTGTTATTTTATTGATTCTCTGACTAAAGAAAGTGATAGATAAAATGTTAATAATGCATATTTAACTTGGAAATCTGTCCTGCATACATTTTTTTTTCAGAGAGTAGTTCTTAAATATTTACCAGCATACCCCTCCCTATAATACAACAAAGGTTAAGAACTCCTGTTCTAGGTAGCCAAGGCTGTTCCCTGCACAAGAGACAAAGTAGGGAGGGAGCCCTGGAGGCAGGCTTGGGTTCAAGGTCTACCTTTGACATATACTAGTTTTGTGACTGAAGGTAACATTTTCTCTGTGCCCCAGGCAACCCTTTAGCACTGTAACTTTCAGAGAAGGTGCACACTCACATTGGGAGATGGGTTCCTTCTATGGGGGAATTCTTTATATAAGTGAATCACAGGTCCAGACCCCACCCCCAAAATTTTTTTTTTAACTTAGAAGTCATAAAAACAATGAGTGATTTTATAAAGCAAGGATCACTATTAGACCTCTCAGTTTCCTTGATAAATAAACACATGCCACAACCACACACACACACACACACACACACAGTCTATGTCAATACTAGCTATAATAAATGCCTAAAGCTACCTTTATGATTCTTGCTTCCTTTTTCATGTTAGGTTTCCCTATCCGTCTTTTTTTTTTAATCCTTTCTAATACAAAGATTAGTTAGCCTCTTGGACAGAGGGGAAAAAGGATCATAACAAGACTTCAACTGTCTTACCATCTCACCCCACCTAACTCAGTTACATCTCATCTACTCCATACAGCTTTGCTTTTGGGATCCTCTTTTTCTTGCTAAAGATTTTCACTGTGCTATCTTCCTTTGTGAAATGCTTTTTTGCAATGTTAGTTAATAGATTAGGTTTGGAGGTTACTTGATTAGGTTGGGGTTTTTTTTCTCTAAAAAATATCCACAGCTACATGAGTTAGCAACATAAAACGGTTTATTGCTCATGCAGCTTACACTGCTTTACTGCATATGCTGCTTGTGTTCAGAAAAGACTACTGCCTTGGATGTGAGCACTGCTCAGTCTTTTTCAGGGTTTCTTTCCCCACTTGGTGTCCTCCTGATCCACCTAACTCTCACCTAGCTCCAAGAAGCTATAACATGTGCTGTTGCCAAACCCTGGTAAACTATTTCAGCAGATAGTGTAAACCAGGTTGAGGGTAACTGAGGGGTCTTAAACCCATCGGTGAGATAGGGGGTGTCTATCCCAAACATGTGAAGAAGACCCCTGGTGGAATGGGTAAATGAGAACAATTTGTTCCAACTACTATGAATGCAGCTGAAGCAGGTGCTCTGGAACACTTTGAGCTTGGTTATACATGAAAGATACTGAGGTCATTCACTGCATCTTAAGCCATCACCAGTTCTGAGTCTGTTCTGCCAGTGGGCTGTGACAACTCTGGAAGAGAGACTGAGGTTGACAACTCTATGCAACTCTGCCTCACTTAAATCTAATTTATATAGGAATCAAAAGACATCACTCATACCATTTTACCACTTTTACCTATTCTGTACACAATGTTTGTGGATTTGACCAAAGCCTTTGATACTATCAGTTGCAAGGGCTTATGAAAAATTATGTCAAAATTTGGTTGCCTGGAAAAGTTCATCAATATTATATGTCAATTTCACAATGGCATGCTTGTCTAGGTTCTGGATAATGGACGATGCTCTCGTACTTTCCCAGTCACAATGGAATGAAACAAGGCTTCACATGGCTTGCTCCCATACTTTTTAGCATGATATTTTCATGTTGTCAAATGCTTTCACTGAGGATGAACATGGAATCAAGGTCAGCCACCATACTAATGGTAAATTCTTCAACTTCAAAAGATTATAAGCCAAGACTAAAGTGGAGGGAGTGTTGGTATATGAATTTTTTTTTTGTTTGCAGACAATTGTGCACTCAATGCAGATTCTGAAGCTGAGATACAACAAAGTATCAATTATTTGCTGCTTCTGCTAATTTTGGCCTAACAATTAACACCAAGAAAACACAGGTGCTCTATCAGCCAGCACCACATCATCCATATGTGGAATCATCACTTATAGCAAATGGAGAAGTTTTGAATACTGTGAATAAGTTTATTTACCACCTGTAGTATACTTTCCAGGGATGTACACATTGATAATAAGGTTGACACTTGCATTGCCAGAGCTAGTTCAGTGTTTGGGAGGCTCCAAAGGAAAGTTTGCGAGAGAAGAGGTATTAGATTGACTACTAAATTGAAGGTCCACCTCATTCTTGTATGCCTGTGAAATCTTGACAGTCTACCAACATCAAGCCAGGAAAATGAACCGCTTCCATTTGAACTGTCTTAGGAGGATTCTGAGGATCAACAAGCAAGGTGAGATACAAGACACTGAGGTCCTTTCTTAAACTAAACTACCAAACATTCAAACTCTACTGCAAAGAGCACAACTCCAATGGACTGGTCACATTGTTCAAGTGACAAACATATATTTGCCAAAAAGACTATTTTATGGAGAACTCACACAGGCAAGCACTCACATGGAGGTCAGAAAAAGCAATACAAGGACACTCTCAAGTTCTCTCTTAAGAACTTTGGAATTATGTTACATGGGAGACACTGGCACAGGACTGCCCAGCAAGGTGTGCCCTCCAGAGAATGTGCTGTGCTCTATGAGCAAAGCAGGATCAAAGTAGTTCAAAAGAAACATGAGATGCATAAATTTAGAGAATTTTTCCAAATGTTCACATAAACTATTTGTGCCCACCCTGTGGGAGAGCATTCCAAAGCTTGTCTGATCAGCCACACCTATACACGCTGTAACTTGATTCTAACATAATGATGTTGTTTTTGTCCTCTTCAAGAACAAAGAACAGCAACCAAGCATATGCTTCTTCTATTACAGAAAGATGTGTTGTAGAAACACAAGATTATGACATTATAGCTTTCATTCTTGATTATAAAAGAGCTAAGTGGTTCAGTGGATTGAGTGTTGGACCTTGAATTAGGGAAAGGAATTAAAATCCGACTTCAGATACTTAAAGTATGACCCTGGGAAAGTCATTTAACCTCTCTCAAATTCAGTTTCTTCATTTGGTGTGTCCTAAATTTGTTGAGAGGTTAAAATGATATAATAATTTGTAAAGCACTTTGCAAACCTTAAAATGCTATATATATGCTAGCTATTATTATTATCATCCTTAAAAAATTTGTCACTCTTTCAAAAATTTTTGAAAAAAAGTTTAAGTTGGTTAAAAAGTTTATTCACTCCAGCTAGATGTTTTAAATTGGCAATCCTTTCTAACTTTCACCTTAGATTGCTTATCAAAAAGGAGAAAGTCACTGAAGGTCCATTAACTAACTATACTTAGCAACCATGCAGGAATACCATTATAACAAATGCATTTTACAAAACATTGGAAAAGACTACATAAGATCTGGAACTCTTTAGTTTATTGTTAAGCATTATAGTCTCAGCTCATAGGAGTACTTTTTTATGCATTTGCATATTTGTTTTCAGCAAGGAACTTAAACCCCAAAGCCCATATGCAAGTTATTAAGTAACTCCATTTTAAAATATCTATTTATCAAATGGATTTAAGTTAAAAATAAAGTCTTATCAAGCATTAGCTTAAAATCTCATAGAAAGGGGATTCTCTTGTTCCCCCAAATCCCTTCCTGAGGGTACTGCTTCTAGTAATACCAACAGCAAAACAAAGTAGTAAATACTGAATATAAACATGGCTTAATTAGACTTTTTTAAAGAATGGACACATTCTCTATTTCTCCCAGTCATTCTTGAAATACGAGCACTCCTCTAGGTATAGGAGGACCATGCAGCCTCAACAACAAACTTAAGATTTAAATTTTCCTTTGGGTGTATATTCCCCATTACCTCAATCCCAAACTTGGCAGGCAAGCAATCCCAGACAAAATAGTGGGTCATCCTAATGGAGAGACAGAAGTATTATATGTTATATAGATCAAAAAACACTACTACCACCAAGAGGTGGCAATGAAGAGAGAGAGAGAGACAGACAGAGAAATAAAATTCCAGGTATGGAACAGAGTCAGTGAAAATGCATGGAACTGGAAAATAGAGTATCTAGTCTGAGAAATAGTAAGGAACTAGTGTCAAGGAATCTCAGAATATTGGTGGGGTCAGGTGTAAGAAGACAAGAAAAATAGATTATATAGGTCTTTGAATGACAGAGGTTGTTGTATGTGATCATGGAAGTGATAGCTGTATTGTTAACATATTTTTACTTAATTTGAAGATCATTCCCATCCATTAATAGACCCATGTGACCTGCTTGAGTCATATGGAAGCCTTAGTCACATGAGTCTGTGGTAGGAGGAGCTTGCTGAATGGGTGGAACAGAAAGAGGAGGAGCTGGAGCAGGAGGAGAGCTGAGAGAAAGTGAGTCAGACTAGTCAGATCTGAGAGAGAGAGAGGAAGCAGGCAGCTGACTGTGAGTGAGAGAAGGGCATTTTATTAGGGGAGCCTGTTTGTGGGAAGGCCTGATAATATGAATAAACTTCTCGGTTACTATGATGAATTTCTTTGGTGCTATGGTGGACTCGGCTTTCTGGTATTTGAATTAATGTTTTAGCTCTGTCTTCCATGTGGACAGTCTGTTATATTTTGCCTTTCAGACCTGTACCAGTACATTCATAGCCACCGTAGGCACTGTGAATATCTCATTGTCAGACCTGTGCTTTAGGAAGATCACTTTGACTGTGGAGGATAGACTGGAGTAAGGAAAGACTTGAAGCAGGAAGACATGCAAGAAAGGTATTGCAATAATTCAGAAGTGCAGGGATAAGAACCTGCATTAGGGTGGTGGCACTGCCACAGGAAAGAAGGCATCTTATACAAGGGATGTCATAAAGGTAAAATCAATAAGACTTGACAAGTCATTGGATATGAGGAGTGAGATAGAGTGAGGAGCTCTAGGGTTTTGAGTCTAGGGGACTAGACTTAGGCAGAAGGAGACGATAGGAGAGACAATATCATTCTTTGGACATCAATTTTCCATAGTCTTCAAATCTTCCCTTGTTGTCCTTTTGAAATATTCAATGAGTGATCCCAGTCTCATAATCTCATTTTGAAAATGATCTTTTAAGACGATGGATGGAGAAACATACAAGATAGAAATATATCATCTATCATTTTCACCATTTATTTAGATACACATAAATTTACTAAGAGAATAGTTTTCAATGTAATTCCTAAAAATTACATTAAGAGATGCTCCTGAAATATCTCATACTGAGAAAGTTCTATAAATTGTGACTATTTGGTAAAAATAACAATTAATTCATGGGTTTGCAGTTGAGGAGACACTGTCTCAAATCTTCCAGAGCTTAATGCAGAATATCTACATTTGACAAATGATTTTAAATAAATGGAATAACCATATCATCGACTATTAAAGTTGAAAGAGATCTTAGAAATCATCTTGCCCAAACCTTTGATTTTACAGATAAAAAAAACAATTAGACTTAGAGAGTCCACATGACTTGCCTCAAATCACATAGCTAGCAAGCAGAGTCTTTATCCCGTGTCTTCTGATTGCCAACAGATAGGGCACTAGTCTTGTAGTCAAAATAATTGTATTGGGATCAGACAATCTAAGCCTGAATTCTGACTCACCACTAATTATTTTAGATAAATCAGCTCAGCCACTCTAGACCTCAGTTTCCTAATCTCTAAAACTGTGGGGAGTTTAACTGCTAGCCTATATTTATGGTTTATGATTTCATCAAAACAAGAAATTCTATCATAATGCCAATCTACTCAAATGTACTACCTTTTGTAAAACGAAAAACAAGATTCCATAGATAAAAGATATCTAAGTCAAGTAAAAATTCCATTTCCTAGCCCCCTTCACTCATATCACCAAAAAGCAAAACAATCCTCTGTAGCTGATACGAAATCTTTACTTGCCTCTGCATTTTAATGTGCTGTGCTAGTTACTATATATAATTCATAAAAGAGAGACGAGGATTTGTGTTGCCACTACTTTTAGGAGCATATCATCTACCTCTTGTCTTGTCTGAAAGGACCTGCCAAAAAGCAGTTGACCCAACAAATCAGTGTTATTAGATTTGCCCAAGGAATTGTACCTATGATGTAAAGAGTATGTAAATGCTCAATTGTCAGCTATCTGTATAAATATACCCACATTGAGGCATTCCTAACTCTAATTGTGGCATATTCCTCAGATCTGGAATACAGTAGACTTTCTAAATTCTAACCTTCATAGAGGTAGTTAGGTGGTGCAGTACGTAGAGCACGATGGACCTAACTTTAAATGTGACCTCAAACACACACTAGCTGTTTGACCCTGGGCAATTTGATTAACCTCTGTCTGTCCCTTTTCCTCAACTGTAAGACAGTGATCATCATACCACCTATCCCACAGGGTAGTTATAAGGATCTAATGTAACAATATCTATAAAAAGCTTAGCACAATACCCGGCATACAGAAAGTGCTTAACAAATGCTCATTCCTTTATCCCCTAAACTTTGTTTGACATGGGCCCCAGGACTCCATTTATACCGGCCATAGTCCATTTTCTTCCAGATCCCTAGTACGAAGAAAACTATTATAAAAGACAAAGACCAGCTGTAGACATAGCAATACGCAGTATGTGTTGTTAATTTTCTTTAAACCTGGATGGAGATATTCAAAGCAAGTCTTAAAAAATTTTGTACATTAATGAGACCACCTCCTGGTGAAAGTGACACATCATTGAAAAGATATAAAACCTGTCGAGACATCTTGACCAGTCTTCTCCAGCTACTCATTTCAGAGCACTCTTATTAGTTCAGCCCGACATTTGTTTAAAGCATTATAGCAACAGTTGAGATAAGCTTATTATCCACAAATTCTGTAAATTAAGCTGAAGCAAATAGAGTTTACATCAGGAACAATAATATTTAGAACTTTATGTATGAGATAACTTCCAACATTATCTAAAATGGAGATTGTACTCTTTGGGCCATTTTGAGAAAGTCTACCATAACCAAGTTCTGTCCCTTCAATGATTCAATCAATTGGATCAATAAAATCAATATAATCAAGATTTTGGGGGAGGTTCTGGTAGCCCAGCATGAAAAATACTCCCTTTCTATCATTTCAGTGTTAGAATACATTCCAAGCCACAAAGTAAATCTTCCAGTGTTCTCATCCAATAAACACTATATTCAGTTGTGGGGCATATAGAATAGTAAAAAGAGTGGAATGACCATCTTCTGAAATAACTGGGCCACTGACATAAACACAGAGAGTTTATCCTTTTTTTGTGCAGATAAATTATGTTGACAGTTCTATGAATAGTTCCAACTCTTAAGTAAACTTTTGTTAGCCACTCCTTCCACATCTACCTCAAAATATGTGCTATCCTCGATCCCATACAGTTCATTCAACAGCCCTAAAGTGCCAGTTGGGTGTAACAAAATAGAACAACATTAGCAAGAGTTGGATTCAAGTCCCTCTTCTGACACATTTTGGCTGTGTGATCCTGACCAACTCATTAACTTCTCGGTGCTGTGTGAATTCAATGACAATAAGTTACAGATAATATGCTAACCTGAACTGCTAAGTTTTCTCATCTGGGAGACTCCTGCACAAATGGAACTCTCCCTCTCCCAAAAGGTCATGTCAGAAAGACCTTCTTACATCAAATTTCCAGTAAATGTGGAAAACAATCTGAATTTCCCAGTAATGGGTTATTGTAAGTATCAGATAGTGTTCCTCCAGGCTTATAGATAAACACAGGAATAAAGATTCTAATGCTATTATATTTATTGACGCGATTCAGAATGCAGGCTTCTCCTTAGAAAAGTATTCCAAAAGAAGCTAATAATTAATAGAAATTATGAAGGAATGGTCATAAAATCAGTTGTAGAGCTTCTGTGCTCATTTGTTGACCTGCACAAGTCTGTTCTGTATGAAATTGGTCTTGAATAATAAACAACTGGTTCCTCAAGACTATCTGGCATTGTGTAGCTGAAAACAGCTCCAACACCATATGGTGAAGTAACAGCAGTAAGAAGCAGTGGTTTGTTTTCAATCAGAAGCTAATAATTATATGAGCTTCCAGAAAGCATCCTTATGCTGGTGAATCTAGCAACAAAGAATGTTCTTTTCCCTGAAGACCTAAAAGAAAGAGCTTCAAGTTGGTTATTCCTCATGGAAAAACACATGGTAAAAAGTGAAAAGTCAAGTTAAGCCAATGAGCCTTTGTTAAGTGATTACTATGTGCCAGGAACGGTACCAAGTGCCAGGAATATAAATACAAGGAGCTTAGCTTATTAATGTTCTTGTTAAGTAAGCCATAAAGCCCAGAACAGAGCACAATATTCCAAATGTGTTCTGATCAAGCCAGAATACAGTGTGACTGTTGTGTCCTTAGGAACTGTCTAGTCATAGCGAGATGCCACAGGGACTGACTGTACCTCCAAATAGTTCATAGAAGGCTTGAAGCTCTTTCTTTTCATATGAAACAGTTCTAAGAAGTAAACTCATTTGAACATGTCACCCTCTCCATTCCCTACTTAATAAATTCTAGTTGCTCCTTATTACCTCCAAGGTCAGATAGAAAGTCCTCTGCTCTGCATTTAAAATTCTTTACAATCTGACCTCCTCTACATCTATGTAGATATAGATATACACATATACATATAATGTATCTTATGTGATATGTATTATTATACATAGTCATATGTGTATGTCCATAATATGAATATATATTTCCTGTATGCAAACATGTATATATTCCGTATGTACAGTTATTTACAGGAAGTTTCCCCCATTAAAATGTGAGGACCTTGAGATTATTTTTGTGTTCTGTGTATAACCAATGCTAAGCACAATGTCTGGAATACAATAAACACTTAATAAATGCTTGTTAAAGACAATTCTAAAGGCCTCATGATTAAAAAAAAAACTATCTACTTGCAGAGAGAGAACTGATGAACTCTGAGGGCAAATTGAAATATAATTGCCTCACTTTATTTGCCTTGCTTTTTTGGAAATATGGTTAATATGGAAATATGTTTTCATGATTTTTCATGTATAATTGATATATTGTTTGTCTTCTCAGGTGAGGGAAGGGGCAGGAGGAAGGAAGAGAATTTGGAACTCAAAATTTAAAAAGAAAAGAATGTTAAAAATTATTTTTTTAAAAAATTTTAATGCTTATTAATTGGCTTACTGCATTCTAGATTGAATATTTTGATCTTGTATGAGGCAAATGGTAATAATTTTTACTACTGTGTGAAAGTGACTCTTTGAGTCTTGTCCCTCCACGTACTCTGTGATCCAGCTTGACCCCTCACACACAACTCTCCTCCTAACTCTGTACTGCTGCACAGGCTGTCATGAATGTATGAAATACTACCTGCTTCCAAAGACCCACCTCCACAACTTAGTTTCACTGATTTACTTCAAGGAAGGATGCCTTTCCTAGTTTCTCCTCTCTGATCCATCCCTCTCCCCCCAACCCATCTACTTGGTATATATGTTGCTTATACATAGTCATTTACAGAAATCTCTGCCCAGTAGAATGTAAAGTCCTTGAAGGTAGGGATGTTGTTTTTTTTTTTTAATTCTATTTATAAACAACACTAAGCACAATGTCTAGAAATGAAACATAGGAAGTACTTAATATATGCTCATTAACTAACTTACTGCTTCCTAGATTGAATATTCTTAATTTGTATGAGATATATACCAATAGCTTCTGTTATGGTAGACTATGAAAGTGACTCTTGGAGTCCACTGGTCCGATATATTCACCTAGGGAAGACCTTTTATTTTTTTTTAACAAATTCCAAAGTATGGCTCCATAATATCCCACAATCTTCCTCTCTTAATTCTGTCTATAACCAGCTTGACCTAAAGGAGAGAATAAAGACTATCAAGTTGTACCCAAAAAGGTCTGGGGTTTTGAGTGGACTGAATGTGCAGTGTAAGTCAAGAGTATAATATCTAAGCCAAGAAAATAAAAGCTTGCCTTACAAAAGGCATAGCTTTCAGGAATAAGGAGGCAGGTATGCATTGTATTCTGTCTTGGTCATACGCAATCTGGAGTATTGTGCTCTGAGTGGACTTCATGCTTTAACAAGGACATTGATAACATGCAGTGGTGAGGAACCTGCAGCCTTGAAGCCATATTTTTCCCTCTGAGTCCTGAGATATACTTCTTTTGTTGAATTCAAACTTCAGAGAATAAATCCCCTTAATAAAAGGATTTGTTCTGTAAAACTTGAACTCAAGTCAAAAGGCTTCACCCGAGGACCTAGAAGGCCACAGTTCCCCAACCCTGAGCTAGAGTGTCCTGAGGAAGGAAAACCATAACAAAGAAGAGTTTCAGTTTCATGCCATATGAATGAGGATCAGCTGATGGAAGTGGGGATCTTTTGCCTGGAAACAATGAGATTTAGTGGGAACATATTAGCTGTCTTTGAGCATTTGGTTGGTTATTCCTTGGAAGATAGACTAGACCTGTTCTATTTGGCTCCAGAGGGCAAAAACAAAAGGAATGAGTAGAATCTCCTAAAATATAGGCTTGAAGTTAGGGGATATTTTCTAATAATTAGAGGCATCCACAAATGAGATGATTTTCTTTAAACAACACTGGGAACTCACTGATGATCATTAAGCACAGGCTTGTATGAGGGTTTCTTTGTTTAATATGGGATGGGCTAAATGGCAGCTCAAGTCCCTTCCAGCTCTGAGATTCTGGGATTCTGTGAAATATCCTTATTTTAGCTGTTTCAAATAACTACATTACTAAGCACTACAGAGACAATCTGGGAAATCTGGGGGGCTATGCAGTGACTATTAATAGGAAAAGTTACAAGATTTACAAATTATCTTTTCCAATCGGTTCTAGCTTCCCTTAGTTCTTTTTTCTAGTTCTTCCTTTCACCACCCTTATTTTGTCCTTGGCCACTCATATGTTTTTCTCACTTCTTTATCTATAGCCAGTTCATTCAGCTTGTGAAATTGTCACATGTCCAAGCCCTCTGAAGCAGGCATACTCTTAAAAGGAAGGAGAAGTCTTACTTAGAAGGTTTCACAATGTAGAACACAGAGGAGAGAAAGGATATTTGTCATATCACTGGCTAATCAGCATGGTGTCTCTCCAAGCCTGCTTTGCCTCTACAGCCCTAGAAAGACACAGGAGTGACACTTCCAGGGTAACTTTCCTAGGAATGCCTATAAAAAGTGGGCATCTCCTCACAAGACATTTTGAATACTTCAGAGAGCTGCAGGAAACTTACCATGAAAGGAATCTATTATCATCACCACCATCACTCAGTTACCATCATGAGATTTATTTCCATTCAGCTGCATGTGGAACTCTCTCCCCACTAGCAGAGAGTACAGACCGTGAGAAGGTCTGTGCAAAGTTAGCTAGAGCTGGAGAGGAAAAAAATCTGATTTCTTCCATCTCTTTGGGTGCTCTTGGAAGAAATCAAAGTCTTTCTTGGAGAAGGGTAGTAAGAAGAGACACTAGGGATGTATGTGTTCTGGCCTCCTTGTGATCTTAACTAAGATAGCCTTACTACATTCATATCTAACACAAAACCAAATAGCATAGAGAGAAGGTACTGATAAGCATCTCTATTCCTAGAAACAAGAGGGAAGCATTTCTAGAGTCAAGGGAATCTAGAGTGACACCAAAAATGCGACCCAAACCCAGGAAATCCTCATGAATTCTGGGGGGATGTTATGGTCAATCCATGGCTAAGAATCTGCCAGAGTAGAGGCCCAGGGATCATAAACTCGATGGCAAGATTATTTTTGTCAGAGCCTGGTCTCGAGACGAAAAGAGGCCAGGGGTTAAAATAGAGAGTAGCAAAGAACCACCAGATTTGGGATTACTGGAAGCTACCACTGTGGAATAGCAGGAAAAATATTTTCACATTCTTAGCAAAACTACAAAGAATCAAATTTATTAGCTGAGGCAATTTTCAACACTTCTGATCAAGTGAAAGATTGATGAATCAGACTGAGAAAAAGTGAAAATGTATTTTCTCAGCCCCTTTGCTAGCCTTCCAAGAAAACTACACTAAGAAATGTAACTCTTGGTTAAAGATGGATTCTACACTCTTCAATAAATATATTTTTAAATGATTGGAAAATTCAAAAAGAAAAAAAAGATTCCTCTCATGGGAGAACAGAAGAGCAGTAGGTATTTTGAATGAAAAAAAGAAGGCATAGACAAATCAGTGTCACCCCACAGATACTAGCTAATGTGATCAATGGAATTTTGATCAACTTTGATTTAATGTATTTCTGTTGAAGTTGATAAAAATCATAACGATTAATATAAAAGTTGATAATTATGGTCTTTTAAGATTTGCCAAGTGTACATTATCTCACTTAATCCTCACAACAGCCCTTTGAGATGGTGCTATTATTTGCCCTATTTTATATACTATATATAGAATACAGAATATACAAAAACATAGAGTAAGGGGATTGCCTAGGATCACATAACTAGTGAGTGTTTAAGATGAGGACAGGACTTCCTAAAACCTAGTCAGCAGGCACTCTTACCCCTATGCCACACTGTTATAAACTGTTATAAACTAGACATCATATGTATACTCTAACCAAAATATCCTCACATAATCTAACAGTTTATGGTCTTCCAAGAAATTAGATAACTTGTGGGCAGCTATATAAACAAAAAGTAATTAAAACAATCTCCATTCTGTCTTGTCAACCACATTGACTGATAAAACACTCTATACTAGTGACAAACAGTTATGATTGATATTTCCTATCCAAAGTCCCAAATATTTGAAGTTGGTAGACATATTGGAAAACAGATGAATATTAAAATTTTTATTGTAGCACTCATCCAAAGATCTCAAAGTGCTTTATCTTCATGATTGAATCTATTTCCTTTTAAGAATCAGCATCTACCAGCTACACAGTAACATGAGGCAATAGCAGCAGCACTTTTTTAAGTGGTGATGCTTAGAAACTTTATTTACATATTTGAATATCCTCAAAAATGTGACTTTTGACACAATAAATTAAGGGAGAAACTCATGCAAACAGGAATAACAGAATGTGACATAGTGGAACATGCACTAGACTGGGAACCAAGAGTGCCAAGTGCTAACACCAGTTCTTCCATTATTTAACTGTGTGATTTTTGGCAAATCATTAGACTGTTCTGAGTCTTGGTTTTCTCATTTGTAAAATGAGTGGGTTAAACCAGATCAGTTAATCAACAAGGCACCCTGCTGTGTTTAGTATGCGACACACAAGCAGAGATAATTTCTAGAGTCACTTCCAAGTTCAAAATTCTCCTCCCCAGTAAAATGTAAGCTTCTCAAAGGCAAGGACTATTTCATTATTGCCTCGGAAATCCCAGAACTTGAAAAATACCTTGGACATGATAAGAACATAAATATTTGTTGAATTGAATTGAATCTGATCAATTTAATTGGATAGCTGAAAAACAGACTCTCCCACAGAATTGGCACTTGATTTTAGGAAAATATTGAAAAGCCAGCCCAACTTACCAACATGTTCCATTTTCAAATGATCCCATTTCAAAAGATCTAGTTTTAAGTGACCCCTAGATCATTTTGGAAATTAATATTTTAATTGGCTACTTATTTTCTGAAAGTGTCTGCAAATTGGTTTCTATGAACATTTTTTCTGGTGTCCCTTAGGTGAATGAGCCAGGAAACAGACATGAAAACGTATTTAAGGCTTTTCCCAAAAATATTTGCTTCATGGGAATTCTCCATCTTTGCTCAGTAAGGCTGCAAGCCTGGGTCTAATACACGAATGAATTAAAGCATGAACAAAATGGCAAACCTGCAAGCATGCTGAGTTTATTGACTTTTGTCATGTAGTAATATCCACTAAGAAAAGATAGGAAAGTTAGTGACAGAAATGCCTCATGCAGTCAGCTCTCCCTTATTTGACATACTGATGTAAAAATGAGTATTATTGATTAATTTTTTAAAAAGACAATTTTCCAGGGACTAGATTAGAATCTGAAAATGCTATTAACCTTGCAGCAATGAAAAAGACTCTTACTCCCTTTGATGGAGGCAGCTGAAGAGAATTTCAGGTTAGGGGCCAATCACCTCACAGAAATTAGTTCACTGTACCAGTTGCTGTGGCAAGCAAATATGGTTTTGAACATCCCATGATTGGATTTGATGTTTCTGGGAGTTCTACAATGCCGATGGGTGAATACGTGCACTGGTGTCAAAATCTTAAATCAAACTCCTTTTCTTTTTCTTTAGGGGTGAGAAAGGAAAAGAGGGGAGAACATGCTGGAATAGTGTCTCAGTTATTGCTTATATACTCATTCTTTAGAAGAGAAGAATATTGCATGAACTCTCCAACTCAAAAATGTGTGGATGATAGGGTGACAGTTTATGTGGGCTTTGTGTTTGGGTTGGTTGGTTTAGTTGCTATTTTTTTGGTGAAAGATATTAAATGCAAAAAGAAAGAAAAAAAGAAAGGAAGGAAGGAAGGAAGGAAGGAAGGAAGGAAGGAAGGAAGGAAGGAAGGAAGAAAGAAAGAAAGAAAGAAAGAAAGAAAGAAAGAAAGAAAGAAAGAAAGAAAGAAAGAAAGAAAGAAGAAAGAAAGAAAGAAAGAAAGAAAGAAAGAAAGACTAATTTCAATTAACTCTGACCAACAGAGCACTAGGATTACAAATAATAAATGTGTATGATGAGGAGGCTCAACAATCTGAACTGGCATACATACACAAAGAGGAAATGTGCTAGTATAAAAATCAAAGACTAAGAACTGAACTAGCCGTGAATATGATGTGCTTTATATGAAAGAGATAAGGCAGAATTCATTGAATTTGTGTTTTATGAGATTTGATGTTATTTACCCAGAGGATCAGGTCTACAAATATTCTTTTGTATTCACCAAATAACTCAGCCTATTATTATTGAGAAATGATAAGCCCTTTTTCATCATAACATGGCAACTTCTACATCCAGAAAAAGGGAAAATAATTCTTGAATAAAATACTAAAATATATTCATCAATGTAAATTAGACAAGTCTAATTAGAATCATCAATAGTGCTAAGGAGTCAAGCTTAAAATAAGTATAGTTTAATCAAATGGTGAAAAGAGAAGAATTTCTAAGACATCAAAACAAACTACAGAAGGCATTTTACTTGGGTAGGATTTTTTCATTCACAAAGGCACCCTGCTGTAGTCTACTAAGTGTTAGGCTTGGAATCAGGAACACCTGCGTTCAAAACCTGCCTTTGATACTTCCTGGCTATATGTCCCTTGGCAAGTCATCTAAATCTCTAAGCAACTAATTCCTAGCACCTGTGTGCTAATTTTATAGCTGGTCTCTACGTGTTTTGCAGGAGAGAGTCCCCACACTTAGGGACTCACACATCTTTTATATAATCATGTATGATGTTCATGTATTGACATCCACTGATATAGGATAATACACCCATATTCATGATGCTGATTTAAGTTACTTCTTATATTTATTTTTTCATATCTGTTTCTCACATTCTCCACTAGATCATTAGCTCTTTAAGGGAAGTATATGTTTCATACTTGGTCTCCTCTACAGCATATAGGACACTAGTTCATTCCTCCACAAGGAAACAAGAGCTGAGGACCTCTTGGCTTATGTCCAGATCCTAATAGGACTTCTTTCAGCTCACCCACTTCTTTGGAACTATATTCTCTGAACTTTCTACTTCATTTTCCTTTACTTAGTGCCTAGGCATCATGGCAGAGACCACAAAATTCAATGATACATACTACCAGATGATGATTGGCTGCAATAGAGCTTCAAGACTGGCATAGTAGACAACATACAGGTGGTCCAGGAGCCGAATGAAGGCATATAACAATGAGTATCTATGAGTTATGGCCTCAAGTTTCTTACTAAAAATGACTGCTGCTATGAATATAAGTAAAATGACCTTCATGAATAGGAGTTTGAGAAACTCAGAATTCTTCACATGATATTATCATGTTGATAGAGAGTGACCATTATGTGAAGCGCAGAAATAATAAAGTTTGAGTGGGCAGTTTCCTTCTTCTAATATCTGTGAGAGATCAATCTTTGAGATCTCTCTCAGCACTGTGTTCTGATACACTAGTAAGTACCATAAGTAAGAATGAGGTGACCCTGGAGTTTCATCAGATCAGTGATAATCAGGCCTCTCTAAGAGATGTATTTATCTATATATCACCAACTTAAGAAGATAGCATTGACCCTCTTGAGGTATTTGCCCAATATGTTTGTCTAAAGTGGACGTGATCCAGGCCACTAGAATGGCCACCTGCATCTTCAAGGAGTTGCAGAGCTTAATGTCTCATGACCATTATCATATTTGCATCTGCCTCTACTTTCCTGAACTTTCATTCAAAGACCTATAATACAAGATCCTCCATGCTATCCTTTTTATAATCCTGCTACCTCAAAAGGACTAGCATCAATTATTCTGTGTAATTAGCCAAGATCCTCCCATCAACAGGGCCAGACTCACTACGAGTTTTTGATCTTTCTGTTCTCTGAGGGTATCTCCTTGACCCTCAATGCAAAGGTGATAGATAAATGTTCTGAAAGGCAGTTATTGGTTCCTCTACTAAATGTTCCCCCATGCCATGAAAACCTTGGTGAACCTTCAGATAACTGTGACTGGAAACTTTCAAGGGCTTTCAACACATCCATGTATCACCAATACTTACAAGGCCAGCTCTGTGCTGGTATACTCACTGGAACAAGGCTCCATCCTAATACACAAATCACCTGTGCAATCCAATCTGATAAAATCAGCTTTATCAACTCTATCTATTACAATCCTTTGACTATGAGATTGAGACAAAGGATGGTACCCAGTATGCAGTCAGTAGTGTTGAGGAAAATGTGTGGAAAACTTCTGGATTTCACTAATGCCAAAAATTCAACATCAGAAGCTGAGGATGAAAAGAGGGTATCATTCCATACTATTCTGAGTTTGTTGAATCAGATATAAATAGAGGATATGGTGCCTAACTATAGGGTGTGAAAAAGTTGATATGTAAGAGGAGTATGTCAGTGACAGTGATGATAATGATGTCTAAAGAAATGAGACTGATGAGTCTTTTGACCCTGGTGATGAGGAAGAAGATAGTACAGATGATTTGGTAACAACACTTTACCCTTCATCATGAACAAATGAAACAAGTCAAGAAAGCCAAGGTGGTTAAGAAGCAAAAATCACACAAGACTGTGGGTGATAACAAAGAGAAAGACTCCAGTCCCCTCAAGAGGCCCATGTCTACCTACATACTGTTGCTTCATGTTAGTAAGGATAAAAAGCAAGTCAGACCACCCAGGCATCAATACCATTGACCTCTCCAAGAAAGCAGGCACTATCTGGATGGGATTTAGGAAAGAAAAGAAAGAGGAGTGGGACTACAAAATAGTGTATGCCAAGTGGGACTAAGAAAAGACTAAGAGGGATATAGTGAAGATGTTGCCATAAGATACGTATGTGGCTAAGGTTTCTAATACAAAGAGCAAGTCAAAGTAGGAAAAGAAAGAAAAACTGAATGTAGAAAAGTAGAAAGAGTTGGAAAGACCTGAGTTCAAAACCTGCCTCAGATACCTAGTAGCTGTAACCATGGAATAGCCATTTGACCTCTGTCTGCCTCAGTTTCCTCATCCATAAAATGAGGGGAAGGGGATAGTAATAACAGCTACCTCCCAGAGTTGCCATGAGGATAAAATGAGATGATATATATAAAGTGCCTTGTAAGTGCTCTATAAATGTTAGATGTTATTATCATATCAATGGCCTCTAAAGGCCCACAGTCAAAGTTTTTGTACAAGCAACTGAGGGAAATCCTTAAGAGCAAAGAATTTGTATCAAGTGATGAGAGTTCTTGAGGAGAGAACAAAAGCACAAAATGAGGAGGAATGAGGATTGTAAAGAAGAGAGGCTGGCGAGCATTCCTCCCGGGGTCCAAGGAATCAGGATCGGAATCAAATGAGACACAGAAAGAAGAAACATTTCCTACCCTGCTTTCAGTATCATAATCCCAACTACCTCATTCGCCATATCTGTAACATGTAACAAGTATCCCATAAACTTAGAACTAATCCTTCTGGACTCAGCTATTAGAGTAGCTCTCCTTACTTCATAGACTTCAATAGCTCAAGAAGTGTTCATTCTCCATGCTATTTCACAAAGATGAGTCAGTTAATTTGAGAAAAAGGTGAAAGTTGGAGATAGAGTTATGCAGAAGATAAATAAACACCTCATCCCATAATAAATGCTATCCCATTTAAAGGGAATATAAGCCAATTTCCTGTTCTCCTTTGAGAAATTCAGAGGAGCTACAGTTTGGATCATATATAGGGTATACTTGATTGCCCTTTGCTGAGGCCTGTTTATATTTTTCATTTTGTATTTCTGATCATTGGAAGGGACAGATTTTACAAAGCAGTATGATTTTGGAACCAAAAATATAGGCCCAAAATAACACATCATAGAATTGCATAGTGGAAAGAACAACCGATGAAAACAGAAAATTTGAGTACTGGTTCCATTTCCATCACTTACTTATCATTTGACCTTGAATATGACACAAACTCTCTAAGCTTTAAGTCTTCCATCCATAAAGTGGGCCAAAATCTGCCCTGCCTATTTCACAGAACTACTGTGATGATCAAATTTGAGATAATGAATCGAAAATGTTTCATTAATTGTAAAATATTATACAAACCTAAGATATAAATGAATGAACAAAGATTTATTAATCATGAAAATTACCTGACCAGAACAAATTTTTTGCACTTTGGTTTAATACTATTCTTTTCAAAATAAATAATTTTGTTTAAACTACATAGAATGATAGAAGGTGAGTTCATTGAGGGCAAAAATTGCTTCATTTTTGTCTTCATATCCCCAGCACTCAGTAGAGTGGCAGGACTGCTTAGTGATTGATTAGAGGACATGGATTTTTGTGACTGGCACTGATGAAGGGAATAAATATTAGTAAGGTAACAGATAATGGTAACAACATATAATATTCTTTTAAACATTTTCCTGAGCAAGCCAAACAAAAATGACCTTTTCTATTCTACCACTTCTCCAGTTTTCTCATTCAAAAGTCTTAAATGTACATTTTCACATTTACAATAAACTCATCTTAAAGACATTACTCTGGTTATAGATTCTGGTTAACAGCCCTACTATATGAATTAGAGTATGAGGTATATACCATGTAGGTTATCAGTTTTCAAAATTAGAAAACAACAAAATATACTTCCTATTAAAAATGATACCAACAATACTTTAAGTCTTTGTTCTATGGTGACTGTGGAATTTGCATGAGCATCAACTGCACTCTAAGTATATGGAAATGTTAGCTGAAAGAGCTTTTTGATTAACAGATAAATCAGCGTTTGCTACATTACCTTTTTTACATATTAGTAATGCCAGTGCCATCTTGGCAAAAGAATAAGATACTCAAATAATGCTCTTTCCTGGCTTAGTTTAATAATTAGCAGAAATTCATAGTACAGATTGGATATTCATTATAGACTATGCTGATCTCATATTTCTATTTAAGAAAGTATGGCAATTTGCTCCTCGTCTCTTCCTTCCTTCTCCAATTTGTCGTAATTCATACCCTTTCCTCCTCCTTCTCTACTCCTTTTCCCTCTTCAATTCTGAAGTATTACATGGTCACCAAATTCTTTCCTGTCATTTCATTGGGCCTTTCACCCCCCATCAGTCACTGCTTATCTTTTCTCTCGTAGCACTTTCTTCACTGGCTGCCTGCTGAGATTAGGGAATTTGAGATGTTAGTGAGGGGAAATGCCAACCTGGACCCCAAGGATTAAAAAAGTATGTCTATGAACCCCTCATTGCCTGTGAAACAAAGACAGAAACATTGTTTCCTGAAGGCAAAATAATCTTCCTAACAGATGCAGTCAAAAACTTTCAGTGACTCCCTAGTGCCTTGAAGATAAAGTGCCAACTCCTTAGATGAGTATTTAAAACTGCTCCTAATCTGGCTCCTACCTCTCTTTCCAGCTTTCATTTCATGTGACTCTGTTTTGTGCTATTTATAATACAGCCAAACTGTAGTACGAACCATTCCCAATCTGCTCTCTTCTGCCTCTGTAAGTTCATGCAGAGCTTTCCCATACCAGAAATTTGCTCCTTCTTCATTACTACCTTTTGAAAAAATGTCATTCCTTCAAGGCCCACCTTATTTTTCAAGTCCTTGAGGAGAATAGAAAGCCTTCCTTGATTTCTCCAGATGAAAATGAACTTTCCATCCTGAGATTTATTTAAGAGTACTTTGTCTCAATATTTCCTTTGCCTTTTATCACATACTATGCCTTTTATCATGCTTACACGTGTTCATGGCATATTCTTCTTATTTGTCAGTAAATTCTTGAGGATATAGGCTATGTTATTTTGATTACTTAGCAGGTAAATATGTAAAGAATTGAATTACTATTCAAGGATCCCAGAAAGGAGGCTGCATGGTTCAGGGCAGAGAGAACTGACTCTGGACAATTGGTTCAAAACCCATCTCTGATGCTAATTACCTGTATCAATTTAACCTTCACTTGGACCTCAGTTTCCTTATCTGTAAAATGGGAGTTTTATTACATGGTTTCTGAAGTCCTTCAAGTTCTAGATCCATGAACCAGGTATATAATAACAAACTGTTTCCAAACTGCCTTTCTAGACTTGTCCATTACATAGCTCTTCTGCTGTAATTCATTAGATTTATTCACAATCAAATACATCTTTCCCTACTTTTCCCTACTCCGCCACTTTGATTCATACCTTAAGTCCGACCAGGAATATCCTACTCCTTCATCTTGGCCTGCCTAGATCCTACCCAGCCTTCAAAGACCAGCACTCCTTCCTCCTCTCTTTCTGTTAACACTAAAGTGACTACTTCTCCACAAATAGTATTTAATATCCTCTTCATACATATGCCATTCATCACATACTTATTCTGTTAGGTGCCTTATGTGTAGCTATCTCACTGTACTAGCCATATTGTAAACTCCTAGATAACAAGGACAATTTTTATTTATCCTTGTACCTCTCTCAGGCCCTAATGTAATATCTTAGATAAAATTCATTCTGAATAAATCTTCAGTTGTACCACATATAAATATCCATACATTATATGTGTATGTGTATATATGTATATATATGTATGTGTATTAATATCTATAGATATGCATAATGTGTATCTGTGAATATATTTTTTATTTTCCAAGCCACCTAGGAGAATGATCTGTATATAGTAGTTACTCAAATGAGTCAGGATGTGGTGCAATGGATAGGGTCAGGAAGATTCTTCTGCCTAAGCGTAATGTTAATATAAGGTTAATGGTGAGTAGGGGAATGGGGAAGAGTTAAAGAAGATCTTTCCCACCCACTAATAGGACTCAGATACTTTTCATTAATTTCTAATGAGGCACTGCACCACAAGGGTCATGCCCTCCAGCTCTGAAACATACACATATACTATGAGGTAAGGTTTTACTCTGGGGCTTATTTTTTGGAAGAAGGCATGCCAGATGAGACTCTGGGTAGCCATTAAGGAGCCCCCTGACTTTGAAAACCCAGATGTTGGTGCTTCTCTCTCTGGTAACAATGTATATATATTTTCTATGGTCAGACAGTTGGAAGTCCTATCTGTTGGTCTTTCTGTTTGTCATTTCTGCTTGTAATTTCTGTTTGCATTTTCTCTGAAGTTCATGAGGTGCTGAGTTTTTCTCCTGAACTAAGTGAATATAATATGTGTTTGATTGAAGTAGATTGTTGACCCCTCAAAAGTTGCTTTCCTTTTAGAAAAGCAGATTCAAGAACCTGTACAGCAGGCTCTCCTGTGTATGCCTGGGTCCTTGCTGTTACAGAGTTTAAATCAGAACCTCACAAACACTTTCTAGCTATGGCCCTGGGCAAATCGCTTAACCCGAATTGCCTCAGTCTCCCCATCTACAAAATAAGCTAGAGAAGGAAGCAGCAAACCATTCCAGTACTTTTGGCAAGAAAACCCCAAATGGAGACACGAAGAGACAGACATGACTGAACAATAACAAAAAGTTTCTCAAAAAAATTTATAGATTTTTAGAGAAGCTGTAGTCTAATTGCATCACTTTCCAAATAAAGAAACTAATTCCTAGGAAAGTTAAATAATGATAATACACATAACAAAGTGATTATCAGAGTTATCACCTAATCCCAGGTCAATCAATAAGCATTTATGGTAAGAACCTACTAAGTGCCAGGTCTTTTGCTAGTAGAGTACAAAGACAAAAATAAACCATCCCTGCCCTCAAGGAGCTTACATTCTATCAAGGTCGCTAGATCCCCAAGCCAGTATATCCTTTTCACAAGACTATTTTTCTATGTTTTGGTGAAGAATGAAAGGAATGGTTTAGTGATTCATTATCAATTAGCAGCCTGATCTGTTATCCAGAACAATAGTAACAATAAATCTAGGAGCTAGTTTTATGTATAAAAAAACAATAAAATAAATAATTTGGTGAATTGATTTCTTTAAAAAAAGAAAACCAAATTACCAGAATCAAAAATGAAAAAGGTGAATCCACCACCTGTGAAGATGAAATTAAAGCAATTATTAGGAGTTATTTTGCCCAGTTATATGCCAATAAATCTAAAAACTAAGTGAAATGGATGAATATTTACAAAAATATTGTAAAAAAGTTGCCCAGATTAACAGAAGAGGAAATAGAATACATAATCCAATTTTAGAAAAAGAAATTGAGTAGGCTTTCAGTGAACTCCCTAAGAAAAAAATTCTTAGCACAAAATGGATTATCAAGTGGATTCTACCAAACTCTTAAAAGAACAATAAATTCCAATGCTATGTAAAATGTTTGGGAAAAAATTAGGCAAAGAAGGAGTCCTACTAAATTCCTTTTACAACACAAATACATTACAGATACCTAAATCAGAGAATCCTAGAGAACCAATTAAAAATTTATTCGAAATAATTAACTTTACTTGCAGAATATAAAATAAACCCACATAAATAAATAGTATTTCTATTTATAACCAACAAACCAGCAGCAAGAGATAGAAAGAGAAATTCTATTTAAAATAACTATAGACAATATAAAATACTTAGAAGTCTACCTGCCAAAACTGAACCAGGAATTATATGAGCACAGTTACAAAACTCTTCACAGAAATGAAGTGAGATCTAAATAACTGGGAAAATATTAATTGCTCATGGGTAGGCTGAGCCAATATAATAAAAATGACCATTCTACCTAAATTAAGGAAATCAAAAAAAAAGTAAAGGAAGGGAACCTAACCATACCACATCTCCAACTGTATTACAAAGTGGTAATCATTAAAAACAATCTGGAACTGGCTAAGAAATAGAGTGATAGATCGATGGAATAAATTAGGTATGCAATACACTGTAGTAAATGACCATAGTAATCTAGTGTTGGATAAGCACAAATTTCCAAGTTTTGGGGACAACTTACTATTTAACAAAAACTGCTAGAAAAACTAGAAAGCAGTTTGGCAGAAACTAGATATATAGACCAACATCTCACATTATATACCAAGATAAGGTCTTATAAGATTTAGATATAAAGGGTTATATAACATAAGTAAATTAGGAGAGCATGCAATAGTTTATCTATCAGATATATGTATAAGGGAAGTATTTATGACCAAACAAGAGACAGAGAGCATTATAGGATATAAAATGGATAATTCTGATTATATTAAACTAAAAGGGCTCTGTACAAATAAAACCAATGCAGTCAGAATTAGAAGGAAAGCAGAAAATTGAAGGACATTTTTTACAGCAAGTTTCTCTGATAAGACCTTATTTCTCAAATACATAAAGAACTGAGTCATATTTATAAGAATATGTCATTCCGCAATTGATAAATGATCAAAAGATATGAATAAGCAGTTTTCAGATGAAAAAATCAAAGCTATCTATAGTGATATTAAAAAAAATATTCTAAATCACTATTGATTAGAAAAGGGATGTGGGAAAACTGAGATACTGATACACTGTTGGTGAAGTTGCGAACTTACCCAACCATTCTGAAGAGCAATTTGGAACTATGCCCAAAGGGTTATAAAACTTTGACACAGAAATACCACTACTAGATCTGTATCCCAAAGAGATAATAAACAGAAAAGAAAAGGACCTATATGGACAAAAATATTTGTAGCAGCTCCTTTAGTGGTGGCAAAGAGTTGGAAATTGAAGGGATGTCCTCAACTGGGGAATGGATGAACAAGTTGTGGTATATGGCTATGATAGAATATTATTGTGCTATAAGAAATATTTTGCATGACTGCACATGTATAACCTATATCAGATTGCTCACCATCTCAGATGAGGAAAAGAGGAGAGAGGAAGGGACAAGATTTGAAATTCAAAATTTTTAAAAATAAGTGTTAAAATTATTTTCACATGTAGTTGAAAACAATATTTTAAAAGAAGGGAAAATATAAATATCAACATCTACCTAAAAAGTAATAACAATTCATATATCTGCTTGCTCTATTATATGTGATTGCCTTTCTGGTAGCCAGAGTGGATTTGCACAAATTTACCCAATGACCTTCTTTCGGCTTTTTTCATGTCTGAACAATAGCACTCATCTTTATAATTATTACCTGGGACTACAGCATGGTTAACTGACCAATTCAGGATTGAACTTCTGACTTTTGCCCCATTAATATTGTAGTCTAGTCAATGCAAGTAGTCACAGACTAATTGCAAACAAATAAAAATACTAAATGTACAATGTTGCTTTATCTGTATATGTCACTGGGACCTTGATTTAATTCTCTTTTAGCGGTTCATGCTCTGAGGCTGCCTTAATGGTAAAACCACCTGTGAAGTACTGTGAAATACTTCCATCACTAAATCCTCTTGGAAGGTTCCAGTAGAATTCTTTGTTTGACTGAACATCTCATCCCCTACATGGCTGCTTTCTTTTGGGATTTCTTTGACTTTTCCACTATGTGCCAAGTACGCATTATTGGGAAATCCTCGTCATCCTATAGGATTCCATCAGCTTTGGTACTCACCCTCATTGTGATTGATTGGAGGGGGAGGCCATAAACTTCAAAACCTCCATTTAATGAAAAATCCCAAGAGAAAACATTTCATTTCTCACTGACTGCACTACTTTGGGATTTCCCTGACCCACCCCAGTCCCATCCCTGCTTTTCAGCTTCCTTTTGTGCATTGTCTTCCCCGTTAGATCATGAGCTCTTTGAAGGCAGGGATTGTCTTTTTTTTTTAATATTTGTATCCCCAGCACTTTGTAAAATAACTGGCACATACCAGTCATTTAATAAATGATTATTGACTGACTGATATCTGTTTAATAGCCAGTTGAGTTATAATGAGATTACCGAAGATTTATAAAAAGGCACAGAAGAATATGACAAATATTTTCATATATTCTGCAAAAACAGGTTCTAAACTATGTGATCAAGCCTCTGACCTTGAAAGATGGTGACCCTGAATTGTGTCATAATAGTTTAATTATTTAATACCTTTTTAAATGAGCTATATAAAAACTAGAAAAAAATGCCTTTTCAAAATAAATGGAGAATAATTATAGCAGCATCCTGGCTTTTGAAGCCAGGTTATCAGTTTGAAAAATAATTCAAGATAATAAGTTAATTACTATTCTCATATTTAACATTCAGAAAATTGTACAATGATGATCATTTTTTCTAAATCAGTTCTTTTACCTATTTCAATGATCATATGTATTCTGCTGCACAAAACTCACACATTTTTACCTCTGAATATTTAATCATTCGTGTCCTCTGCTTTTGATATTGCATCTTCTCAATGTTTTAGAATTCTACATATGCCTAGCACAGTGCTTGGCACAAAACGGTTACTTAAAGCTTTGTTAACTGGCAGCTTCCTAGGGCCTTCTCTATGGACTTCTGTTTTGGCACTGTCTTTCTGTCCTAAAATATAAGCTAGAATTTTGGGTTATTTGGTATTGTACAGTGCCTACCATAGAATGTCTTTATCCAAACTTGAAAAATACTATTTAATAAAAATGATACATCTGCAGTTTCTATTACAATGTGATAAATCAATGATGAAGCACTCTATCATGATAAAAATAGCCTATGTCATATATTTTTGCTTTAAATATAATTGCTGTCAAGGATCAGACAGTTTTTCTCTGTGTTTTCTTAGATAAGAATTCACTTCTTTCTGGCAAAAACATGCTTTCTTTTTTGGTTTTGTGTCCAGACCTATGGTTTCATCCATATAAGAGAGTAGAGCCTATGTGGAAACTACCAATTCTCAGAAATCTAAAGCCTTTGATATTGAGACATTAACTGACTTGCCAGTAATCCTACAATTAGCATATGTCTAAGGCAAGATTCTAATACAAGTCTTGTCTTAATGACCCCAAGGGCAGCCTCAAATCCCCTATACCAGATCAAACATTCTCATTAATCATTATCATGTATTTCTGTGAGTGACTCTCTGAAGCCAATCCAATTCAACAAGAATTAATGAAATAGTAGTAGATGCTAGGTGTCAGGCATTGTGCTAGAAGCAGGAGTGGGGAACCTGGGGTCTTGAGGCCACATGTGGCCCTCTAGGTCCTCAGGAATAGACCTTTGACTGAATCCAAACTTCACCAAACAAATCCTCTTAATAAAAGGATTTGTTCCATAAAACTTGGACTCAGTCAAAAGGCCTCACCCAAAAACCTAGAAGGCCACATGTGACCTGAAGCCTGCTAGTTCCCCACCCCTGTAGGGGACTGCTGATAAAAAGACAAATCGAAATATCCCACGCCTTCCAAGTGCTTACATTCTACATAAGGGAAATAACATGCACAAGCTAAATCAATATAAAATATATTTTAAAAAATACACAGTGATTTGGGAGTTGAAGTGGAAGGCTGACCACTGGGGAAATCAGGAAAGGCTTCTCATAGGAGCCGATGCTTAAGCTGAGCTTTAAATGTAAGCATTCTAAAGGACAGAGTGATAAGGAAGCATATTTAAGGTACAGAGAACAGCCTGTACAAAGGGTGAGAGATAAAAGATGGAGTGTTGTGTAAAAGGAAGAGCAAGTAGGACAGTTTTCCTGGAATATAAAATGTGTACCAGAGAGTAATTTGAAATCAATCTGGAAAGACAGAGAGAAATACAGTGCAACTGTGGATAGAAAATTGACCTTGAAGTCAGGAAGACCTGGGCTCAAGTTGCCTCTTTCACTTATTGGTTGTGTGATCTTGGGCAAGTTACTTAGCCTCTCAGTGTTCTAGGCAATTTTAAAACTATAACGTGTAGAAAAGGTGCTGGCTGAAAGGACCCATACCAAAAATGCATATATCTAGTCTCTCTCCCTCTCCCTGGAAAATACATCCAGCTTCAGATGACAGAGGGCTTTAAATGATAAGCAAAAAGTAATGCCAAAGATTTTCCTCTCTCTTTAAACTCCCAGTCACCAACCCATGTCCACACACAAACACATTCGTAGGAGCAGATGAGCAGCATTATATGGAAGGACATTTAGTTTGGAATCAGAGCACCAGATTCAGATCCTGCTTCCACCACTGACAACCTGTAATCAGGTAAGTCATTAAAGGTCTCACCTCAGTTTTCTCTTTTGTAAAAGGAATGTTTTGCACTAGCGGACCTTCGAGGTTTTTTTTTCCATCCCAAGGCATCTGTTCCTAAAAATCTATTAAGTCTATTAAAATGGTATTTTATCTTTGAAATAGGCTGCCACTGAAGCAACAAGAGTAAAGTCAACTCCATACTTAGGATTATACACATTACTTACCCACTATCTGGGGGGAGGAAGGGAAGCATACATATACATATATATATGTGTGTGTGTGTGTGTATGTATGTGTAAACACACATACACACACATACTTTGGGCTTAAGCCACCCACTTATGTTTTATGTTGGATTACAAAAAAATAAATAAATTCATAATAAAATTGGCAATTTATTTTGACTCCCTGAAATACCTCTTTGACATTAAATGTCAGCTCCTAGAATCATTTATACCATCCAGCCCTTCATTTCCCATCTATTCATTCTAGCACCAGGCTGTCATACTGACTGTTCCTTTATCCCCTCCACCAACACTCTCACTGACAGAGGCATGGAAAGCATTATCTGAGCAGTCAGTTCATGAAGAGTCTCTGTGGTTCTGTGTGTTACAACAGAGGTGATCGGTTGGATGCTTAGACTATCGTGCATTTAGATACTAGAAGACAGATGCTGGAGAAAAATGAAATTAAGGGTGTCTTTAGTTGCTGTATTAGGCATGACTGTGTTCCATAACAAAATATGTGTTTGTCTGCTTCACAATGTAAATGAAATCACTGTCTAAAAGCAATGCAAAGCCAGCAAATAATAAAGGAGACAAGAGGAAGTATTACACTCAAGATATTTCCATTTGAGAGTACAATATGTATAATTGATGGTGCCTAAGAACTCAGTTAAACCAGTTCTAATGTGACCAGTACCCTACATTATGATTAATACTGGAGAGCTACATAGCTTCCCAACCCCCAATCTAATGGAAAATAGCAACTAGAAGGATAAAAGGCATACACGTGCGCACGCGCGCGCGTACACACACACGGCTATCGGAGAGAGGGAAGCAAAAGCCTAGCTCCTGAGTTGATTAAACCATAAAAAAAATGCCAGTGAAATATTTGCCTGTTCAGAAATGAATATTCTTAAATGCATCATGGCCCCAGTGCAATTTACTTTGGTATCGTCTCTGTATTAACAGTCCTTTGATGAAAAACAAAAGTACTTTAAACCTAGTAGTTTGCAGGCAGGAAAAAAAGAGACAAAATGTCCACACAATTGCTAGTTTTTTTTAAAAAAACTAATTGTAGCATTATATAATATAGGTGAATGTATCTCTAATTGAGTAGTTTACTTACTGGGAAAAATATTTCTTAGATTATATTTTTCTAGAACAAAATATAATCTACTTAAGGACAAGGACTGTTGTTTATTTTGTCTTTGTATCCCTAACGCTAAGTACAGTGCCACGAAAATTGCTATTGTTCAGTCATTTCAGTAACGTCCAAGTCTTCATGACTTCATTTGGAATTTTCTTGACAAAGATACTAGGGCAGTTTCCTATTTCCTTCTCCAAGTGCCTTGCATTTAGTCAGCATTTAATAAGTGCTTTTTGGATGGTATTGCAAAGAAATCTCTATGGGCTATGCCAAACTGTTGTTTATAGAAAATCAATTATATATGAGACTTCTTCATGCCAAACCAAGTTTTTATAAGATAATTATTGAATTGTAAAGTATTCCTCTAGTTTGTGGATTAGTGTTGAAGTTTAGTTGTTTAGAATTTATGCTATCTGTAGTCAACATTAACTTATAATGGCAGCAAGATTTTTAGGGTTCACGTTTGGATTCTAATAATTCACTCTTCAAATAGGTGAGTTACATGAAACCTTACTACAATATACAGTCTAATCTGAAAATCTAATCACTCGAATCAACTAGTTCAAGAGCTACTCCTACACATCCCTTCTGGTTCATTCATGTTTAATAAATAATTACCTCCAATTCTAGTAGTTTTTAATCTTTATATACATGGTCAGTAGGCATCTGAAGGATGGTAAAGGTAAAGAAACAGTGTAAAAAAATAAACATTGCCCCCAGAGACTATCATTTTTTTAAAAAATTAATTTATCTGTTTTTCAGTTTTCAACGATCACTTCCATAAGATTCAAATTTTCTCTCCCTCCTTTCCCTCCTCCCTCCCCAAGACAGCATGCAATCTTATATGGGTTCTACACATACATTCTTATTAAACACATTTTCACATTAGTCATGTTTCATAGAAGAATTAAAAGGAATGGGAGAAACCATGAGAAAAGCCAAAACTTAACAAAACATAACACAAGAGAAAAAAGTTTGCTTCATTCTGCATTCCAGTTCTATAGTTCTTTCTCTAGATGTGGATGGCATTTTTGCATCAAGAGTCCAGAATACTTACATCACCTTGCCCCAGCCCACCAAAAAGCAACGGTCACTGGTTCAGCTCAGACAGAGAACTAAAGAATAAAGGGAAATAGAGCAGCAGGACAAAATGCATGGTTACACAAGGCCTGAAGGAAAGGGGATTGGAATCCAAGGGGATTCCATTTTCATTACAATCTAATCCATTTATGACCCTCCCCCCAAATAATTACTTGAAGTAGAATCTAAGCCAGGTGAAAAGCAAATTCCAGAATATGGGAGTAAGTTGAGATGCCTTTGAGGTCCTTCCCCAGGGGCAAACCAACGATGAAAGAAGTGAGACAGAGAGTGACAAAGAAGTATTAAGAAAAAAGACAAAAGCTATCTCATATCTCAAGAGGAAGCAAACTTCAGCTAAAAATTTAGAACACAAGCAAATAAATCAAGAGTGAAGATAAAGACCAACACATCCAAGAGAATACAGTCTTATCTAACTAAAGATTGCAAGAAATAGAGGATCCTACAAATTCCCAAGAGAACCTGGAACTGCAACCAGATGTTCTAGAATAACTAAAGGGAATCTAATGGGAAATGGGGAGTAGAGAGGAGGAGGAATGAGAGAATTTATGGCTTGCACATAATTAATGAGCAGAATAGAAAAGCTAGAATCCATGGTCTCAAGTCTCTCCAAAAAGTGGAACAAGCACACATCAGAGATGCAAATGTAAGACAATCTGAAAGAAGAGAAGCAAAAAGAAAAAAATATATATGTTAAATGAATACATGAGTTCCATGCTAGCATAAGCCACTGATCTTGAAGAAATGATGTGAACAGACAACTTAAAAATCATAAGCCAACACAATGAACAAGTCAAAAAATATGAACTCCATAATGCAAGAACTGATATAAGAAACTTTCCTTGAACTTCATTACCTCCAGCAGGGGGAGAAAACAGACAATTCTTCAAATTCTATAAAGTGTGATGTCTAAGTTTAAAAATTCCAATGAAGACAAATTCTGCAAATGGCCAAGAGAAAGACTTTCACATACAAAGAAAAGTTACAAGAGACTAATCTGTACCCACAAGAAACCACAGAAAGGAATGAAATAATAGATCTCCAAAAGGAGCTCAGACGTAACACAAAATTATATAACCTAAAAAACCTGACCCTAATCAATAGAGAAAGATAGATACTCAATTTAAAAAGTTGCATTTGAAGCATTCTTGAGGGAAAAAATAGAACAATCTTCAAAAGTCCTGTTACTGAACTAATCTTGAGTGCTTTATCATAAGTTCATAGAGCACTTTAAAACATATCTATTAGAAATGAAAATATGACATACTTGTAAAAACCAAGGGGAGTCTAAGTAAGACATTAAAGAACGTTATGGAATACTTTTGATAATTCAGCAAATGAACTGTACCAGAACCAGGGTACTGTTACAACTGGAATTGTTGCTCACAAACAACTAAATAGAAAACTAATCCATAAAAATTTAAGAGTGATCTTGTCAACACATGTCACAATGCTAAATATTAATCATCTCCAAACTATATGGAACTGATGAAAGACTTTCAAAATATAGATATCTAGTAAAAGAAATTAAAATAATATCAGAATTGAATGAGATAAATATCATCCCATTTGCTACTGAAGTTGTTCAAAAAATACTTTTAACTTGTCTACGAACAATAAGATTATTCAGTTACAATTATTCAATTGCCAAAAAAAAAAACCACTTTATCCAATTGCACAATTATCTGCAGAATATTAAATATAAAAGAATAATAGCAGGACAGCAACTTGTTCTCGGAATATTTCTATCTGACTTTCATTTAAAAACATAAAAATGAGGTAATTGATAATAACAACAGTATTTATGTAGTACATTAAGTCTGTAAAGCTTTTTACATAAATTATCTTACTACTCTGTTCTATTTCTTAGCTGTGAAAACACAGCCCAAAATCTAAGTTTTGCCACTCACAGAGATTTCCAAACACAGATAATAGGCATGGAAAGAAAATGGGTCTAAAATGTCTATAAGCATGAATATTACCTAACCACTTCAATGAAGCTTAGATCCCCCAGAGACTGAAGTGGTAACTTTGGTGACCAATTAAAGATGGGAATATTTGTATATTGTGACCAGATCTCTAAAGCTTCATAAAGCATTATATTTACATAAAATGTCTATTTTATATAAATCACCTGAATTTAAAAGTTATCTTCTTGCCCCTTTACTAATGTACTAAAGTCTTCACACTTCATTTTGTCCAGAAAGCGACCTTGTGTTTTTAAAGGAGCATTTTTAGTAATTTGTACATGTCTACTAATTTATCATTATAGCTTCCAAACACCTCAGTATATGAAATAAAAAATAAAGGTCTGAGTGAATGTTAATATATGTTCTATACCTATATCACATGCTTAATAGTTTGTAGATCATCTTGTATGTTTTGGGGTTTTGTTTTTGTTATCTATCTATTTTGTTGTTACTCGTATTTCAGAAATATAAAGAAAATCTCTTTTCCTATATACAAAAACGAGTTATAGATATTTAGATAAGTAACCTACAAAGGAATGGTTGTAGAGCCCCATCTCTATGCATTATATAATAAACTTTCAAGGTCATCCACAGGTGAAGCCAGACTAACTGTCCAGTCTCCTTGTTTTCTCCTGCTTTATACCCTCTCAATCAATTAAAATGCTCTATGATCCCAAATCATATATTTGGGTATTCAGGCAGCAAGCCACACCTTCTTTTCTTCACCAGTTAGAATGCTAAAAATCCAAAGCAAAATCCAGGAGAAACTACCAGGAACATTGAGCGTGTGTGGGAAGACAAGATTTTTCCTGAATATAAAAAAAGGACCAGGAACTTTAATCTTATGGGCTACTACTTTCTTTGTGGACTTATATCCCTCAGCAGGGATCAGCAAAGCCAGATAATTCACAGGTTTGGAAGAATATATCCCCAAACTGAAAGCACTTCTGGGACTCATCAGTAATAGAATTCCTTTATTTAACCATTAAGCCAAGGATCACATTACTAATCTCAAAAATATTCCTCCAATAAATATAAGTTAAGATGTAGATGATTTTTTGCATGGATAGTTTGTCCTTTCTGACACTGCCATTAACCACAAAAATATTTCATATAGAAAACATTTACTGCTACATAGTACAGAAAATGGTCAAGATAGCCAGATCTTTTCTCTACCTCTAACAAGCCATCATAACTACATAAATCACAAGTTCTTAAAGGCAAGACCAGTGGAATTCAAGCTCTCAAAGGTCCTTCCAAGCTGAATAAATTTCAAGCTGGGTCAATCATAGATTGTACTTCTTTTGTACAAGGACATGTATAAGTAAATTTAAAGAGACTCATCAACAGGTTGGCAACAGGATGTAGAATATCTCAGTTGCAGAATCTCATAAAGGCTGTCTACTAAGTTATTGAAGGACTGTGATTTGCTTGGTGAATATTAGCAGAACAAACTTATAATACCTTGAAGAATTGACACAAGTACTCATGTGCTAAAGTTCTGTTTGTTAGGTTGGCATTTTTCTGAATGAAAAAAAATAGAAAAGACAGTGAAGAATAGAAGAAAATTCGTCTCTTCTAAATGTTTCCTTTTTTCCCTTTCCAATTACTGGTCCTGCTTTGAGAAGACTCTAAAAAGAAAGTTTCCTTTATCTTATCCTTAACAAGATCTAAAAAATCTTTCCAAAAGGAGTATCTGTGTGTGTGTGTGTGTGTGTGTGTGTGTGTGTGTGCGTGTGTGTGCGTGCGTGTGTGCATGTTTTTCCTTAGAGGTGCAGAAATTAAACTTGGGTTTTGGTTGTGTCCTATAGAGAGCAGTTTTTAGATGCCAGGCATGTGCTCACTTCCATGACTATATTATTTTGCTTTTTATTTGACCACACAATCACCATTTTAATGAAGGCTGGCTAAAGTTTGACATGTTCCATAGACTTTGATAAGCATCTGAAAAAAATACATTTATTTTGTTGCTACCATCTATAACTTAAGCCAATTCAATCTATTTTCTTCAGCCTCTGAAATATATTCAACCTGTGATATTTCTACCCTTTAACAATATTTTGTCAGCCTTGAAGTTATTATAGCTTTGTGATTGCTGGGAATATAACAGAGAGTAAGAAAACTGTTTATTTCAATTTGTAGCTTAGATAGCAAGTGTCAGAAAGCTGACTAAAAGTATGTAAGTAGCTGTGTAAAGTCTTACAATAAGCTTTTTTAAAAAATATTAAAATCCTCAGACTTTTTCTACCACTATCCGTGTTTCCCCTCAGGGTCATCCATTTATATTATTTTAATCATCTATTTTAGGAATCCATTTTATTATACCATTTTTGACTTCCTTCTCTTCACCTCCCACTTAATAGAAATGTAGAGACTACTCAGGTTCAATTCAGAATTCATATAGCCTATTTATTGCCATAACTTTCAGAGTTCTAAGCATGTAACCCCTCTTTATTGATTTCAGAATGGTCATTTTATTCTAATCAGCTCTGTGTGGTACAAAGCAAGAAAGGAAATTAGTGACTTGTTACCACTGTGAAACCATTAAACTTTTTACAATATCTTCAATGAATGGTATGTACCTCAGTTTATTTCGAACCTAATCAACTCCGTGTTATTCATACAAAGATGAGTCACACAAAACCAGACCACTTTAACAAGATGACTGAAATAAATTGACTCAACTCAATGCTGCTTCTTCTTTTGAGTGAGTCCAAAGTCTCTCCTTGGACCTTAGAGGCAGCTTTAAGTGTGAGCCAAAATAGCCTGCAAGATGTCCAATATAAGGGACAGATGATAAAATACAACCTGCTCCTCTTGAAAAAGAAATGGGGACAACTGACGCAGAACAATGTATATGCTATTAGATATTGCACTGGGCCAGCCAGTTTTTCTCAACTATTTGTTGTTGCTATAAGAGAGGGGTTTTTCCCCTAAGTTTAGGGAGTGAAGTGGTTTATAAGTAAAACAGGGGAAAAAATAGAATGAGCTGTCTAAGAATGAGTGACCTTGAAAGGTAAGGCTTCCTCCTCCTTGGTTATTTTCAAGCAAGTCAAGTCACTTTCACAAGTATTTATTAAGCACCTATTATGCACCAGACACTGGTACGTAAGTTCTAGAGATACAAAGAAAGACCAAAAAAAAAAAAAATCACCATTCTCAAGGAGCTCCCATTCTGATGGACATAGGTTAGATGACAGATTTTCAAGTATAATATAGTGGGGACCCCCTTTTAGTGTATGGATTAGGCTAGATGACCACTGAGGTTCTATCTAACTCTCAAATTCCATTATTTTAATACTGAACAAAAGGTATCGGTAATTAGTAAATAGATGGCTAGAAAGATGGGATAATACTTTTTGTCCCATGACCTTGTCATTAACCTGTAACCTAAATACCAGCAAGGTACAAAAAACTTCTCCAGAGTCTCCTTTTCCTGCCATTCTGATCTTTTAACAAAAAAGAGATATACAGATGGTAGATTTCTCCTAGTTATCTACAATCAAGTTCTTGGTTCTCCTCTCTTCATTCCCTCCAGTTGTCTGAATTGATAGATTTCAAAATATCAATGATAAATTCCCTGATTCCTTGCTCATTTTGCCACCATTAAGGTGGAAAGGCATAAATTGTAGTCCCTATTTATCCTAAAGATTCTTTTAGTCTTCCCAAAGAACATAAATGGGACTGGTAAACAACAAAGCTTCATACTGGAGATAATACAGTTGTGAAGGCATTATAGGATCCATTCACAAAGAAAGGAGGGAAAGATAAGCAAGTTGTGGGAGAAAAACCTCAGATTTCTTTAATTCAGAATTCATTAACTTTAGTACCAAACCTTTAATATCAAATAAATTTTTAACACACACACACACACACTCATATTCACATTCACACACACAAATGATAAAGGAATATCAACAAGTACTATGCTACATACCTACTTTCACATTTACATAAAGGTTGAGGTGAGAATCATCTCCACAGGTACTAAGACCATCTATAATGTGGGTATTAGGGAACAGTCTGGCTTTTGCAAGTGATTTATGGCGGACCATATCTTTGTCAATATACTATTGACTCAAAGGTTTAAAGAATACAAGATCATGTTGTGCTTATTTTTATTCATTATTTTTAAAAGCATTTGATCTGATAGAGTAAAATGCTTCCTTAAAGACTCCCTTTCAGCAAGATGGTTTTCCTTGAAAAAATAACAGAAATGACATTCTAGTTGTAAATATCAAGTATAGCAAAATTAGAAAGATACATATTCCCTTATGATGCCCACATCGTTGTAATGGAGAGGCTCGACTGCAAAATATGAGAGATTCTCTATTTTATGATGAGCTCCTCTGGATGTTCTTGCTTGCAGATGACACATTATTTACCCCAAACCTTAGAATGTTAATTGCAGTGACTTCTAATAGCAAACTGCACTACTCAAAAAAGTTTGGCCCACTCATCAAACCAGGTTTTTTTAAAAAAGTACGTAAAGAACATCTGTTGCCTTAAGGAATGAAGCTGAATATGAAAGACAGTACACACAGACAACAAGGTGGATCTAGAATAAAAAAAAAAGAAGTGGACAAGCTGGAAAGTCTTCAGGAAGTTGCAGAACTCTTTTTATTATTTCAGATTTCTCCCCAAACAGAATCCCACCTGTATAAAACCAATATTCTACTGATAATGCTATATAGTTGTCGAAAATGGAATACAACAGTTTCTGAAGAATTGAAAATTAATGTAACAGAGGAGAACAGAGAGATATATGATTTATGTGTGCAGGCTACAACATATAAAATGCCAAGATCTTCAATTCACCTTTGATGTCTGCCTTTTACCCAACTCTCACCTCTGGCTTCAAGAAGCTGTAGCATGTGCAGCAACCACATCCCAGTAAAACCATCTTGGCAGATAGGCTAAACCCAGGTTGAAGGTAACTGAAAGACCTCCACCCTATTAGTGAATTGAGGAAATGTCTATCCCAAGAATATGAAGATTTCTCCTGGTGGAATGGGTAGATGAGAACAATTTGTTCCAATGGTCATGAAGATGGTGGAAGCAGCAATTGTGAAGCACTGAGAGTTTGGTCAGACAGCAAAGACAAAGGGTCATCTACTACATACATCTGGGTTAACATCAGTCATGCTGACTTTTTTGTCTTGCTACTTGGACTTTGATAACTCTGGAAGAGAAAGTGAGACTGACAACCAACTTTGCCTCACTAAAATCCAATTCACTCCATGATGTCATTGGTCCTCTTTGAAACAAATGATGAACAAGAAGGGAAGAATGATATCAGAGAAATGTATGTTAGAAAAAGAAGATAGGTTGGTCATAAGGTGAAGATGAGAAATGACAGGTAGATGGACTAAATGTTTCATTGATGTCCTTGGAATATAAAGAGACAGTGAGGAAGGGCTCCCACTTTCCAGGGCAAACAGAGGAAGACATGGACAAGAGAGGAGCAGTATAGGTAGACAAGAATGTAGTGTGTCTACATCTTTTTGATTAAAGGAGTAACCTCATCAATGAAATAACATGTTCATTTGAGAGGGAAGAAAAAAATACATTTTGTTCAACCAAATGCATAACCTTTCAACCATACATGTGTCTAAAATCTGATGCCGCAAAACACCAAATGCTTTCCACGCATCAAGGGAACACATATTAGTTGCTCATATCTTTTGAAAATCTAATGAAAGAAAATGGCATCAACATTTTTTAACTGGCTTGCTTCCAAAATTAAACCTTCACAAACATTTTTTTCACATAAAAATTTTAAATGCCACACATTAGTCATGGATTATGCAGGATTACACATAATAAACCTATGAATGAGAAAATAAGATACATTTTCATTTTTCTCTCCTCAAATGAAATAGACTAAGAAAATGAATATGTGCCTACCTAGGTCTTTTACTATAAAATGCTAAGTTTGGCTCAGCATTACTGCATGAAAATTAATCAAACATTTATCTTTCCTGGGACTTCTAAAAAGATTTTTAAATTATTCTGACCATAGGTAAAGATATCCCAATTAAAATATTGAATATTTGCATTTCAATGGAATATTTCACTAAAGAACCAGCTATGTTGGTTACAAAGATATCCAAAAGTAACATTAGCTAGTTAATTCCTTCAAAAAGAAGAGTAGTAGTAACAATAATAATTAGTAATAATAGCTAATATTTATGTAACACTTTAAGGTTTGCAAAGCATTTAAATATATTATCTTGTGGAATTCCCCACAACAATTCCATGAATGAATGAAACACTTGTTAAGCACATATTATGGACAAAGTATTGTGATAAAGTGCTGGGGATACAAATAGAAAATTATGACAGTACAACTCTCAAAGAGCTCACATTTTAATGAGGAAGACAACATATATGTAAGGTTTTAACTACAAGTCTGATGGAAAGATCCAATGGTCCTTAGGATGTAGCAGCAAAGCAAATTTTAATTCTTCTTCTTTAATATCATTTACATTAATAAAGTTATATCATTTTCTGATATATTTGACAGATCCAGACTTGGATGAAGAAGACTTTATTTTCCTAGATAGTCAGTAGCTGTAGCTGCAGCATTTGTAGGAGCAGTTGCCAGGCTGCTCCCAGGGGTTGCTTCCTAGGATGACAGCTGAGGACACTGAGCTAGAAGTATTCTTATTCCAAAGGTTCTTGGGTTCAAAATCCTGGGCTAGCTCCATCAGAGTCTGAGGGGAGATGAGGGGGAAGGTGGTGGTGCTGATTTGACTTGCCTGGTAAATGCTACCTCCTGTCTCTTCCTCGGGGTGCCTTGCTACTTTAACTAGGATGACTTTCCTACCCTGTGTATGGCAGGTGCTTAAGCAATTGGTGCGATAGCTGGCACTTTCTCCATGGAAGTTGCTTCCCTTTCCTGGATGATGATGGGAGAGGATTGGGTTAGAAGCAAAACTGGTGGTCTTGGGGGTAAGGGGAATAATCTACTTCCAGAGGTCCTGCACTTATCTGCCTGTTGGTGGCAATTGTTCAGCAGTTGATACTGGTGGTGATGAAGAAGACAGGCTCTCTTTCCACAATGATTCCTCCCCCATAATGATGGCCATTGAGATGGGACAAGACACAGGTCTGGTGGCTTAAAGGGCACTGCTACTTCTAAAGTTTCTGTTATCAGAATCCTGGGCTATTTCCATCAAGATCTGAGGGGAAATGGTGGTCAAGGTAGTGGTGTTGGTTTCACTTTCTACATGTTGTCTTCTGTCTCTCCCTCAGAGTGCCCCACCACATCAGCTAGGCTTTCCTGCTTGTATGTGGCAGTTGCTTAGCAGTTGGTAGCAGTGGTTGGCCCCTATCTAAAAAAGTCATCTACCCATAAGATGATTTCTAGGACTTAGCTGAAATTAGGAATGGTAATCTGGAGATGAGAACTGCTACTCCCAGGGCTCCTATACCTGTCTATTGGTGGCAATTAATCAGAAGCTTCTGTTGGTACTGATGAGGAAAGGTAGTGCCCTCCCTCTATTTCTATGAGGTAGGTCTTCAATTTACAGATGGAGAAACTGAGGCTGAGAGGGATGTTAAGTGTTAAGTGAATTCCTCCTAATTTCAAACATAGAGATTTTCTAATAGATGGACAAATAGTCAATGGTAATGATGTTGAAGGGATGTTAAAAAGCCATAAATAGCTTGTATTTTATATTTATCCTGAGAGATTCTCATGCATCACTCATGCAGGGTAACAAAAGTTTGCCAACTTTGATAGAGAAACATGCAAAAACACGTATATAGACATATCTATATATGTATATGTGTATGTGTGTGTATATATATATGTGTGTGTGTGTGTGTGTGTGTAGTTTTATAAAGTGCTGCAGCAGTTATTACCAAGAGCTAATGCTGTCCTATTCTCACATGCTGATTGTCTGCCCTCCTGCGGTATCAATGACAACATAAAAATAGATAAATTGTGAATCACTTCCATCACCCATCATGTTGAACCATTTAAGCTTTCATCTAGAGTAAGGACAATTATTTCACTGTTAGATATATTAAGAGATCAACTTTTTGATTGTCCATATAATAGAATAATATAAAAATGTGTGTGTATGTATGTATGCATAAAAAATTATGACAGTCCAATTCTCTCAAAGAGCTCACATTTTATTGGGAGAGACAACATACATGTAGAGTATCTCTAGCTATATCTATTCTATATGAAAATCCTGAAAATGGAGAATCATTTTAGCCCAGATTTGGAGGAGGAGAGCAGCCTGGATTATCGTTGGAAAATTTCAAATTTATCCAACTTCTGTATTCTTCAATTTTCTCATCTTTACAACAGGAAGGTTAGACTAGGTAATCTCTAAGGATACTTCTGGTCCTAAAGATTCTCTTGGGTCTCAGGAGACTATCTAAATTATTTTCAAAATTTTTTTTTTGGTTAGGACCTGTGATTTCACTGGTGTAGGGTATTTCCAATAAAGAAACTTCATCTCTCTACCTGTGCAGATCAGTAACTCATTTTTACTGCCTAGCTCCTCTCCCCTCCCCTCTCCTCGCTTCTTCTCCTCTCCCAAAATCTTAAACCTATTTCACTCTGAAGCTGGGACACCAATGGGCCCCTGCCTAAGGCCTCTTCTGGACCCTCCTAGCTTTACAGAGATTATCAATAGTAACTGTTGCTATTTCCCTCCCAGCCTGATGTCTTTCTTTGTCCTGGTCTCATTAAAGGGGCCACGCCCTGGCTACCTCTTAAACAGGCCTATTCAATGAATGGACATTGCCTCACCCTAAGTGAGTGCCCACAAAGACCTTGGCCTAAAGGGGTCAAGGTCTCCCAGTGCATCCTGGGTCATCTCCAGTCATCCTGATGAATATCTGGTCACTGGATTCAGATGGCTCTGGAGGAGAAGTGAGGCTGGTGACCTGCACATGTGTCATGTCAACATTTCTCTGATGGCATGGTCTTTGGCAGCGAAGGATGAACACAATATAAGTCCTAGAGAGATTCTAGGGAGCACTGAGACATCAAGTGACTTGTCCAGGGTTACACAGCCCTTATGTATCAGAAACGGGACTTGTACTCAAATAATCCTAACTATAAGACCTGCCTTCTAATCATGATTCCATGCTTACAATACAAAAAAAAATGAATTAAGTATTACCATAAATAGCTTGTATTTTACATTTATCCTGAGAGATTCTCATGCATTACAGTATTTTTTAGTCTATTGTGTGAAGCATATGGAGACCCTCAGAATACTTTGCATAACTGAAGAGTGCCTGTTCGCTTAATTGCATTTCACAGTTTCATGCAAGAACAGATCATCATAATTACATCACTTACATAACATATCACTTTCCTATTCTGACCATGCATTTTTAATATTAATTAATTATAATGGCTTAAGATGGGTAGACAATTCCTAGTTAGGTTCTCCTCCCCTCTCGCCATACGGAACAAAGACATCTCTCAGCATGATTTTCTTCCCTGTTAAACTGAAATATACATGAAATTTTTTTCTGATTCAAAATTGTTCTGCATTTTTTATAGGCTACCTGGGATCTGTCTTTGAGCCTTACATATAGGTTACCCTCATGGCTGAAAATTTGACAATATGTCATAAGAAGAAAAAAGATGTAATATGACTTCATTTTTAGAATTACAGTTCATGAGAGAATTCGTTTACAGGGACTATCTTGAAGCTTTCCATAATTGGAGAATATAATAAGAAAATATAATACATTATAGAAATTATGGTATTCTATCCCCTTTCAATTAGGGTCACCCTTCTTGGGGAGAAAAGCATAGCCAATCTTATAAAAGCATACAAGGAAAAAACAATGAAAATGCTTAGAGACATTTGGACATTTATGTGCATGAAAAGGTTTAAGAAAGCTAGGGCTATCATCTGGCATAACGACTATCATTATGTGGATGGTTCTTAAATCTCTTCACCTTTGACTTCTGTTTCTCTAGTTGTCTCCAAGAAAACTTCACTCTCAGATTTCTTGATGCTAACTCAATTTAAGGAAAGTCTGTCCATCAACAATGTTTATTTATGCAAGTACCCAGCTGTTTGAGCATCACACTAGACGCTATGGAGAGGGGATAAAAGAGGAAGAGAGCACTGCCTTGCCTTCAAGGATCTTATAGTCTAATTGAATATATGTAACAGATTTTTTTAAAAAGCACTTTAAGAGTTCCTCCAAAGTGACCATTCAATTTAATTAATTCAGTATCAATAGGATTATTGTGCTAAAGCTATGTAAAGAATTTTTCTGAATAAAGTGACATGTTTTAAAGGAGTTAAAAACTACAGATTGATAGAGAGAAGAGGGAAAGGCATTTCAAGTGGGAAAGGATGCCCTGAGTAAAGGTACTACATTACAAATAAGTCCTGAGGCAGAATACCTAGGTAGGGAGTAAATATAATAAATTGAATTCATGAGACTGTGAATCTGGTTTAGGGGTGAGTTTTGGGGTCTGGAAGGCCAATCAAAGAACTACAAATCTGCTGTAAGAAAATTATGGATTGGGTAAGAAAAGTTTTTTAAACGGTTGCTTCTGACACATAATAGTTATGTGACCATGAGCAAGTCACTTTACCGTTCCCACCAAACTCTTCAAAAGTATAAATTACAGAACAATAAACTGCCAGCATTTATTAAGAATCGATTATGAGTCACGTACTATGCAAAGCTTTAGAGGTAAAGGCCAACATTAAAACGTCTTTTCCCTCAAGGATCTTACATTCTAACGGAGATAGCATGCCCGCATTTCATACGTAGATTGTGATAGAGATGAGATTTTTTGTAAACTCTTTGAAATAAGGAAGTCCTAGTTTGTGAAACTGCTTTTATCAAAGTAGCCTGGCACTGTCTTTGCATTTCAGAGTCTTAGAGATTGCCTAGAATACTAAGAGGTTAAGGAACTTGTCCAGGGTCACACCATCAGTAAACTTCTGAGGCAACGCTTAGCCTATCTCTTCTTGGCTTCAAGGTTAGCTCTCTATCTACTTTGCAATACTGTTATACAAAAAGATATTTATTTTTGATGTGCTGCTTGAAATGTCCAAGGGACAGTTTCTGATGCAGGACTAGAGCTAAGGCAAGAGACTAGGCTTAGATACATACATCTGTGAGACATCTACTTAGAGATGGCAATTGAACTCATGGGAGGCAATGAGGTAACCAAGCGTGAGAGTGAATAAAAGAAATGAGGGTCCAGGACAGTGCTAAGGGAGACTTGAGTGAGTTTATAAGCAGCAGAGAAGGAAGAACTAGTAGTTAAGAAGAGATTGAAGATGGGAAAAGGTATCAGTGGAAGCATCTGCTGGAAATAATGAGATCAAAGTTATCCATAGCGGGGCTGGTCTTTATGAGAAGAAAGGCCACATCTTGACCAGAGACTGGAGAAAAGGTTGAAATGATGGAGGACGGGTGAAGAAGTTCTTGAAAAATATGTTGTTTTTTTCTAGTGCCATCCTCCTAGAAATTACCTTATTATAAATTTTATTTAATTGTCTTTATACATATACATATTGTTCTCTCCACACCAGCCTCCCCCAATATATTGTAAGCTCCTTGAAGGCAGATTTTTATATCTCTCGCATCTAGTCCAACAGTCTCTCCACCTACTGCACTACTTGACTGCCTACACAGACACAGAGGTCTGTGACCTACCGGGAGGACTTTCATAAATTGCTGTAGCTCCCAAATGATCTTATAGAAGCCTGGAACACTGAATTAGAAGTCAGGAGGCATGATCCTCCTCTAGCTCTACTAACACAAGCTTATATGAGAGTGCACAAGTCCTATAACCTCTGGTTCTTCAATTTCTTCGTTTTTCAAACTGAGGATAATAATGCCTAATCCTCTACCTACCTCTTAAAGCTATAATGAGAATTAATTGGATGTCTGCAAAGTGTTTTGACCTCCTCAGAAAGACACCCATGTGATTAAAACTCCTTAATTTCTCTCTCTTCGTGCACTAGATCTTCAATTATGATACGCATAAGCTTGCAATTCTGGCTCCAGTGGACTCCCTTCCCTCCCCTTCTCATATGACATGCAAGTTGTAATCAGGTGCTATTCTGTCCTGGAAACACCATCTCTAAAATTCACTTTCTGTTTTCTAAATCATCATTAGTCTCAGTTATTGTAATCTCTTTAGAATACTGCCTCCTTTTTTACCTCAAGAAGAGGGAAATTTAATGGAAAGTGAGCTCGAATACCCATCAGGGGAGAAAGTAAAATAAAACATTGAATTAAATTAAAAGTTCACATTTTAATGAAGAAACAAATAACCTTTCCTTAAACACGTGCACAGGTAAGTCATTGTCGATGGCTCAAGCTGCCTGAAGTCTCTTTCCCACAGGGAGAAGTAAAGTGTGTAAAATAGGAAGGAACGCAGGCTGATGGGAGAGGCTGGTAGCTATGATAACCTGAAAAGGAAAGAGCAAGAGGGAAGAGAGGAGTGGCAGGCAGGGAGAGAAATGAGGTTTCAAAGGGGTTTGCCCTCATTTTATACAAGAAGACCCGCAGTTGAGTAAAACTAAAGAGGACTTACAGATCATTCACCAGGACGCTGGTGAATAGAGTAACTACTTCAGAGCTGTGGGGCGGTGAAAAGAGATGAGAGGAGAGAAAGGACGAGAGTGGACCAGGAGGGAGGAGAGAAAAGTAGGGAGGAGGACAGAGACTGTCTTCTCTGCTGCCACTACCATCAGGTAGCAGGCTGCAAGTAGCAATGAACCAAAACAGGACTATAAGTGAGTCTAACAGCTGGTTAATACATTCGTACATACGTGCTAGGGCGGTTTGGTGGCACAGTGCTGGGCCTGGAGTCAGGAAGATATGTGTTCAAATCTAGCCTCAGACATTAATTAACTATGTGACTCTGAGCAAGTCATTTAGCTCTATTTTCCTCAGTTTTCTCATCTGTAAAATAAGTTGGAGAAGGAAATGGCAAATCACTCCAAGCATTTTTGTGAAGAAAAGCTCGAATGGGATCACAGAGTCAGACGTGACTGAAACTGAATGACAAATGTGCCAGGCATTGTGCTAATGCACTTTATAATTGTTATATACAATTATTGCATGTAAATATTATCAACATATCATATATTGATCCTTACAACAACTTTGGGAGGTGGGTGCTATTATTATCTCCATTTTACAGATGAGGAAACTGAGGAAGACAGAAGTTAGATGACTTGCCCAATCACACAAGTAAAACGTGTCTGGCTCTGCATTTGCACTCAGGCCTTCCTGACAAGTCCAGTGCTCTATCCGCTGTGCCACCTAGTTGCTAATTAATATAATAATAACAGCCAACATTTACATAGCACTCACAATGCACCAAGCACCTTACAATTACTATCTCTATTGAACGTCACAACAACCCTGGGAGGTAGGTGCTACTATTGTCCTCATTTTACAGATAAGGAAACTGAGGCAAACAGAGGTTTAAGTGACTTGCCGAAGATCACTCTGAAACAATATTTGAACTCAGGTCTTTCTGGCTCTAGTCCAGTGGCCTAGCCACTGAAGCACCTAACCTCCACTCTAAGACAGAGATTTCTAACCTAGTGTCCGTGAGCTCATTGTGTGGTGTATGTGTGTATGTGTGTATGTGTGTGTGTGTGTGTGTTTACATTTTGATAACTGTTTCCTTTGTCATCTTAAGCATTATGTTTTATGCATTTAAAAATGTTATTCTGAAAAGGAGTGCATAAGCTCCACCAGAGTGCCAAAGCAGTCCATCATTATGTGAAAAATGTTACCTTTTCCCTACTCAAAAAGGGAGTCCCCATTCTAAGAATTTACTTATTTCAAGATAAATTTTCAAGCATTTAAGAAGGAAGGTATTCCTTACTTCCTTAAATGTTTTCTTTAGTGTTGTGAACTACATGCCTATAAGTAAAGGTCTGGTCTCACTATGCTCTCAGACATTTTCCCAGGTTTCCTAGGTGGGGGCTTATGACCCAATAGAATGAGAAAAAGCCTGCAAATGAAGCCAAGCTCTTTGCATGAGAATGTCTAATGCAAGGGCTCATAAGGAGTAAGCTGCATGACCGCCCAAGGAGCTAAGACAATCTCTGATTCTGCAACCTACTGCTGCTGCCCCAACCCTCAACACAGCCTTGAAAACTACAGAAGCACTTGTAAACTTCTAGCAGTGACTTCAAACCAAGGAAATATAAATATTAAGAGTTTAAAATTTTTGCAGCTGTGACAAATAACACAAAGGTATTACGTGAGGCATATGGTATCCTTTCAAGCCTTCCCAAAAAGGCCAGCAGTAGGTGAAAGGGAACTGAGGGTGGGAATGGAGGTTGGGGAGGGAAGGAGGTTGCAGCAAGATGGGGAAGATAGTTGGTCACCTGTATTGTATCTGATACCTTCCTATTTTAGCTAATTATAACTATCATCATGGTTAATCAGGCACTAAACTCAGTTGCTTCTGTACTGCTAAAGGACCGCAGGTACTTTCAGTTCCCTGTAAATTTTGGCATCCAGGGAAAAGCACCTGTTCTCTTGCCCTTGTATTGCCACATAAATCCAAAAGCTACCCTCAATTCAATTGAGCACTTGCAAGGTAGCAACCAAAAATAATCACAGTTAGCCTAGGGATCAGATTTTAATGTTTAAGCTTGTACCACTGACTTTACAGATACTTGAAAGGTAGTTTTTCCTAAATTAATGCTTTGTCTTTAAAATTCCTCTTCCATACCAGTCCATGCCTTAGTTCAAAGGATGTGGTATTTTGGGTAAGGATGTGCTCTTTCATCCACCTCTCCCCCTCGCTACAACTCTATACTACTACAGTGTCTCCTCTCCTCTTTTCCCCTCCTCCCTCCTTCTATTTATAACCACTACATCATACCACTTAGGATGATAATATCTAGCCTCCTCAGGGGACCTATTATCCCCAAATCCACATTTGCCAAACCCTTAGCCCAGATTCTATCCGATGAAGGTAATAAGATAATGAATTTGTGATTCTTTTTCCCTTTCAGAAGATCAGCAAAGCATTAGTATTAACATAAAATAGTTTTTAAGTGATTGTGTCAAATTTCATTAATACAGAAAACTCTTAGGTAAGAGACTTTCAGGTCTCTATCGATGTAACTTAATGCCATCCTGCAACTCACAGTCTTAGAGAGATGCTTAAAGCACTGAGAGGTTAAATAGTTAAGAGCTTAAGATGATATTATGGTTATTATAAGGCACTAAAATGGGAAGCTCATTCTGTCCATACAGTCTTAAAATATTGATTTAATTTTATGATGTGTAGAATCATATTTAGAATTGGAAGGACCTTAGAGGCTACTCTGTTCAACCAAATCATTTTATAGATGATGAAATTGAGACCCAAAGAATTTAAATGGCTGGTCCAAGGGCACATAGCTGGTAAGTGCAGAGCTGGAATTTGAACCCAGATGCCACGATTTCAAATCCAGCATTCTTTCCACTTTAGTTTGACCATCATAGTTTGACCATTCTTATACTTGGAATTTCATATACAATGTTTGAGTTCTTGAGACCAAAGAGCACATTTATAACCCCTGAATTCAGAATGATTGAAGAAAACCATTTCTAATATTAGCAGGTTCTATTGATTCCTTGGTTACGTAATCAAAATCATGCTATTAACCTTACACAGAATTCATTATCTTCAGTTTTGTGTCATGTGTTGAATTGGGGAAGCTTCCTACTGAGGCCAAGGTCAATCAATCAATTGATAAGAATTAAAAACCACCTATTTGCCAGATATTATTCTTTTAAAGACAAAGATTTAATCCCCTTGTGGGTCAGTTCCAGGCTTACATGGAGCATCTTGAACCTTGGCTAGTACTCTTTTAAGAGAGAACTAGTCCTATAGGAGCAGGCACCACTACTAGAAAACAACTCCAAGTTTATGCCACATCTATGGTCGATGAGGAAAACAGCCTCAAAGACAAAGGGCAATGTTTATAAAAATTATCTCTAAAGCAAATTACAGTAAAGGTACCAACCATAAAAGATAGGTCACAGTAGACTGGTGACTTCCAAATTCCTATGATCCCATACACAGTTGCTCTGATGGAATTCCCTATGCGGAAGAAGGTTGCTTTAAGGGGAGGCTTCATTATTTGTATAATTCATAATTAGGGACATGTATAGACACTCTGTAACTGATTACATTCTTTGAACCATGCAGTGAGAGCCTTTTTGATTGGGGGTACATTCAAAAAGCATTGGCCAAGCCTCTCTCTCTTGATTTGACCTCTTCTCCTTCTGTGACTTTTTCCTGCTTAACAGTGTCTAGTGAGAGACAACATTCTAAATTCCTCCTCCTTCCCTAACCCCCATCAAGCAAACACAGAGGCAAAGAACTAAAGTCTACATTCACAGGGCCATAGGACCTCAGAGGGAAGAGATAAATATGCCATTGTCTGTGTCTATTATAATAATTTCAGGTGAAAGAGATTAATCTGGAGGCTATGACCTTGTGAATTTTAAAAGTTCAGGAGAGGATGCCACCCAAGATGCTGGAGTACAGGAATTTAATATTTAGGTCCTAAATTTAGAATTTAGTATTTAGAATTTAGACTCTGGCCCAAAATCGATGCCCCAAGGAGCAAGGAGTAACCTTCCAGAGAGGGATTATCTAACAGTTGTTAGCACAATGTCTTTCACAGGGTAGGGTTTTAATAAATGCTAGTTGGCTGACAGACATCGCATTTAGATATGAACTGTATGTGACCATTGCTATGTAGAAATTGCATTAATTCTGAACCCACCCTCTCCAGGAACAAAGTAGTATGGGAAGAATATATCCCTAAATTATTGGGATACATGTTCTTCCTCTATCTTCAAAGTAGATATTGCTTTACAAAAGCTAATTGATGTGAACTCACTAAAAGAGACTGGAGTTCTCCCCACTGGAGGTTAGTGGAGGTTCATGTTGATAGCAGTAGAAAAGAAATATCCTAACCCTTCAGTGATGCCAGTAGAACCCTGAGGGGGAGATGTATGCAAGAGAGAAAGGCCAGGGAGGTACTACAAAGTTATGCCCTATTTTTAACAAAACAAAAGCATCCAGATAAGAATGTGGAGATTCTGAACATTGCTTTCCCTTTCAGTTATTTTCTCCAGTTCTTTAAAGTGAGGAATGTACACCTCCTTTTTCTCCCCTCATTTTCCTCCACTTCTCATTTATAAGCTTTCTCTCCCATCCTCTCTTTATTTTTCCTCCTTTTTACAATCTCAAGAGGATAAAATAAGACACTACATATTAAAAAAGTGAAATGAAAAAATAAAATCTCTAACATTGCTTGTTCCAAACATATTTCACTGCCAATAAATGAAAAAAAAATTATATGCCTACTGTATGCCAAGTAATATCATTATATATATGACATTCCAAAGTGAAATTATGGTCTATCTTTGAAAGTGTTGCCTGGCATACTGTGAAGATTTATATAAATGTTAAGTAACAATAACCTGAAGAGGATGGAGGAAATGCCTCTAAAATCTTCATCAGACTGAAAAAAATGCAAATGATTTTACAATTGCAGGTTTCCTGTCATCTGTTTCAATGGCTATTCATAAACACATGCAATAAGTATCAAAGGAGTTATTCTAAGGATGAGAGTAATAAAACGCTATTAGATATTGTTGACATTTTACTCTTTATCTATTGTACAGTCAGGTAGAAGCATATTTGCTTAAGTTTGGGGCATAGCAAAGTCAGAAAAGTGAGAATAGTTAACAATGGATGTAATAGTCTAATTGAGAATACAGAAGTTTCATAAAAGATTGAGAATTAGTTCAGGTCCCAGAAACAAGCAAAATGGTGAAATAAAAGTGATTTCATTTCTAGACAGAGACAAGTGAAAGAATACGATACAAGGAAACAGTACTGAATGTAGAGTTGGAGGACCATGCTCAAACTCAACCTCCTGGGAACCTGAAAAAGGCACTTAACTCCTCTGGGCCTTGGATTCTTCACTTGTAAAATAAGAGGGTCAGATCAGATGTCCAATAAGGTCCTTTTCAGGTCTAAAACTATGACCCTACAAAATAGCATTGCCTTCATATTGCAAGTTAAACTTGCGAGATTATGCTAGATGAGGAGTCCTAGTTTTGATCGCAGGATGATGTATTTACACAGAGGTCAACTAATTCAACTTCCTTATTTTACAGATGAGAAAATAGGTCCAGAGAGGTTTAAAGCCATTCAGAACCTGCCTTGAACCTCCATTTCCAGCCTTCTTGTACTCTGCTCCATTTTATACATTCCAGGGTCCAACCAAACCAACCTTCTTGGCGTTCACTCTACATGTCACTCTCTCTTCCATATCTATGTCATTGAGAAAGTTGTCCCCCATACCTGGAGTGTTCTGCTTCCTCACCTCTACCTCTAGTACCCCTAGTCTTCTTCAGAACTCAGGTCAAGCACTACCTTCTATATAAGATCTTTCCCAATCCCTGCAGTTACTTATACCTCCTCTCCCAGAGGAGTTGGTGGCAGAGTAGATAGAGGGTCAGGCTAGAGTCAGAAACAGTCAACTGCCTGAGTTCAAATCTGGCCTCAGACTCTATCTGTGTGATCCTGGGCAAGTCGCTTAACCTTATTTGCCTCAGTTTCCTCGTCTGTAAAAATGTGCTGGAGAAGGAAATGGCTAACCACTTTAGTATCTTTGCCAAGAAAACTCTAAATGGGGCCATTAAAAGAAGGATACAACAGAAACACAACTTCTTCCCAATTATCTTGTTAACTTGTATATACTTTATATATGTAGAATTTGTCACACACAGTTGGATATAATCTCCCTGAGGTCAGGCACTGTTTATTTTTTGGTTTTGCATCCCTAGTGCTTAACGCAGTGCCTGACACATAACAGGTATTTAACAAAGCTTTGTTGACTGATTTATTGTCCAAGGTCACAAATACAGAACTAAATTTCAAACCCGAGTCCACTGATTTCCAATCCACTAAACCACGCTGCCCTTGAGTGGTAAGGGAGTGGATGGGCCAATCAATCATTACTCTGTTGAATACCTACTATCTTCTGTGCACTGTGCTAGGATCCATGAGGAATAAAAAAGTAACATAAGATATAGTTCAGAGGGTATTTTTATTCAACATTAGTGAGTTATGTGTTTCTGTAGCTTGAACAGGAGTAATTGGCCTGGAGTATTATTGTACCCCAAGAAGATTACCTGTGTACTGTAATCCCAAACTCACCATTTTCACGGTGTTGCCGTAGAAACTAGAGCATAGGTATAAAAATTATGACAGCTAAGTAGATTTACCTAGAGTTCATAGGATCTGTGATGTTTATTACACATGGTGCTGATGGAAAATGCCACAAAATGGATGAGAAACTAAATTCCATTTTAACTAGCCATGGTGAAGATCAGGAACTGGGGAACATAGCCAGAGATTTCAAGAAGCTAATGGGGCAAAGGCAAAAGGAGTGAGACTCAACTTCTGGAGCAGTCAGGACCCTCTGCTGCCCTCTGTTCATTAAAAGCAGCTTAGCCCAAAGTCTCAAACTACAGTTCAGTGATCAGATGATTACTTCCTGGTTCACTTCTACCCAACGAAAGATAAGAAGAGAAAGAGAGATGAGCAGGTTGTCAGTTCTCAACTTCATGAAAAGTAACCAGTATCTATGCTTTTATTTCCTTAACCCTTAACTATAAGGGGTTAACCTTTCAATTCTTATGCTATTCCAATTTTTTATGTAAAAACCAGAGGCCATCAACCCAGAGTAATGGATTGGTATGATAATAATAGTAATAACTAACATTTACATAGTGCTTATCCTATACCACTTCATAAAATTTTTTTCTCATTTTATCCTTAGAACAACCCTTTGAAGTAGGTGCTATTATCTTAATTTTGCAGATGAAGAAACTGAGGCAAACAGAGAATAAGTGATTTGTTCAGTGTCACACAGCTATTAAAGTATCTGAAGCTAGATTTGAGCTCAGGTTTACCTGACTTCAGCGACAGTCCTTTATCAGGTGTTGTCAACTAGCTATCCAGAGAGAGGTTTTTCCTTTAAAGAGACAAGAAAATCTCCCCCCCCTTCACCAAAAGCTAGGAAGAAGGGGCAGGTACTGGAACCTGAGAGAGAGAAAGAGAGAGAGAGAGAGAGTAGGTGAATCATAATTATCCCCTACACCTGAATAGAGAGACCCCCTTGAGGAAAAATGAACGAGAAAGAAAAGCCCACAGAGGATAAGGGGTGGAAAGGGCGTACTACGGCCCTGTAACTGCCAACAATTCAGTAGTTCTAGTACCAAGCTAAGACCTCTCAAGTGAGTCTTTGTTATCACATCTGGGAGACGGTATTACCCACGAGTCCCATCATAAGTTGGAGCTTCATACCCCAACATCACAAGTTTAGGGATGGACAGGACCTTAGAGATCTTTGAATCCTTTGCTGTTGATTGGTGGTTTCTTGACTCTTCGTGACGCCATCTTGGATTGTCCTAACAAAGATAATGGAGTGGTTTGCCATTTCCTTCTCCAGCTCCTTTTATAGATGAGGAAATTGAGGCAAACAGAGGAAAACAGCCCAGGGTCACACTGCTAAGCTAGTAAGTGTCTGAGGCCAGATTTGAACTCATGAAGATTAGTCTTCCTGACTCCAGTCCAGGCACTCAAAACATTGTACCACCTAGCTCCCTCCCTTTGAATCCTACCTATTCATTATACAGTTGAGGAAACTGAACTCAACAAGTTCAGGTAACTTGCCAAAGATCACACAAGCAACAGGTTAAGAGAACAGGTTTAAAATCTAGATCTTCTGATTCTAAATCAAGTAAGTGGTGTAGTGGATGCAGAACTAGGTCTTAGAGTCAGGAAGATCTGAATTCAAAAGTGACCTCAGATATTGTGTAATTCTGGGCAAGTAAATTAACCACTGCTGCTTCAGCTTCATAAAAAATAATAACACTTACTACATAGAATTATTCTGAGATCAAGTGAGGTGATAGATTCTAAAGTGCTTACTTAGCATAGTGTCCCGCACATAGTAACTGCTCAGAAAAGCATTTTTCTTCCTATTCTCCTAAATACAATGCTTTCTATTACTTCACAGTCCTCTGAGCTACTACACCTACATTGCTCTGAGCTGATTTTGTAGAAGACTGTTTTTAATTTCTAATTCAAGCTTTTTCATAGAAAAGAGATGAAATGCTATTCACAAAAAAAGAGCTGGACAAATAGAGGTAGTATAAACCAACTCTCAAATATTCCTGGTTAAACGGTAGTTGGGTATGGTTTCACCACGAAATCCTGAGCAGACCCAGTGCTACCCAAGAAACTACTTTGAGGGATACTGAAAAATTTCAGTCCCATAATCTATCATTCATATCTTTGAGCTTCTCAATTGATTTTCCAATAAACAAAAGAGAGAATTCTAAGCTGAGTACCCTGTTCTGAGACCAAAGGATATGAGTATTTGCTCTAATGAGATCTCTTGTCACTCCATCATCATATCAGAAAAAGACACTCAAACTAGTGTCATTACTAAAAGTGCACATCACTAGCACCTCCACCCACCATTTGGAAATTTAAATTTTCACACTCAGAATTGACAGTCCAGGGAAGGCACATTGTTATTTTGTAGAACTGTGTCTGCTTCCTCAATTCTGCAATGTCAGGAATTTTTAATTGATATCGCAGCATTATTTTGTATGTAGAGTTTATGATGAAACCTCACAAAGGTGCCCTCCAGTGGTTTCTCCTTACTAAACCAAAATTAACATTCTTAATGGCTGAAAATAAGGCCTAAGGCAGTGAAAATGTATCACCACATGTCACAGAAATTAATGAGCACTTTCTACTCTAATTGCTGTCCATAGCACACAAGCATAGTTCTTTCCAATGTAACGGGTAGAATGTAGGAAATGCATAATTCTTGAATGAAAGAATGTTCAGAATTCAAAGATATACATTTTTTGTTTGGCAATTTGTTGCCAAACTTTGGCCACAGTCTCCTCCTCTATAAATTTAGGAGTTTAGATCATCTCTAGGGTTGTTTCCAGGTCTAAATCTTATGATCCTAAATTAAATAGTGTAAATAAAGCATATATTAACTGTGAGGGATTATATGAACACTCATGAGGATATGAACATATATATGTCAGGAGAATTCTCCTAAAGAGAGTAATTTTGATTACTTATAACTGGAATCCCTTAGCAAGCATGGCATAGTAGATAAGACAGCCAGTCTTGGTGTCAGGAAGAAATATGTTCTATCCCAGTCTCCTCAATGCAGGTATCAAAGTGATCTTCCTAAAGCACAGTTCTGACCATTTCAATTCCACCCTCCCCCACTCAATAAACTCCAGTGGTTCCCTATTACTAACAGGATCAAATATAAAATCCCTTGTTTGGCTTTTAAAACCCTGAATAACCTGACTCCTCCCTATTTTTCCATCTTACTTAAAATTTTTTCCCACCAAATATTCTACAATCTAGCTGGCTTCTTTACCATTCTTCTCATAAGACATTCCATCTCCTGACTCTGCATTTTCACTGGCTATCATCCATGCCTGGAATGCTCTCCTGACTCATTTCTGCCACCCCACTTCTATGGTTTCTTATAAGCCTCAGTTAAAATCTTCTATAGGAGTCCTTTTCTGGTCCCCTTTAATTCAATGCCTTTCCTTTAAGATTACCTCCAAATATGCATATATTCATACATACATGCATATACATACACACACAGACATATATATGTAGAGATATAATTGTGTAGATATACATATATACACAATACACATATACACAAACATATATGGTTACAAATATGCATCTGTATGTTATCTCCCCCACTAGAAACTGAGCTACTTGAGGGCTACTATCTTTGCCTTTCTTCATATCATCAAGGCTTAGCACACAGTACCTGGCACAGAGTAAGCATTTAATAAATGCTTATTAACACATGTATGATCCTGGTAAGATCACTTAACTACAATGACCCACCTCCACTCCTCCAAACAATTTTCTCAGAACTCTATGTTGAAAGTAGTTGATGAACGGCTTTGGTAGGGTACATCTTCCAGGTTGTCCCTGAATCAATGAAATCACAAGTCTGGAGATGCATGTATAGGGGTACAGAAAACTGTGTGTATTGTAGAATCTAGAGCTCCAAACCTAGAGTCAGGAACTTCTGGTTCTCAATCCTTTCTCAGACATTTACAATTGTATCCCTAGGCAAATCACTTAACCTCTCAGCTTCAATATTCTCACTTGTAAAACAGGGATAATAATAGCACCTACTTCGTTGGGTTATTATAAGATTCAAATAAGATAATATATGTAAAACACTGCAAACTTTAAAATACTATACAAATGTTAGCTATTAAATATGGATTATCTAAGTGTGTCTGTGTAGGTATAAAAATATATATGTATATAAAGAGATACATATATGTAAATATATCTGTATATTTGGTATATATAACAAATATCCAGCAAATTACAAAAGTATCTCTTCAAAAGGAGGGACTATTTTGGGCATATATACTCAAAATCTATCGGAAGGAAGCCTACAAATTACTGCAGTTCAGGTGCCTCAAGTAGTATTGATTATTTACATGACAGTGAAGATAAGATATCTTGGGATACTGCATGTTCTATTTGCAATAATACCTATAAATTACCATTAGTGAAGGATAGAAATCAATTCCAGTCTAAATATACCACTAATCAACTAAGAATCTGTTGCAATACTTTCCCAATGAATCCTTTGCCAAAATTGTCTTACCAAGCAAGATTCAGTAGAATGAAAAGAGTTAGTTTGCATAGTGGGTAGAGAACCAGGTTTGGAGTCAGGAAGATAAGATCTGAATACAAATCCTTATTCAGACATTTCCTAGCAGTGACTGTAGTCATTTATCCTCTTTCACTTTCAGTTTCCTCATTTATAAAATGGGGATAATAACAGTACCTAACTCACAGAGCAGATAATAGGATCAAATTAGATAATAACTTTAAAGTGCAGTTAATCCTCAACATTTCAGTGTTTTACTTTGACTTCCAGCGTTCACCTGATTTTATGAGTAAACCTCATTTTCACATTCACATTTGCAACCATGCACTGAAGGTAGAGCAAAGCATGAAATCAGACCTCATAACTGGAAAGCTTAAAAGGAGAATGTACCGCTTTGAAGAGAATCCTGAGAAAAGCAGTGGACACCTAAAACTTTAAAATACAGCTCAAAGATTCAGTAATACAAGAACAATTAGAGCAAACTTTTTTTAAATGACATGAACAATATAGATTTTGTCAAATAATCCGGAAGACAAAGTTGAAAAGATAATCTGAGAATCTCTGATCTGATCTCTAAAAAAAAAAAATGATGAAACACAAACGGAAGGAGAAAGAGATATACTTATATAGCTGCCTATCATGTGCCAGGCATTATGCTAAGTGTTTTTAACAAATGTCCTATCATTTGAGCCTCACGATAGCCCTCTTATGCAGGTGCTGTTATTATCCCCATGTTATAGTTGAGGAAATAGCAAGCAGAGATTAAGTGACTTGCCCTGAGTCACATCACTAATAAGTATCTGAGGCTAAATTTGAGGTCAGGTCTCCCTGATTCCAATACTGGTGCTCTATCCATTATACCACCAGTTGCCTCAGAAAATGACAATAATGACAACAATTCAGAAACAGAAAGCCTGGATACCATATTTCAAGAAATCATAAAAGAAAACTGTAAGGGAATATAAGAATTACAAGAATGGTGGTACTGTGCATAGATAGAGCTCTAGTTCAGATCTGACCTCAGGCACTTCACTAGCTGTGTGACCCTGGGCAAGTCATTTAATTCTGTTAGTTTATTCATCTGTAAAATGAGAGGGAGGAGGAACTGATAAAATACCCTAGTATCTTTGCCAAGAAACTCCAAATGGGATCACAAAGAGTCAGATACAACTAAATAACAAAAACAAAATAAGAATCAGAAGGTAAAGGGGAGAGAGAGTAAGAAGCACAGATAGCGGGTAGGACACAGTGACATATGTCTGTATTGGGAAGTGAATGTAAAGTGAGGAGTCTGGGATTATAATTGCTCCAAGCAGTATCAATTTAGCAATTTTTTAAAAAGCTTATAACAATATTTGATAGAAAAGAAATTTAACAAGCATAACCATAAGTGTAGGTGGTATAAACTTGCCCACAAAATTGAGAAGGGTAGCAACGTGGAATAAAATGCAAAACCCAAAATTTGCTACATATATGAAACATCTAAAATAATGATTGACACAGATCAAATGAGAGGTTATAGGAGAATTTGTTAAGCTTCATCTGAATCCAAAACAGCAGCAATAAAAATCATGATCTCAGGGCAGCAAAAAAAATAATTATGAAACACTGATATCAAACATATATGTACAGAATTCAGAGCATTTAAGTACTTGAAGAAAACTAATTTTTCATCTTCATGTTGATAATATTTGTGTCTTTAATCTACCTTTTAAAAATCTAACAGAAAGGTAAACAAAAAAAATTGAGACTGAAAAAACTATTAGAAAAGATATATATGATAGACTTTTGGCTATGATGAAACAGAAAGCTCAAGTAGTGTGACTAATTTTCATCACTTTACAAAAGTACCTCTACAAAAAATATATACTATAAGGTAGGATTTAGCTCACAAATAAATGCAAAAAAATATTAAAACACATTCTTTACTAAATCCATACCAAGGGTATCACCCATAGCAGGGTATTACAACAGGGTCAGGTAAAAACTAGTAGCTTTATTTCTCACTGTCTAGTCCCAGCTCACAAATCCAAAGCACAAGTAAGAAGGGAACTTATACATGGAGAGACCGTGGGCTGAATACTGAGGAGAAAGTTCAGAAGCCATAGGTGACAGCAATGTGATCAGACTACAAGCTCAGAACAGGGAATCACTTGTAATATCTATCTTAGCCTGTAAAGGAATAACCAAGGCAGGAAACACAGACCAAAGAGGATCCTATAATTTGGCCATTTTTAACTACGCTTCCCAGCTGGTTGATAAAAACATAGTCCAGAAGCGACTCCTGCCAAGACCCAAATCTAAGTCAATAACATGCAGAGTCCAGACAAAGGAGCAGCAATTAGATTTTGCCCTGAATCAGACCACTTTGGAAGCAATGAAAGCTTGCAAGTCAGCGAGATGTTTGAAGGAGTCAGTCTATGGAGGAAAGCTTATTGAACTGCTTACATGTCACCAGTCTGACTCTCAGATACCAGAATAAAACTTTACTCAGTATCCCAAGAAAGCAACAGGACCATCCCAGACCTTCCTTCCAGATGTGTGCAGAACCTAGCCCCAAGATCGAACTAGAAAAGTGAACAAACAAAAAAAGAATCCAACATAATGAACTACCATGATGACAAGAATGCACAAGGCACAAATGCAGAAGAGAATAACTCCAAAACATCTGCAAGCAATACCTCAGACAAAAGCAAAGCATGAACACATATGCAACTAGAATTCCTGGGAAAGATGAAACAAGAGTTTAAAATGTTTTTTTTAAATAAATGGAATGAGAGTACTCAAGGAAAAAGATGAAAAGTCAGTGAGAGCTATGGAAGAAATAATTGGAAAGGGAATTAATACTTTGGCACAAGAGATATAAAATCTTGTTCAAGCATAAAATTCCTTGAAAATTATGATGGAACAAATAGTTGCCTTGAGGCAACAAGAAATATTAAAACAAAGTCAAAAAGCTTAAAAATAGGGGAAAAGTTATTTCCTAGCAAAAACCATGGATCTAGAAAACAGATCAAGGAGAAAAAAATTTAAAGTAATCAAGCTATCTACATGCCACGACCAAAAAGAAAAAAAAAGATCTTTTAGAGATAAAAGACAATGTGGAAATAGTGAGAAAATATCCACTGGTTACCTCCTGAAAGAAACCCCAAAAGAAAAACTCCTGGGGATATCATAACCAAAACTCAGAATTTCCTTATCAAAGAAATGATATTTCAAATAGCCAGAAAGAAAGCATTCAAGCACTGAGGAGTCACAGTTAGGATCACATGTTATTTAAATGCTACACTCAAAGAAGAGGAGAATTTGGAATGTGATATTCCTGAAGCCAAAGGATATTGGTTTAGAGACAAAAATAACTTATCCAAAATTTAGTATAATGCCACTGGGGGAGAATGAACCTTTAATGAAACAGCATTCTAGGCATTCATGATGCTAAAACTAGACCTGCAGAGAAACTTTGAAATTCAAACACAAACATAAATAGAAGCACAAAAAGGTAAACACAAAGGAAACATGATAAAAGACTAAGCAAGGATAAACTGCTTATGTTCATGTATAAAGAGATGCTTGTCTCCTCTGAACCCTATCATCATCAGGGGTCACAGAGGGTAAGCAGTCAGACAAGGTCACAGAGTGGTTCTGTTACATCTTGATGATTTTAAATGAAAAGAAAGGAAAAGAGAAATATATTAGGGAAAATAGTCTCATATAATCAGCACACAGGTTGACATCTATACAAATGGGGAGAAAAGTTGAGACTTGAACTTTACTCTTATCTGACCAGTCAAAAAGAAGGAAGAATTTACACACACACACACACACACACACACACACACACACACACACACAGTTGGGTACAAAGGTACATTTTACTCAACAGTGAAATAGTAGGGAAAAGGGAGAAGCAGATAGATCAAGGGAGGGATTAGTCATAAACAAAACAAACTCTAAAGATATACCAAAATATTGATCACTCATTTTGAGGGGGCAAAGAATGAAAATCTGAGGGAGTGCCCATAAACTGGGGAGTGGATGAACAATTTATGGTATATAAATATGATGGAATACTATTGTGCTGAAATCTTACCAATGTAATGACCAATTATGATTACAGAGATCAATGATGAAATGTACTCCCTATTTTCTGATAGAAAGATTTAGGATTCAAAATGCAGAATGAGACAGATTTTTTTTTGGACATAGCCAATGTGAAAATTTGCTTTGATTGACTATGCATGCTTATAATGGGGTTTGTTTTTCTTGTGTTCTCAAGGGGAGGGGGAATTGAGGAGGATGGTGACAAGGTGAATCTTCACTGATTAAAACATATTTTTTAAAAAGGACAGCTCAAATCCCATCTTCTTCTTTTGCTACCCTTCTCCCCCCCTATATATAAAACCTTCCATGTACTCTCTATTTATTTTGTGTTCATAGCAGGTCTTCTACCTGTTACTTCAGGTGCCATGTTGGGATGAAATGGGGCACTCGTAAATCACTGAATTCTTGACAAAAGTAGTTTACTAAGCCATAGTATTGACAGGATTTCAGCAAAGATATAATAGCATTTAGCTTCAATTTTAGTAGACATGGCCTTCTTCTTCTCCTTTTAGAAACTCATCTTGTCAAAAGAGCAGTTTATAGTGACTTATTTGGAACAAGTCTGAAAGGCCCACACTCTTTGTGGGTGGGAATTTTTATGCCTTTTGGCAATTGGGAAACTACATCAATACAGTCAGAGGTTACACCTTAGTATAGCAAGGAGCCAGCCAAGTCTGCAGCATAGCTTTGCCATCTTTTAGGAAAAAGTAATGAAGGGTGGGATTAGGGAGAGAAAAGGCATGAGGAAACCCTGAAAGATATTATTCCTAACATAACTTGTATTATATAGTTGTTTGCATGTTGTTTTCTCTATTAGAATGAGCTCCTTCAGGGCAGGGGCCATGAATTTGTTTTTCTTTGTATTCCCAGAGTTTATTTAGCATGGTGCCTAGCACTCAGTAAGTGCTTAATAAATAACTGTTGACTGATTAACACCTCTCTCATATGTGTAATTTTTACTTAGTCACTACCCTAGTTCAGGTCATCATCTTTTTATTTATTTTCATTTTCAACTTTCACTTTTATATGATTTTTGAGTTATAAATTTCTCCCCCTCAACCCCTCTGCTCCCCAAGATGGTATACAATCTGATTGAGGTTATACATATATGATCATATTAAACATATTTCTACATTGGTCACATTGTGTGAAAAAAAATCAGAACAAAAGGGGAAAACTATGAGAAAGGAAAAACAGAAAACAACAAAAGAAAGAGAAAATAGTGTACTTTTCTCTGGCTGTGGATAGTGTTTTTCCATCATGAGTCTTTTGGAATTGTCTTAGATCATTGCATTGCTGAGAAGAGCAAATTCTAACAAAGTCAGTCATCACACAATGTTACTGTTGCTGAGTACAGTGTTCTCCTGGTTCTGCTCACTTCACTCAGCATCAGTTCATATAAGTCTTTCCAGGTTTTTTTGACGTCTGACTGCTCATCATATCTTATTGGAAAGATAATATTCCATTACATTCATATATCACAACTTGTTAAGCCATTCCCCAATTGATGGGCATTCCCTCAATTTCCAATTCTTGGTCACCACAAAAAGAGCTGCAATTAATATCTATGTACATGTGGGTCCTTTTCCCATTTTTATGATCTCTTTGGGATATAGCCCTAGAAGCGGTATTTCTGGGTCAAAGGGTATGTACCTTTTTATAGCCCTTTGGGCATATATTTGCTCTCCAGAATGGTTAGATCAATTCACAACTCCAGCAACAATGCATTAATGTTCCAATTTTCCCACAACTCCAACATCTATCATTTTCCTGCTTTGTCATATTAACCAACATGTGATGTGGTACCTCAAAGTTGTTTTAATTTGAATTTCTCTAATTAGTAGAGATTTAGAGCATTTTTTCATATGACTTTAGCTTTAATTTCTTCACCTGAAAACTGCCTGTTCATATCCTTTGATCATTTATCAATTGGGGAATGACTTGTATTATTATGGATTTGACTCAGTTCTGTATATATTTTAGAAATGAGGTCTTTATCAGAGACACTGGCTGTAAAGCTTCATCACCTCCCTCCTGACTTCCTCAAAGCAAATCTGAGGTGCCGTATCCTACAGGAGGTTTTCCCTTATCTACCCAGTTGTTATTGCTTCCTCCCTGTGGACCCCTACTACCCAACTCCAAAAAAAGGTACTTTGCAGAGACTTTTTTTATTTGCTTAACTGTGCACATTTCCTCCAGTGGACTCTAAGTACCCTAAGGGCCAGAACTTACCTCTGCATCCTTAATACCTCAACCAGTGCCAGATACCTAGTAGTCTCTTAATAAATATTTGTTAAATTGACTCTAGATCATAAATGATTCTCCTTCTAAATCTCACCTGCTCGAGTGCCTCTTTGGACTTCTTTGTTCCACTTTACTATGACTTTTGTAATTTACATTTTTATGTTACTCACCGATTAGATCATAAGCTTTTTCAGAGAAGGGCCTGAATCTTGTTTTATCTTTCAGCCATCCTCAAATGTATTGTACATTGTCAGTGCTTTTTAAAAAAAAATGTTTGTTGAATTGAAATCAAGTAAAGATGGGAATTAGAGGTATTTCTGGGTCTGGTGTAAGTTAATTCCTCTAGACTCTCTTTACTATTCATGATCATTCAGAAAAAGTAAACAGAGATGGGAAGGCATACATAAAGCAAATAGAACATCAGGCACAGATGAATCCATATAATTATTATATAGATTAAATCTCACACACAAAGTATTATACTACACATTTTTGGAGAATGTGCTTTGGAAGTTTGGGAATAATCTACATTATAATTTTCCTCTTATGTTCTTTTTCTCGTTATCTAATGGATGTGTAGTGATGAAGTCATAAGAACTATATCAAAGGATATTACATTTATTCTCACTAGATATTTTATTATCTTTCAAACAACTGGATAACAATACCTTATACTCATTGTTTTCTAGGCTTACAAATCAGGAGCTTTATAAATATTCATAAAAGCAGACTATTCCCTACAGAATTATCTCCAAAACAATAATTATGCAAATTACTGATTGTCCAAAGCACTTAATTTCTTAGCAATATGCAATCTGAGCTAGCCTAAAGACAAGTTAATAAACAGTCTTAAAATTAAATGATAGAAGTGCCTCAGCTCTATAATCAGTGATAAAGTTTGGAAAACAGAATGAGCAATCTCTGAGGCAATTTTTAGTTTGATAAACACTTACCTAAAATACTTTTCTGCCATGACTATCAAAGAAGATAGAATCTCTGAGAGATCTTATAAACACTGCAAGTAAATCTGACAAATTACTGTGTCTATGGTGTCTGATGTGATGAATAATTTTCTAGTCAGTCCTTCCTGAAGTGGAGTCATTTGTTTACTCATATACTTAATGCCACTTAATTTTTAACTTTTCTTTGGTTAACACCAGGGCTAATAAAATAATTTTCATTCTTTTTCATGTTAAAAAAAGACCACTATAAACCTCTGGCCTCTTTCTAGGTTAAATCTCTCCATTTCTAATGAACCTTGGAATTCCTTTAAGTTTCCTGGGTCATACATTTCAAAAGGGTAAAGGTTCACCATTATCATGCTAATACAAACAACTTTAGAATATCTATTGTAATTAAAGACAAAAAGGGCAATATAGGGAAGGAAGTGCTTTCTTCAATATTTCAAGGATCCAGTATTTCATGATGATGAATATTCTCTATCCACCTGGGTTGTTGTATCTAAGAGAATCTATCAGCTCTGGTGGCCAAGGTGATGAGCCTCTCCCAGGCCCTTACAGGAAAAACAAAGCATCCATTCTCATACCTATAGCTAAAGCCTTCACAGATTTCTAGGACCTTCCATCCTGCTGGAAGAGACCTTGAAAATTGATTATCACATCTTAAAGTACAAGACTTTGGAATAGACCTCTAATGGAGGAATTAAATAAACAGGCTTTTTGATTTAGCCATCCTTAGACTATTTCATCCTCAGTCTGTCACCAAAACTTTTCCTGAGCCTACATACTCAAATAGATCTATGACTTCATCAATGTAGATATTCTTGCCAAGGATACAGTTTGCAAACAATCTACCCCTACACATTCTATGAGACTTTTGTCTATGTCTTACCACAAGGTCATTACAGAGGCTCTAACTAATGTAGTGAGGGGTTTCAGAATAAAGTCACTGACCACTATATTGGAAAGCATGAAAATAGCTATGGAACACAGTCTTCATTCTCCCAATGTGACCATCCCATCATTTTTTTGCCCAAAAAATTCCTTTGCAAAGATCTTTTATAAAGCTTATCCTTTTTGATACCCCCTTAGTAATGTATTTAAGACTATATACAGCAGCTTGCTGGCATAGTAGATAGGGCACTGGTCTTAGAATAAGTAAGACTCATCTTTATGAGTCCAAATCTGGCCACCAACACTTACAAGGGGTATGACCCTGGACAAGTCACTTTACTTCATTTGCCTCAGTTTCCTCATCTGTAAAATGAGTTGGAAAAGAAATGGAAAACCAATCCAGTATCTTTGTCAAAAAAAAAATGGAATTACAAAAAATTAGACACAACTGAAACAACAAGAAGGAGAAGACTATGAACACTCATCATATGCCTTTCTGGTCATTTTCAGTTATTCAGAGGTTATAGCATTCAATGTTCTTTTGTTTAAAGGAGAAGCTCAATGTCATTAAATAACTTAGTAATGTCCAAAAGGCAGTTCAGTGTACTCACCTATTTAATTGTGGGCACAACAAATTTAAATGTGCTTTTTTGAAAAAGTTGCTCTCTTTTGCATTGAATCTGTTACAATCAAAAATAAAGAGTCTGAATAATTCACAAATCAGTCAGAATTTATGGAGTACCTATTATTTGCAAAGTACTGCGGAGGGTAAAAAGCATGAGGAGTAAATTAAAGAAGCAAATAAGAAAATGCTTTTTCAGATCAACAGAGAGGGCAAAAGTTTATCCCTAAATGAGGGTAGGAGAGGATCATAGAAAATAAATGGGTAATTCTCTGTCAAAATGGGTATCATTCTTTATCATAGGTCCTCTGGAATAGTAAGAGGTCTTTGAAAGACTTAAAACCTCAGACCCATGCAAAATTGTCTTTCTGACGTTATTGTACAAATTTTTATCTTTGATCTTCTCACTTTACTCTGCATCAGTTCATACATGTCTTTCCAGGTTATTCTGGAATGATTCCTTTTGTCATTTCTTACAACACAATAATATTCACACACAACAATAATGGATAATATTACAATTACATAAAACTGAAAAAATTTTACTCACACAAAAACTAATCCAACTAGTAATGTAAGGGAATTCATTGAGGAAAATACATTTGTGGCAATTTTTTTCATATAAATGTCTTATTTCAAAGATATATAAGGAACTGATTTAAATTTTAAAATGATAAGATCTATACTTCAATTAATAAATGGTCAAAGGATACAACAAACACACAGTTTTCAAAGTAACAAATCCAAGTTGTCAATAACCGTATAAAAATGTTCCAAATCACTAATAATTAAAGAAATGCAAATTAAAGCAATCCTGAGGTTCTACCTCATATTCATTTGGCAAAGTTGCCAAAAAATGGACAATGACAAATGTTGGAGGACTATGGACAAACATGTATGGTTGGTGGAGCTGTGAACTGACATTACCATTCCAGAAAGAAACATGTATGGTTGGTGGAGCTGTGAACTGACATTACCATTCCAGAAAGAAATTTAGAATTATGCCTCCAATGTTATTAAACTATATGTACTATTTGACCCAGCAATACCACTACTTAGGCTATATTGTAAAGGAATGGAAGAAAGACAGAAAACAAAAGAGAGAGTGAAAGAGAAAGAAAGGGAAAGATAAGAGAGACAAGAAAGAAAGGAAGGGAGGAAGGAAGCGGGGAGGGAGAGAGGGAGGGAAAGGGGAAGGAAGGGAGGAAGGAAGGAAGGAAGGAAGGAAGGAAGGAAGGAAGGAAGGAAGGAAGGAAGGAAGGAAGGAAGGAAGGAAGGAAGGAAGGAACCTGGAAGCTAAATAGATGACCATCATTTGAGCAATGGCTGAACAAACTCTAATCTACGAATGTAAAGGAATATTATTATGTTGTAAGAAATGACAAAAGGAATCATTCCAAAATAACCTGGAAAGACATGTATGAACTGATGCAGAGTAAAGTGAGAAGATCAAAGATAAAAATTTGTACAATAACGTCAGAAAGAAAATTTTGCATGGGTCTGAGGTTTTAAGTCTTTCAAAGACCTCCTATTATTCCAGAGGACCTATGATAAAGAATGATACCCATTTTGACAGAGAAGTGATGGGCTAAAGTTGCAGAATGCACATACATTTTTGGAAATGACCAATGCAGAAATTTTTAATTATATACACTATGAATTTTTTTATATATTTATGTTTATATATTTATATTTTTATTTTATATATTTATATATTATATATTTATACTATGAATTTTTTTTCCTTTTTTTATCTCCAATGGGGCGTGCAGTGGGGAGGCTAAAAATGTTAATGATTTTTAATTGAGAAAAAAATTTAAATAAAGAAGTATAAGACATGACCCCCTGAAATCAAGAGACTTTGAATCTAGTTGGGGAGATAAGACAAATATTTGAAAATTAAAACAAAATAACAAAAGATTTATAGCTCAAATCAACCAAAGGTATGCACACTTGTCAAATTATTTTAATAAACTTTAATTGCTTCAAAGTACAGAATATCTAAAGACTTAAAAATTAGCTGTAACCCTCTCTTGTAGTTGCATCAGACTTAATGAAGATAGAAGCATCTTAAAGATAGACATTTAAATGAGGTAACCACAAATAAATATATTGTAAAAAAATTCAACAATCTTAATATTTATCTAAAATGAGGCAGGTAAAGTAATCAGACTTCAAAAAGAATTAGATATAAATAGAATCTCTGTTGACAGGAGCAGTCAGAGAAGAGCCTAACAAAAGCCCAGGCCCACAGGCAACCCTGAGGTTTTTCAAGAGAGCAGTGTGGTAAAATTACCTGACTCATACTGGTAACTTTGCTTGTTGAATCTGATAAACCAAGACTGATATGTACACATCAAGATATATATTCTGGTTTGGTTTATCACTAAAAATGATTCTGAATTTCCATTGCTACCTTCATCCCTTATTAAAAAGTCAATCATTCAGCTAAATACAGGGATGAAACGAATTCTCCTTTTCTTCTGAAAGCATATCAGTTTAAGTATATTGAAAGTTGTCAAATGAGAATATAGGGATGATTCACTGTTTTTATCTAAGCAATTCCAGAAAGACAGGTCTACCTAAATCCAATTCTATCCTACCGCTATGTATTAAGCAGCTACTATGTGGGAGATTCTGCTAGGTCTTGAGTGGTGGGAAGAGAAGACATTAGAGATGAATTCCTGTATAATTCCTACTCTTAAGACACATCAGATCTTCTCTTACTCTCCATATCTCCTTTTCCTCATCCTCTCTTGGCTGAGGATCCCACCTCTTTACTTGAAAAAATTGAGGCCGATGTGAGCACCTTCTTCTCCCATTTTCTTCTTCTCAAAACCTCCCCATTCTTGCCTCCTTTAACCCAGTCTCTGACAATAAAGCAAGGAAAACCAAATAACACATCTATACGTATGCATGATTGGTATAGTAGTAGGAGATGGAGTGTTATATATAAGGAAAATGAAAGACTCTAGTCTGAATGAGCCTTACATAAAAGTGAGTGCTAAACCTGGAAAGACAGGTTAGAGACAGGCTGTGAAGGCCTTTAAATGAAGAGAAGGAAGAAGATGTGAGAGCTAACTTGGAGGTTGGAACTGATTATGTTGAGACAATGAGGAAGAGAGACGAATCAAAGATGACTCTAAATTACAGGAGACTTGAGTATTTTAAGAGCTTACATATACATGTCATGTGAGGAGGCATGGTTCTAAAATTAATCCAAAATACTTCATAGTAATGCAAGGACATAAAAAATAAAATAAAATAAAATTCCCAATGGTCTTCTAAGGCAAAATGCCTTCCTCATTCAGAGAAAGAAGTATGGAATTCAACTGCAGAATGTAGCAGATCATTTGTGTGTATGTGTGTGTGTATTATGTTTTGGTTTGTTATATGATTTCTCCCATTTATTTTAGTTCTTCCACATAGCTTGACTAAAGGGAAAATGCATTCAATAGGAATGTATGTGTAGGTCCTCTACAGAATTGCATGCCATCTTGGGGAGGGAGGAGGGCAGGGGGGTAGGTAGGAGGGGAAAGAAATCGAAGTTCTATGGTAGTGATTGTAGAACATTAAAAATTTTAAAAGACGTAAAAATAAATAAATAAAATTAATCCAAAATAGTATAGTCTTTGCCCACTAGCAATTTACAAAATAATGAGATGATAGCAGAATCAATTATTAACATAAAGGAGAGCATTTTATGCAAATATATGGGGAAAGGGATAGTATTTTTTTTTTAGTTTAAATTATGACTATTTTTATCTAAAATCTCTTTTAATAAAAACATTAAATTATTGAGGGGTGGAAAGATAGATAGACAGACAGACCGATGAGAGAATATGCTCCAAAAGAGAGACAGAGAAAGAGAGAGAGAGAAAGAGAGAGAGGGAGAGGGAGGGAGGGAGGGAGGGAGAGAGAGAGAGAGAGAGAGAGAGAGAGAGAGAGAGAGAGAGAGAGAGAGAGAGAGAGAGAGAGAGAGAAAATGAGTGCCTGGATTTCCGACTACATCAAAGTTCTGTGGTATTGCAGCTGCAGAAATGACCAGATTTTTTCCAGAATTTCCACGTCAGAAGGTACCTCAAAGATGATTTAATCCAACCAATATCCAAAGACAGTATATTGCGTTTGGAGTCTGACAATGGAATCTTGTCTTTGTCACTAGCTAATACGACCTCAGGTAGGCTGCTAAACCTCTCTGGGCCTCAGTTTCCTGATCTGTAAAATGGAAGTTCCTTTCTGATTCTTTAAATTATGGTTCTATAATCACTCTAACATAACTGACAAGTGGCCATCCAGGCTCTGCAAGAATATATCTAATGAAGTTCCTAAAGGCAACCGATTCCAATTTTAGACAGTTATTATTAGAAGTTTTTCCTGATACTGATTGCATTTACTAAGCACCCACAACACACCAGGCACAATCCTAGACTCTGGAGCCATAAAGACAAAAATGATAAGGTCCCTACCTTCAATGAGCTTACTTTCTATCTTACATTCTATCAAGGGAGACAACATATACACATATAAGTACACACAGAATATGCATAAAATTAATACAAGTCTAGCTTTAGCTCTTTGTAACTTCTTTCCATTGTTCCTAGTTCTGTCCTCGAGGGCCAGACAGAGCAAATTGAATCTCTCTTCCATGTGACAGCTCTCCAAATAGTCAAACTCTGCTATCCTGTCCTCCCTCAAGTCTATTCTTCAACTAAAACATCCTCCATATCTTCTCATGTATACCCGACTAGTTAAGCTCTATAACACCATAGGGATCCAGTTTGTACTTATCTCTTCCAGAGACGAATTTCTTTGAGTACAAACCTGTTCATAGGTCTATCCCAATCCCTTCTAAAGGACTTTCTCTATGCTCTTCTCCTCCCATCCAATTAATTGCCATCAGTATCTAATATATATACCCAATGTTAGTACTCTATATTCTAAGGCTACTTCAACTGTATAATACTTGGGAGTTGGCAGTCCCTAAGCCTGTAACATCTGCCATGGTGGCAAGATGTGGTATAGTATAATGTCAGTTGCAAAAGGATAGAAAAAATGGAACTCCATATTCTTAACCATGTGGGGACATTTCTATGGCATCAAAACATCAGGCAGAGTTTTCAGGGATGACAGAATGATCACAGTATCATCACGATCATCCATCTACCCACAAAAAGTACAAGTATTTACATTCTGTTGCACTGAATGTTGATTTTCCTCGGAGTAATTTCAACCCTGGAGAGGAGAGATGGATATAGAACAAGCAATAAATTATGATAAGACTTTGAAATGAAATCATCTCTAATTATATAATTTTTAAAATTCCATTCACCATGTTTATTAAAGTTTTACTCCAATGAGTCCTCATGATATGAGGTGAAAGAAAGGGAACAGTAAAATCTTAGTCTGAGTAGGAAAAAATTTTTCCCGTTCTTCAAAGAAGTTGAAAGATCTAGTCCAGGATTCAATAAAACTTGGGGTTCATGTGCTTTGTAGTTCTGCATATTTTGTTTTTATTCTTTCAAAAACAATATTATGGGGTATCCATAATCTTCACCATGGTGCCAAAGATATTCATGACACAAAGAAAGGTGAGAATCCTTGATTTAGGCCACTCAAACACCATACAAGAATTTTCTTTATAGTTTATCTCTTGGCAAGCTAGGTGGTACAGTAGATAGAGACATGGATTCCAAGACATGGAATCAGGCAGTCCTGAGTTCAAAACTTACTGTGTGATCTTGGGCAAAATCTGCCTCAGTTTCCTCAAGTATAAAATGGGGATAATAATAGGACCTACCTCTCAGGTAGTTGTTGTGGGAATCACATACAATAGTATTTGTAAAGCACTCTACAAACTTTAAAGTGGTACATAAATGCTGGCTAATAATAACTGTTGTTATTAATTTTTACTACAAACTTATCTATCCTTTATTTCCAGTCCTTTGAGAAGGGGAAACTCACTACCTCCTGACAGAGCCCACTGGACATTTGGATACTTTTACTTCTTAGGATTTCTTCTTATATCTACTTCTGTCTTGCACCTCCAGAACCAAGAAGAAAACTCTTCCATGTGTATAGTTCTTCAAATACTTGAAGACAACTATCATTGCTCTCCTGTACCCTCACCACCATAAAATCTTGTTTTACCCCAACGAAGCTTCTCAAGCTCCTTCAAACTATCGCCACGTATCAGATTATCAGTATCCTTCAAAGCTATGCCAATGATGTAAAAATTCTAGCAGATCCTATCAAGCTGCAGTCTTCATTATTGAAGCTAGTGACAGACAGTCTATCTGTTGTTTAAGGACCAGTCCAAATTCAGAGAGGCTTGAAACACAGTCCCATAAGGTGATAGCTTTTTTTCATCAAAACAAATAACCAACTGTTGTCATGGAAGATCTACAATCTATGGGAAATGCAAAGAATACCTTCATAATGAAATTACAAGCAATTTCTGCACTGAAGTTCATTTTAGGTGCTGAAGTCTAAAATTAAGGAATTAAAAATCAGAATGATTAAGGGTCTAAATCTGGCATCTCTACAAAAAGAGTAAAGGAACTCTGTTCCACCTACAGACAAATATGAGAGAAATGGCTTAACTGATAATAAAAAGAATTTAGGTCAAAAATTCATTAAAACACATAAAAAGTGGCATTGAGATATTGAGGACCCATAGAGGAAAGGACCAAGAATTATCATGGGATAAAAACCATCGTTTAAAAGGCAAGATTTCTCAAAACTTTATTAAAACCATTTATCTGAGCTAGTGAAAAATCAGTTCTTTAAGAAGTTGTTTCCCCTACTTAAACATTTTAAGTGTCATCAGTAAAGAGGGAAAAAAAATACACATGAAAGAACATAACGTGTTAGCCCAGATTTTTTCAGAATATCTGAATTGGCATATCCCACAAAAGAAAGAAAACAGAGCGTTACAGAGACAAGGGCATGAATTTAAGAGACCTTAAGTATCTAAAAGTCACTTAAATAGGCTGGCTTCAACAGTTGGACTGAACCTTCCTGACCATAGCCTGAAGTTACAGAAGGGTTAAGTTAGGGGGTGAGGAGAACTGAACTATGTATTACTTCTCTTCAAATATCATTCAAAGATCAGTTCTCAATATGAAAGTACTCATGTTAAGCTGGCTTCTGGAGATGTATCAAGAGAGATAAAAGATGGACAGTCCAAATGCTGCACAAATTAGTAAAAGAACAATAAGAAATACTTCAATGTGGTGGCTATATCTCCTATGGAGGATTTATAGAAAGACATAAATCTAGAATCATAGAGGGTAAGAAGTTATATACAGACCACAGAGATCAAAGAGATAATAGATCTCCCATCCCGACTCTTTTGCAGAAGTCAGTTTTGCACATTATACATATTTTCAGACTTTTTCAACGTATTGATCAGTTATGCTGTTTTTTTCTTTCTTTTTAATCTTTAATAAATACTATTTGTATGTGGGATAGCTCTCTGGGAGGGGGAGGGGGAGAGATGCTAAGGAAAACTATGGTGAGATAAAAAATTCAATAAAAACTTATTTTTAAAAAATAAATATTATTAAATTAAACCAAAAAGAACTTTGTGAGAATTACAGAATTCGGCTGAAGAGAAAGCAACAAGGTTTGTGCGAGCTAAAACCATCAGGGAATATCTTGGAAGTGGTGGGTGGGAGGCCTCACGACTCTGCCCTTCACTCAGCTCCTTTAGAGCTTTCAGGGGAGAAGCAGGTAAAAGGGAGTCCACAAAAAAAGGTTTGGGTTACTATTATCAGAGATTCAGGAAGAATTCTCAGATAGCTTCCCCCAACCAAGAACCATTTGGTATCAAGTTAGATGTTTAAAAGAACAGACTTAATTTTCACCTAGGGCATTCTGCTGGCTTTTGTTTGCTCCCTGGCAGCTCCTACCAAAGAGCTCCCTTTCTATCCAATGCATTTCAGTAGAGAGAAGCAATGATCTTGTAGAGGCTGATTGCTGCAGCCCAGCAGAAGCAGCAGAGGGCAACTCAGACACCAGGACATTAGATGAGATATCCTGAAAGGATGCCTGCATCCAGATAAAAGCAACTACAAAGTACCCAGCTGAGATCAACCCAAAGACTTCAGCAGAGGACATCAGCAGGTTAGCTGTTTTGGAGACATGATTTATCACAGCCACATGTGTCCTCATATATGTGACCTTGACACACATGTACTACTTGAATAACCTCGTGTATGATCATGAGTCAGATTTTCTGCGTATATGTCCTTCCTTGTGAGTGTTAATAACTTTTGAGAAAATGTATGCGACTTTGGCAAGGAGAGATCTTTTCTTGTTACTATAGTTGCCACCATGTTTGAAATAATCTTTTCCTTTGAAATCTCTGTTTTTGCCAGGAATAGTAAAGATACTAGTAAGGGTTTTGTGCAATGGTTTTAGTAGTTGCTGATGCAGCTAGGTGGCTCAGTGGATTAGAGTGCTGGGCCTGGAGATGGGAAGACTTGAGTTCAAAGTCAGCCTCAAACACTCATTAGCTATGTGATCTTGGGCAAGTCACTTAACTTTTGTATGCCTTAATCCTCTAAAGAAGGAAATAGCAAACCACTCCAGTATCTTTGCCATATTCATAACCCCTATTTGGGGTTATGAAGAGTCAGATACAACTGAACAACAAATCCAGAAGGCCTTAAAGACAGAATAATTTAATGGGGCATCCAGATGTGAAGGTGGTCTCAGGAAAGGTCTCCTGTGGAGATTTTTGGAAAAGAAAGTGGCAGCTATATTTAGGACATATTTTAGCATTATCTTTCACAGAGTCAAAAGGATGAATACTTTTTAGCACAGAATGACCCTTTCAGACTTATGAAGGATCCAGAGAAATGGAGCAGAAACTGCATGAAGCAAGCAGTGTTGTCAGTTTCATGAAGCTGTTCCATATTTAACAAAGCAAAAGATACAATGGCTTAGAATCAGGAATGTGCTGGGAAATATTTCTCAATTGGCTCTCCAAACAATAATAACATTTATGTAGCGCTTACTGTATGCCGGCCACTGTGCTAATCACTTAAAATTATTATCTCACTTAATCTTCACAATTCAATATTATCTCACTTCAAACCTTCACAGGAGGTAGGTGCTATTATTATACCCATTCAAAAAGAGATGTAGTGACTTGCCTAGGGTCACACAAAAAGTGTACATAAGAAACTTTTAAGTTTAATCGGCATTATTAAATTTTCTACATCACCTTATTAAGTCTAGACAATCAGCAACAAAAAAAATGAAGTCCTGATTTACAGTGTTTGCCAATTTCCAAAGTGTAAATGTTCATACTGAAAATCTAAAAAGGGGACTCCCAAGACTTGCGGAAAACTTAGGTGCCCGTGAAGAAGACTCAGGCAATTTACATAACTGTTACTGTGATTTCTGAAATACAAGCATTTGGTAGTTCATTTTCTCTCTTATTTTTAAAACTTGTTCCTATTTTCTACTTTGTTATAAATTTATAAACAAATATTTCAATATGCAAAGAAAAAAAGTGTTGTCTTAGAAGGGACTTCTATTAAATAGTTTAATATATATATGTACATATATATATATATATATATATATATATATATGCATGCATCAAGTTTAATAAAATAGTAAAAAAAAAAAACCAACCTGTGTTCCCTTCTATACTTTGTGGGGTTGGTTTTTCTTTTAGTGTATTTAAAAATATTTTATTTATGCTTTTTCAAATTGCATGTCTAGCACTACCCAGGAATGCCCAATAGAAGTCCTTCCTCGTAGAAAAGCCCAGTTTCTTTCCTTGTAGAAAACTCCAATTTTCACAGTTAACTTCATTCATATGTTTCTTAAAAAGAAATATTCAGGAGTTCATTAATAGTACTTTGTACATTTATCTCTTATGGCTCTCTCTGGGCCTAAAAAACTTAATTTTTTTATAAATAGATATAAGCTATTTTAATTTCTTGCTAGTCTTTAGTGTTGCAAAGCTTCATTAGTGTGCAATTAGGAACAGATTTAGAAAGTTTTGAGATCACTGATTGTAAGTTTAATGGTTAATGGTATGTGGAAGGGAAGAGTTAAAGATATTTCCCACCCATTAATGGGCCTCAGACACCTTTTGTTAATTTCTAATGAGGCACAGGGTCATGAAGGTCATGCTCTCCAAAACTGAAAAGAGGATGGACGTAGACATAGATATAGACATAGACATAGACATATATAGATATACTCTCAGGTAAGGTTTTGCTTTGGGGCTTTTTTTTTTTTTTGGAAGACAGTTCATGTGCCAGATGAGACTCTGGGTAGTCGTTTTAAGAAGCCCCACCCACTTTGAAAATCCAGATGTTGGTGATTCTCTCTCTGATAAGGATGTATGCGTTATCTATGGTCAGACAGTTAGAAGCTCTGTTTGTTGGTCTTTCTGTTTGTAATTTCTGTTTGCATTTTCTCTGAAGTTGAGGGTGCTGACTTTTTCCCCTAAACTAATTGAATGATATATATATGCTTGATTAAAATAGATTGTTGACCCCTCAAAAGTTGCTTTCCTTTCAGAAAAGTAGATCTAAGAACCTGTAAAGCAGGTGCTCCTGTGTATACGAGGGTCCTTGCTGATATACCAATTTGAAATGATAGATTTTTTCAAAACTTACATTTGTCTTAGGTACCACAAACAGAATTTATTTTAATATGCTTGGAGAAACATCAACATTATTTCAGTTGAGCTAAATCTCAGTGAAATGGAAATTACTTATTGCATTGTGCAGAGTGCACTGTCACTTTTTTAATTGAGTTATATAAGGCAAATGTGAAATTTAGGCTATACTTACAAATAATTTATTCCAAAATTAGAAACAGATGGTCTTGTAAAAAAGAGTACTGGTTCTAAAAGCAGCCGTAACTGAGAGCATGAATATTGCCATGCCCTTTTCCTACAACTATATTTGATAATGAAATAAGAAACAACCTTGGTATAGTGGAAAGCTCTATAGAGTTAGAAGGCCCGGGTTCTAATCCCAGCTCTATTTACTACCTGCATAACATTAGACAAGGCACTTTCTGTGCCTTTGGCTTTTCTTTAGTAAAATAACATAATCTAAGACCTAAAGATCTTAATATCTAAATCTAATTTAAATCTAAAGATCTTTAAGGTCTATAGAGCCTATGCTGCTCTGGCTTTTCAAAATGTCCTTTGAGTTTTTAGAAAGTTTTAATAAATTGTGTGTTTTGTGCAGGTATGGAATGCTAGACTATTAATGCTTAGATTGCTGGAGTTCATAAAATTATACCCTTTCTGAAGGATATAATTTTGCAAGGAGTTTTGTGAGAAGATGAACTTTGGGAGTTTTTTTTAGTAACCATATTTGTGGTTCTAAGTTCTCTAAAGGCTGAAACCTTGTCTTTTTCAGCTTTATAGCACAGTCTTTCACACAATAGCTTCTTAAAAATAGTTTGTTGAATTGAATTAAAGAAAATTACAGATGGCAGTTCAGTGTTTTAAAGTGGAAAGAATGAAGGTTCCCATCAACTAAAAAATGGATAAAAATGTAGTATATGAGTACAATAATATATAGAGTTAAGGGAAAAAATGGAAATTAATAAAGTAAAAATAAAAAATGATGACTACAAGGAATTTAGGCCAACATTACAAACTCAGGTCTTCCTAACTCCAGGCCTGGCCCTTTATCCATTGTGCCACCTAGTTGCCCTTAGAAGACTTTCATAAAATGAGCTGAGTGAAGAAAGCTAAATCAAGAGAATAATACACATAATGACTACAATAAGGTGAAAGAAAGAATCATTCAAAGGAAGCTCTGACCAGTGAAGAGTGCAGCAATACTATCATCAATCTAGTCCTAAGGAACGTGCTTCTCAGTGCAATCTGTGATCACATTAATTCTTCTATTTCAGTAATAATATATTGAATTTGTAGTCCACGGAAACTTGCAGATCTTTTTCAAAGTCCTATGTAATCATGTTTCCCCCATGGTCCATTTTTGAAGCTAATTTTTAAAAATGCAAGAGTATCTCTGGGTTCATTTCTAATAAATTTCCTTCTTATTAGATTGGTCTTTTTGAAATCTGACATATATATCTATTTATAATTTTTATATTTATTTGTTTATATAACTAATATTTTATCATATTTATCTAATAGATTGACATTTATTTTCTATAATACTTTATACTTACATTGTATGTCTATATTATATTGTTTAGATTTATATTTATTTTGTTTTTTACATTTTTCATAATTTATAATTATATATTTATTAGCAAACCCTTCTAGCTTTGGGTGGAATAGAACAAATATTATTTTGAGACACTTATACAAAGAAACTAATTATAATTACAATAATAGAAAAATTTCAAAAAACTAAATGTAAGTTCAAACATTAAAATTAAATTTAATTAAAATTAAATTTAAATATAAAATGTATCAGAATTAGCTGATTCTTATTTGCGGATTAGCTCCACATCCATTCCAAATCTTCAAGTATTTAAAGAGCTGTCACATGTAAGATGGTTTATATATGTTTTGCTTTTCCCTAGAGGGCAGCACTAGGAGCAGTGGATGAATGATGGAACAGTAGGTTTTGATTAAGAAAGAGAAAAACTTCCTAATAATTAGGGCAATCCAAAAATGGAAGGAACTACAGTTATCTCTTCCACATTTCAGGGATTAGGGGTGGGGCACCCCTACAATCTAGAGAATGTAGGTAGAAATTTTTGGCCATCTCTTCATGCCAGAAAAGAATTCTTATTTTTTTCTTTTTTCTTTTATGGGGTATTTATAGTACCTTATTATAAAATCTGGGTTAAGTATTTGACTATAGGTTCTATGTTGTCTGCTGGCCTTTACATGTCATCTGTGACTTCTGCAAAACTCCCCAAAATTCTCATTTAATTTCTTATGCTGATCCATGATATATTGAAATCAGTGTGGGAAGCAGGGTTGTGGAAGTGATAACTGTACCTTGGGAAGCAAGGGGCTTCAAGAAGAGATTCAGTGGCCACTTGTCAAGAATATCCTAGAGGTGATTCCTGCTAGCATATGAGTCACACAACATGGATTCTGAGATTTATTACTAATGCTGAGATCTTGGAGGATCCTGTGAAGTATCTACTATGATGACGAAGATGACGACTACTACGACTACTACTACGTCTACAACTATGATTATCACTACTATCGTTACTGTATAACATACGGTCTCTCTTAAAATCTCGTATTTTGTAATTCCTTCATTTGTCCAATTGGGTACTGCTTCCGTTCTGATAGGGGCAGCTAGGTGGTACAGTAGATAGAGCAGTGGGCTTGGAGTCAGGAAGACCTGAGTTAAAATCCAAGCTCAGAAACTGTGAGACCTTGGGCAAATCACTTAACCTCTGCTTGCCACTGGCAAAAGAAATAGCAAACTATTCCAGGATCTTTGTCAAGAAAATCCCACAGACAGAGGTCCAAGGGGTCGATGAGTCAAACAGGTCTGAACTGTCTATTCTGATACACACACACAAACAAACATCACCATCATCATCACCATCATCATCATCTTTCTTGACTACCATGTCCTCTTAGATAATATTTTTGGGGGGCTTTTGGAACATCAGTCTTTTTTTTGTTGTTTCTTTTCCTTTCTCTCTCCATTTCTTTTGAGTCTTATTTGCTCTATCATTATCTACGTCTTGCCTCTTAACTACAATTATACCTTAAGGCTCTGTCCTAATCCACGTTTTCTTCTTTATCTATATTCTCTCTTGTGACCTGATCATCTCCAGTGGTTTTAATTATCTCCTCTCCACATTATTCTCAAGTCAACATATCCAGCCATGGTGTTTCCTCTGAGGGCCACTCCTGAATTACCAACTATCTGCTGGACTTTTTAAATTGTATGTCCCATGGGCATCTCAAATTCAACCTGCCCTAAATAGAACTTATCTTCTCCCTCACCACTCCTAAAAAACACAGACTACTTATGAACTAGGTCATCATCATCCTTCCAATCACCTGGGTTCACAAACTCAGAATTACCCTTAACTCCTCTCTCTCTCACCTACCACATCTGATAAGTTACCAAGTCTTGTTGATTTTACCTCCACAAATCTTGCATAGCCATCCCCCTTCCTTCATTTACACATTTACACAGTCACCATCATAGTTCAGAGAGTCATCACTTCTTACCTGAGTTATTGCAAAAAGATACTAATTGTTTTTCTTTTCTCTCATATCCAATCCATCTTCCACATAGCCATCAAAGTAATATTCCTAAAAGACAGATCTGACTATGTCACTCCTTTGCTCCATCAGGTTCTGTAGCTCCACGTTCTTTAACATTTAAAGCCTTTTAAAACCTGGCTCCAACCTCTCTTTCCAGTTTTATTACACATTGTTCCCCAACACAAATTCTATAAACTACCTTATTCTTGCTTTTCTTATATAAGATGTTCAATCTCCACATGACCTCTCGAATGCACTGCCTCTTCATTTCAGCCTCTTCAAATAATAATATATAGCCTATGTAATATTATGCATGTAATTATATACTATTATTCATATAATATATATTTTAAAATTTTTATGTTTAATAAATTAATAATAATACAATATATAATAATAACTTGCATTTATATAGTGCTTTAAGGTTTGAACAACACTTCACAAATATCTCATTTTATCCTCACACCAGTCCTGGGAGGTAGGTGGTATTATTATAAACACTGTACAGATCGGGAAACTGAGGCTGAGGAAAGTTAAGTAATTTGCACAGGCAGTAAATGTCTGAGGCTGGATTTAAATTCAGGATTTCCTGACTCCAGTTCCAGCACTCTATCTGCTATGCCCCCTAGTTTTCTTATAAGTTCAACTCAAGTTCTTCCTCCTGCATGAAATTTTTCCTTATCTTTTCAGCTGCTAGGGCCTCTCTTCCTCTCAACCCAAAATTTACTTGTTACTCTGTGTAGATAATTTTATGCACTATGTTGTCCACTGACGCGCGCGCACACACACACACACACACACACACACCAAATAGAATAAAGCTCCTTAAAGGCGAGGACTGTCATTTTTGTCATTGCATCATCAGCTCATATTGGCTGACAAAGGCCACTTGTTAAATTTTCAGCATGAGCACTTACACCAGGAACACTGGCAAAAGTTACAAATCAGGGTTTGATCGTTTTGTTATTGGTTGCAGGTGTGGGGAACCTGTGGCCTCAAGGCTACATGTGGCTCCCTAGGCCCTCAAGTGTACTGACTAAATCCGAACTTCACAGAATAAATCTGCGTAATAGAAGGATTTGTTCCATAAAACTTGGATTCATCCAAAAGACCACACTCAAGGACCCAGAAGGCCACGTGCGGCCTTGAGGCCTCAAGTTCCCCACCCCCTAGAACTTTAGACTTAAGAAGGTAATGGAGAAAATGTTAACAATGCAGGTTAAACCTCAAAATGTGTCAAGTTTCCATTTGTTTTTCAGAGAACTGGTAGTTAAACATTTACCAACACATCACTGATCACAGTTCTATTCTGACACTCTGGGGCTGCTTATGTAACCTTCCCTATCCTTTACTCCTCAGCGATCACTTCTCCCCAAAATTAGCAGGCTCAACACTGTGCCTCTCCGATTTAGCACGTTCAGCATTACTTTCCAGGCACCAGAACAGTTTCATTGTCCCACTCTATACACTGTCTACCACAGCAAATGCATGAGATAAAGGTGCTTGTCTCTATGTTCCATCTCAATCTGTTACTATCCCCGCCCAAGCAGAAGTTCACTCTACAGACAATCCCAGCCCTCTGCGGCTCAGCAACCAAAGGTGTCCACATACTCTTGATTTTCTGGACCCAGACTTAACTGCACACTGCCAGGGAAATGTGCTAGAAACATCCACAAACAAACTACTGAAAATGTAGCCAAACAAAATAAGGGATGTGGAGTCAGGAAGTACCTTAGACTCCAGAGCCCCTCAGACATTTCCTCATTGTATAACCATGGGCATGGTAGGGGTGGAGAACCTGTGGCCTTGAGTCACATATAGCCCTTTAGGTCCTCAAGTGCAGCACTTTGACTGAATCCAAACTTCACAGAATAAACCCCTTTAATAGAAGGACTTGTTTTGTAAAACTTGGCCTCAGTCTAAAGGCCACAGGTTCCCCACCCCTGAACAAGATACCTGAGCTCTCTGGTCTTTGGTATCTGTAAAATGGGAAGAATCCAACAGTACTTACCTCATTCAGTCCTTGTAAGGCTCAAAGGAGATGATATCCATAAGGTGCTTTTTTAAGCTTTAAGTACTATAAGAAATGTCAGTTATTACTGATATCAGCTTCCGCAGTCATGTCATTTTGTTTGAAATGTTTTCTTTCTCTCTTCACTCACTCTCATTGACTGACATACTGTTTTCAATATATCTAGCCTGGAAAGTAATTAACAACTTCAGACAGCGAAGAGCAGCTGCTCCTCCTAGTCACTGAGGGAGGGGTGGGAGTGGTGAGGAGGAGGGAGGAAGTGAATAGAGAGGTTGCCAGGGGTCCAAGCTGTCATAAGCAATATGTGGGATCGGAGAGTCCTAACAAATGCTTCAGATTGCCTGCGTAGTTGTAAAAAAAAATTTTTAAGCCAGAATGGCTGAACCTCTGAGCTGCTATTTAATTAAGCATTATACTATAGTGCCTAAATTATATATTTTGGAAGAAGGGTAAGGAAGAGATCAGGCAGCTAAGCAGCACGGTGGATAGAGAATTGGGCTTGGAATCAGGAAGACACATCTTCCTGAGTGCAAATCTGACCTCAGACACTTAATAGCTGTGTGACCTTGGGCAAGTCACTTAACCCTGTTTGCCTAAGTTCCTCACCTGCAAAATGAGCTGGGGAAGGAAATGGCAAATCATTCTAATACATTTGTGAAGAAAACCCCAAATGGAGTCACAGAAAGTTGGACACAAATAAACAACACGGAAAAGAGCCAGTTAAGATATCAGTGTGACAAGGCGATGTAATCCTGAAAAGTGTGATTCCTTTGTTTGGCTCCCTTATCAGCTCACCTGGATTGTCTCCTAACTGGACTCCTTGTATCCAGTTTTTCCTTTCTCCAATCATCCTCCACACAATTGCTAAACTGATACTCCTTTATAGTGCATTTCCACTCAAGAAGCATCAATGCCTTCCATTTGCCTTTAAGTTAAAACACTAACTCCCTTGTTTAGCATTTTTTAAAATTTTCACAATTTGTCTCTAACCTACCTCCATCAGCTGATTATACTTTATTCCCCCTCATTTATTCTAAACTCCAATCAAACTGAGCTACTTCCTTTTTCCAGTACACAACACTCCATCTTCTATCTCTATGCCTTGACAAAGTTGGGGATGCTCTCCTGCCTTACTGCACATTTTAGAAAGTAGAAGATTCAGATTCTAGCCCCAAGATTCAGTTCAAATGAACTTCCTTGGAGAGGAATTAATTAATTCAGCTGTAAATTTCTCCCACCCTTACCTTCTGTTACCCCTAGGGATTTAGTGTTTATTATGTGTGACCATGTTGTCTTCTCTAGTTGAACATAAGCTCCTTGAAATCAGAAACTATCTTTCTTATATATCTGTATCTCTTGGAATGATTAGGATAGAGTTTGTATCACAGCTAAATATCATTTAGGATCAATACTAATTGTTAGGCAATGTTTCCCGAATACTAAATCTAAATTTGCTTTTGCAAACTCCTACCTATTGTTCCTAGTTCTGCCCTCTAGGACCAAACAGAGCAAATTAAAACTCTCTTCCACTTGATTGCCCCTCCACACGTGTGAAGACAGCTATCACAGCCTCTTCCAGTCTTCTCCTCTCCAGGTTAAATAAACATCATCATTTCCTTCAAGCAGTCTTTATATGATATGGATTCAAGACCCTTCACCATCATTTTTGCCCTTCTCTGAACACTATCTTATTATCTTTAGAATCTCCAGTGCTTATAGTAGAGTTTCCAGGTATGGTGAAAGTGAAGTCAAATCAAATCAACATTTATTAAGCACTTACCTGTGTGCCAAGCACATAGCATTAAGTGATGGGGATACAAAGATATACAAGCAAACAACCAGCATCATCAGCTTAACCAAGGAAGTTACTGACTTGCCAGAATTCACACTAAGGTAGAAAGTGAAAAGTTGGGATTCAAATAAAAGTACTATGATTCCAAGCTCAGCACCTTCTCTACCAGGCTACTGTCAATTTCTTCAGATTAAGTCTTATGTAAATTCTGTAACTCACCCCAGCTTTCCCAGTGCCTAATATATTGCTTTGTACACAATAGGTATATCATAAATGTTGGATGAAATTAGCTGAATCACTGTCCTTGACCATGTCATTTTTTATTTAATTTTAACTATCATAAAAGTCATTCACTCTCTGTGTCCTCCCTTTTTCAGATTCTGCGTTTGATGACCTGGCCCCTTTCAAGGACAACCTATCTGCCCACTTCTAGCCCTTTATGAATTTACCTTGTCTGCCTAGCACCCTTCCTTTGCTCCCTGTAAAAGCAAGCACCCTGATATACACAGGAGGTCTGCTATCACAGGTTATTTGATCTGTTTTTCTAAAAGGAAAGCAACTTGAGGGGGTCAACAATAACTTTAATCAGATACATGTATCATTCATTTAGGTAAGGGGGATATGTCAGCACCCTGAACTTCAGAGAAAATACAGAGAAATCAAAATCAACAGATGGGGCTTCCAACTGTCTGTCAGATCAATCTGACAGATAAGTGTCTGACCATATATACACAGTAACCAGAGAGAGAAGCACCAACATCTGGGTTTTCAAAGGGAGGGTGGGTGTCCTTAGTCTCATCTGGTCAAGCAAACACTTCCAATAAGTAAGCAGCAAAGTACATTTTTCAGAACTAGAGGGCATCACAACCCTTGAGAACCAGTGCCTCATTAACAAAAGGTGTGGACCTTCCTACAAATCTCCCCTAATCAAACACTTGTTAATGGGCAGGCCCATTGGCACTGGATGTCTTCCTCCAACCTTTAGTAATTCAGGGGTTAATATAGCAGTTTGGGGACTTTCCATCTGTGATCCCTTATGCTTTTTGCATGACTGAATCACTTCCTTTTCTTCATTTCTCCCCCATGCAGTAATTCATTTGCAATGTACTGTAGCCTACTTACACTCAACAAGAATGTTTCCATTGCCCTTTGGGTCACCTAGAACTAAAATTTGCCTTAACCATTTTTCTCATTAAAATGTCTTCCAGCCATATGTTAAAAATACTATGAGAGTTTTTAACAGAAGTGGCCATGGAGATACCTTTGCTTGATGATCCACTGAGTATTAATGGAGAAGGCATAAAGCAGGGAAACAGCTCACCAGTGTCATGGAAGATGTCTTGCATAAAGAAGACAGGAATAAAGACTCCCTACCTATTGCAAATCAAACACATGTCCTGTGACTTCAAATTCAACATTCTCTCCTTAGAACCATGCCACTCCCAAGATCCAGCCATTAACTACCTACTCGACTCATTCCAACTCATTACTAAGAAAACAACTCACTTGAACTAATGTGAAAAATGATCCTACTTTTCACATATCAGTGTTACTCTCTGATTCTATTAGATATCATGTATTATTTATGAATGCCAAAGATACAGTCATCAGAAACATAAGATAACACCCTTTTTTAGTAAGAACAATCACATCCACCCCTTTGGGTGGAGTTGTAACTGAGACATCTCTGACACTACAAATGAAACTGCTATCATTCCCCCAAATCCTCAAAGTTTCCTGCTAATCACCCATGTACATGGCAGGGTTATCCCTTTATGGCAGCCAGTAGACTGGAGACAAATGGTGTCCTGGGACAACTACCACCTGCCTTGATCTTTTATACAACAACAGGACCTTTCCCACAGACCTACCTATTTATTTTTAGCTACTTATATTATTTATGACATGTCTATCACATGATGAAGGTTGAGGATGAGAGCATCTTAAGTCATCTATCATTTAGACAGGATGTCATGGCCTGGAATGTTCTTTTAATTAAAAATGTATATGTCACGAATTGTAAAGAAGTACTATATTCAACAATAAGATGTTATGTGATCTAAAATCCTATCATATACTTGTGGAACATATGTGTTCATGTGCACAAAGTTATGTATAAGTCATTTGGAAACAGGAGCTCAAACACGTGAAGATGCCATTTTAAAGAAATCTACTTTCAGAAATTAAGGGTCATGTAATCTTTCTAATTCAATTTTGAACTTCTCATATAGGGGTTTTGAACCCTCAAAGTGATAAGTATAATATATCTAGAATCAAATTATATTGAATCAAGGACATTGTCAGACTTGTCTTTATAATGACAGAATAATAACTGTAATAATACTAATTTGTTCCATTTATGTAGAACTTTATAATTTTCAAAGTACTTTCAAAAATATTGTCTCCTTTGATCTCCATAACACCCTAAAATCTTGTGAAACAGTGCAGAGATTATCATTCTCCTTTTTATAGATTAATCAGATACCTACTGTGTGTCAGGTAGTGGGTTAGGCACCAAGGCTACAAAGACAAAAATGAAATCATCCCTGCCCTCAAGGAGCTTACATTCTACAGGATGGAAGTAACATGTAAAACGTATATATTTAAGTATGTACACATGTGTATTTATGTATGTATATTTATGTGCATTATAATGCATAAGTATACATAAGCATATTTGTAAATATATGACATTTATGTCAAAAATTTAATAGTATGTATGAGAAGTATATAAGAATAAGAAAAATAAGTATAGACTAAACTGCATTTACTTTAATATGTTCATGTTATACATGCTTTTTTCCCCCTTCTGTAGTGTGTGAGCTCCTTGAAGACAAGGCTAACATTTTTGTATTGTATCCTTGATGCCTAACTCAGTGCCTGACACTGATCTTGATTGATTAATGTGTAAAAAAGGAATGATAATCTCTGTACTACTTTCACAGAGCTGTTGGGTTGTTTTGAGGAGAGAATGAGACAACATTTATGAATGCATTTTGAAAATTGTAAAATTCTACATACAGTCATATTTTGTCCCGTATATGTGTGTGTATACATGTGTATATATACATTGTGTATAAATATGTATACATATGTGTGTATATACAACAGGTAATGGGAGGAGTTGGGAGGTCCTACCAGGACCAGGAAAATGAGGACAGTCCTCAGGTAGGAAGTGGCATCTGAGCAAATAAGAAACCAGAAGACCTGAATCTTACTATGCCACTATCAATGACATGGCTAATAATTATTAAAGCAAAACCCCAAGTCGTTCTGATACTTCTTCTAGGGCTCTTTCCATTATGCCCTGTTCAAAAATGTGTGATTTTTCTCCTTTTATTTTAATACGTAAGTAGTTTGCCAATGTGCATGCTTTCAAAAGTGTGGCATAAACACAACCATCTCTATTTCATGTTTGTCTGGTAACACATTCCCATCTTTGTGACACTGCCTCTGAGGACAGAGAAGCAGCACATGTGGAGAGAGGGACACTACTTCCCCCTCTTGGTCAATTTGCACTTACTGGTCCAACCTCCTAGGCTTAGCAGTTCAGAGACACATTGATAGTTACCAACAATAAGCATATTGTATTCTCTATGGGCACCATCATGCATGTCTGGTCCCTCCCTGGCATATTGCCAAGATAGCCATTTAGTTTAGCAAAGCAACATTTGAGCAAATTATATTTATTACAGAGTAGACTAACATAGCTCATAGCGCTTGTTAAAACACTTATGCTAAGAACTGGAGAGAGCTCCAGAACACGGTAGAAAGAATACTGAAGCTGGAGACAGAAGTCTAGTTAGTTAAGAGATTCACAGGACCTTAGATCTAGAGCTGGCAGGGACCTTTACAAGCATCTAATTCTATCCAACCTCTCTCATATTACAGACAAGGAAACTGAGGCTCAGAGAGTTTGCTATGTCCAAAATCACAGAGGTAGCAAATAGCAGAGCTAGAGTCTGGATCAGTCTTGTGACTAACTTTGCCACTCATTAGTTATGTGACCTTGAGCAAATCATGTCATTACTCAAGGCTTTATTTTCTCATCAATAAGATGAAGCTGATAATAGAATCATGTAAAGGAAAGCACTTCAGATGTCATGTAGTCCAACCCACACCCAAATAGTATGCATTGCCACAGACCTAACAGTTGGGTGTCCAGACTTTACATGTATATTCTGGTAAGAATGCGGAAAACATGAATTCCTTAAGAGCTGTTGATTGCTTCATTTCTGTATCTTAGCATAGTACCTAGTATATAATAGATGCCTATGTTTGTTGAATGATTGATTGATTAACGGAGAATTTATTAACTCCTGAGATAGCCCATTCCACTTATAGATTGCTCCTTTAGAAGTTTTTTCCTTACATCCAACTTAAATCTGTTTCTTTGCTACCCCTACCCATTGCTCCTAGGGCAACAGCACCACTGGGGGCCAAACAAAGCAAGTTTAATCCCTCTTCTGTATGTCAGTTCTTTAAAAAGTAGAAAGACTGTCAACTGTTATTTCCCCTCTACGTCTTTTCTTTTCCAGGCTAAACATGCTCAGTTCCTTCAACCAACTGTTGCAGAGAAGGGTTTTGAATCTCATACCATCCTGATTGTCTCCAGTTCTGACACTGCTTAACTGCAATGAAGGTAACATTGATTAGTTTTCTTTTTAAAAAAAGCAGGTGGTATCACTCAGAAGGCCATTTAGATAAGTAGCAGTGATGAGTGTAAGTTGCCATGCAACAATGATCATTTCGATTGGGGTTGGGGGGAAGCAGCTGAGTATCCAGAATTGTGATTGTCCACCTTCCACCCTCTCCAAGCAGAGGGAGGGAGGAGCCTCAAACACTGGCATTTCTGATTCCAAATCTAGTTCCCTATCAACTGCATCAAGCTGCCTTTCTCATTCAGTGGTAGCCACTTTAAATGAACACTGGATCAGTATTCTTAAGGCGTATTTGAAATGGGGGAGGAGTCTGGGAGAGCAAGGCTTTCAATAGAAAACAAGCTTGTAAAGATTCAACTAGTTTAGAACCCTTCTCTTAGACTTGAATCATTGATTGTTAGAACTTACCAGAAAGTTAGAGGTCATTGACTTTCTCATTTTACAGATGAGGAAAGTGAGACCCAGAGAAAAGAAGGGACTTTTCCAAGGTCACACTTCTATCTATTGACAGAATCTGTTCTAGAATTCAGGTCTCATGACTTTCAGTTCACAACCCTAGGCTACCTCTATAATAAAAATTTTAAACTTGCATCTTAATGTTGATTAAAATTGTTCGTGAAGCACGAAAAGATCGAATCAAAATCTTTCCAGCAAAATAAAAAAAGATAGGACTCCAAGTTGGCCACTTTAAGGAGAGCATTGATCCTGGTTTGACAGACTAATGTATTTACTAAAATGCTTACCTTGCTCTAGGGAAAAATCTGTACAACTAAAGCAGTAAATTTGTTTGGGGGCAGACTTACAATTAAGTGCTCCCTTTTGAGAAGATGCTCAAGTGCCATTAAGGATAATGGTGACAAATGCATTTATACAACAATGTTCAAAGGGGAATTGGGCACATGGAGCTTATATACATCTATTCCTTGCTTTAAGCCAACTTAACACAAAAAAATTAAAATTTAGACAATAGATATATGAGAGGGGGGCAGTATTGTGGCAGTGATTATTCATTTTATAAAGACACATTTTGAGTGACAGCTTGGCTAAAAAGGTCAGCCTAGCAGTAAAGATGATCTAGTTTTGAATCTAGAGACTGACAAATACAATCTTTGTGACCTTGGTCAAATTACAACCTCTCAGTGTTCTAGGCTACACTCCATTTTTATATTATGGACAAATTACTTGTTTGTTTTGATTGAGGGAGTTAATGCCATGAGCTCTCTACAATTAAAAAAAAAATTACAGGTCTAGACCAAGATGAAAAGAAAAAAACCAAAAATCCCTCCTGTTCTCCCTTTGATATATTCATTGATCTGTGGTACAATGGAAAATGCTGAATGCAAATTCACAGAACTTGGGCTCAATTTCTCACTCTGTTATTAGGTATTAATTTGTATGTCAGTTAATCTTTCTAGGCCACAGTTCTCTCAACTCTAAAATGAGGAAAATAGAATAGATGACAATTAAAGTTACTTCCAATTCTAAATATATGATCCTATTTTATTAGAATATAATTTTTTATAATTTAAATACCAAGTTTATTGATGTTATTTAACTTACAAAACTAGCTTAACATACAAACGCAATAAATGTATTACAGAGAGAAAAATCTACATATTCACTAATATTCTAGATTCTATTCTGCTTTCAGGAAAATCATGAATCAGATTAGAGTTCTAAAAATGTCTTCTGTACTATGCTGCCCCTCCCATGAGTCAAAAAAACTTCCCCTAACTATGACCGTGAGTCTGAGAATTAAGAACCATGAGTTCAGTTCTCGGCATTACCACTAACTTGCTATGTAGCCTTGAAACAGGAACTTGAGCTCAAGGATCCTCATCTCACATATAGAAGGAGAAATACATTACAGTGCTTAATTGAACATAAATTCCTGCTATATAACAGCCATTGTGCAAGGCACTAGGGATACAAATACTTTATATTTGTATGTAATACAATTATTGCACTCAAGAAACTTACATTCATCTAGGGGAAAAAATAACATGTAAGCTATTAAATATAATACAAGGAAAACTGAGGAGAGAAACCATGCCAGAAAGTTGAATGCCACCCTTAATCCTTTATTGATTAAAGTTCTAATTTCATTCAGTTGGGAGAAATGTGGAGTGGTTAACAGTATAGTTGGTGGGAGAATTGGAAAAAACTTCCTGAAGGTACTATCTGAGTTCAGCCTTGAAGGAAGACAATGATTTATTAAACTGAGATGGGACAGAGAAGTAGTCCAAGCATGGCCAGTAGGGAGTGGGGGGTACAAGTAGCACATGGGACTGCACGGAAGCAATACATGAACTCTGAGGAAAGTCTAGTGGCCCGGTTTGACAGGAATAGAGTTTCTAAAGGGTAGAAAGGTAGATAAGAATTAGACTATGTAAGGCTTTAAATGCTAATGAAAGGAGTTGTATTTTATCCTTTAGACAATTTGAAACTTCCAAATGTTTTTGAGCAGAGGAGCAACATGATCAGACCAGAGCCTTTAGGAATATCACTTTTGCAATTAAATGGAAGATGGTTCAGAGGGGAAAATATGGTTGGAACAGAGGGGATGAAGACAATGTGGAAAGCTATTAGAGTAGTCTAGGCAAGAAATCATAAGGCTCTGAACTATGGGGATGGTCTTATGAGTGGAAAGAAGATGACAGGTGCAGAAAGCGTTGTCCACAAGACTTAGCAACTAACATAGGTAAACAGAGGAGGATAAAGAGGAAGACAATGTTGAGGATGACTATAAGGTTTCACAACTGGGTGACTGGAAGGACGATAATGTCCTTTGCAGAAATAGGGAAGTCTGGAAGAGTAGAAGGTTTAGGGAGGGAGAGAATGAGTTAGTTCCATATGGAACCTACTAAGTTTGAGATGCCTGTGAAATATCCAGTGGGAGATATCCAACAAAATGTGACTGGTCATCTGAGGAGAGAGATTTTTGTTTGCATATATAAATGTAGAAGTCCTATGCATCAAGACAATACTTGAATTCATAAAATAGCTGAGAACACCAACAGAGAGTATGAAGGAAAAAGAAAAGAGGGCCCATGTCGGATCCACCTTCAGCTCCACACCCTCACCATGACACCTATATCCAATCAGTGGTTAGATCTTCTTGTATCTTTCTCCACCATATCACCTCTCTATATCCTCCTCTCTCTCCTCACACAACTATCACCCTACTTCAGGCCCTCATCATTTCTCATTGGATTATTAGATTATTGCAGTAAACTCTTAACTGGTCTCCCTGCCTGAACCTTCTTCTCATTACAAATGACCCTCCACATTACCATTAAAGTAATTTTCCTAAACATAGTTCTAACCATATTACCCTCAACAAGCCCCAGGGCCTCCCTATTACCTCAAGCATCAGTTATAAACTCCTCTGTTCAGCATTTAAAGCTCTCTACAACCTGGTTCCTTTTTACCTCCTTACATATCACTCACCTCCACATACTCCACAGTTCTGCCACCCTGGCCTGCATTTGTTCCTCACACATGCTATTCCATCTCCTTTCTCCATAATTTTGTACTACTAGTCCCCTATGCCTCGGATGCTCTCTCTTCACCTCTGCATTTTGGAGTATCTGGTTTCCTTAAAGACAATTCATGCACCATTTTCTTTCAAGAGGCCTTTATTGACCTCTTCATCCCCCTCATTTCTCTAAGCTGCTGGTGCCTAATTATAGGACTAGGTGTGGCCATTTAAACCCTTTGTTCCTCATTTCCCCTATCCCTAAAATGAGGAGGTTTAATTAAATAATCTCTGATGCCCCTTTTCAACTCAAAAATTCTATATTCTAATGTCAAATGGCAGGCCCCTTTTACAGAGGTAAAGATGATTTCTCATCAGTACCTGCTTCTAGATGCAGGGACTCACCTCACTCTCTAGAGAAACCTTTCATTTTATGGGCTTTCAATCACTGCAGGGGTTGCTCGGGTGATAGCTATTTGGAAGCAACACAATCCCTTCTTTATGTCAAACTTTGAAACCTGTGAGTTTAATTATCAATAAGTAGGTTATTGAAATTCAGTGTGATTAAAAGACATTCTGCTTGGATTTATTTTAGAACTACAACTCAGTAGGGGTAGTTGATATGTGGAATTTGAAGCTAAAAAAAACATGATAGTCATATCTTTAATATCTAAATACAAATAAATATATATTTCCCTGGAATTTACACTAGATTATTGGTTAACTTAGGTAGCAAATCAGTCAGGTTATTAAGGAAATTTTAATTGTAAAAGTATTTTGAAATGGGCAGCTTGATGGCACAATGGATAAGAGTGCCAGGTCTGGCGTCAGGAAGACTCATGTTCCTGAGTTAAAAATATAACCTTAGACACTTACTAGATTGTGACTAGACAAGTCTCTGAACTCTTCTTGCCTCAGTTTCCTCATCTGCAAAATGAGCCAGAGAAGGAAATGGCAATACCACTCTAGTATCTCTGCCAAGAAAACCCAAAAAAGGTCGGAAAGAATCAGACATAACTAAAACAACCGAACAACAACAAAATTTTGAAATAGTCAAGTATGCTAAGAAAGTCATTTCATTCTTCCAAAACTTTACCTTTTGAATCAACAGTGTGTTTCTGACACTACACAGAGAACAGATGCTTAATAAATAACAATAGCACAGAAAAAGTCTGTGTATTATTCTGTGGACTGACTTTGCCTGTCTTGGAAAGTGGGAATGATGGGGTGCTTGGGTGCATGTGATTGGGCCCCAATTCTAAAATCATATTTCTCTTTAAAAATCACATTTCTCCCTAGCCTCAGAATACTAACCCAGGCAATTTCTCCTCAACCCAAGGATACAGCCTGCCCCAGCAACAACCATTATATCCCTTCTGATACAGCAGCCAGCTGCACCTATAGAACTTACAGGTTCAGAACCAGCTGACTGAATGGGCTGTGCACTGGGTCATAGTGACATTTACTACTCACTGACCAATCATACATATCCTAGACTTAGACATACGTATACTCCCTTACATTTATCTTGTCTTACAAGACATTGATGAGAGCAACCTGGTATTTCTGAGTCAGCCCTGACTGTTAGTTGTCAGTATTTCAGGCCTGAAACCACACCCCCAGTTATCCCCACCCCTGCCCTTGGGCTATTTCCAGATGAACTCTGGGTAAAATACTTGTGCAGTAGATTTCAAAGTGCATGTTCGTTTAAGAACTAGCCACTCCTTAACCACTTCCTAATCTTTCCCTAAATCACCTAGTTAGCATATTTGGCACATGCTTCCCTATAGAATATCCTATATAAACTTTACCTGTACTTCTCTAAGGTTGCAGTTTCCCTAAGAACTCTTGCCCACTGAAATGCATAATAAATCTTTACCTTGACTTCAACAATGCTTGAATCCATGAATTCCTTCCAGGCAACCTGGCCCTGGTACTCTGGTCTTTGTGGGAGTCTCACCCCTCCCCTTCCAGCCCTCATCAGGAGGTAATGACTAAGACTCTGAGTTAGAAAATCAACCAAAGGTCAATAAATCAGAGTTTTATAAATCAGGGATTCTTAATTTGGGGTCCATGAATAACCCCAAATAGGTTTGTACATAGATTTCAGGAGGTCCTTGAATTTCGGTAAGAAAAAAATAACATGTTCATTTTCACTAACTTCTATACAAAATTTAGCATTTCTTTCAATTATTTAATAACAGCAGTAAGAGCTACCTTTTATATAATGCTTTAGAGTTTGCAAAATACTTCACAAATATTAACTTATTTTATCTTCACACCAATCCTAAAAAGTAGCTGCTATTATGCTCATTTTTCAGATAAGGAAACTGAGGCTAAAAGACATTAAATTACCTGTATAATCACATATCTAGTAAGTGTTTGAAGCAGAATTTGAACTCAAGTCTTCCTGACCCCAGGTCCAATGCTTTATTCACTGAATTACTGAGCTGCCTTAAAAGATTTATTAACTTAAAATTAATAATAGATCATTTAGAATTCGAAATAGAGTGAAATGAATAACTAATTTAAAAATATGATTCTGAGGAGTCATCCAAAGGCTTCACCAGCTTGCCAAAGAGGTCCATGACACAAAAAAAGGCTGAGAACTCCTAAAATAATTAAACCGTATCTAGAATAACAGCATCTGAGGAAAAAAAAGAGTTGACCCCTTAGCCCAAGTACTAGAGCTCCTACAGGTTATATGGTCACAGATCACCCTACTTCCCTGCATGACTCTGGACAAGTGTCTGCATCCATAAACAAAGGGATTGGTTTAGCTTTCTGCTTAAGTCCTTTTCAGCTCTAAATCTATGATTCTGTGTTTTCCACAAAAAAATCTGAGCAAACTCCTGTATCTAACCACAAAGCAAAGAAAAGTTTCCTAGGACTACAGACTACTGCTTCCTTTTGTTTGGGCCCTGATTGGCCCAGAGTGAATGTAAATAGCAATTGTTTCTGTTTGGTCAGAAACCCTGAGGTTCTTCCCCGCCCAGATTGACTTTTTTAAAATAAGTAATAAAAGCCATTCTCTGTCTCATTTCTTACCTAGTCTGGATCACTGAGTAGACTGCCTCAGTCAAAGTCAAAGACCTGTTAAAAGTTCCATGGTCTCCCACTGTATCCAGAACCATCTCCAGTGGTCCTGATCTATATCTTGCTACTGAGCCAGATGATTCTGGAGGGGAAAGTGAGGCTGGGGACTTTGTATAACCCTCCCTCACTTAAATCCAATTCACGTGCATGTCATGCCATCACCTTCCTGATTCTTTGAGAACAAAGGACAGACAGCAGTCCCTACAGCTACCAAATTGTTCTCAGTAACATACTGAAAAGGCCTGCAGGAAGTTGGCTCTGTCAGCTAGTAAGCCGTAAGGAAATGATGAATATCTCAAGACGACATTGTAGAAAAAGGTCCAACCTCAATAACAGGAAAACTTGTATTAAAGACCTGCCTCTACCGTACCCTAGCTGTGTAAGTCAGGACAAATCACCTAACCTCTTGGTGTCCCCAGGTATATATGTAGATAGGTGTAGAGACAGAGATAGATAGATAGATATAGTTAATGGTAGCAATTTTTTTCACCTAGGTGTTCCCATTAGTATCAATGAAATCATAAATCCATTGCCTGTTTCTATCTTATCCCTTAGATTTCTTCTGAGATTCCTTTAAGGAAGGAAATTGATTTACAGAAAGTTCTGGGAATTATATAGGAGTTTAAAATACATTTCTCCTTTAAATTCATCTTTTTTGATCCCTCATTGTATCATGGAAATGACCAAAGGTTATAGCAGTAGAATAGTAGCTCTAAGAGAGTCTACCAAGTAAGAAAGGCATGATGCCAGAAGACTATGTTATGTCATCCCAAAACAAGTTCTGGTAGACTCATCATCAGATTAGATATAAAATGATGAATTTTTCAGCTACCACAACTGTCAAAAAAATCTACTAAGCTACAGAGAGATGGCAATCTGCATTGGCAGAGGTATTACCTATACCAGTGATATCAGATTCAAATAGAAATAGATCCCTAAAGCCTACATATTGACTTTAAAAACCAGAAATTATCCTTACCTATGTTTTATTGCATTTTTACTTATTTTCTTAAACATTCCCCAATTACATTTTAATTTGGTTCAGGATATACTTGGGAGTTTGGGCCACATGCAGTCACATGGGCCTGAACCAGTAATACTAAAATTCCAGGTCCTTTAATCTCTGAAGGATGAAGTTTAAATAAAATGTAGTATTCTGAGAAAGTTAGAAAATAAGCATAAAAGGTAGCTATATGATATGAAAGTTTTGTCATATAAGTCAGCTTATAAAGAAGTTGGTCATAGATTAATAAACTATATACTACTAGCACCTTCATATTTGAGAAAAAGTTCTGATAATTGGAACCCTCTAAAACAGGGCACCTTGAGAATGGGACAGTGACCATTTAAGGTGTTAAAGAGACAACTGGCTCCTCACCCTTCCCGTTTAAGTCAATTCAAGATTTATTAAGCAAAGACATTAGTGATGTTGCAGCATTTCTTCTATTTTTGAAGTCTGGGTTAGGAAAAGCTAGCAAAGGGAATAAATTTCTCACCTCCATAATCAAATATAAAATCCTCTATTTGACTTTTAAAGGTCTTTATAAGCTGGCCTCTTCCTACCTGTCTAGTCTTCTTAAACCTCACTTCCCTCTGAGATCCAGTGATACTGGCTTCCTTATTGTGATCACACAAGACTCTTACTATACATCTTTACTATGCCTGGAATTTTCTCTCTCCTCACCTCTGCCTCCTGTCTTCCCTAGCTTTCTTCAAGTCTCAACTAAAAGTCAACCTTCTGCACTTAGTCTTTCCTGAATGTCCTGAAAGTTTGTGTCTTCCCTCTGTTTTTTTCCCCATTTTATCCTGTATATATCTCATTTGCACATAGTAATTTACACATTGTGTTACTCATTAGATTTTTGGCCCCTTAAGTGTACAGGAACTGCTTTTCTCTTCCATTTTATGTTTTTTTTCTCTTTCATTAGCATGGTTCTTATCATACAGTAGGTATTTAATAAATACTAATGTCCTGTAAGAAATTATAAAGGGGATTAGATGCCGAAAGACCTGGGAAGAGTCGTATGAATCAATACAAAGTGAAGTAAGCACAACCTGGAGAATAATTTACACAGTAATAGTAACATTATAAAGATAATCAACTGGGAAAGATTTTATAACTGATCAACACAATAACCCACTTGTAGGGAGAGGTTGAGGGAAGTAGGAGAATTTGAAACTAAAAATTAAATTATTTAAAATGCTTGTTGAATGGACTTGATTTATATTTTGTAATATAAGGGATAATTCAGTGAGTAGGGGAGGAAGAAAATTTGTAAATGAAAGTGATTTTTTAAAAAAGATATCAATACTTTTTTAAAATAACAAAAAAAAAAATAATTGCCAGATAGTCTCAAAACTATGTGATATTCCCCACTATTTTATCACTATGTGGCCATCTAGGACTGAAGGTTAGTTTTCATTTTTATCAGTTTTTTGGTAGTTGTACATATCCTTAAAACTATAAGATTCTTAATACTTGTTACTGGATAATAGACATTCATTCATTGCAACTATAAGTAAAGTCCCACCAGCCTTTTCAGTGTCTGTCCTCCATACCTAGAATTGTCTCCCTCCTCATCTCTGGCTCTTTGCTTGCCTGGCTTCCTTCAGTTTTCAGCTGAAATCCCACCTTCTGCAAGAAGCCTTTCCTAATCACTCTTAACATCTGTGTTTAATAAATCTTGACTTGACTTAAATGGGAGTGATGAGGATATAATTGTCTCTTTAACACCTTGAATAGCGAGTTCCTTCCTTCTAGGACTATCTCCAATTTATTCTGAATATACTGTGAAAGCAGTTGTTTGCATAGGTGTTCCTTGAAAGCAGGGACCATTTTTGCCCCATTTGCCTTTTATCCCTAGTATTTAGTACCCTGGTGTATTAATAGCCACTTTACAAATGCTTGTTAAGGATTGAAGAGTACTTTTCAACTTTATTTTTCTTGAATTTTTTTTGTCTGTTTTCTATCATAACATGACTATTATGGATATGTTTTGCATCACTACACATATATAACCTATAAAATAATTCCTGTTGATTTGATTTGTGAGTGACTTAGGAATTATTGCTTCTATAACTCATATAAGGAGAGCAGGTTAAAATATTAGGAGGCTGCAACCTGAGTTTACATTGAAAAATTGAAGAAAATGTGGACAACTTGGTTGTAGCACACTTGTGAATTCATAATACAGACAGTAACTGCACCATTCAGTGGGGAGAGACTCCAGGGCCAGTGAGGCAGAATCTAATGATGCTGTGAATAGTTTGGGGAAAATTTGTTTCTCCTTTTCAAACTTCTTTGTCAATACCAATTCAGTGCAATCACACAAATAGCTTAGTTTCTGTTCTATTAACTCTTTATCTCAATAATGTCAACATGCTGGCTTTATTCCACTATTGAGTAATGTGTTCAATACCACTCTTCAATACCATCACCACCCTGAATACTTTTGTGTAGCATACAAATTCAAAACACATAGATTTTATATTCTTTGCATTTTTTTAAGTTGCTAAGTCACATATGTATTATTGAAAAACCAACATAAGAACACACCCACTCAAAACTGATGGAATTATCTAACTCTTTCCTGACAAAAAAAGAATATGAATCTTGGAAATAGAGATTTACAAAAGGAGGACAATAGAGAATCATTGGATTTTCATCTTTTTAAAAAGTAAGAATTCTTAACACTTTTCATATCTGAAGCATCTGACTCTTTAGTCAATCAATAAGAATATATTAAGCACCTACTATATTCAAATACCATACCTCACTGGCACTGATGAATAGGAAGACAAATGGAATTATCCTTGCCCTCAGGGAGCCTAAGTCCTAATCAATGTATGATCCATCCTATGAGTGACACATAAAGGAATCTCTAGACCTACATCTCTGATGTATTTGGAATCAATTCCATCATTCCCCAGGATGGTTCATTTTGCATGTATCCTCTTTATCCCATGTAACATGTAGGAAATCTTTTCCATTGACAGTATTTGGCATCTTACCTAAATGGAAGAGGTACAGCAACAAAATAGGGATAGAATGAACATTACCCACAAGCCAGAACATCCATAAAAGGCTTACCAATTGATATAGTGGAACGTGTACCTCAATTACCATGTCTAGCAATATAACTTCATAAACCAAGAATGGATCAGAAGACACAAAGCTATCTAGATTAATTTCAGCCATATCCCACCAAAACATTGATTGATAAGGATGTGCCAGTAACAAATGAAGATAAAACCACTCAACTCACAGAGCTCCATGCAATGATGTGCACATTAGAATAATGATCCATGAAATGTGAAAAGCTTATAAGTCTATATATCCCTGTGTGCAATGAAAGCGACAACACACAAAATTTGTGAAGTCACATGACAAATGAAGAACTCTGCAAAACTCCCAAGACATATATTGGATCCGACCTATCTTAAAAAAAAAAAAAAGACTATCAGTTGATAATATAATATATATGATGGGCAACCATGCCTCTAACATTTGAGATATTGTGGAAGTCAGGAGGACCAAACAGTGACATAAGCCAAATCATCTGGCTATATGGACAGAGATTCAATGGGATTATCTATTATAATGTTGAGTGGATCTGTCTTTTTGTCATGATCAGCAATGATGGCTATGAATACAGAATATTATAATGGCAAGCAAAGTAGGATTTTTTTTGCTTTTTTTCTGAATTGTGTTTTAGCCAACCAAGTGCCTTTTATTGTCTTGCCTTTGATTGATTAGAAACAGTATGTGTATATATATATGCATCTATATGCATGCACATACATACACACACATGCACACGTGCGCGTGCACACACACACATATATATTACACACACACACACACACATAGTAGAGAGAGTAGAGAAGCAGAGCTGAGAGAGAGAAGTGAGCATGAGGCTAGGGGAACTTGCTTGTGGGGAGGTCTAATAGAAAGAATGTTTGTGATGTCAGGAGACCTGTCTGTTGATCTGTGTTGATTTCTCAGACAAAAGTCCTGTCTGTTGGTCTGTGTTAATTTCTCAGACAGAAGTCCTGTCTATTTATTGGTCTTTATGAGTACATTGATATCATGGCACTGGTAATGTGTAGAAATATTCTTATATCCCTGTTAAGTTTTGCTTTCCTAGAAACAAAAGCTGCGGGCAACGGTCCCTGGAGCCGGCTGTCAGGCAGAAACAGGAAGAGTTTGGAGTGTAACAGCCTCCATAAGATGAGACAAGGAGCAGAAAGCTGCCTGTATGTGAACCCAGGCAAGAGCTGGGAGTGGTCAGCCCATAGAGGAGGAGCCCTGTGGGTTTTGAAGTCAGTCTCGAGTCAACATGAGAGTAGATTTTACTTGGACACTGCATATTGATTAAGAAGATTGTTCTTACAGTGAGCTAGGGATGGATGGTGTGCTATTTCCTGCTACCCCTTAAGATGCAACATGCTGGGGAAGACCGTAAGCCTGGGACCCCCTGACTTTGGGGATGCAGTGATATATGCTATGTGTCATATGACATACTGAGTGTTATGAGATACACATATGTATTAGATGATATGTTTTGCTTAAGGATGTTGTAATCAATGTTATGCTTTACTTTGTTGAACAAATGTTTAGTTTAGTGCTGAATAGAGTTCACTATACTATGCAATTAGACCCTTAAAATTATTCACAGGAGCAGTCCTCAGGTATGCTGCTATGACTGATGAGGTGGGGCTAGAAGACAGAAAAGGAGGGTAAAATTGCAGCAGTTAGAGAACCAGAATTTGGAATAACAATTCCAATATAAGTAAATGCAACCTAAGAAAGAAACTCCCCTGCTCCACCTGGGCTAGCACAGGAAGCAAGTCCCACACCATTGGGGATCCAGATGTCTCTTTCCAAAATAGTAGTGGGATAAAATGGCAGGCAGTGGGACAGAGGAACAAATGATAACTGGAATCAAATGATTTGTTCATGGATAGGAGTAAAGGGATTTGTACTGAAGAAATCAGTACTTTGGTAGGACAAATCAGGTCTGAGAGGGCAAAAAATAAGACTGTCTATGTGTATAGCAAGAGTAAAAACAGTTATCAGGACAATGAAATCAGAGGAGACAAAGATGAAATGAAAATGGAAGGTCATAGCAATATGTCAGAGAAACAGAAAACAAGGAGCATCAAAGACAAGTGTCCCAAATGGCAGCAAGGAGCCTGAGGCAATTTGCTTCACTCAATTGGGGCAGTAAATCTGCAGACTTTTAAATTGGATGTGTGGAACTAGCCTCACCTACCCAGTCTACCTGATGGGCTGCAATTTCAACCTCATTAAACCATTTAATATGTGCCTACTATGTTCCAAGCATTGTGCAACCCACTGGAGATTCAAAAACAAAAACAAAACAGATTCTGCTTTCAAAGAACTTCCATTCTATTGAAGGGATACCACATGTAAACTCATATAAGTAATTTTTTTTTTAATTGCATAGCATAAGAAAATCATTTCAAGAGGGAGAGAAAACTGCCCCATGGATTGACTCAACTTGCCTCCTATTTCTTCTGAGAATGTCAGACAATGATGACTTAGATGTAGGTTCAGAAAATAACTCATATTTATATATATTTACTCCCATTTATATAGTATAATATATATGTATATAACATATGCATGTTTTTATAAAGTTTTTTCCTCATAATAATACTGTAATTTAGGAAAGTCAGTTTACATGTTTGGGCCTTTATTTCACCATCTGTAAAACAGGGAGTTTGAATTAGAGCAGGGGTGGGGGACCTGGACTAGACCATTACCAAGGTCTTTTCTAGCTTCAAATCTATAATACTATGAGGAAGATAGTATAAGTAGGATTCTACCCATTTTGTGTGTGTGTTCATCCTTCGTTGCCAAAGAAGACCCATGCCATCAGAGAAATGATGACATGACTTGCACTTGACTTTGTTTTGAGTGAGGGAGGGCTGTGCAGGTCACCAACCTCACTTCTGTTCCAGAGCTATCTGAATCCAGTGACCTGATATTCCTCAGGATGACTGGAGATGACCCAAGATGAGGCAGTTGGAGTTAAGTGACTTGCCCAAGGTCGCACAGCTAGTGAGTGTCAAGTGTCTGAGGTGAGATTTGAACTCAGGTCCTCCTGACTCCTGCACTGGTGCTCCATCCACTGCATCACCTAGCTTCCCCTTTTACTCATTTTACATGCAAGGAAACAGAGATTGAGTGATTATAAAATGTCTGAGGCTGAATTCAAACCAGAACTGTAATGGAGGCAGGGCAACTAGGACTTTACCTCAGAGCAGAAAATTTAGAGCTCTGACTATTTGGTCTTGGGGACATGTTCTCTTCTTCCCTTGACAGCTCCCCAATAGTGTTTGGGGCAGCAGCCTCATCATGGGTAGGGGCACTTCTTTCCCTTCAGCATCATTCCAAGTAAACTTGTAGGGCAACTAAGTGGTACAGTGGACAGAGCACCAGTGCAGGAGTCAGGAGGACCTGAGTTCAAATCTCACCTCAGACACTTGACACTCACTACCTGTGTGACCTTGGGCAAGTCACTTAACCCCATTTGCCTCATCCTGGATCATCTCCAGTCATCCTGATGAATATCTGGTCACTGGATTCAGATGGCTCTGGAGGAGAAGTGAGACTGGTGACCTACACAGCCTTCCCTCACTCAGAACAAAGCCAAGGTAAAGTCATGTCATCATTTCTTTGATGGCAGGGTCTTTTTTGGCAATGAAGGGCGAACACACACAAATTCCAAGTAAACTTGTATCACCACCTTCTCTCCATTACCACTTCCCTAAGGTGCAGAAATTGTTAGGTGCAGCTCTGACACAAAACCAAGACTGATGACTAAGCCAGTGCTGTATTCAGTGTACCAAGCTACCTGCTGAAAAAAGATCGCCATGAACACAGAACTCATGGAGATTCAGCCTGAAGATTCCATCCAGGAGGCACCAGATTTCAGGTTGTCCTCATATTTTCATTGAGAGGGTCTGCATGGCCTGATGGATAGAGTGCAACGCTTGGAGTCAGTAAGGCCCACCTCAGACATATAGCAGAAGTGAACCTGAGCAAGTCATGAAACCTCAGTCTGTTCATCTGCAAAAAAGGACATTTACCTCCTATGGCTATTGTAAGGATCAAATGAGATGTATATAAGGTTCACAAACTGTGAATCTTAAAGTGGTAGATAAATGTGAAGGGGTTTTTTGTTTTTAATTTATTTTTTATTAGACTGTTGCTTTTCTTTAGAGTAGGGAACTTCCCAAGAGGAACATCTATCAGGACAAACCAGCTTCTTCTTTTCAACTTATTTTAGAGAGGTGCTTGGAACACTGAGAGTTTAAGTGACTTGCCGAGGGTCACACAGCCAGTATGTATTAGAGGAAGAACTTGGACCCGCATCTTACTGACTATGAGTACCTCTCCAGTGTGAATTATTAGTATACCAGTGTATGCATGAAAATCCCACCTGAGGCATTCCAATTGATGGTGACATTTTGTCATCCTCTATCAAATAATTTCCTTCCTTCATGAATTCTTCCCTCCCTTTTTCCTCCCTTTATTCCTTCTTCCCTCCCTTCCTTTATTTCTTCTTTCTTTATTCCTTCTTTCCTTTCTTCCTTCTTTTTTCTTTCCATCTATCCTTCCTTCCTTTTCCTTTTCTTTATTCCTTCCTTCCTTTTTGTTTTCTTCCCCCCTTTCTCTTTTCCCCAATCTTCTCATTTTCCCACTTTTCTTCTCTCATTACGTTTCTTTTCCCTCTTCCAAAAGAAAGTATTTGTATGCTATGGTCTATAGCCATAAATTGTGCCAGTGGCAGAATAATGTTTATCATGCATGTCTAGGGGCATTTAGAAAGAACAAAGGGAAAGGAAGAACCTTCTGCTGCAGTATTTCAACTGGTTATGGTGGTGTCATGTGGCCACAGACCCAAAAAGAGAATGAAGCTAGAGCAGACATTAGGAAATAAAAATAGAAATGTCTTGAAAACGAGAATCTCAAGGAAGATATGCTCTAAAATAGCTATGAAAGAAATTAAGTTGCCAGACATTGAAGCTATGAGGACTTGCCAGACTTAATTCTAAATTAAACTTTTTCCCCTCTCTGAACTATTTTGAAAATTCAAAATATCTGATGAACCACTTTAAAAATGTATCAGTATATACAGAATGAGTTTACTCTGAGGAAGCATCCTTCATTAAGACAGAGCATTAGGTCTGGAGTCATGAAGACTCCACCTCTGATATTTACCACTTTAGTGACCATACACAAGTCACTTACCCCTGGAACTTCAGGCATTTCTTGAAGATGGATCTTTTCTCATCTGCATGATAAAATCACAGATGTCAGAGATTACCAGAGTCAGGGGAGGAGGTGTGCGGACAAGAGTAACCAGTACAAAAAATGTAATCTTGAACTGTTTAACTGAGGGGGTGAGCTCTGGGGGAGAGGATACAAGCGAAAGTATAGGTGATATCAAAACAACAACAAGATCAATAAAAATCTATTTTGAACAAAGAATGTTAACTGGAAGAAGAGATTGTAAAAAGTACTATCTTGACATTAGTTGTGAGGTTCTCCTAAGAACACCAACCAAGAAGCATTTATTAACTTATTAATATTAAAATGATAATTTATTACTGCCATGTGCTAGGCATTGGAAAAATAGTAGGGAAAAATCTCTTCCTTCAAGAAACTTATATTCTCTAGGGGGAGAAAATATATAGCCATATAGAAGCAAATATACGCAAATATATAAGTATATACAAAATATATAGAACATAATTTTGGGTAGAAACAATAGAAGCTAAGAGTGCAGAAAATGCTTTAGATGGATGGTTAGATAGATAGAGTCATAGATAGATATGGTACTTAAGAATAATTCTGAAGGAAACAGGATTCTAAGAAGCCAACAGGAAAGAGGGCATTCCGGCAAGGGATCAGGGCACCCTGTGCAAAGACACAAAGATGGGATGGATAGAATGAATGTCTGTCATGTATAGGAAATGCAAGAAGGCCAGTTTGGTTGGGCCACAAAGAATGTGAAGGAGAGCAAAGTCTAAGTTTGTAAAGACAGGTAGAAAAGATAAGGGCACAGAAATGATGGCATGTAAAAGTTTTGAGCTATCTGAAACATTAAAGAATATATTTATAAATTATGAGTTGAGATACTATTGTCAAAAAAGTAGATGAGCTGGAGAATTGGCTCAAATATAATATCATAAAATATAGCAACAATTGTGTGCTGAGTACAGTGCTAGGCACTGAGAGACATAGCCTTGCCCTGATGAAGCAAAAGCCTAATAAAAGAATAAAATATCAACAGAAATAGCTTATGCCCAAGATTATTAATCAGTCAACAAGGATTTATTGTGTCCATTATGTATGAGGGACTGGGGTACAATAAATGAAACCATTCTTATTGACAATGAGCTCATATTCTAATAGGGGACAAAAATAAGGATATACACAAGTAGACACAGAATATAAAGTGAATAAATACATAAAGTACAAAATAGTTAATTACAAGATAGTTTGGGGAAATAGCAGCTGGGGCCATCATGGTGATGCATGTTGAAGGAAGGATGGAAATGTATTCCAAGCAAGGGAGGATGACCAATTCAAGGGCACCAGACAAGATATGGAGTACAATGTGTAAGAAACTTGAGAGAAAGCCAATTTGGCCAGCTCATAGGATGTAGGAGGGGTAATATTGTACAATAGTCTGGGATGATAGATTGGGGCCAGGCTAGGAAGGGATTTAAAACCTAAATAGTGGAGTTTATGTTTTATCTTTGAGGAATCAGAGAGTCATTGGAGATTATTGTATAGAAGAGTAATATGACCAGTTCTGAGCTCAAAGACAATATTACCTAAGTGTATTAGACATACAAAGAGGAGAAGTGATTATTAATGAGGAAAATTAAGAAAAGTTTAATGATGTAGAAGACAGAATTTTTATTCATAATTTTAAAGGACAAGGAACATTTTACAAAGTTGGAAAAGGGAGGACATTTCCAGGCACAGAAAACAGTAAGCAAAGGTGTGGATAGAAGAGAATGGAGGCAGAAAGATCAGTCAAGAAACTGTTGCCACAGACTAAATGGACAGAAGTTAAGGTTTGTAAAAGATTAGTTCCAATGGAAATAGAGAGAAATGAAATGGACCTGAGAGACATTGTAAAGATATGGGAACAGGATCTGGGGTGTAAATAGATATGAAATAAGGAAAAAGGAAAGAAGCAAAGATAATCTACAAGCATAGGAAACAAGGTGAACAGTGGTTACAAAGCCAGAAATAGTGAAATCAGAAGTACAACCATGTTTAGGAAAGAAAATAATGAATTCTGGTTTTGTCATATTAAATTTGATGTGGTAGTAGACATTCAAGGGAAGATATTCTATAGGCACGAGGCACATTTCAGAAAAAAGAACTGTCATAGTCATAGGTCATAGAAATTTTGGAATCATTCGTCAAAGATATTATTTAAAGCCTTTGGAATGAATAAGATTGTCAAGAGCGTAAAGAGGGGATAGATGATGGCCAAAGACAAACCCATAGAGAATATCCAAATTAAGAATATAAGAGAATTAGAAACCAGTGAAAAAAGTGGAAAAGGAACAGTTTTTTAAAAAGATCTATTCAAAATAACAACAAAATACACACAATACAAAGGGAAGAAGAGAGTTTGGGGTTTTTCTGTTTTGTTTTGCACAGCTGTTGACATATTAATGCTGCTTTTGGTCACCATGCCAGGGTAGCGTTTTAGGATTGTCACGGAATAAGAGAGGTACCGCAATACTGAGGCCCAAGTCTCCTCTCCTTTGGCCCTGCCTTCCCCCCGCTCACCTCAGCAACCATACCCTTTGCTTTACATATCAGGCGGTGGCTCCCATGGTGTGTACTTGCCTGGATCTCTAAGGGATAGATGAAGATATTTGACTAATCTGATACCTGAGGTATAAAAAGGTGCAGCTAAATAAAGATTAATGTCAGAAATTTCACTTGGACTCTTGCTACCCTCCAAGGACTATCTTCTGAATCTAGCTGGCTCTTTGCTGCAGTGACTTGCAAGAGCCAGAAGGGAGAGGAATAAGAGTCTATTTTGACTTCCTATTTTTTAAAATTGATTATTTTAATATCTTATTGGATATAGGATCATACATTTAGAGCTCTGAAAAGGACTCTAAAGCACCTTCTAGCCCAACATTGTCATGTCACGATGAGGAAACTGAGGCTAAGATTGAAGAATTGACACACTAGTAGTTAACAACAAAGGATTCAAACTCTCATGCTCTGACTCTAAATATAATGCTCTTTCTCTTATATTACACTATAGTTTTAGTTACATTTCATCGCCCTTGGTTGTCTTATTGTATAGCAGCTCTCAAGCCTGAATTATTGGACTAGACTAACTTGGGCTTGGCCTATAGTATGATGTAAACCTATTAAGATATATTGAAGTCTACACAGCAATCCTCAATTTTAGCTCATATATACAAGGGATTGGGTGAAGTGAAGGGTAGGTGCTAGAACTAACCTACAATTATACTTATTGATGTCTTGAGCATAACAAATTTTGCAAAACTTTCCCACTATCCTATTCCGTCTACTCCCTTGAACCTCACTAACCACTTGCCGATCTATGGATATGTCTCTTGCCTCTGACCCATTTCTTGGATTCTCTATTTGCTGACCTCCTTTACTTTTCTGGGTTTTTTTCCTTAATAGTATTTTATTTTTCCAATGATGTGTAAAGACAGTTTTCACTATTCATTTTGTAAAATTTTGAGTTTCAAATTTTTCTCCCTCTCTCCCTCCCCTCCCCCCTCTCAAAGAAAGCAAGAAATCTGATATAGATTATACATGTACAATCATGTTATATATATTTCCACATTGGTCATGTTGTGAAAGAAGAATCAAAACAAAAGAGAAAAACCATGAGAAAGAAAAACAAAAAATTAGTGAAAATAGTGTGCTCCGATCTGCATTCAGACTCCATAGTTCTTTATCTGGATGAGGTTAGCATTTTCCATTACAAATCTTTTAGAATTGTCTTGGATTATTGTATTGCTAAGAAGAGCTAAGTCTATCATAATTAATCACCATACAATGTTGCTGTTGCTATGTATAATATTCTTTTTCTGCTCTCTTCATTCAGCATCAGTTCAAGTCTTTCCAGGTTTTTTTCTGAAATCTTCCTGCTTATCGTTTCTTATATCATAATATTATTCCATCACAATCACACTCCACAATTTTTTCAGTCATTCCCCAAATGATAAGAATGTCCTCAATTTCCAATTCTTTGCCACCATAAAAAAAAAAAAAACTGCTGTAAATATTTTTGTACATGTCCTCCTTTACTTTTTATAAACTTTCTCCATTGCTGTTAGTCCTTTAAAACTGGCCTATGGCATTCTGTCTCATGAGACCTGAGCCTGCGCCATGAAGGGTCCCTCATTGCATTGATATACTTAACCACTCATGATCATTAATGACCAGAGATAACAGGAAAAGGCATCCTACTAATCTGCTACTGGTTCTTCTTTCTCTAGAAAAGAAAACCTACCTCTTCTGTACCTGGTCCCAGATTGGCTGGGCTACTACTCTCTTCACCTGAATCCACCCCCTGCCTTCTGTTCCCTCTGAACTAAGACTCACAGATACATATTGTATGTTTTTAGTAAAGTGACTTCCTCTTTTCTCCTCCACTTTCATTTAGTTTCTTATAATGAATCCTCATGCACCTTTTGGAGAAATCCTAGAATCTAGATTTAATTTTTTTACAGATGGAAAAGGCATTTTTAATAAAAATCCCCAGGTCCCAGTCCAAACCCTTTTACCTACTAATTATATAATTTAGGGTAAATTAGTTAATCCTTCCAAGATTTTATTTATTCATCTTTATTCATCAATTCATTCATCTTTAATCCCCACATGTCAAGCACAATAGAATGCACATAGTGAATTTTTGATACATATTTTTCAATTGATTATACCTATCATTTAAGACCGAATTCAGATCATACTTCTGGAGTGGGACTGACCAAACCCCCAGAGTAAAGGGGGGAAGAAGAGAGAGGGAAAGGAGACATCTCTTTGGCAAGACCCAAAGTATTTAAGTGGTTCCAGTTTTACCTGATAGACCATTTCCAACGTGGGATCAAATACATACTCATCCACCTTCAGTCTGAATGTATATTACAGCATGTATCCAAAAAATACATTCACCACAATCACTGTCTCCTTCTATTCACCTGTTAATCTTGAACATTAGGCATGTATGTATATTGTTTATCCATGTAAGTTTGTACATATATATATACATGTACACCCATATACACTTACATACTATATGTGTATATACTTATATGTACAAACACATATACATGTATATTGTATATATATATATATCTCATATACACAGACATACATTTATGTATATATATTTATATATGTATGTATGTTCATTTCATGCTTCATGTTCATTTTTACCACTGAGTCTATTTTTATTCTCTCCACTCTCCTGTAAACCCTAAACCAATGCTCAGGTTATTTTCTGTTGCTCCTAACTATCACTTATATAATTGCAGTCATTTGATTGCCTTCATCAGAACATAAGTTCCTTGAGGCAGAGATTATTTTTTTGCCTTTTTTAAACTCTTCATAACTTTTAACATAAAACCTGGCTCACAGTAAGCATCTAATAAATGCTTAACTTACTGCCTCTCCAAAGAATCTTGCAACAGTGAGTCATAGAGAGAAAATGTCTCTACAAGGGACATCACCAAAATCTGTGTCTCCCTCTAGGTCTCATAGTGTCCTATGCTCTTGACATAATAATTTTGTACTCCTTTTCCTTTGGTCTTGTTTTTCAGTTGCTATCATATTGAGAGCAGCTACCTATTGTTCTAACACAATATTCTCCATAGCATTATGTAGAATTCTGAGCATATAGTATGAACTCAAGCATTTGTTGATTGAATGAGTGAACGTCACCAGCAACTTCTAGCTAAGATTTCTGTATTTGGTCTTTTTCCATTTAAGTACATTCTACTTACTGCTACCAGGCCAATCTTAATTAACCTCGTTTTTACTTCAACACTTGAATCTATTATATCTCTATCAATCTATTATGTATGCACAAGAATCTATTATATCAAAACCAAATTCCTCAGTTTAATATTTGAGCATAGACTTTTATCATTCCCTCTTCCCCCAAACATTTCTCCAGTCTCTTCCCTTATTAATTCCTAATGTTCAAGGTATTCCATCCAACTTTTATCATTCTGAATGCTATTTCCACGTAAGACTTTCTCGCCCCTACCAACATACCTATGCTTATACTTTTCTCTTTCCTGCAAATACCCTCTTCTTCCTTTTCCACCAATCTATGTCCCTCATCTCCAACACATGCCTCAAAATTCATTTCCTCCAATCAATTTTACATGCAAAATTTTACCTCATGCCTTTAGGCTACACATCTCCAACAATTATGCTTTCAATCTGTACGTACTTTTAATTTTACTCTTGTTAATAGGTTGTTTTGTGGTCCATTTTATGCTAGTTCATGTGCTTACATTTTATCTCCCCAATTCAATTATGAACTCCTTGAAGGAATTTTTCTGTCTTTTGTGTTGTCTTATAGTATCTTCTCTAATGCTCTGCATGCAGGAGATTCTCAGAACATATTTAGTAACTAACAGCTAGACTGATTGGTAGAGAAGAGAAAAGGAGCAGAGCTGCTGATCTTAATCCAGGAAGAACAGTTGAGTCAGGAATTTTTCTTAGTGCTTGCTATCTCACTTCGGGAAGGCAGTATGGGACAGTCCAATGAGTACTGTCCAGTGATCTGCTGATAAATATTTAATGGACTCTCTGAAATATGTAACATACTCTTAACCTGTATTATTATCATTTTCTCTATCATTTTATTAAGTTTATAAAACAAACAAAACAATAAACCAAACCTTAATTTGTAGCACATACCAATTTCCAACGTGTAAATGTTCCCACTGAAAATGTAAGAATTGGTTGAGCTGGTATGACCTGACTCCAGCACATCCCTGACATTAGAGAGTCTGAGTTCAAATTTTGTCCCTAGTGTTTATTTCCTGTGAGATCTTGAAGAAGGCACTTAACACTTCTAGTCTACACTCTCCTCACTAGTAAAATGAGGGGTTTGGACTAAATGGCCTGAGTTCCTGCTCAGATCCCATAAAAATCACTCTTGCGAGATGTTAATATGTCTTCTCAATAACTTACTCCTAAGGCTAATACCTTCTTGCCTCTGATGAACACAAGAAGTACGCATTTTTGCAGATAAAAAGCTGGAAACTAAGAGTTCCTCTGGACTCAGCAAAGGGACTTAATAAATCTCAGTTTTGCAAGTAGCTTAACATAATCTTGTAGATAGAACACACTTGGTAAGGAAACTCCTTCCAGGAAATGGCAGGCACTTTGGGAAGTTATATTGATCTTTCAGCTCCATTAAATCAGCTTATTAGTGTACTGAATGAATTAACACCATTTACAAAAGTGCCTTTTGCTTGAGTTTCGTTTTAGCCAATAACAATTTTTTGACATATCCTACCATTTAGGCAGGGTCCTTGCCCTGTACACCGGAAAAATTCATTCAGCTTCCAAAAATTCTTCATATTCCTAGGAAGAAGTTTGTACTCTGGAAGATACTAAATTATTGTCTGTGTCAATTATAACAGACAATGAGCAAATACTCATTAGGTTTTTATCCTTCCTAAACCTTGCGCACTTTAAACCTTAAGTTCTTACTGGGCTGCTCCTCAGCTTTAATTAAATGCTACTACTTTACATTTGTATAGCACTCTATAGTTTCCAAAATGCTTTCAGGCCTATTACCTCATTTCATGGTTATGAATCTGCCTAGAATCTATTATTTTGTTTTGCAAAGAGAAATTCTAGCATTGGAATTCCCTCCATTGAGGCAAGTTACAATCCATTTGTAATTTAGTAGGTTATCACCTAAGCCCTCAGTGCGTGAGTTCGTCCTTTGTTGCCGAAGAAGACCATGTCATCAGAGAAATAATGACATGACTTGCACTTGATTTTGTAAGGCTGTGCAAGTCACGTAAAGGTTAAAAGAATTGCCCAGGGTGACCTTGCTAGTAGAATCTGAGTTCAGGTCTTCCTGAATCCAAGGCTGCTTCTGTATCCACTATCTTATGTAGTTTATCATTTCTTAGAACCAAAGAACTTCAGAGTTAATAGGGATCTCCAAGTTTATCTATCCAACCCATACCTTAAGTATTAATCCCTCCACAACATCCCTAAGAAGCAGTGATTTAGCCTTCACTTGAACCTTGGCAGGTACTGGAAGTTTCCTGCCTCATCATCATCACTTGCATATTGTACTTTAAAGTTTACAAATAACTTTCATTACAATAAGTCTGTGAGCTAGCCAGTACAAGTATTATCATCCACATGTTATACATGAGGAAACTGAGTTTGAGAATTATCCAATATCACATAGCTATTCATAGTACCAAGATTCAAATCTGAGTTTTCCAATACTAGGTCTTTCACTTATTCTTTTCACTCCATTTCCACACCATTCCATTAATGCACAGTTCTAATCTTTTTGGAAAATTTTTTACTGAGCTGAAAATAGCCTTTCTGAAACTTCTACATGTGGATTCTAGTTCTACCCACTGAGATCAAGCAGAATAAATCCAATCCATGTGATAATCTTTCATATAGTTCAAAACAAAAATCTGTGAATGTTGTCTTCTTTAGGATAAATATCTCTAATGTCAGTAGCCCTAGAGCTAAAGGAAATAGTCAAGCTGAGGAAAAGCAAAAACTCTGCATGATAATTGTGCCACCATTATTGGTTTATATGAGAAGTATTTGTAGCTGATATCTTTAAAGAAGACACTGACTATGTGATCCCAGAAAATTCACTTAATTTGTCAGTGCTGCAGGCAACTAAGAGTACAAGTTGCCAAATAGATAATAGTCAGTACTGGCGGAAGGAACTCCTTATACCAAAAAGAACTTAAAAAAAATTATATTGAAGTAGCCTAGTGACTACTCGTAGTAGATTATAAAGTAACCTTTAATATTCTTACCTTTAAAGGATTTCGTTATCTGTTGAGTGGAGACCAAAATCAGGTAAATCTTCAGAACTCAGGAAGCTCATGATTACATCATGTGTGTCTCCTGGGGAATTTCTCTTCTATGGGCATATTTCTCGACTGAACTAACAACCCACAGCTAAGCAAATGTTTTGTGTACTTTTCTCTACTGAACATCTTGGGTGCTCTAGCTGTACTTGATTTCTTCTCATTTATGGACATCAGTTTACTTGGAAGAGTTAATCTGTGATGATAAGAATGTGGGATACAGGCTAACAAGCTGAATTTATGATGAGGTGATTACTCTGGAACTCATCCTTATCACCATAAGGTTGGTTCTGAGAACCTGAGACAACTAATTTCTCCACCTGAGTGAATCCATTATTTTGTCAATTATAAATACCCAAATTAACTATAAAGGACTATGAAGAAAGTCACTATCTGAATCCAGAGAAAGAACTGATAAGTAGAAGTATGTATAGAATAGTTTTACATACATATACCTATTTGTGTCTAAAGGTAGTCATCTATAGGCAGAAGAAGGGAAGAGAAAAACCGAAAAAATTTACATGATAATTTTGTTGTATATTTGAAAGGAATAGCAAGTTGTGTATAGTAGATTTGCATTTGCATGTACAATCATCTTTTTTTATTGTGCTACGTTATGAAAATGCTTGTTTTATCCTATAAATTAAAAATTTTAAAAAGATTATTCACCTGATTCTCACCAAAAAAGTTTTAAGTCTCCTCTTTTCTCCTCCTTACCACATTACCACTGAAGAGAATCCTGCTTGCCCCAATATCCCTCTGAAAATGTGATAACCAGAACTGAACAAAATAATCCAGCTGTGGATGATGAAGGCGGGGACAGTGTGAATATCAGCTTCCTTGTTCTAAGCACTAAACTTCTATTAACAGAGCCTTAGCTTTTGTATTAGCTTTTGTAGCTGCTATGTCACACACTGTTTACTCCTGTTGCATTGAGAGTCTATAAAAACCCCTCAAACCTCTCCCGGCCCCGTCTCTGACTTCCAGACTTTAAAACCATGTCCTAGCCGCCATCCCATCCTGGAATTTCCATCAGTCCCTGGGGCTGCCTCAACTTAGCCACTGCTTCTTAAAACTGTGAGTCAACCCCATGTGGGGTAGTGAAAATTGTGGCAACAGTAAAAAGTTTCTGAATGCACAACCAAAGATTATTAAAAATCAAACATAATGAATCTCCGGTGTTTCTGGCAGAGCTTGCAGGTGTTGCATCATACAACTTTGTCGCAGCCTTGGTTCTGAACACAAAGTATGGGCACTTTGTACTGCTCATGACCTCAGGCCATGCAGCCAAGGGGCTGTGAGGGGAAAAAGTTAAAGAAGCCCTGATCTAGACTAACTAACACTTTTTAACCTGCAGTATCCCCCTTTCAGACCTGCCCCCTTCTCCCACTGGTGAGTTCTTCCTGGAGCTCTCATTTTGTGGAGGGGTTCAAGCCATCCTTTATTCCCTTCCTGGCCCCCTTTCATATTTCTGGACTCTCAAATCATACTCCCTTCTACTGCCCTCTGTTTTTCAGCTCCCTTTTGCAAGTTGTCATCCACCATTAGAATGTAAACTTCTACATGATAGAGATTATCTTTTTGCTAATAGTTGTAGTGCTTGGCGCATGGTAACCACTTAAATGCTTGTTTCCTTCCGAACCTTTTGTCAAGCAATGTTTTCTTCATCTTTTACTCATTCTGCTGATTTAAAAAAAAAAAACCTCTCCATGTTTTCTGATTAAATTTCATCTATTTTTGTTTCATGAGAGTCTCAGAGATACTAAATTCTTTATTCAGTGTCATAGAGCTAAGAAGTGATATAATCTAGATTCAAACTCAAGTCTTTCTTGCCTGTTCCAGTGCTTTTATCACTATAGTTTGTACTGCTTACCCTTCTCCACATTCCCTTGGTTCTATTTGGCCTAATGTATGACCAAATCAATATCCAACAGGGAGATACATAATAAAAATTTGAGGTGAAAGGGGGATGCTTGCCTGGAAAATATGGAAAGAGACTGCAATAAAATACAAACAGAATGAAACAAAAGAAATAGGTCATTAGTATTGATTTCATTCTTTTTCTCCTCATATTTTCTGATTTTTGTAACAAGGAGACAGGGGAAAGAAGAGAGAAAAAATATACAAGTATATAATGGCAAGAAAAACACAATCATAATTGTAAATATGAATTGGATGAATTCACCCAAAAAATAAAGAAGAGTAGAGTGTATATTAAAGTACAATCTAACAATATGTTATTTAAAAAAATACTTGAAATACAAAGATGCACACAATTAAAATGGAAGGGGAGTTGGAGAAGGAAAATTTTAAAAAGCAGTGATCTTAAGGCAAGAGAAAAAAAAGACATGTTTAAAAGATATAAAGAGGGAAGTTGCATTATTTTTATAGGTACCATAAAGAAATAATATAAAACTTCAATAGTAATACCCTGAATAGCTAAAGACATGATAAAAAGCTAATCAAATCACAGGGAGAAATATATAATATAACCATAATAATTGGGAGAAATTAAGGTCTTGACATAATTTTAGAAAAATTAGATATCATAGCTTCCTGGTAAGTATTGGATGGGAATTGGAAGGAGCACAAAAGGAGCATTTCTCAGCTTGCACATAACATGTTCTCTTGGCTTGTATTCATTCTAGATTTTTATTGAGACTTTTTCTTTTTACATCTCTGGTATTTTAGACTTCCCTGTCACTTAATCTTGCTTTACTAGTACCATAAACACTTAATACTGGGTTGCAAGGTGACCTCAACCTCCTCAGATTGGGGATATATAATTTCTGGGCCACTACATTTAGTAGCATCTTGGGTATTTAACTGGTACCACCTGAATTTCCAGTCATATTTTCCTCAGACCATCTGTAACTACCTATGAAGGATATTGATGGTGGTGATGATGATGATATGGTCACTTTCAGTTTTTGTGGTATCATTAGGTATTCACCAGATCTGATGTCTCCTGATTCTCTTCTTTGAAAAATAAAGTATACAAAATATACAAGTTTAAGGACTTTGAGCAATCAATAAATCTTTGGTCCCTTATATCTCTTTATCTAAGCCATATTTTCTCATATATATATGTGTGTGTGTGTATACACGCATGTATGCATGTATATGTGTATGTGTGTATATACATATACAATATATGTATCTATATACATATATAGATACACATACAATATATGTACCTATGTATGTATACATATAGATACATATACATATTCAGTTCAATTTGAATCCAATAAATATTATTTAGTGCCTATTAGATTCAAGGCTCTATGCTAGGTGCTGGATCCCGCCACCTTGTTCCCAGCTTTATACTGGAGGCACTGAATATTGATATTTGCTCTAGTTGGAGAGTTTTATCTAGTTCTTCACTATAGGGATCAAATTGTTTTATACTCTGTTGCTGCTAAAATGAAAATTATTTTCATGATGTCTGTTTTTGAAGTGTCTCACTAAATGATATTTCTTGTTGCCTTTCAATACAGTTTGAAAACAACTTCAGTGAATCCTGTATTCTCCTTCCTGAAAAGAATTTGGGAGCTATTCTTCTTTTTAACTATAACATTTAGCTTAATTTATAATGAGAATATTAATATATTACAAAGTGTGCAATTTCTCCCAAACCATTTTTGAAATGTATATTTGTCCTAGATACACATTTACTCAAGTCCATCTTCCTACTACAAGGAGTAAGTTCAAAGTTAAAGGGACAGTCTGACCTTGAATTTCCTAAATATGAATACAATGTCCACTCACTATGAGGTCCAGGATGATGGGAGAGGAGGAAGTCATTCAGTGAACTCTTTGCTTTAGCAAAACTTTGTGAATAAAAGAAATAAGTTAGATCCTTTCATCATCTGCTAGACTACTGGATCCCATACCAATCTGATTTATATTGAACATATATTGCTAATTCAAATACTTTTATTTCTTTATATCCATTATGAAATTTGTCACTCACAGGCCTCCATTGGTATGCTCCCCATTAACAGTTAGCCATTAACTAATACTAAGCTTCTTGAAAAAAAAAATTAACTAAGACAGATCAATAAAAGTATAAAATATTACCCTAAGTCAGAGGCACACAAAATTCCTTGGAGAAAATAGGCTCACACATAAAGTACAGTGGTAGCGAGGCACATCTGTAAAGAACACATGATCCAAAGGCCACAATTACAACTTTTGGTTCCTGAAAGTCTTTTTTGATTCTAGGGTCAATATTTCTTCTCTGGTACAAGGGAGCACTCCCCTTGAAGTACCTTCCTTCCTCCCAAGTGATCATCTTTCTGTATGTTTGTGAATCCATGTTTGTCTTTAATATATCCTCTAGATGGATTTTCTGCTACTGGTTTCTCAGATCACATGGTCAGTGGGAGAGCAGGGCAGAGTGTAACACTCTATCTGCACTCACTCCCCACATATCCCTTGCTGCCCCTTAGTACAGGCAAATGGGTTTGCTTCTTCACGGTACTCATAAGCCTGTAGTCCTCGATCACTCAACTACCTTCCCCCGCTTAAACTAATTACTAATTTTAAACACAGAGATAAGTCATAATTTGATCTTTTCAATCATGCACAAAGCATTTCCTTTGTGGTATCATGTGCCTTATTCAATGGCCAAAAGTCCTGTGATCCTTTGACCATAAATTGATTAAGGATTTATCAGTAAATTGTGATGAAATTATGGAATATTTTTATAATATCTAGTTTATGCTGCTGATTTATTGGGGGAAGGGATGGAACTCCACCCTTATGTACAATTAAAAGTAAAAAGTTTTTCCCAAATATTACAATTCTGACATATCACAGAATATTAGTCAAAACTAAAAATCAAGTACCATCAGGCAGGGAAATTGGCAAATTCATCAACATAGGTCTTGTTAAATCTAAATCATTTGTTTATTTTGAGTCAGCTACTCTGCCTTCTTTAAAACCATTAGATTCATACTTAAATCACAAAGTTTGAATTTCATAAATACTTTGGACAAATTTCTTACTACTAGCTATGTATGCCTGTATCTATAATCCATGCCAATAACAGTATTTGGGATCTTAAAACCCTAACAGTCCCAAGAAAAAGAATGCTTCCCGAAATTGACAATGTAAAGCTGGGTAAGAAGTGATGGATAATTAATACTTCCTCAACCTCAATAAATTGATCAGGTCTCTTTAGTCAAAATCAAACTATATTAGTTTTACCTGCAAATAACCTGTTAGACTAAGGTCTTAAAAACCTTGAATATTTTTTATCTAATGTTGGACGATAGTACAATGCTTATAAGTGATTTTCACTAAATGTTACATAGAAAGTAAACTCATTTTTCCAGTACCTGTCTATTGCTCTATATAGATTACCTCAGACTATTTTGGTAAACTATCCATGCTATTTATAATCATGGTATCATTTTTGGCCTTGAAAAGGTCTATTATGCCCACTTAACACAGCAAGATTTGTCTTTGGTGTAACATAACTTTTTATGCTCTCATCCCTCATCCTCCTTACTGGCTAGGCATCCTAGGACAGCTATCTGAATAAATCTTCTTATTTCCAGATTATACCCATATGCCAGTATATTGGATTTTACTTAAATCTGTAACTACCGCACCTGCCCCAGGTGAAAATTCTCCTTGTCACTACACCTTTAACCCCTTTTGTTATGTATTAAATGGTAAGGTAAATGCAATAAATTGAAATTAATTGGTGTGGCACCCCCTCCCCTCCCAAAAACAAAACAAAAACAAAATACCTTGGGAGTCAGGTTTTACTATCCCACTACTATAGTCCCTCTTCCAACCAAAGTATGCTAAAAAAGTATTTGAAGTTTCAAAAGTTCTTGATTAGAAGGTTTTTGTATTGCTCTAAGTAACTTCTGGTTCTGAAGGATACTACCACAATTTGGGAGTTTGCTTTAAAAAAAAATTTATTTCTGAAATTTATATTAGTGACATTTTCACTTTCTTCAGTCTATTGTTTATATCTGAAATTTCGTCTTTGCCAATGAGCTTTCTAAGTCATAGCATCTCTACCCTCCCAAATAACTAAAGCCACAAAAGAAAGTTTTAGAAACTTGACTCTGGTGCATAGTTAATAACTTTTTAAAAATACAAGTTTCAGAAGAATTTAACACTTAGAATTAATGAATTGCAAATATAGAGATGTAGATATGAATCTGCATATGTACATATATATTCCCTTTAAATAAGAGGCAAAGAGACACTGGATTATTAACAATTCACATTTTGGGGTCATAATGGCACCCTTAGTCCTCATATGTAAAAAGTAAAGGGTTGGTACCTTTGGCTTTAATATTCTATGAGAATATTGAATAATATACCCTTAAATAATACACCCTTAAAAATAAAACCTCACATTCACATACACAAACACATATATCTACGTATGTATCTAAGACAAATACATTTAAATAATGCAATAACATATTCATTCAAAGTCATATGCATCCCTAAATAATTGCTAATAGACCATAATAACCCATAAAAGTGAGGATTTATTAGCCATGGCACAGTCATTTTCATCCTTAAGGAATATCTGGCAGCTACAAACTTCCAAGAGTACTTGGAACTTACTTTCTTCCCTAGGTTCCCTTAATACTCCCTTTGATTTTCAAAACTTTCCTCAGCAGCAAGTGGGAACAAAGCAGTGAGGGAGGCTTCATCTCCATTTGGGCTAGTAACCCTTCTCCAAACACAATTACAGCCAAACACTATTGTAACCTGATTTGCATTTTCACTAACGGAGTTACAAAGCATATTGAGAATGCCTGCTATGCATAATAGAGACTTGTTAGAAGACTCCATTGCTTGGCCTCTGTGAGCACTAATGAAACATTTTTATCTTTCCCCCTCTCATCCATTGAAATTGTGCAAAAGCTCTGCCTGCTCCAACTTTGTCCAAATACAGCCTTCCAACGTGTGATCGGAGCTAGGCAACTATTTCAGGTGGCAGGATTCTGTATCCACAGTGGACAGGGCCCCGGGGGGACAAAGTTTCAGCCTTAACTTTGAGCCTCCTTTGCTTTTGTTGTGCTGTGTTACAACCTTAGCATTATCTCACCCTGGACTTTTTATCTGTGAATATCTAAGTCCTGTCTTGTGGAAAACTAATTACTGAACCACTAAGAGCTTCATAATGTCCTGCATTTAAGTCCTGAACATCATACATAATGCATAGGAAGCAGTCTCTGCACTCTGATTACAGAACACTGTCATTAAGTGAGCAAATTAAAGATGTGAATAATTCACTGGCTGAGCTTATTGTCAGTGCTGCATTGTGAAATTAGAATTTCTAATAAGTACTGCAATTTTTTTAACCCAATTAACACAGAGAACATCTTGAGACTGATTAGTACAATAAAAATTATTACCTTATTCTTTTGCTTCACAACAGCCAAATTAAATACTGTACTTAATTATGCAGCATTCATTCCTTCTCTGCTAAAGGAAAGAGGAAGAAAAAAACAACTATCGTTTTAATAAGAGTTCTAATAGCTGAACGTGGGCTAGAAATACATCCCATGCATCTAGGTCTCACTGTCTTTTTCAAAGTTTTTTCACCAGCGGTGGACTATCTTAGCACTAGTCTATTCTCAAACCAAATATTTTTTCCTAAAAAAAAAAAAAACAAAAAACCACCAAACACCACACAAATAACTCGCAAAGTAACTAACCTTTCCAGATTGAGTTGCATAGAGTCAGTCTTTGCTTCTTCTTGTTGTCTTTAAATACAGCTCAAACACAGACTTGCCCCCACTAAACCTCCTGTCTGTGTTTGAGACTGAAAAGATGCATGTTTTAAAATTTCATTCATTAAGAAAATCAAGAAACTGAAACAGTGTGCCTTACCTCAGGTTCTCATTTCGCTCACAAGAATGTGTCTCCATTCAGCCAGGCTAGTGGAAAAGTCCAGCTAATGCACAGCACATTGGTCCTTCTCATACAGGGTGTATGCTGCCATGTTAAATACAGAAAATGATCATTTAAATCGGGGCTTTTGTCTCCCAATATTTCCTCCTGCTGCCCCTTTTGCATCAAAGACCAGAGCAGCCGGCACATCTGGTGGCAGTCATTGCCACTGGCTGCAGCTGCCCATGGGTTAGCTTTCCCCTTTCCTGCCCAGCTCCTTTGCATTTCCATTCTGGGCAACTTCAACACCCTCCCACCCCCCCCATGGGGGAAAAGAAACGGTGACATTGCGTTCAGAATATCAGATTATTTTCTCCCAGTCTCTGCAGCCATCTCCTTCCTGTCTAGATATTTTACAGAGAGGGAGAGAGTGAAAATAGCGAAGGTGCTCTGGAAATCAGGCAGACACAATGCAATAGGGAGATAGGAAGGAAAGGGAGAATGGGAGCGAGAGAGTGAGAGGGAGAGAGGTGGGGGGTAGCTGTCAGTGCAGATAAATCTGCATATGGAAATCAAGGTTATCCTGGGTACAGTTTTATTTAACTATGATCTACTGTTTTTTTAATTAGACTGGAATTTTAGAGAGGGAAAAAGAGAGTCTTACAACCCAGAGAGCAACTTCTTATTCACTAGAGTCTTAGAATCTTATTGCAGCAGCAGCAGAAGTTTCAGGAAGAGAGAACACAGAGAGAAATATTTTAGGAAATGAATGAAGGGAAAGAAAAAAGGAGGAAGAAAGAAAGAAAAAGGAAGGAAGAAAAAGGAAAGGAAAGGAATGGAAAAGAGAGAGCGGGAGGAAGACAGGAATCAGAAGACCTTGTGTAATAGAAATAAAGTGCCCATTTACAACTGAGGAAGAATAATAGAATTGAAAAAGACCTCAGTGTCCATCTAACCCAACCCTGAATAAGAATCTCCCTTGAAAGGTATCAACAAGTGGTCACCCAGCCTTTGCCCATCTGGTGCCATGGACAGAGCCCATTACCTCCTTAGGCTTTTTTGTTGTCTAGCCATTTCACTCATGTCTGACATTTCATGACCCTATTTGGAGTTTTCTTGGCAAAGATAATGGAGTGGTTCGCCATGTCCTTTTCCAGCTCATTTACAGATGAGGAAACTGAGGCAAACAAGATTAAGTGACTTACCCAGGGTCACACAGCTAGTAAGTGTTTGAGGCTGGATTTGAATTCATAAAAAGGAGTCTTCCTGAATCCTGGTCCAGTCTTCTACCAACTGTGCTACTTAGCAGCCCCAGGAAAGCTTTACAAACACTCCCAGATCTAAATCTGTTACTGTTGTTGGTTAGGGATTTTCTTGGCAAAGATACTGGAGTGGTTTGACACTTCCTTTTCCAGCTCATTTTACAGATGAGGAAACTGAGGCAAACAGGGTTAAATGATTTGCCCAGAGTCACACAGCTAGTCAGTGTCTGAGGCCGGTTTTGAGTCCATTCCAATTCTGGACAACAGCGATAGTTAGAATTTTGTTTTCTTACATCATGACAAACTTCCCTCTTCTTGCAGCTTCTGACTGTTCCTCCTCACTCTCCCGGTGCCAAGAAAAACAATCTAATCCGACTCCTCCATAATAGTTGAAAACCTCTGTGCATCCTTCCTAATTTTCTTTCTCTGTTCTCTATACTGAAGGACTCTCCCACTTTGGTCAGCACAATCCCTGACACATCACGGCCAATTAATTAACGATCAATAAATAGACATTTATCAAGAGCCCATTATGTGCCGGGGACTATGCTAAGCAATGGGATACAAAAAGAGGCAAAAGGAGCTTACAATCTAAGAGGAGGAGACGACAAACAAACAAATTATCCAAACAAGCTATATGCAGGATAAATAAGAAATCATTAACAGCTGCAAGTCACTAGAATTAAGAGGGATTGGGAAAGGTTTTCTGTAAAAGATGGGATTTTAGTTGGGCAGCCAGAGAAGTCAATAGGCAAAGATGAGGAGAGAGAACTTTCAGGCATAAGGGACAGCCAGAGAAAATTCCCTGAGGCAAGAGACGGAGTATTATGTTTATAGAATAGCAAGGAGGCCAGTGTCACTAGATGAGAGCACCAATAGAGAGTAAGGTAGACTAGAAAGGTAGGAGGGGGTAGAGTTTTGAAGAGCTTTGAATGTCAAACAGAGCATTTTGTATTTGATCCTAGAGGCAATTGGGAACCATTTGAGTTTGTGGAGTGCATGAAGGAGGTTACTTGGTTGAACCTGAACTTCAGGAAAATCACTGTGTTGGTTGAATAGAGGATGGTTTGGAGTGGAGAGAGACTTGAGGCAGGCAGACCCACCAGCAAGCTATATGTAGGTCAGGTGTGAGGTAATATGGGACTATACCAATATGATGGCAGGGTCAGAGAAGTAAAAGAGTCATATCTGAATGATGCTGCAAAGGTGAAATCAACAGGCCTTGGCATTAGATTGGATATAGGGAGTGAGAGATTGTGAAAAGTGGAGAATGATTTCTAGATTTTGAATTTGTGGGACTGGGAGGTTGGTGTTGCCCTCCACAGCAATAGGAAAGGTGGGAGGGGAGAAGGGTTTAGCGAGAATGATAATAAGTTCTATTTTGGGCATAATGAATTTAAGATGTCTATAGGATATCCAGTTCAATATGTCTGAAAGCTAAATGATGTGAGATGGAAGTCAGCAGAGAAGATGGAGAGGAAGGATGGATAGATTTGAGAGTTATCAACATAGAGATGATTATAAAATCCTACAAAACTAATGAGGTCACCAAGTAAGAAGCAGCATCTTCAGCCTAGTAGGGGTATTTAAAGACTTCATCCTAAGTCCAACTCAAACTCTGGTAAATCTTCTCCATGACAGTGGTAAATAACTTTAGGGAGCGTTATTTGCCCTGTTTTATACCTTGTCTGATATTAATGATCAAAGTGTCATCAAACAATGCATCTCTACTGTTCTGTCTTTCAAAGAATCTTTTATAATTCTGACACAAGTATTGGAGAAATTGTTCCAAGAGGATCTTTACTCTACCACATCAAATGCAACAAACAACAGTCACAGTGGTATCTTGTATTCAGTACATATTTCTGGCAATTGCATGATTGCAAAGATGTAGTCCATGTAGAATATTGCATCCTCATCAAGAGTGACCTTGTCAACGCATGGGTAGATTTTGTCATCAAAGTTTTATATACACAGAAGGGTAGGTACATGAACCAATAGATATTGATATTTGCGCCATTCTTTTTTGGGTTTGTGGATTTTGGAGGGGTTAATAAAGTTAGAGTTGGGTTTTTCCTCATGCCATTTGTGATATACATCACAAAAGGATGCATATAGAGATACATATTACAACAACCATAGCATCGGATGGTTACATTTTAATATTAGCCCATTTATCAAATCTAAAAAATTCTGAAGCATTTCTCCTTTAAAAATTTGGAATAGAGAAAATAGTTACAAAACAAAATCAACTTGAATTTCTAACTAACACATAACAAATACTCCCTGAAAAGTAATGTACTTCTATGGATATGTAGCTTCATTAATGCCAATATTCCCTCCAATCTAGAGAAAGAGAGAGTGATTGCTCATGAATTCTCCTTACATCCCATTTATTCATCTGAAATCACTCAGACAACTTTCCCCATTATCTCCTGCTTTACTCTGTTCTCAGATAAAGAGGTGGCCTTTTTCCCTGTCAAGGCCAGCTCTTCTACGTGCATCCTTAATGCTATCCCTAGCAGATTATCTCAACTATCATCCTCATTCTTTTATCTCCCATCCCCAAACTATGGAATCCTTTTTGTCATGAAGTATAACCACAACCATGTCTTCCCCATCCTTAAAAAATCCTCACTTAATCATATTATCTTCCATTCTCCTCCTTTGATTAGTAAAGTCTTGAGAAAGCCCTCTTTCTTGTTACCTACATTTCCTCTCCTCTTACCTTCTTCTGAATCTTCTGCAGTCCAACTCCTGACCTCATCACTCAAATGAAACTGGTCTCTCCAAAGTTACCAAATGATCTCTTAAGTGCTTTTTTTTTCTTTCAGTTTTCATCCTTCACCTCCTGGCTGCATTTAACACTATTCATTAACTTTTCCTCCTGAATGCTCTCTTCTTCCCCTCTCTGGATTTCTGTTACACTGTTCTCTCCCAGATCTCTTATTTGTCTTTTTCCTTTACATTTCTTTTTCTGATCTTTCATCTATGTCATTCCCACTAACTGTAGTTGTCCTCCAAGCCTCTGTCCTGGGCCCTCTTCTCTTTTCACTAATGTTTCATTTCACTTGGTAATCAACTTGGTTTCTAAGGATTGAAATTATCTTTATGCAGGTGATTTCCAGATCTATATATCAAGACCTAGTATCTCTGCTGAGCTAGAGAATTGCATTACCAACTGCATTTTGGATGTCTCAAACTTAATGTAATATAGGCATCACAAATTCAAAATGTCCAAAAGGTAACCTATTATCTTTCCCTCAAAACCCTGCCCTTTTCCAAATTTTCCTGTCACTCTCTAGGCTACCACCAACTTCCCACTCACTGAGATGTCATCCTCAACTTACCACTTTCACTCACTCCACGTATCTAATCTGAACCCTGATCTTATCATTTCTATCTTAACAACATCTTATATGCATCCGCTTTTCTCTACTCACACATTCCAGTTCAGGTCCTCATCACCTCTTGCCTGAACTATTGGAATAGCCTTCTAACTGATCCTCCTGGGGAGAAAAGAAAAAGTTACTTTCCCTATGAGACTTCAAATTCCTCCCCAAACACTTGCTGGTGTGTCTGACCCTGAGCATGTCATTTAACCTTTCTCGGAGAGATTCAGTTTCCTCATATGTAATAGTATCTACTTCCCAAAATTTTTACGATAATAAAATTAAATAAAATTTGTAAAGAACTTAGCAAAACATAAAGTTCTGTATAAATGTAGCATACATTCTCTGATCTCACTCTCCCAGAGTCAGGTAGACTATATCTGCCCCTTTGGGTTCTAGGGTTACCTTTCTACTGCTACCTAGTTGTACTTGCCTCATTAATAGGTGCCAGTATCTGACTACTCAGTCCCATTTAATCATTTAACATCAATGACCTTTTACAAGGGACATTTACTTTGATGATATAGCATAACAAAAGTACAATGGGGTCTGCTTTCCTCTATCACATCTCTCTTTGAGGAGATGGGCTCACTCAACTCATTTCCTACAATAAATTTAGTACCATAAAGTTCATGACTGGAATCACCATGGTTGCTGGATATATCCTTATCTCAGCTACCACTGAGTTGTATCCAGAAGATTATACTTGTAGGTCATTCTTTGTTCCTCTTGACAGATACTGAGAAGGCTGCAAAGCCCAGATACTAGGATGTTAGGAAACCTCCTTTCACCTAAATTGGAAAAGAACAGATTCCAAGGCATGCAAAGAACCCATAAATGTATTCACAGGGTCACAGGTTCTTGGAAAGGAGAAAACCAAAAGTCTGTCCCTTTACAGCATTGTCTCTCACCAGATATTGCCTTGGACCTGGTGTAGCTTTCAAACAGCCAACAATTGAAGGGACCCTGGGCTACAGTAATAATCAGATAATCATCAGACAAAATTATCTAATTTTTAATCACTCATTCAACCATATTAGAATACTATGTACCAAGTACTTTGCTAAGTGCTGAGGACACAAAGAAAAGCAGAAATAATACCCTCAAGAAGCTTGTATTCTTATAGGGTAGATAATAACTAGCACACACAAGATATAATAATAATAATAGCAATAATGATGGCTAATGTTTATGTAATAGGGACTTGGAACACCAGAGGTGTGCATAGAGATACATAAAGTACCTCTGTTAGAATCATCTTGTGTGGGGCAGTAAATGACAGAAGCAGAAACTGAATACAGGTTTTCTGATTCCAGTGTCCTTCACACTATATCATGCTACCTCCTAAAAAGAAAATTCAAGTCAACGTTTTTGTACTTTGTTCATTTTCCAGTTGTCAAAGTCAACAGCTTATCCAAGTAAGTCAGGTTGGAATAACTATAACTATATATTCTCATATTTGTATTTTCTTCTGATTTAGCTTAACTATCATATGTTATGACCATACAGAAACAGTCTGTGCAGAAATGACTCACATTTCAAGAACAAGTCATTGCTTTTTTTTTCAGATGAGAAGTAAATTCCATTTTTTTTGTGTGATGGAAAGTATACACCATTTCTAGTGAATTTCTTTTAGAAGAAATTACTTGTGATAGTAAGGCATGAGACTTCTGAGACTTTTGCCTCTTTAATTTCTTAACACTAATTCCAAAATATTTTTCACTGCCTTGCACTGTATTTATCTTCACATTGAAGTCACTGACAATCTATACGTTGGCTTGATTTGGATTGATTTACAATCTCCACTGTCACATTTCTCTACTTCCTTGTCCTCTAAAAGAGGTGTTGATACACAAGCTGCTAGTATCTTCATGGGGATCTTCCTGCTTATGGTCATCATGAACAATCAAAGAAGACATGGTCAAGCATCTCATGAAATGGTATTTCTTGTTGATTTTGGATGCATGATGAAACCAGCTCTGCCATTTCCTCTATTTATCCCTTCCAGGAAAACCCGCCAACCTTCCTTCCATTTAGTTACAACTTTTTCGAGATATGTACAATCAAATGTCTTAAAACAATATGTCCTTAAGACACAAATAATCCATCTTACATTATTACTTTCACCTGATAAAACCCAACTTACATGGCCAAAATGAAATCATTTTTGAAATGTTGAGAGCTTTTTGGTACAATTTCATTTTTCCTTAGGGTGCAGTGAATTGCATTTGTCCTGACTCTTCCAGTTTTATGATCTTGGACAAATCACTTAAGTCCTTTGAGCCTTGTTTTCCTTATCTGTAAAATGAGAAGATTGACTGCTAAAGTCCTGTCCAAGTTTAACATTGTATGAACAGTGAGACAACAATCTTTGTGCATCCCCTACCACCCTTCCTGGGTTTCCTATCTTTCTCCTTGCCTTCAATGGCAGTTGAGTAGTGACTTTGGGATTTACAAATACGTATAATTAACCCATGAACTTCTCTTCTACTTTTTAACCCTTATCACCAAGAAAAAGAAATAGAAATTCCCTTTCTCCCTTTCTAATATCTCTCAGACTGTATTTTACCCTTTTGAAGCTCTTTTTACTCTGTAAGACTGCCCTTGATCATTCTAATGTGATTTCACATAGCTTATGCATTTGGCATAGTGATTAATGTAAATAGATATAGGAGCATAACAGAATTAGAAGTTATCTTGGAGGTCATCTATTTAAACATCTATTTAGAATACGAATCTTAACAATAAGGTTATCAAACTTCTGGTGGAACAGATCCAGTGAATTAGAAATACCTCCTTAATTATTAATATTTATTAAACAGCTAGAGCACCATGTGCAAGGATTGTGTTAGGTGTTTGGGATACAAAGTGAAAAAGAAAACACTTCTTTGATGGGGGAGAAAGCATTAACAGCTTGAGAATCAAGGAAAACTTTGTAGAAGATGGAAAGTAAGCTGCATTTTGAATACAAATATGTATTCTGTAAGATGGAATTTTAGAAGAAGGTAAACATTCCATATATGGGGGACAGCCTGTGGGGGAAAATAAAAGGGTAGGAGTTGGATTCACATCTAGCATCTCCAGCTGCCTATTAGGCTTCTCAAACTTGCGTGTCCTATACAGATCTTAAACTTAACATGACCAAAAGCTGAACTCAATTATCTTCCTCTTCCCCCTACCAATCATCTTCCTCTTCCTAACTATCCTATAACTGCAGAGGATGCCACCATCCTACTGGTAACCCAAGTTGGCAACATAGGTGGCAACCTTAACTGCTCACTCTTTCTTACCCCCCTCAAGTTAACTAAAACTATCAATCCTACCTTTGTAACGTGTCTCACATCTAGCCCTGTTCTCTCCTCCTACACTGTCACCACCCTGGTGTATCACCTCCTACCCGGACTATTGTAATAATCTTGCTGTCACAAGTTTCTCCCCAAACACATCCCTCCTGTACTATGCTGTCAGAGCGTTGTTCTTAAAACATGAGTCTGGCCATGTCGCCCCTCTAGTTAATAAATTCTGGTCGCTCCATATCACCTCCAGGTTTTGATATGACATCCTCTGTTTATGAGTCAACGTTCTTTATAATCTAGCCCCTTCCTACACCTTACTTCCCAACACATATTCTGTGATCCAGTGACATTGGTCTCCTTGATGTTCCTCAAACAAGACATTCTATGTCCTAACTACACTTTCTCTAACTGTTCCTCATGCCTAAAATGCTGTCACTTCTTGTCTCTACCTCCTAGCTTCCCTGGCTTCCTTTAGATACAATCTAAAATCCCACTTTCTGCAAGAAATCTTTTCTATCCAACCATTCTGGAGGGCAGTTTGGAACTTTGCCTAAAGGGCTACAAAAATATGCATACCCTTTGACCCAGCAATATCACTTCTAGGACTGTACCCCCAAGATATCATAAAAATAGGAAAGGGTCCCACATGTACAAAATATTTATAGCAGCTCTCTTTGTGGTGGCTAAAAACTGGGGGAATCAAGGGGATGCCCATCAATTGGGGAATGGCTGAATAAATTATGGTATATGAATGTAATGGAGTACTGTTGTGCTTTTAGAAATGATGAACAGGAAGACTTCAGATAGGCCTGGAAAGACTTATATGATCTGATGCTGGGTGAAAGAGCAGAACCAGGAGAACTCTGCACAACAACAACCACAGTGTGTAAGAGATTTTTCTGGTAAACTTGGAACTTCATTGCAATGCAAGGACTTAAAAAAAAATTCTCAATGGTCTTTTAAGGCCAAATGCCTTCCACATCCAGAGAAAGAACTATGGAATTCAATCACAAAATGTAGCAGATCATTTTCTTTTGTATTACATTTTGGTTTGTTATGGGATTTCTCCCATTCGTTTCGATTCTTCTATACAGCACAACTATGGTGAAAATGTACTTAATAGGAATGTATGTGTAGAACCTATATAAAATTGTATGCCATCGGAGGGAGGAGGAAAGTTGAGGATGGGAGGAAAGTGATTGTAGAACACTGAAAATAAATAAATTAAAAAAAAGAAATCTTTTCTAATCCTCCCTAATACTAGTGATTTCCCTATGAAATTAGACTCCAATTTATCCTGTACATAACTTCTGTGTACAAAATTGTTTACACGTTGTCTTCTTCCATTAGGTTGTAAGCTCCTTGAAAGCAGGGACTGTTTTTTCTTTCCTTTGTATCCCCAGTTCTTAGCACAATTACTGGCACATAGCAAGCACTTAAATGCTTGTTGGCTTGACTTGATTAACGTGCCACTGGTAAAGCTGTGAATTAGTGAGACAATTTTAGAAAGTAATTTGGAACTCTGACTCAAATGTCACTACATGATACATACCTAGCAATGCCACTACTTGGCCTGTAACCCAAAGAGAACAAAGAAAGAAGAAAATAATTCATACACATAAAATGCTTACTTAGTAAATTCCCAGCTCTTGGGGGGCTGCTACATCCCTTTATAAATGTTCACAAACATATCCTAGAATTCAATAACACATACTAGAATTTTACCAAATATTCTCCAGTCTGTATTTTGTAGTCTCTACCTTCTTTCTTTCGTTGACAGGGCATTTGGCTTTAATTTTCAAATGGCACATCATCATAATTGTATAAAGATCACTCATTAATGGTGGCTTAGTAATGATATTGACAAGCTTTGTTATATTTTGGTTTTTGTTGTATGTTCATCCGTCATTGCCGAAGAAAACCATGCCATCAGAGAAATGATGACACAACTTGCACTTGACTTTGTTTTGAGTAAGGGAGGGCTGTGCAGGTCACCAGCCTCACTTTTCCTCCAGAGCCATCTGAATCCAGTGACCAAATATTGATCAGCATGACTGGAGATGACTCAGGATGAGGCAATTGGTGTTAAGTGATTTGCCCAAGGTCACACAGCTAGTGAGTGTCAAGTGTCTGAAGTGGGATTTGAACTCATGTTTTCCTGACTCCTGCACTGGTGCTCTATCCACTGCACCACCTAGCTGCCCCCTTTGGTTTTTGGTACCATTGTAGAAAGGCAAGTATGGTCATCTGAAGAACATGACTGAAAGATTGAAGATCACCTTGGTAGAGCTAAGTCATGTAGTTAGATCAGTCAGAATTATTGACATCAAAAAGTATTGAGTGAATCCTTGTTTGAAATGATAGCCACCATTTATATGTTGCTTTAAGGTCTATAATCCACCTTACAAATATTATTCATTTTATATTCACAACAGTCCTAGAAGATAGGTGCTGATATTGTTATCCCTATTTTACAGATGAGAAAACAGAGGCAGAGATATCTCTGCATCCTGTACCTGCATCATAATAGATGTGACATGATGATTTGGAACATGAATCCTTTTATCTGACAAAAATGAAATGTGATTTTTGCATGTTCCTACCTGACTCTCCAGAACAAAGAAGGGATCCCATTTGCCTAGAAATTATTGTGTTGACCTAATAAGGAGTCGACATAGAATATAAGCAACTTGAGTTAAGGGATTCTTATAAGAGACCAATTAAGTGACCTGGAATAACTGATGCCACTCTTGTGGGTACTTCATTTTTTATTAAGACAGTATTAGAAGTAAACAAGAAAGGGAAATTAGATCACCCAGCTATGACTGCTGACCCAAATGATACAGTCTTCTTTATTGAACAAGAATGGTATATACTCCAGATCTAGGAGACCTGGGTCTCGGAATGACTACTTCTCTAAATGTTTTCAGATCCTTTATCCTTTCCTTACTCACTGTTATTAAATATATACTGTTTCTTGTGAGACTCTGTACCATCTTTCTTTCCTGAACTGTGATAGAACTTGATAACCTGGACCAAAGGAAGCACATTTTTGATTTAGAATAAATGTATTAAATGATTACTTATTAGAGATGTCAGAGAGGAATCCAGGTTTACCGGTCTTCTTGCAATATATCATAAAAATATGAAATGCTATCTCCCAACTTCATTCTGGCTAGCCCCTGTACCTGTAATGCTCTGCTTCTGCACCTCCATTTCTTGGTTTCTTTGCCTTTGTTCAAGGCTCAACTAAAGTTGCATTTTGTTCAGGAGGCCTTTTCTGGTCCCCTGCCCCAGCTTTGAGGAATTTTCCTTCTCAGATTTCCTTCTCTTACTTTAGTTATCTGAACTAAACCTAGTTTAGTTACATATATGTTGTCTTCCCCATTAGAATGAAAGCTCCTCATGGTAATGACTGCATTTATCTTTCTTTGCAACCTCAGCATACAGCATAGTACCTGTCACAGAGAAAGGCCTTAATAATTATCTGTTGATTGACTACCTTTACTTACTGATTGGGGTATGTGTTAGATTAACTGGCCTTCAGTGTCCTTTCTGAGATTTTGTGGGTTTTGATAGAGAAAATCAGAGCAAAGTAAAAATGTCATTTAATGAATATTTACTAAGTACCTACTATGTGCCAAGGCACTGTGTTAAGCTCTGAGTGTACCACTTTCTTTTTTGTCATTGATTATCACTACCCCAATTACCCTAAACTGTAGACAAATCCCATCTTTTTCCTTTTTGCACCCAATAAAATTTTTAAAAAACCTTTTATTTTAGCCTCAGTTTGCTTTACGTTTTCTAATTCTAAATTCTGATCAGTCTCAGGAAACAAGTAGTCTTGTTGACTTTCCATGGCCATATACTAGATTAGGTTGAACTGCACTCCAGATCAGCACTTTTCATTCCACCCTGGTCTCTAACATTTATATTTTCCAGAACATTCATGCTAGGGGAAGAAAAGATAGCAAGCATCTATTAAGTATCTATGATATGCCAGACACTGTGCTAAATGCTTTATAAATATCATCTCATTTGATTCTCACAATAATCTTGGGTGGGTAGATGCCCCATTTTACAGATGAGGAAACTAAGACAGACAGAGGTTAAGTGGCTTACCCAGGGTCACACAGCCCATTAGTAAGAGTCAGAAGCCAGATTTGAATTCAGGTCATTCTGAGTGCAGGGCCAGCACTCTAGACACTTTGCCATCTAGCTAGTTCTACTTCATTCATTCTGCTTTTAATCATTGTTCTTTCCTTTTATCTCATGTCTAAGTTTCCCCCTTGATCTGCCATTATTGGCTCTCTTTCAGATTATCACTCTTACTCATTTCTTGCTTACCCATCCATTAGCTATTGGCTCCTAAGGCTTAACTTTAGTCAATTAGCTAATTCAATCTTAGACTACATTAAGAGAGACAAAGTATACCACAGACAGATACAGTCATTTTTAACTTAACTAAGCATGTTTGCACAAAAGGAGACATCTTGACTTGACTTCTCTAAACTCTAGAGAAATCTCAGCCTTAAGACACATTTTTTACTGAAGACTTAAGTTTAAAATTTTAAAGGGTTACAAAGGCTTTTGGCTTCACAAGTATCTATTAAAGGAATTCTTTAGCTTTGTTGGCCCTGGAGATGGTTAAGTCACATACAAAGGCAGTACTTTAATAAAACTTCTTATAGACAGAATCACCAGCCAAGATAAATGGATGGGCCATGAGATATCACTGGGCTTCTTTCTGGGGGGGGGGGTGGTTTCCAGTAACCAGGATTCAATAGAGGGCGGGCATCAAGATACTAAAATAAGCCTGAAGGACTGATTATATTCAGCAACCTTCCTTTCTTCCTCTCTTTTCCATAGTTAGGGATTATAGAAGGTAGAAAATGGGAATGCCTAGTCTATATTTGGCTAGAAATATCCAGAAGGCTAGAATGATCCTAAAAGTTCCTGGAATTTCCAAGATACTAAAGAGGATCCCTGAAGTAGAGTCATAGACAAAATTGGACTTTCATGACAGTCCTCTGGATTTAGAACTTTTAGAGGAGTTCCAAAATAACACATTGTCAGAATTCCTATAAATTAGAATAGCCCTGGAAAAAGCCTGTGGTCACATTAGGTACAGGTCTCCCAAGGCTTATACAGGTACAAATATACAGTTTGCCATAGAACTACAAAGGACATGAGGCAGAGGGAACTAAGGTATTGGTTTTGCAGAAACCAAATAATGCATGTCATTGCCACTCACATCCTCCTGGAAAAGGGGTACCCAATGATCAGACCACTAAGGTAAATTGTTTTTGCCAGAGCAATCTCAATTTAAATAGAACAAAGTAGAAAGGGAAAGTTTTGTCCCATCTTGTAATCTGGTTCTTCAAATACCAGGAAGTTACAGCTCTATGGTTTGCAGTCTCAGGAAGTATGATAAACATAACTACACTGTTCTCTTAGATCAGGTTGTTCAAATGTCCACATAACTAAATTTCAGCCTGAGAGAATATTGGAGATTATGGCATTCAGTTTTCTCATCCTGAAGTTCCCTGTACCAACTAAATTATAAGTTCAGTCTCTGTTCCTATTTCCTTCTCAATTCAAGTGGAATTCAAAGGTATGGGTATGTTGCAGTGTGATATATATGTAAAATATGATCAGAGCTAGGACAAAGCACTTAATACACTAGACAAAATTATAAAATTGTGACCGTGGGCTGTTGACTTGCAGAAGGTTTTAAGTCTTCACTAAAACACTCACAAGCTGGCATCACAAAATAAATATCTGTCATTTTAGATGACTAAAATAATTTATTCAGTCTTAAACATGGATTTTTAAATAGTTTACATTTTATCCATGTCTCATACCTTAAAGACATAAAAAAGAAAAAAAAATCAGGAAACCCAATAAACACATTGAAAAAACAATATGATGTTATATAGAATATTCCCCACCTGTGTGGACTTTCAACGCTGAAAATTCCATAATTAAAACTGGATTTTTAAAAAGTAAAGTTAGACAACTGTCCCTTACTGCACTTTCTTACAGGTTACATTAAAAGGTAGTATCTATGTCTCTGTTCTAGCTCTGAGTGTCATGAACCCTCTTGGGTTTCAAAGCATGTAAGGCTGAGCTGGATTTATCAGTTTGATAAGAAGAAAGTAAGAGTGAAGGGATGTGGTATTACCCATTGTCCAGTCTACCCAACACAAGTGAATTGCCTGTCCCTACTTTCTCTGCTAATTTTCAACTTTTCCCATTTATAAAAGAGATAAAATCAACTCACTAAGGCTCTGAAAATTAACAAAATTATATAATACCAAAAGTCATTACTCAATAGGTAAGTAGTTGGAAGATAGGAACAATTGTAAACTATTAACAATTATATAAGTTTTTCAAATCATGAATGATAAAGAGAAAGGCAAATAAAAATAATCCTGAGGTTTCATATCACACTCAACAAATCAAGAAAGATGACAAAAGATACAGTCAGTATTTGGGTAATGTGAGAAAGACAGTTATATTAACATATTGTTACTGTGTATTTGTATTGTATTATACAACATAGTTATTGTGTAAATATACATATATACATATGAAGTGGAGCTGTGAATTGATAGAACCATTCTGGGAAATATTTGGAATTATGCAAATAAAGTGACTAAAATGTACTTACCCTCTGATCCAGGTATTCCTGAGAGGTCATTGATAAAAAGAAACATCCACATACACCAAAATAATTATGAATTGGAAACAAAGTAGATGCTAATCTGTTAGGGAATGATAAACAAATTATGCTACATGAATGTCATGGAATATTACTTTGCTGCAGGAAACAACAACCTGATGAATAGAGAGAGGCATGGAAAGATTTATATAACCTGGATACATAGTAACAGAAGCAGAGCCAGGAGAATTATATACACAATGACTACAACAATGTAAATAGAATCACCACAAAATAACTGAAATTGAATGTTACAAAATTATTCAAGATAAACTTGGCCCCAAAGAAGAGATATAAGCAGATGCTTCCTCTTGCTCCTTTGTAGAGTTGTAAGTCCACAGGTGTGGAATATTGTATATAATATCAGATTATTTTTTCAATGTGTTTATTGGCTTTCCTGATTTTTTTCTTTTTTTCTTTTCTACATCTTTATTATTAGGCATGACTCTCCGCAAAAGGCAAGAGACATAGGTAAAATATAGGTTATTTTAAAATAAAAAATATCAATAAAATCAATTTAAAAAAATAAAAAGTAGGATATAGAAAAAATAATAATGATTCACTTATATAGTAACTTAACATTTGCAAAGCCATTTTATAAGGAGCAGCTAAGTGATGCAGTGGAGAGAGCGTTAGGCCAATAATCAGTAATACACACCTTCCTGAGTTCTGATCTGGCCTCACACACACACCCTGGGCACTTACATCATTTAATCCTATTGCCTCAGTTTCCTTATCTATAAAGGGAACTGGTGCAGGAAATGGCAAACCACTCCAATATCCTTGCCAAGAAAACCCTAAATGGGTGGACACAACAATAACAACAATCCCTAGCTGTGAATTTATCAATAAGTAATGCAAGTCTTGTTATCTCCATTTTACAGGTGAGAAAACTGAGGCTCTGAGAAATTCAGTGACTAGCCCTTGATCACACCACTACTATGAGACAGAACACCATCTCTCAACAAAGTAGAATTCTCAGAAAATAGAATTGCTGGCATATAAAACATCCTGACAACCATTCAAATTTCTTACCTAGATCTTAGAAAGAAATCACCACAAATCACCATCACCACCGTCGTCATTATTACTGTGAACCTAGCAGTTTTATTAGTAGTAGTATTGGGATTTATATAGCACTGTAAGTTTTATAAAGTGCTTTACAAATATGATATCATTTTATCCTCACAGCACTCCTAGGAAATAGGTGCTATTGTCATCCCATTTTGCAGATGTGGACTCATTCTGAGAGAATGACTTGTCTAACATCACTCAGCTAGTTAGGGTCTCAGGCTAGATTTGGACTCAGATTTTCTCTAGCTGCCTCATAGTTCATAATTAGAGTTAAAAAGAAAAAAGAAAAACCTGGAACTCCAAAACCTCACTTGGCAGCAGATTACTTTTGTTCTGAACAGAGAATATGCCCTCTCTTTCTTAAAATCTTTTCTTTCTTCATTATTCTAGAAATTTTCATACTCCTCATTCAATACAGCCTCCCCCTTGCATTAGGCAATACCTAGTGTCTCCCTGCCAGTGACACAAAAGATGGGAAACCACTCTACACAATCATAACCTTTGGCTAACTCAATGAACTGCCTAATGTGAGGTATTTTTGATCTATGAATCCAATAATGATTAGAAGTTTGAAGAGACTAATAAAATTCCTCTTTAAAAGATCATTACTGATAACCCTATCTCTTTCCTATACTTGCTGAAAAGCAACCCACTCAGGTTTCTACCTTCACCTGATTGTAGCCTTCCTATTGTCCCTATCCTTAAAACTTCTATCCCTCATGCTCCTGCCTTGAACCTTCTCTTATGAGTTAAAACCAGGACATAATAAAAATCTGTTGCATTGTGCAGAACTGGTCTGCCTGACTCTGTGAAAGCTCTGTAAATATTGTCAAGACCTGGGATACTCAAGTATAAAAGTATTTAGCAATTTTCAAAAACACTTTTATAGGTATCATTTCATTTCACAATAACATCAATGGTTAAAGATGTCCATTATTGTTCTCATGCAACAAATAAGGAAACTGAGGCACAAAGAAGTGAAGGGACTGAATCAGACTCAGGAGCTTGTAAGTATAAGTTCATGCATGAATGAGAGATCCAGACCCCTGATTCACAATCAAGTACCACCCAAATAGCTTATTCTAGGAAAATTAATTAGAATAAGGGAGCCAAGACTGTTTCTAAAAGAATTTCCAGACTCTGGATACTAGCTCATAGTTTCAGACTATTATCTCATTAGCATGAAGGATAGATTTGCAAATGGAACAGTATTATTAGGAATAGTATTGCTTTTTGTGTCGGTGGGATGATCCAGTTTGGGTATTCCATATGGAAAGAAACACTTAGCAAAATAATAAGACGAATATAGAATCCAATGAATACAGTGCCAAGGATAGTTAAGGAGAAAGATTTCTGTTATTATTTAAATACTCCAAACATTCCTCTGAATCTATAATCTAATCATTGTGGATAACCCCTTGAACCATTCCAAATTCAACACAATCACATGACCCCATATTGCACAAATTTTGTCCACTTCCTTTCATTGTGCGGGGGATGACTAGTCTAGCCTAGAGTTTGCGATTAAAGGGTAGAAGATATGTATATAGTCTCAAATGTAGCCTAGATTTTGAGGAAAGGTTGAAGAGAAGCATAAAACATAAACATGTATGTTTAGTAAAGATTTTTGCCACAGTTATGGAGGAGATCCAGTACAGAGTTCAAATTGAAGAGAATTTCATGTATTGTTAGGTGTTCCAGATGCATACATCTGTGGATGACAATGCTCTGATTGCATGAAGCATTGGCATGTTTTAGAGTCTTCTCCATGAAATCCATGGAGGCACACTAGCTCTTTGTTATTTCTGCTCCTCTTTTGAGATGTTGGCCAAGCACTTCTTTAAGGAGATGTTCTTGAATTTTCCCAAGAATTAAAGTGAAGCTCACTTATCTGTACTTTGCAAACTCTATTCTCTTCCTTTCTTCCTTTCTCTTTCTCATCATAGAATCATCAAAAATGGTTATCTGTTACAACTTCAAAGAATCTTGAATAGTATAGATATAAGAATGTAAGACACCTTGGAGAAAATCTTTTAAAGCAACATTTTTCTTTATCAAATCTAGTGCTTTTAAAAATAGTTAAAAATCAGCACAGTGGAATTGTGCATATCTATGCTTTTTATTCAGGTGGATGATGATGAAGATGAAGACACTATAATTTAATGCTTGTTAAAGCTTTCTTGCTCCCCAATTTAAAAAATGTCTATTGATACCTTTTGTTTTTACATCAATTTCATTTCTGAAATTTCAGTAAACCATCTCTTGTATAAAAAAGGGGGGCAGAGGAGAGATGGGGGGGGGAACCAGCTCACTAAAGTTAATCAATACATACATAGTCTGATAGTATATGCAGGATTCCATACCCAGAGCCCCCCCATCTCTGTTTATACCAGTTTATACCCTGTTTATTACCTTCTAATGTCAAAGATACTCTTAATGTGTAAATGATTCTCATAAAAGTTTATATAGGCAGAAAAGTAGACATACAAATCAGTAATTACTGATCTTCTTTTGGCTCTTGTTTTTAGCAGTAATAAAGCTGAGATTTTTATATGCCTTTGATTTTCCTGATTCCAATTTATTCACTGTATTATATTGTCTTCTGGCAATTGAAATCAACTAAACTTTCAAATAAATTTATAATAAATGCTATCAATGGACTTTCCTCCTATTTCTACCTTTTGCTTTGGCATCCATAGCTTACTATTTTCTTTCTTTCCCTTCCTTCCTTCCTTCCTTCCTTCCTTCCTTCCTTCCTTCCTTCCTTCCTTCCTTCCTTCCTTCCTTCCTTCCTTCCTTCCTTCCTTCCTTCCTTTCCTTCCTTCCTTCCTTCCTTTCTCTTTCTTTCTTTCTTTCTTTCTTTCTTTCTTTCTTTCTTTCTTTCTTTCTTTCTTTCTTTCTTTCTTTCTTTCACTATCATACAACCTACATTTTTTCTTTCCATACCTCCTCCTCCCTCCCCTCCACCTCCTCCCTCCCTCCCTCCCTCCCTCCCCAAGATGGCATACAATTTTATATAGGTTCTACAATACATTCCTATAAAATACATTTTCACCATAGTCATGTTGTACAGAAGAATTAAAATAAACGGGAGAAATCATATAACAAACCAAAACGTAATACAAAAGAAAATGATCTGCTACAATCTGCAATTGAATTCCATAGTTCTTTCTCTGGATGTGGATGGCATTTTGCCTTAAAAGACCACTGGGAATTTTTTAAGTCCTTCCATTGCAATGAAGTTCTAATTGTACCAGAAAAAGTTCTCTCACACTGTGGTTGTTGTGCGCACAAAGTTCTCCTGGTTCTGCTCCTTTCACTCAGCATCAGTTCATATAAGTCTTTCCAGGCCTCTCTGAAGTCTTTCTGTTCATCATTTCTTATAACACAATAGTACTCCATTACATTCATATACCATAATTTATTCAACCATTCCCCAATTGATGGGCATCCCCTTGACTTCTAGTTTTTGGCCACTACAAAGGGTGCTGTTACAAATATTTTTGTACATGTGAGACCCTTTCCCATTTCTATGATCTCTTGGGGATACAGTCCTAGAAGCAGTATTGCTGGGTCAAAGGGTATGCACACTTTTGTAGCCCTTTGGACATAGTTCCAAATTGCTCTCCAGAATGGTTGGATCAGCTCACAGCTCCACCAACAACGAATTAGTGTTCTAACTCTCCCACATCTTCTCCAACAATTATCATCATCTTGTTCTGTCATGTTAGCCAATCTGATACGTGTGATGTGGTTTTGATTCGCATCTCTCTAATCAATAGTGATTTAGCGCATTCTTTCATATGACTATAGATATCTTTAATTTCTTCCTCTGAAAACTGCCTATTCATCTCATTTGACCATTTATCAATTGGAGAATGACTTGTATTCTTGTACATTAGACTCAGTTCTCTATATGTTTTAGAATTGAGGCCTTTATCACGGACACTAGTTGCAAAAATTCTTTCCCAGTTTTCTGCTTCCCTCCTAATCTTGGTTGCATTGGATTTGGTTATGCAAAAACTTTTCAGTTTGATGTAATCAGAATTATTCATTTTGCATTTCATAATGCTAAAATAACCATTCATCTCATTTAGATTGTCGAAGGCCAGACACACTGGACTGCAGAGTACATGACAGAGTCAAGGTGTGTAAGACTGTAAAAGTAGAAGGGGGCAGGTTATGAAAGGCTTAGAACACCAATCAGAGGATTTTATATTTGATCATGGAGGTAATAGGGAACCACTAGAGTTTAATAAGCAGGGGTTGACATATCAAACCTGCACTTTGGCAGCTAGTGTAGGATGAACTGGAGTGGGGAGAAAGTTATAGCTAAGAGATCAACCAGCAATCTGTTGCAGCAGTGAAGAATGAGAGTGGTCTTTGAGTACCCACACCAATGAAATTACAGGTCATGAAGTATTAAAGAAAAGGGAACATTCATGGTCTAAAGGGTCCAAGGTCTCCCAGTGCATCCTGGGTCATCTCCAGTCATCCTGATGAATATCTGGTCACTGGATTCAGATGGCTCTGGAGGATAAATGAGGCTGGTGACCTGCACAGTCCTCCCTCACTCAAAACAAAGTCAAGTGCAAGTCATGTCATCATTTCTCTGAAGGCATGGTCTTCTTTGACAAACACACAACGAAATGCACTACTCCTTGCTCCCCTAATTTGTTTATAGTATCGATCTGTACCTAGATCATGTACCCATTTGGACTTTATTCTTGTGTATGGTGTCAGGCATGGGTCTATACCTAGTTTCCATCACATTTATCCAATTTTCCCAGAAATTTTTACAAACAGTGAGTTCTTATCCCAGAAGCTGGGGTCCTTGGGTTTATCTAATAGTAGATTGTTATATTCATTGCCTATTGTGTCTTGAGTACCTAGCATATTCCACTTGTCTACCCTTCTGTTTCTCAGCTAGTACCAAATGGTTTTGATAATTGCTGCTCTATAATACAATTTGAGATCTTGTAGAGCTAGGCCACCTTCCCAAGTATTTCTTTTCATAAGTTCTCTTGCTATTCTGGACCTTTTGTTGTTTCAGATGAATTTTGACATTATTTTTTCCAGCTCTAGAAAATAATTATCTGACAGTTTGATCAGTATGGCACTAAATAAGTAAATTAATTTAGGTAGAATTGTCATTTTTATTATATTGGCTTGGCCTACCCAAGAGCAACTGATGTTTTTCCACTTACTTAGATCTGACTTTATTTGTGCGAAAATTGTCCTGTAACTGTGGTCATAAAGTCCCTGGATTTGTCTTGATAGGAACACTCTTAAATTTTTTATAGTGTCTACCTTAGCTTTAAATGGGATTTATCTTTCTAGCTCTTGCTGTTGGGCTTTGTTAGTAATATACAGAAATACAGAAGATTTGTGTGAGTTTATTTTGTAACCTGCAACTTTGCCAAAGTTGTTTATTATTTCAAGTAGTTTTTTAATTGAATCTCTGGGATTCTTTAAGTATATCATCATATCACCTGCAAAGAGTGATAAATTAGATTCTTCTTTGCCTATTCTAATTCCTTCAATTTCTTTATCTTCTCTAATTGCTACAGCTAACATTTCTAGTACCACATTGAAAAATAGTGGTGATAATGGACATCCTTGTTTCACCCTTGATTTTAATGGAAATGTGTCTAGCTTATCTCCATTGCATATAACGCTTGCTGTTGTTTTTAGGTAGATACTGCTTATTATTTTATGGAAAGTTCCCTTTATTCCTATGCTCTCAAGTGTTTTTAATAGGAATGGGTGTTGTATTTTGTCAAAAACTTTTTCTGCATCTGTTGAGATAATCATGTGGTTTCTGTTAGGTTTGTTGTTGATATGATCAATAATGCTAATAGTTTTTCTAATATTGAACTAGTCTTGCATTCCTGGTATGAATCCTACATGGTCATAGTGTATTATTCTTGTGATAAGTTGCTGTATTCTTTTTTGCTAAAATCTTATTTAAAATATTTGCTTCTATATTCATTAGAGGAATTGGTCTATAATTTTCTTTCTCTGTTTTGCCTCTTCCTGGTTTAGGTATCAAAACTATATTTGTATCATAAAAAGAATTTGGAAGGATTCCTTCTTCTCCAATTTTCCCAAATAATCTATATAGTATTGGAATTAACTATTTTTTGAATGTTTGATAGAATTCACTTGTAAATCCATTTGGCCCTGGAGATTTTTTTCCTGGGGAGTTTTTTGAGGGCTTGTTCAATTTCTTTTTCTGAGATGGGATTGTTTAAGTATTCAATTTCCTCTTCTGTTAATCGAGGCAATTTATATTTTTTAAAATAACCATTCATCTCATTTAGATTGTCGAATTTATGGGTATAAAGTTGAGCAAAGTAATTTTTAATTATTGTTTTAATTTCCTCCTCATTGGAGGTGAGTTCACCCCTTTCATTTTTGATATTGGTAATTTGGTTTTCTTCTTTCTTTTTTTTTAATCAAATTCACCAAATGTTTATCACTTTTATTGGTTTTTTCATTAAACCAACCCTTTGTTTTATTTATTAGTTCAACAGTTTTCTTGATTTCAATTTTATTAATCTCTCCTTTGGTTTTCAGTATTTCTAATTTGGTATTTAGTTGGGGATTTTCAATTTGTTCTTTTCTGAGTTTTTTCAGCTGCCTGCTCAATTTATTGATCTCCTTTTTCTCCATTTTATTCATGTAGGCATTCAAAGATATAAAGTTTCCCCAAAGAACTGCTTATGCAGTATCCCATAAGATTTGTTGGGTTGTCTCATTATTGTCATTGTCTTGAATGAAGTTGTTGATTGTTTCTATGATTCGTTGTTTAACCCACTCCTTCTTTAGGATTAGATTATCTAGTTTCCAATTAATTTTTGGTCTATCTTTCCATGGTCATTTATTACATATGATTTTTATTGTCTCATGATCTGAAAAGGATGCATCAACTATCTCTGCCTTTCTGCACTGGATTATGAGGTTTTTATGCCCTAGTACATGGTCAATTTTTGTATATGTGCTATATACTGCTGAGATAAAAATATATTCCTTTCTATCCCCATTCAGTTTTCTCCAGAGATCTATCATATATACCTTATCCAAAGTTTTATTCACCTCCTTAACTTCTTTCTCTTTCTTTCTTTCTTTCTTTCTTTCTTTCTTTCTTTCTTTCTTTCTTTCTTTCTTTCTTTCTTTCTTTCTTTCTCTCTCTCCATTTATTTATTTATTTATTTTAAGGTTAGATTTATCAAGTTCAGAGAGGAGGAGATTGAGGTCCCCCACTAGTATAGTTTTGCTATCTATTTCTTGCTGTCACTCCCTTAATTTCTCCTCTAAGAATTTGGATGCAATACCACTTCGAACATATATGTTTAGTAATGATATTGCTTTATTTTCTATGGTGCCTTTTAGCAAGATATAGTTTCCTTCCTTATCTCTTTTGATTGAATCTATTTCTGCTTTTGCTTTGTCTGAGATTAGGATTGCTACCCTTGCTTTTCTTACATCAGCTGACACACAATATATTCTGCTCAAACTTTTTACCTTTACCCTGTGTGTATCCCCCCATTTCAAATGTGTTTCTTATAAACAACATATTGTTGGATTATGGCTTTTAATCCATTCTGCTGTCTCCATTTTATGGGATAGTTCATCCCATTTACATTCACAGTTATGATTACTATCTGTGTCTTTCCCTCCAACCTCTTTCCCACCATTTGTGCTTTTAGTTCTCCCTTCTACCTTCCCCTCCACAATAGAGTTTTAATTTTTGACCACCACCTCCTGCAGTCTTCCCTTCCTTCTTTCAGCTCCTCTCTCTTTTAATGCCCTTTACCCTTACTACTACTTCCCTCTCTTTTAGCCTCCCTTCTTTTAGCCTGCCCTCCCCTGTCTTTCCCCCTTCCCTGCCTATATATCTAGTTAGATTTATATACTTAATTAAGTTTGTTTTTCCCTCCTTGAACCAAATAAAATGAGAGTACCTCTCAAACAATGGTCATCTCCCTCCCCTCTTTCCCTCTACTGTAATATAATTTTGTACTTCTTCCTGTGATGTAATTTACCATTTTCTGCTTCCTCCTTTTCACATCTCCTGTTCCAGTCCCTTCACATGCTTAAATCACATTTTTATCATCACATCATTTACTTTATACCCATTCCCTCTATCTCTGTATATCCCTTTTATATTTCATAATAGATATACAATTCTCAAGATTAACAAGTATCATCTTCCCTTATAGCAAGGTAAACAGTTTGCCCAAATTGAGTAACAAGTTTTCTTTTCCCTTATTTATGTTTTTATACCTCTCCTGAGATCTGCATTTGAAGATTGAATTTTCTATTGAGTTCTGACCTTTTTGTCAGGAAGGTCTGGAAATTCCTTATTTCCTAGAATGTCTACCTCCTTGCCTGAAATGTCATGCTGAACTTTGCTGGGTAATTGATCCTTTGCCTTGTGGAATATCATATTCTAATTCCTTTGATCTTTTAATGTAGAAGCTGCAAGGTCCTGTGTGATCCTGACTGTAGCTTCTCAATATTTGAATGATTTCTTTCTAACTGCCTATAGTATTTCCTCCTTCACTTGATAGCTCTGGAATTTGGCAACAATATTTCTTGGTGTTTTTACTTTGGGATCCCTTTCAGGAGGTGAATGGTGGATTCTTTTCATGACTATTTTGCCCTCTAGATCTAGTACTTCTGGGAAGTTTTCCTTGATAATTTCTTGGAAGTTATTGTCCAGATGCTTTTCTTCATCATGGCTTTCTGGTAGGCCAATAATTCTTAAATTTTCTCTCCTGGATCTATTTTCCAGGTCAGTTGTTTTTCCAATTAGATATTTTACATGTTTTTTCCCTATCTTTTCATTCTTTAGATTTTGTTTGACTGATTCTTGACGTCTCTGAGTCATTAGTTTCTATGTGTCCAGTTCTAATTTTCATCAAATTGGTTTTTTCAGTTAACTTTTGCATCTGCTTTTTCATCTGTACAATTATTCCTTTTAAGGAATTATTTTCTCCAGTTAGTTTTTGCACTTTCTTTTCCATTTGTCCAATTTTCCCAGTTAGGTTTTGTGCTTCCTTTTCCATTTGTTCAATTTTTCTTTTTAAAGAGCTGTTGTCTTCAGTGAATTCTTTCTTCATACTTTTAAAATCATTGGACATTTTTTTCTTCTATTTCCTTCTTCGGCTGTTCTAGGAGTGCTCTTTGTGCATGCAAGTAGTTCATAGTTCCTTCTGAAGTTTCAGATGAGAGTAGTCTCAATATTGACCTCTTTGGTATTCGTGTTTTGGTCCTTGTCCCCATAGAAAGATTCTATGGTCTTTTCCTTCCTCCTTTGCTTCTTACTCATGATGGTGAGTCTTTGTGTGTTGTGGTCTCTGGTTCTTTCAACTAGAAGCTAAAGAACCTAGTGCTGAGCTGGCTGATGTGAGAAACCAAAGGTGAATTCTGTTTGTGTTTTCCCTGGATTAGCCCTGGAGCTAGCTTGTTACATGTCAGGGAGGGGTGATCTGGTCAACAGAGATCTTCTCAACTGAGCTAGAGCAAAGACAAGCTCAGGGCTTGGTGATCCTGGGCTGCTCTACAGTCTTCCTATTTCCCTGGAGTGCCGAGGCACCTAGGTCCTGGTGTTGCTTGCAAGGCTCCACCCCTGTGGAGCGCCAGTCCTCCCCTACAGTAAGAGGAGTCCCCCTTAGCTATTTATCTAGCCTCAGGTACTATGAGATTGTTTGCCCCTTCTGTTGATCCCATTGATCCAGGATTTTTCTGGGACAATATTTTATGGTTCTTTCAAAGTCAACAAGGGGAGAAGCAGAGAGCATTTACCAATCACTCTGCCATTTTGGCTCCTGGAAGTTCAAGTAGGTGACTTACAGACATTTAATCTGTGGGCTGAAAGTCTCAGGTGCCACTTCTGCAGAGATACCTGGGGCTCCCTCCATGGCTCTCACTCATTTGGCTCCACTTGACTCTCTCCCTGAGCTGCTATCTTGCCATGCTGCTGCTTCCTCAGACTGTGCCAGTACTTTCCTGCTCAGCCCTGCCATGGCAGGGACACTGTGCTGTGTGCTGTATACTTCTCCATCCCTGTGGAATAGATCCTTCCTATCAACTTTCCAGTCTGTCCTGGGCTGTGAATCTGCCACAGTTTGTCTCCTGTTGGATTCTACACCTTCAAAATTTGGTCAGATTCTCTTTTTAGAGGTATCTGAGGGAGTTTGTCTAAGAGTTTAGGTGAGTAGTTGCTCTCATTCCACCATCTTCAAAAGCTTGTTTAAAGTTGGAGTTGTTTTTAATCATAAACCATGAAGTTTCACATTTTTATCCCTCCTTTACAGTTTGCATTAATTTTGATCTTGGCCCCAATAAATTTGTATCCTGGCCATACACAAACATCAGAGACAATTCATTCAGGAATGACTCCAATGACAACTTGTTCAAGTATAATCAATTTCATTTTGGATGACATCATTTATTTGATTCTCACTATATCCACTGCCTCCCAATTCTTTTCTTGAAGAAGAATTTATGACACAGGGATTAGGTTTATGGACAAACTATAAGTCTTTTGTCTTTCTCATTCTTCATCATATTCTCTATTCTCATCTATGCCATCTCTTACTGAAGTCATGGTAGAATTTTTCTATCTCATCAACCTTTAAAACCAGTGTTGGTGCATAATGTTCAATTGTTGTCATGTTTTTCCCCAAAACTTATTGAAAACATTGCCATATAAATTGAATGGATTCATTTTCTTGTGGCTTTTGGATGCATGATTAAAATAACAAGGGACAGAGCCAAGATGGTGGAAAAGAAGGACAGACCTGCTCTAGCTCTCTCCCTATAACCCTTAAAATACCTGTAAAAAATGACTCTAAACAAATTCTAGAATAGCAGAAGCCACTAAATGACAGAGTGAAACAGATTTACAGCCCAAGACAGCGTGGAAGACTGACAGGAAAAGTTTATTGCACCGAGTTCAGAATGGAGCATAGCCCAGTGTAGGCCACACAGCATGGACAAGATTGGAGCAGGCTTCAGAGTGCTGAATCACAGGTAGCTGCTGCAGTTCCCAGATTTCTCAACCCACAAATGCCAAAGACAGTTTTAAATGTCAGTAAGAAAGCTCTTTCACCTGAGTGAGAGGGGAGTGCAGTCTGGCCCCAGTCCTGGCTCCAGAATGGCAGTAGCCACTGTGGCAGCAGAGTCCACTTTCGGAGCCCTTGGCCTAAATACCCTGGGGAAATCAAGCAACTGATCTAGGTCTCAGTCCTGAGTGATGGTCCTGGGGTGAGGAGGAATGCTGGCAAGGCAGAACTTGTGGAAAAGGAATCCTACTCAGTTCCAGAGCAGAAAAGATTGCTTTCAGTTGCATACAGACAGAGCACAGGTCCTTGATTGTGCCATCTTGGAGGAATTGCAAATTTACAGGTCCCTAGAGTATACTCTCCACTTGACAAAGGACTCAAAAATCAAGTAACTGGCTGGGAAAATGCCTAAAAAGGGGAAAAATAAGACTATAGAAGGTTACTTTCCTGGTGAAAAGGTATTTTCTTCCATCCTTTCCGATGAGGAAGAGCAAAGCATACAATCAGAGGAAGACAGCAAGGTCAAGACTTCTATATCCAAAGCCTCCAAAAAAAAATATGCAATAATCTCAGGTCATGGAAGAGCTCACAAAGGATTTGGAAAATCAGGTAAGAAAGGTGGAGGAAAAATTGGGAAGAGAAATGAGAGCAATGCAAGAAAATAAAGAAAAATGGGTCAGAAGCTTGCTCCTTTAGGAGACCCAAAAAATGATGAAGAAAATAACACCTTTAAAAATGGACTAACCCAAATGGCGAAATAGTTCAAAAAAGTCGATGAGGAGAATGTTTTAAAAAGCAGAACTGGCCAAATGGAAAAGGAGGTTGAAAAGCTCACTGAAGAAAATAGTTTATTCAAAATTTGAATGGAGCAGATGGAAACTAATAGCTTTATGAGAAACCAAGAAATTATAAAACAAAATCAAAAGAATGAAAAAAACAGAAGATAATGTAAAATATCTCATTGGAGAAACATCTGACCTGGAAAATAGATCCAGGATAATTTAAAAATTCTTGATCTACCTGAAAGCCATGATCAAAAAAAGAACCTAGACATCATCTTCCAAGAAATTATCAAGGAAAACTGTCCTAATATTCTAGAACCAGAGAGTAAAATAGAAATGGAAAGAATTCACTGATCACCTCCTATAAGAGACCCCCAAAAAATTACCCCTAGGAATATTGTAGCCAATTTCCAGAGTTCCCAGGTCAAGGAGAGAATATTACAAGCAGCCAGAAAGAAACAATTCAAGTATTGTGAAAATACAATCAGGATAATACAGAGTTTAGCAACTTCTACACTAAGGGATTGAAGGGCTTGGAATATGAATTCTAGAGGTCAAAAGAGATAGAATTGAAACCAAAAATGACTTACCCAGCAAAACAGAGAAAAAAAATGGAATTTCAATGAAACAGAGGACTTCCAAGCATTCTTGTCGAAAAGCCCAGAGCTGAAGAGAAAATTTGACTTTCAAATACAAGAGTCAAGAGAAACATGAAAAGATAAACAGGAAAGAGAATCCTTAAGGAACTCATTAATGTTGAACTGTTTACATTCCTACATGGCAAGATGTTATTTGTAACTCATGAGATCTTTTCTAGTATTAGGGTAATTAGAGGAAATATCTATCTATCTAGTAGCTGTATATGAGTATGTATGTATGTGAATATTACAGATGTGTAGGTATGTATATGTTCGTGTATGTATGTGTATAGAGAGAGGGAGAGACAAAGGGCACAGGGTGAGTTGAATATAAAGGGAGAATACCTGAAAAATAAAATTTACTGTTGAGTGGAATGTACTAGGAGTATGAGAAAGGGAGAAGTAGAATGTAGCAAATCATCTCACATAAAAGAGGCGAGAAAGAGTTTTTCCAGTGGAGGAGAAGAGGAGGGAGATGAAAGGAAATAAATGAGCCTTACTCTCATGGGATTTGACTTAAGGAGGGAATAACACACACTCCATTGGATATGGAAATCTATTTTTACACTGAAGGAAGCTAGGGGGGAAAGGGACAGGAGAGAGAAGATAATAGAAGGGACAGCAAATTGGGGAAGGGATAATCGAAGCAAACATTATTGTGGAAGGACAGGTGAAGGGAGAGAATAGAATAAATGGAGGGCAGGATAGGACAGAAGATAATGCTATTAGTCTTTTATGACATAAATATTAAGGAAATGCTTTGCATTGTTACACATGTATGACCTTTTTGAATTGCTTGTTTTCTCAATGGAGCTGGATAATAGGGAGGGAGGGAAAGAATATGGAACTCAAAGTTTTAAGAATGTATGTTAAAAATTGTTTTAGCATGCAACTGGAAATTAAGCTATGCAGGTAATGAAGTATAGAAATCTATTTTGCCCTACAGGAAAATAGAGGGGAAGTGGGTAATAGAAGGGAGGACAGACTGGAGGAAGGGGTGGATGGGGTTCATTCTGTCCTGGGATGGGGGGTGGGGAAAGATGGGGAGAAAATTTTGAATTCAAATTCTTGTGAAAGTGAATGTTGAGAACTGAAAAAAATAAATTATATATCAGAAACAACAACAACACTTCTCTCCAAGAACCTATGAACTACTTTTCTCCTTACTAAACTTTGTTTTCTGGTTTTATCATAAATGTCAAAACTGAAAGAAATTGGTTCCTCTAGTTGAAATTCTAGCAGTCAGTCAATGAACAAGGATCTCATAGAGTTCCAAAACTAATCTGATATTCTAGAATGTCTGAGAACTGTGTGACAGTAACTTCTATCCCTATTTCTACCACTCTGACACACACATCAAAGAAGTGAAAGGGGACCACATAGCACTAAAGGTCATTTTCTACTATCTTTTTTCCCATGGCCAAATAATTTTTCACCACATAGTCTATTGGTGATACCATTCTTTGGTCTTCTCTAGACATCCTCAGAAAATAGACTTAATCTTATTTTAAAAAGAGATTAAAAATTGCTTGTAATTATTCTGGAAAAGGAGATTAGAAAACTATTGAAGGCCTATGTAGTCCCACTGTCCTTTAAAGAATCTTTAATTTTTAAAGGACTGAAAGCTCAATATGAGTCCATATTGTACTATGGCAAGCCCCAAACCTTAACTTCACTTTAAAATTTAATACTTCAAAGATCCATCATTTCCTTGGGGTGGGTATTCCCTCCACAAATATATATCACACTCTCTATGTGCCTTAGTAAAGAGTTGTAATGGCCTTACCAGCACCCATGCTATAAATCAATTTCATTTGCTTGGTTTGCATCCAGATATTTGTGGCAGACATAGGGAGAAGGCATAATAAAGACCTGAGGGGAGCACAGAGACTTTTGAAGGCAAATTAAAGAGGAGTAAGGGGCATGGGGAATCAGAACAGAGTCAACCAGGCTTTTAACTCCAGCTGCTTACCTGTGTCAAGTCTTTACTTGTGAGACAGTATGACCTTTAATATACGTTGGTTAGTTCTGATGATTTTCTCCCCTTCTTTCATAAATGTTTTATTAAAAGGGATGGCTTTCTGGAAATAGTTGTGGGTAAGGATACAGTGGGAAAAGGGGATAACATGAATGTAACCAATGGCTAGGATAGACTTGCTCAGTCTGTATCCCCTGCCATGAAGGTGGGGATAGCCTTTGACTGGCTAAGTCTTTAAAACTGCTAAGCCCAACCCATGCCATCTTTTTCACTGCCCTCTTTTCTCATCCAGGCTGGATGCCATGAACTGAAGTCTTATGAAGGAAGAGACTTTTCTTGCCCTGTTCTTTTTCCCCAGATTTTGTTTGTTTGTTTTTTCCACCCTCTGCTGTATATCCTCAATTTCAGGTGTGGAAAATGAACCTTACAGGAGAGACTTGGCACTCTTGGGGTCCAGCAGCAATTGGTCAGGGAAACCCCAAGAAGCCAGAGTACCTGGAGCTTAAACCTGAGTAGGGTTTTAGATTTGAAAATGGGACTATATCCTATGGGAACTGAGGCAAACTATAAACCTAATATTTTTCTTTCCCACCTCACCCCCACCCCCTGCCAAGATTGGAGAAAGAAAGTTGGATAGTTATTTTGTATATTTGTTATTATTTTTTGAAGTATACATTTCTTTGTAAAAGCTCCGCTGTTACATAAAAACAAAAAGTATCAATAAAATGTTATTTTAAAATAACAAAAATAATGAAATGACACTCTTTGGGCCATGATTCAGATCCAGGCCTGGGTAATAAATGCAGCAAGATGAGCCACCTAGGAAGACACAAGGTACGGAAGAAGAAACCACAAAAACGCTGAAGAGGAATCAGAAACTGTACAGCAAAACTAAATCAGTCACAACACAAAATCATGACATGTTGAAGGGAGTCACAGATTGTGCTAAGATGTTCTTCAGGGAGGAGATGAAAGGGTGTCATATTTTCATATTCTAGCTATATTCCTACACTCCCATCTTTGCTTAGCTGTTTGGGCAAAGCAAGTTGGCTTGGGTTTGGGGAATCATTAACTCCAATTCTCCTACTTACCTGATTAAATATTTCTTCTAACTACAGCTGGGGGGTGGGGTAAGAAAATTAGGAAACTGTAGGAACAGAATGAAGGAGAAGAATATAGGGCTAATAGGATGAGAGTTACGAACTATCGATTTAATTTGATAATAGATTATAAATTGCATATTATAATCATGACATGTTTGTATGTGTCTACTAATCCCTCTGGGGTGGGGAACCTGTGGCCTCAAGACCACACATGGCTCTTTTGGTCTTTAGCTGTGGCCCTTTGATCTGTAAAGTTTGGATGTAGTCAAAAGGCCACACTTGAGGACCTACAGGGCTACATCTGGCCTCAAGGTCGAAAGTTTCTAGACCAATGAAAGAAGAGTAACCCCACACTTAAAGGAATAGCAAAAGTGAGAAGCCAGATATCTGAGAGACAGAAAGGCTCAGGTTGCTTCATGGTTACCTTTACAAAAGCATGTGGGTAATATCCATAGATCAGAGCTTTTAATTAAAAGTAAAACCTCTGGAACTGACTACTGAAGGGAACTAGGTATTTGTCACAGTGCTCTCCACACCCTGTCACATGTTCTTCATGAGTAGCTATGAAAGAAATCATCTGTGGCCAAACTGATCATAAGACCTTTTGAAATTAACTAGGTTAGTTAGCTAGGATAGACATACAATACAACACCAGTCTAACTTGCAAAGCCTTTCTGATTTGGCAAGACCAGTCAGAGGTTGTGCCCTTTTGTTACTTCCTTTGAAAACTTTTTAAATTTTAATTTTATTCTCTATTAGTAATGGTGGTATCAAAACTTGCGCAAATAATTTATTCTTCTCTCTCATTATGGCGCAGAAGTGGTGATCCTTGAGTTCCTAAAGGCTATATAGTACATTATTGGAACACAATCTCTGGAAAAGTTCTACTAGGCCATTAGGACTTTGTTTACATTTACATTGAAATACCTTTACAGTGAAAGACTCTGTCTACCATTAAAAAAATGAATAAGTATTAAGACGTCATTACTTTAAGACTGGGCACAGTTACCAAAAAAAGATAAAAATAAAAATTAACACAGTCTTAGATTGCAATGATAATGATAAAAATAGTGAGAAAAATCACAGTTTCAAGACTATGTGAAAACTTTCTTTTTTGTGGTTTAAAAAAATTGATATATCTTGTTTTTATATCACTTTCATTTTTTAAATTTTCCCCCTCCCTTACTTAGCAAGTTATCCCTTACAGCAAAATATAAGTAAAGTCAACAAGCATTTATTAAGCACCTACTATATGCTGGGTACTGTGCTAAGTTCTGGGGCTAAAAAGAAAAACAAAAAGAATCTTTGCACTCAAAGAATTCTGGATTATAATCATCATATAGAAATGTACTCTGTATAACAGATTATGAATCGTTATACATTATGATATATGTTATACATTACATAATGAATTCTATATAAAATGGCTTATAATAGGAAAGACAACATGCAAACAATTATATAAATATGATATATGCAGGGTAAAATGAAGATAAAATCAGAAGAAAGGCACAAATATTAAGCAAGTATAGCCAGAAAAATCTTCTTGCAGGTTTTAGTTGAGACTTGAGGGAAATCAAGGAAGGAAAGAGGCAGAGGTAAGGAGAGAGAATTCTAGGCATGAGGAATAGTCAGTGAAAATGTATGGTTTGAAGATAGAATGTCTTCTGTGAAGAACATGAAGAAGACCAGAATCATGACATCATATAATAAAGGGAAGGGAACAATGTATAAGAATACAGGAAAGATAAGAAAGGGGCATGTCATGAAGGGCTTTAAAAAACAGAGGATTTTACTCTATTTGATTCTAGAGGTGATAGGGAGGCATTGGAGTTTACTGAATAGGGGATAAGATGGTCAGACCTGCATGATTTTCATAGCTGAAAGGAAACCAGGAAAACCAATTAAAATATGAAACAAGTCTAATATATGTAACATATATGCAATAATTCACATTCATAGTCCCTTCCCCTCTCTATCCCTCCTACCCCTCTTTTCTTTTGAATAGAAGGGGAAGAGGCACATCTTAATTCTTCTTTGGGGCTTAGGTTGATCATACAGTAATATAGTTTTCAATTTCAATTTGTTCTTCTGTATATAGCATTAATTGTCTATATTATTTTCATTGTTTTATCTGCTTTGCTTCAGTTCCTATTACCCCATGATTCTGTTTTCTTCACTATCTTTTCTTACAGTTCAATAATATTCTATCACATTCATGGATTATAATTTATTTAGGTGTTTCCCACTCAGTGGACATCTATTCCATTTCCAGTTCTTTGCTGCAATGAAAAGTGCTACTATAAATATAAATACATATATATGGCCTTTCTTTCTGTCTTTGACCTCTTTGAAGTAAATGTCTAATGGTCGGCATACCCTTAGGATAAAAGATTATAGATATTTTAGTCACTTTCTGAAACCATTTATGTTGCTATCAGTACTTTTAACCAGAGATCTTTAACTAGCAACAAAGATGTTGTTGTAACTCTTGGAAAACCAACTAAAATTCACATATATATTCTTGCTACATATAAAATGAGAAGACACAAAGTAGGTAAAGCTAAAGAAGGATCTCTTCATAGAGGCAAATTGAAAAAATACTGCTTGGGTTGTTGTGCTTGTGGACTCAAAGACATTTTGCCTTAATGAGACCATAAAGAGTGTGAACAAACATCACTGGATAGATATGATTATACACCCTTATACATGCCTCACATACCTATATCTGCCAAAAGGATGGAGAAGCAAAGAATTTATAAAGAACTTAATTACAACAATCAATTAGCATTCATTTAAGTGTCTTCAGTGCACCAGGCTCTGTGTTAAGTACTAGGGAATCACATTAAAGTGCAACAGACCTCACTCCTCAAGGAACTTAGATTCCATTGAACCATGCAGGGAATATTGTTAACCAAACTGAATGAAGTGAGTGGATGATTTCAAATAACTGTAAAGCCACTTAAAAGTACTTGCAGAATATTTGCTTCTTGTTAGGGGTCCCTAAGAAAAGGATTTAGGACAACAGAGACAGATGATTGGGTACAATATGTGCCTTGAGGAAAGAGAAAAGGAAGGGGGAGGGGATGGTAAGCATCGTTGGGATGGCCTATGCTGATTCTAAGATGACCCAAGCCATGCTAAAAAAGAATCCAAGCAAGTAGACACTGCCTTGAGACAAGTTGTTATCAGTTCTCACCTGATTCACAGTATTGAAAACCTGTCGTAGGACAATAGTCACCAACTGCACCTGATATTGGTGGCACAAGTGGGGACAGCACACTGTTGGGAGAAGACAGAGAAATGACTATTGGGGAAGACTTTTAAGGGAACAGGAGAGGAGTTCACCCTGGTACATTACTTGATTGCTTATTATTTTAACCTTTTATTTTTTTCTTTTACTATTCGATTCTTGCTGAGAACTAAGTTCTGTTGTTGCTATATGCCTAAAGTACTAGAAATGCCATAAGCACCTTCAAAACTTGATGCCCTGGGGCAATGACTCAGTTGCCCTGCTAAGTAAGATCATGGTAGAAGAGTATTTCTTGATTAAAATAATAACTAGCTTTTATATAGTGTTTTAAGACTTACACAACACTTTACATCTAGTATCTCATTTGATCTTCACAACAACCTTAGACAATAGACACTATTAGTATCTCCATTTTACAAATGAGGAAACTGAGGCTCAAAGAAGTTAATAGACTTGGAGAGGGTCACACAACTATTAAGTGTCTGAGGCCTTCCAAATTCTTCATAACTACACATGCTAACTGCCTCTATAATAGACATCCAAAGCAAAGGTCTAACACCCTGTCCTTTTTACAAAGGAAGGGAAGGTTGAATTAATACTGATAACTGATAACTGATAACATCAGATCTATTTTTCCTTCACAAATGAGGGTAGGGAGAGGGAATGTTTAGGCCCAATTAAATTTTTTATTTATGCTGTGATAAATTAATGGTACCACTAGGATCCTGAACACTAATGTGAGGATTCATATTTGCTACACCAGAAAGGTCTTCCATATAAACTAACTATAAACCTCCAATAATTTTCAGAATCTGATCTAGGTCACAATAGCTGTTCCCTGGAATAGGACTCAGGAGGATATGCAGTTCATTATCTGTCTCAGAAAATTAGCACAGCAGGATAAGTCCATGTAAAGTTGATGAAGACAGGTTGCATACCCAACTTCAAGTAGAAGCCAATAGAGCTAACCTAATATGATCAACAGCACAGTCCTAAAAGCCATAACTGAATTTAGACACCTTAGGAGTGTCTTCCTTGATGAAACAAAATTAGATAACAAGATAGTATGTATTGTGTTCAAGGGTGGACAGAACCATTTCTGAGAACTTGAGGGAGGGAAATCTTGTAGAAAACTACAGAAATTACTAAAAAGGGGAAAACAATTGGCACAAACAAAATTAAAGGGAATTGGCATTAAACATATAAAAAAGGTATTTGTAATAAAGAAGACCCAGAAGAACTAAGAAATAAGCAGAAACTTCAGAAAGAAATTTGATCAATTTATGTCATAGATCTAGATTTGGAATCTACTCTAAGTCTAACTCCATTTTTCTGATGAGAAAAAAAAGGAAGATCCAGGAAGGGCAAATGACTTGCCTAAGGCCATAAAGGGAGTAATCATTAGAGGCAGTATTTAAACACAGGTCCTCAGATTTAAAAAGCGAGTGCAATTTCCATTGCACTTTGCCATCTCCTAACTTTCTGAAAGTTAGGACATGTTAACCGGAGGAACAGCTGATTATATTGGGAGAATTTGTAAGATTTATTTTCCTAGTATTTTTTAAAAATACAGTTAGCAATCTGATAGGCATGTTTAGTTGTTCAGATCTGTTAGTCTGGAATGGGATAGCCAAAGCACAGAGAGGATTATCTAATGGCAATAACCAATAACCAACAACTCAGCCCAATAGCATCACTTCACTGTATGACACTGGTGTGAAGGTGCAGGACATAAACAAATTTATAAAATTTATCAAGTATCATATTACATGTGTTTTATCCCCTTACTAAATTGCAAACTCCATGAGGATTGAGAGAATGTTTTATCTAAACTTTACCTCTCATCCAGTATAGTATTGGACACTCTTAACAAATATTTATTGATTTGAATTGACATGAATAAGTGAAGAATTTTGTATGAGATTCTTTATAGTGTTTCAAGTAACAGTATATGGGTAGTCTCCAATTCACTTACAAAGACACAGTTAATCTAATCCTAAAAATTCCCATCCTCCTCTGTCTCCAAACTACCCACAGTATTTACTGACACTGGAGCCACTATGAGAACACCTGGTCTGTCTTCATTACAAACACCGTTTTTATAATAAATGGAAGGAGGGAGGCAAATGGACTTGCAGCAGAGATGGCAACATGAAAGTTCCCAGGCAAGCCTAATTCCTTGCGATATCTATCAGGAACAATGAGAAATAATGGTCAGATGAAGTGGAAGAATAACAAACAGAACTGAAACAGCAATGAGGAAAAGCAAACAAAAAAATGACCGAATGACAAAAGACTGTGCTATTTGCTATTAGATATTTATATCTATTTGCTATTTAGCTATTTGCTATGAGATCCAGTACCAAGGGGGGTTCCATTGTTTGCTCGCAGCACCATCCAAAATTGGGGGTGAGATTGGGAAGAAGGACCCAAGAGACCAGGATCCCTACCTCAGCGAAACAGAATCAAAGAATTTTAGAGGTAGAATGAACCTGATTCAAATTATACCCCAAAAGAATTCTCCCTGTAACATATCGGACAGATGTTTATACAGCTTCTGCTTGATAACTGCCAGCGAGGAATGGGAATCCACCATCATGCAAGCGAAGCAACAACCACGCTGGCACACCCAGGATAGCCGCTAGCACAGGTTCTTGGATGTGCTTTACTAGGAAAGACAGCTGTTTAAGAGATCAACAATCCTTTTTAATTACTTTCAGAAAACAAAAACAGAGAAAATATAAGGAGAAAAATAAAGACCAACAGACAGGACTCTACTGCCTGAATCAAAGCAATATTGCTATATACTTTACATACACCCTTGGATGAAAGAGCCTTGACATTTAAGCAGCGGTGGGGAGGGATTTGAGGTCTGAACATATGGCCACTCAGGGTCTCGACCAGGGAATCACAAGATGCTTCTCATAAGCAAACCCCCAAAGTAAAATACCAACCTCCCAGTATATGTAACAAAGACTTGCCTCCTGATTGGCTCAAAGTCAGTAGGCACTGAAACTTACATGACTCAGCACAGTGTGAACTATCAGGGTTCAAAGGAGATTGAGCCTTCAGATGGTCACAATTTAGCCTGAGCCTGGGAAACTTAATTCCAAAAAGAAAAGAAAAATTCTCACTTTCTTTGCTGTTCCAGCAAGGCAACCCATTTGATATAGGAAAACCTTTTTTAACAATTGGAGCATTCTCTAACATTTGCCTCTTTGCACCATCCAGCACATTGCTCCTGCTTTTTCCCTCTGAGCTCAGCCAGAACTAATTTCTCTTCCACGTGATGCTACTGTATAAATACCTGAAGATCGTGTTTCTCCTGAGGCTTCTCTTTCAGTATGAATAGCCGCAGTTCCTTCATATGTTTCTTACGGAACATGAATTCTAGATCCTTCACCATCTTGGTTGCCGTCTGGACACTCTCTAGTTTATCAGTCCTTCTTAAACTATGATGCCCAGGATTTAACATAACGCTCTAGATATGGGCTGATAAGGCAGAATACAGTGGGATACTTCCTTTGTCCTGGAAGCTTTGTCTTTCTTAATGCAGCCCAGGATCATGTTGGCTTTTTCGGATGTCACCTCAAATTGTTGACCCACACTAAGATTATCGTCTGTGAAATGCCTCAATTCTTTTTCAGACAAGGTGCTATGTCTTCATTTTGTATTGAGAAGGTGATTTCACGACCACAATTTCAAGACCTTACATTTAACTCTGTTGAATTCATCTTATTTGATTCAATGCTCTAACTTGTCAAGATTATCTTCCCAGTTGATAAACTTTTGATGTAGTATCCTACTTTTTAATTTGTATCCACAATAGCTAGTACTGACCCAAAGTAAGTCCTCATAAATGCTTATACATTAATTTGTAACATACTTCCTAAGGCAATTGTACCAACTCACACTAGTTCTAACAAATAGTACTATATCTTCCTAGGAATCTAGGGGTAGGTTTGAGTGATTGGGAGGTTGCTTTTTTAATACTATAACTTATAAACCCTCACCAGTATTTTTCCTCTTGTCATTATCAGTTGGCATTATTTATTCGGCCAGATTCAATCAGCTTTGATGAATAGGTAAGAGTAGAAGAGTAAGAACAGTTAGTACAAAATATTTCCCCCAAGGTCTATAAAACACTCTCTTACCAATATGTGTGTGTGTATACACATACATATACATGTGTATGTTTGTAGTGAGAAAGAGAGAGAAAGAGGGTCCGCGGGACAGTGGGCTTAAGCAAAGAGACCACATGATGCAAAGTGGTAACGCAGTTTCCGGAAGTCCTTTGGCTGTAATCTTCACGTGTGGTATAGGATTTATGTCTGGATTCTTAGAGAACCCTGAGTATAGCCTTGTCTCTGGATATGTTGCCATTAGCTGTTCCAAGAAAATTGCTAGGAAAATGACAGGAAGATGGGAAATCCAAAATCCTCTGTCGCAACCTCCAAAGTTCACAAAGTCATCCCCCCCACCACCACAGTATGGGAAGAAGAGATTAAAACTAAGGCTGAGATTGAGGCCTACCAACTCTGCTCTTCTCCTCAAGCAATTCTTCTCAGTGGTTTATCTAGAACATTTTCTCTTTTCTGATGTAAGGCACTCAAATCTCTGGGTCTCAAACTGGCTTTATGTTTTATGGATGTCCTGTTATCATGGATTTTTTATACTTAATCTAAACCTTATGATTGATAGTTTCAATAAAGAAGTGTTTTTGCCTGGCTAATTTATCAGGTTTTTAGCATCTTGACACTTACTTTAAATAGGGTGGGGTGATTTGATTGATTTACTCAATCAACCTCTACCCTTGCAAATTGATTGAAGAACTTTGTGGATCCTAACTCCATCATCTAGTGTGTTAGCCATCCTGCTCAGCTTTGGGCAATCTATAAATTTGATAAACATACCATTTATACTTTTATCCAAGTTACTGATAAAAATGTTAAATACCATATAGCTAAGCAAAGATCCCTGAGGCATTCTCCTGGAGACCTCCTGCCACAAGGAAATTGAACTGTTAATGACTACTATTTGAGTTAGGCCATCCAACTACTTGTGAATCCATATAATTTACTCTGATATTGATGATGATAATAATAATAACTATAATAATAATAGTTAGCATTTATAAAGTGATTTAAAGTTTACAAAAAAAAAACCCAGAATAAGAGACAATTTAGGAATCACTGAGTACCCTAAGAAAAGGTTGAAAACAAAATCCTGGACATCTGATCTCAAAAAAATAAGTAAATAAATAGAATCAGCTTGCCTAGCACCATTAAAACCAATCAGTCAATCAACAAAGTAATTTACTACGTACTAGGTAGGTAGCTAGATGACAAAGTGGATAGAGTGCCAGGCCTAGAGTCAGGAGGACTCATCTTCCCAAGTTCCAATCTGGCCTCAAACACTTACTAGCTGCGTGACCCTGGGCAAAACCTGTTTGCCTCAATTTCCTCATCTGTAAAATGAGCTGGAGAAAGAAATGGCAAAGCATTCCAGTAACTTTGCCAAGAAAATCCCAAATGATATCATGAAGAGTCAGGACTGAAAACAACTGAACTATCAACATGGTTAACAAGCACTGCACTGGGCATTTTAGATAAAAGAACAAAAATGAAGCAATACTTGCCTGTAAGAATCTTAGATTCTATAACAGAAAATAACACATGCAAATATAAGTATGTATAATATAGAAATAAGGTCAATATAAGGTAAATACAGGGAAATCACTAGCAGCTGAAAGGCCAGTAAAGGCCCCATAGAGAAGGCAGTTCTTGTGTTGAATAGGAATTCTTTGAAGCAGAAGTGAAAATGGAGTACATTTCTTTCAGAATGGTTCAACGAGTATATAAAGGGGAATAATGTGTAATAAAGCTAGAAAGACATACTGGAGCTAGTAGTTTAAATGCCAAACTAAGGCATCTGTATTTGATCCTAGAGACTACTACAGAGCCACTGGAGTTTATTAAACATGAGAATGTCAAGATTACACCTGTGCTTTAAAAATATCACTTTGGCATCTAATCTATGTAGAAGACTGGTTGTACTGGGGTGAGACTTGAAGAAAGAAGATAAATTAGGAAGCATTGCCAGTCTCAATTGCTCATTTCTACCTCCAGCACCTAGCACAGTTTCTGGAACATAGCAGACATTTAATAAATGTTCATTCATTTATTTATGCAATAAGCCTACAAAAGTAAGCTGGAGTCAGATTGTGAATGACTATAAATGTCAAACAGAGGAGTTCATATTTTTTCTAGAATAGACAAGAAGGAGCCAGTGATTCTTCCTGAGCATGGTAGCGATCTGGTCACACTTCTCATTTAGGAATAATACTTCTACAGCTGTATAAGGGATAGTGTGAAGAATGACCTCTTGCTAGATCCTAGATGACAGAAGGGACTCCATATTTGACCACCAATTCATATATCTATGAACTAAAAAGTCCTATGTTCCCAATATTACTTTAGCCAACTTCACTTAAGCAAGGAATGCAAAACTCTCCTGGTTATAATCAGCTTACCAAACTTCATCTATTCTAGATATGCTGGATTTGGAGCTCTAGATCACTGTACCTCTGAGTCACTGCTTGTGAGCCTGTGAGATTGCAGAGCTGGGGAGCTGTGTGCTTGTATGCCTGTGAGTAATAAAGACCAGCCTCATGATCCTTTGAGTATCCTTCTCAGGACCTCACCAATGATCCCCTTACAGACAGATTGGCTCAAGAAGAAAGAGAAGGCAGGGTGACCAATTAGAAGGATGAAAACCTGAAATTAGAGTGAATATGATGAGTAGAGAGGAGTAAAATGTAAGAGATTTTATGGAGGGAGATTGACAAGACTTGGCAACTGAGTGGGTATGTGGATTAGGGAGGGTAAGGAGAAGAGAAAGATTAAAGCTGAACCAAAAAGTAACCTAGATGCAAATAGATATAAATCAGCCTACCCGGGAGGCAGCTGGAAAGCTGGATGAGTAGTTATTATCATATGAACTGCTTTAGGTTCATTTGTGCCTAGTTTGAATGGGAATAGATGGGAATTTTCCATTGCTAATGTGACTCTTCTCTGGATTAACAGTCTAGGGATGTACTAGTCAGGTCAAATGCTTCAAGAACAAATGTGAAATTTTCAGCGTGTGAGGATTTACACCTCAGAAATTGGCAAATATTATAAATCAGGGCTTGATTTATTGTTTTGTTGATTTTCTACACCAGAAGTAACCAAATTATGACCTGAGGGCCACATGCACTTTTTTCCTCTAATGAGGTAGCTGTTAAACTTTTTCCAGTATACCCCTAGTTAACACCCTCACAAGTTTGTTTTCTTCCACTTTTGAAGGACACAGTGGGTTTTTGATGAAAGAGCTACTGTTCTCTGGTTGCAGGTAACTTTGTTCTTACTTCTGACCAAGTCATTTGGCTAGAGACAGTTGGGCAGAGACAAAAGGATATCTGATCCTCTGTGAAGAAAGTCTGATGTTACCACTGCTATGTAGACAGGGAAAATAATTCATTGATGAAACTTCCATCTGATGAGCAATCTACCTTTTCCTTGGATGCTGAGGAATATGAAAATGACTTTGACTTGAGTCTGCAGTGATGAACGTATCTCAGGATCTAGGAGGTCCCAGTCCAATAGCCCTGATCTGTGGTCACTATTTTGTCTAACTGGTTCCCAGGGTTACCGGACTTCTCTCAGAATCAGCTGTCCTAAATTCTGCTTTTAATAGAGGATGATGTATAATAGCACCTGACTCTAGTTGACCTGATACATGCCCTAATAACTAGCATGAAATCTAGGAATGGGGTTAAGAGAACTATGTTATAAGGAATGGTGTTCTACAAGAAAACTGCTAACCCTGGTGTATTTGTTTGAGCAGAAGCCTGTACCAAGACATTTGAGTTACACTGGTGCACAATTAATTGTAAAAATCTTTGCATTTTGGAAGTGATTGATGGAAAAGTGGATAAAAAGTAGATTTGCATCTAATTTCATGCCCCTTCCAAACATTTCAGCATTTACTACCGTAGCAAAATTCTCATCGTTGCTTCTTATGAGAATGTGAAGCAGTAGTCAGTGACAGGTACAGCCGTGGAACTGGATTTCAGAGGATATCTACTCTGTGTATAATACTTCCCAACACTAACTAGTCTCCCTGCAGTGATTTCATACTACCTTACATTATTCTTGTACAAATATCCTACACAGAGAAACTATTACTACCTTCAGTCTCCCAGGACATCCCGGAAACCTGGTGATGAAGGAAGTGATATGTTTGTACACTGACCTTTTGAAGATAGCTTTTTGAAATTATTACTAGTTTAATCTCTAATGAAAAGAAATCTATTTTCTCTACATTTCACCCCCCCATATAAACACTCAACATTTAAAAAAAATCTTTGTAAGAATTATGCATATTTGAGTAAAACAAATTCCCTCGCTCACCATGTTGAAAAAATAATATCTCATTCACCAGGAAACCATCACCTCTCTCTCAGGAGAGAGACAGCATGTTTTTTCATTAGTTCTCTGGAACCAAAGGTGGTTATTGCATTGATCACAGTTCTTTCACACTTGTTTGTCATTACAATGGTGTTGTAATTATATAAATTCTTCTCTTTGTTCTACTAAAATTTAATTCTTCATTCATTTATAAAAATCTTCACAATTGTTTATTTTTATAATATTGATGCTATAGTATAAATCATTTTGCTGGTTCTGCTCAACTCATTCTGCATTAGTTCATACAAGTTTTCCCATCTCTTTGAAATCATATTTCTTCATTTCCTACAGAATAGTGTTGCATCACATATCTACACACACACACACACATGATACAGTTGGTTTAGTCACTCTCAGTTGAGTTTTAGTTTACAGATTTTTGCCAACATAAAAGTCTCTATAAATATTTTTGTTTATATAATACCTTTTCCTCTTCCTTTCCTTCCTTTCTATATTCTTTTGAGTATAGGCCTACAAGTGATATAATTGGGTCAAAGGACAAGTACCATAACTTTTTTCATATAATTCCAAATTACTTTCTGGAATGACTATACCCATTCACAAGTCCACCAACAATGTGTCAATACACCTGTTCTCCCACAGCCCCTCCAACATTTGCCATTTTCCATTTTTTGTCATTACCAATCTGATAAATGTGATTAGGAACCTCAGAATTATATTAATTTTCATTTGTCTATCAGTGATTTGAAGCATTTTTTAACCTACAAGAAAGTACATTTATTTGAGCAATGAAGCTGTATCTTAATGTCCTGTTAATATTCTTATGGAGAAGAAAACACTTGCCCCTGCAGAATCTTAATGTCTTCACAGTTTGCTGAGAAGTTAAAGAAGAAAAAACAAACAACCACAACAAATTCTTTGTGGCGTGTTTACTTAGTTATGAATATTTTAAAAAGGCAAAGAAGGAAGGGTAAAAGGAGAAATATACTCATGGGTATGCTGTTAAATGTTTAACAACTGGATCTCTGAAAACAAACATGAATGACACATCTTTAAGTTTAATTTGCATTACAATATTTTCTCCATCACTTTCTCAGGTCTAGGCAGTAAGCAAAAGAATAAAGCAAGCCATAATTTGTAGCATTTGCCCATTTCCAGGGAGAAAATATGAAGCGTTTTTTAATATAGTTATTGATAGCTAACATTAGATCAATAATGATGACCATTAATCAATTGAGAAATTATTTTTTTTTATAAATTTGAAATCATTCCTTTTCAAGGTAGAGATATTACCCACTCTCAAATGCGGGAGGAGGAGGAGGAGAAGGAGGAAACAGGAGAGGAGGTGGAGGAGCAGGAAGAAAAGGAGAAAAAGAACAACATCTATTGGCTCTCTTTTGGTATGACCACCCTCAGAGCAACCTTGAAAAACAAATTATCATTCATATGATAGCTTGGGGATCACTACAACTTAGGTGGAAGGTCTGTTTGGCGAGGCTGATACCACTTGTCCTAGGCTTAATTCAAAGGCAAGAAGAGAACTCATCACAGTTGGACCTTACTGAGATTTCAGAAGAAATGCTCTCTCCTGTTTCTTTTCGTTCCTGTCAGATGATTACTTCTCAATCTCCTGTGCTGGATCTTCATCCAGATCATACCCACAGACTGTGATTATCTTCCAGAGCTACTCTTTTCCCTCTATACTGTTTCTTATTGCCTCCTATGGATCTAATTATCATCTCTTTGTAGATGATCTATTTGTCCAGTCCAAACCTCTCTCTAGACCTCAGCTATCAGAGATCTCAAATTATCCCACAGACATTTTAAAATCAATATGCTCAAAACTTAGTATCTTTACCCCCAAACCCTCTTCCTAATTTCCCTACTACTGTCAAAAGTACCACCATCCTCCCAGCCACTGAAGCTCAAAAACTAGGTAGCATCCTCAACTCCAAACTCTCTTTCATGACCCCTTGCCCCCATCTAATCAGTTATTAAGTCCTATCATTTTAATCTTTATAATTTCTCTCATGCATCATTCCCTCTTCTTCTTTCCTTTGACACTGGAATGGACCCTCATCACCCCTTGCCTGGAGTACTGTAATAATGTACCTGTAGGTTTCTCTGCCTCAAGTCTCTCTTCACTCCACTTTGTCTTCCACTCAGCTACTAAACAGATCATTCTTAAACATAGTTCTGACCGTGGTTCATTCCCCTATTCAATATATTCCAGTGGTTCACTATTTCCTCCAGGATTAAATATAAAATCTTCTATTTAGTTTTTAAAGCCCTTCATAACTTTGGCCACTCTTACCTTTCCAGGTTCCTTACACCTTACTCTTCTCCATGTTCTCTGCAATCAAGTGATTGGCTTTCTTGCTATTTCTTTCACAGGATACTTCATACCTGGCATGTCATGCCTTCCTTGTCACTACTTCTTGCCATCCTTCAAATCTCAGCTGATGTCTCAACTTCTGAAAGAAGTTACAGTCCACTTTAACCTTAGTACCTTCTGAGATTATCTCTGATTTATTCTGTATCTATCACTTCTGTACACAGATCTTCTAATGATGTCTCCCCCATTAGACCAAGGGTTCCTCAATAGCAGGGAGGTTGTTTTGTTTTTGCATTTCTTTGTCACTATGGATGAACAACAATAATCTACATTTCTTCGTATTCCCTAGCACTGACCACAGCACCTGACACTAAGGTGCTCAGTGCAGACTGGACTGAATTATGAAATTTTGGTCCAAATATAGCAGAAATCACAACAGATTCACAGGATGATGACAGTCTAATTACAAACTAAAGAATTCGTGTCCTTCGTTAATTATTGCAGTAGGCAAATAAATTCTTTCCAACTGTCCCATGTCCCCAGTTGCCCTAGGTAAATGACCAAATATGTTTATCCATTGTAAAAGTGGATATTAGATTACTAGAATTGGTGGGATAAATTCTACTGTGTGTGTGTGTGTGTTTTAACCATTTGGTTTGAACCATAAGCTTTGTATATTATACATAATATGAATGTATATATATATATATATACAAATAGACATATATATGTATGTATACATATCCACATATGTGTGTCTATATGTGTATGTGTATGTATATATGTGAATATATATATATGTATATACACATACATATATCCCATTTGAGCACAACAGTTGAATTCACTGTTCTGAGACAATCTATGTGTATGTGGAACAAAATTGCCTAAAGGGCTAGGGAAGAAGCTTGATATCCTATGAATGAGGAAGTAGGAAACCTAATAGGATCTACAGCAGGCAAAAGCTATCAGATCTAGCGAGATGATTAGGGTCCACTCATATCTCAAAAAAGAATTGGCTTTCTACTGAGCAGTGTTGTTACTTAATGATCAGCGATGGGTTATTAAAAAACACTCCTATATGTGGTTTTCTTCATTCCAGGGAGGGTGTGGCAGGATAGTGATAGACATAGGCATGAGTTAATGGATATCCATTCCTGATCTTTGTTTCTAGAACAGGAAAAAAGTTCCTTGAACTTTTTAGTACAATAAAGGTAAGTATCTTATTAATAGTGTATGTAGTCTTTTCAACATAGTATGTTGTAATTCCTACTATGTTATTTAGCCTACATGCTGAAAGAGGTGGGAAGTGAAGAAGCAAATGGTCTCAACTTTTAATTGGTTTCATTTATCATAAACTTGCTTTGCAATTAATTATCTTTTGAATAAATGAATTTTAACATGAAAAATAAATGTAACACTAATGGATGTTACAAGGGAAGATAGAACTGAGCAGCCAGTACTCCAACCTTTCTACTTCCTCCTGAATTCTTCTCAGTCTTTGCCCATCTCCTCCTGAGGAGTGGTTTAGGTTGCATGTGATTCTCTGTCCTATTTTATGGAGGTTATATCAGATAAAAAGCTATTAATATAACCATACCTCTCCACCCCTTAGGAAAATTCCTAACATTTGGGCAAAGGCTTGGCTCTCTACTCTAATTTAATTTTGTGTATTTCCAGTTAATCCATGGTGTTCTCTATTGCCATTTTCTCAGCATGGACTAATATTGAATAAAAACTTTCATAACTGACCCCAAATTTCTTCATATATCAATCAGAATCAGGATCCAAAAAACACATAAAAATGTTTTTAAAACGTGAAGAGTTTATAACATTTGATAGGCATGGGGAAGAAAAAGGAAATTGGGGGGGAAGGAAAATTAAGGAACGAGTACAACCTCTGAAACATCTCTTAATACTTGAAGAGCTAATTACAAACAGCAGCTTCATTTCAAGTACTTTCTTCCAAGATGCCTGCAGGGACACATTGGGTAGACTTTGATGTCTCTTTTCTCTGCTTTAGCTCAGAGCTCTCTCTGTCTCTCTCTCTCTGTCTCTCTCTCTCTGTCTCTCTCTCTCTTTCTCTCTCTCTCTGTCTCTCTTTCTCTGTCTCTGTCTCTTTCTCTCTCTCTGTCTCTCTCTCTCTTTCTCTGTCTCTCTTTCTCTCTGTCTCTGTCTCTCTGACTCTCTCTGTCTCTCTCTCTTTCTCTCACTGTCTCTCTTTCTCTCTCTTTCTGTCTCTCTCTCACTGTCTCTCTTTCTGTCTCTTTTTCTCTCTCCGTCTCTCTTTGTCTCTCTGTCTCTCTCTCACTGTCTCTCTTTCTCTGTCTCTCTCTCCCTCTGTCTCTCTCTCTGTCTCTCTCTTTCTCTCTCTCTGTCTCTTTGTCTCTCTGTCTCTCTCTCTCCTCTCCCCCCATTCCTCATGTGCTGTGGCTTCTTTCTAGTCCTTCCTAATGCAGGACTGAAGACGCCATCATCCCCAAGGCCTAACTCATGAAGTCCCAACCCCTTCTTTCACCTTTCTTTTAGTCTATTCTCTTAAAGATTTTGTATAATATATGGCAGAAACTAGGCACAGACCAACATCTTACACCCTATACCAATATAAAGTCAAAATGGGTACACAATTTAGATATAAAGGCTGATACTATAAGCAAACTAGGAGAGCAAGGAATAGTTTACCTGTCAGATCTATGGAGAAGGGAACAATTTAGGACCAAACAAGAGATAGAGAACATTATGAAATGCAAAATGGATGGTTGTAATTACATTAAATCAAAAAGTTTTTGCACAAACAAAGCCAATGCAACCAAAATTAGAAGGGAAGCAGAAAGCTGGGAAACAATTTTTATAGCCAATGTCTCTGATAAAGGTCTCATTTCCAAAATAAACAGAGAACTGGTATTTTTTTGAATCTCAGACCCCAAGCACTAGCTGGGCAGATCTAGGCAGGGGTGGAGAGGAATCTCAAAAGTCAAGTAACTGGTTGGGAAAATGCCCAGAAAAAGGAAGCAGAATAAGACCATAGAGAGCTACTTTATTGGGGAAGAGATGTTCCTTCCCCCCTTCATTTCTGATGACGAAGTACAATGCCTGCCATCAGAGAAAGACGTGGAGGTCGGGGCCTCTCTATCCCAGACATCTGAGGTGGATGTCCGGTGGGCTCAGGCCATGGAAGAGCTCAAAAAGGATTTTGAAAATCAAGTTAGACAGGTGGTGGAAAAACTGGGAAGAGAAATGAGAGAGATGCAAGAAAAGCATGAAAAACGGGTCAATACCTTGGTAAAGGAGACCCCAAAAAATGCTGAAGAAAATAACACCTTGAAAAATAGGCTAACTCAATTGGCAAAAGAAGTTCAAAAAGCCAATGAGGAGAAGAATGCTTTCAAAAGCAAAATTAGCCAAATGGAAAAAGAGGTTCAAAAGCTCATTGAAGAAAATAGTTCTCTCAAGATTAGAATGGAACAGATGGAGTCTAATGACTTTCTGAGAAATCAAGAAATCATAAAACAAAACCAAAAGAATGAAAAAAAATGGAAGAGAATGTGAAATATCTCACTGGAAAAACAACTGACCTGGAAAATAGATCCAGGAGAGACAATTTAAAAATTATGGGACTACCTGAAAGCCATGATCAAAAAAAGAGCCTAGACATCATCTTTTATGAAATTATCAAGGAAAACTGCCCTGAGATTCTAGAACCAGAAGGCAAAATAAGTATTGAAGGAATCCATCGATCACCGCCTGAAAGAGATCCAAAAAGAGAACTGGGTTGAATTTATAAGAATAAAAGTAATTCCCCAATTGATAAGTGGTCAAAGGATATGAACAGGCCCTTTTTAGAGGAAGAAATTAAATTAAATTAAATCTATAGTTATATATAAAAAATGCATTGAATACAGAAATGCAAATCAAAACAACTCTGAGGTACCACATCACATCTATCATATTGGCTAATATAACAAAACAGGAAAATGATACATGTTGGAGAAGATATTGGAAAACTGGAACAATAATGCATTGTTGGTAGAGTTGTGAACTGATCCAATCATTCTGGAGAGCAATTTGGAACTATGTCCAAAGGGCTATAAAAATGTGCATACCCTTTGACAAAGCAATACCATTTCTAGTCTGTATCCCAAAGAGATTATAAAAAAGAGAAAAGGACCCACATATACAAAAAATATTTATAGCAGCTCTTTTTGTGGTGGCAAAGAATAGGAAACTGAGAGAATGTTTATCAATTGGGGAATAGTTGAACAAGATATGGTAAATGAATATAATGGAATACTATTATACTATAAGAAATGAGGAGCAGGTAAACTCAGAAAAACTTTGACTTACATGAACTGACATGAATGAAATGAGCATAACCAGGAGAACATTGTATACAGTAATAGCCACATTATACGATAACTGGCTTTCATAGACTGTGCTCTTCTTAGCAATGCAAAGATCTAAGACAACTCCAAAAGACACGACAGAGAATGCTATCCACATCCTGAGAAAGAACTTTGGAGTCTGAGGGCAGAGGGAAGCATACTATTCGCTCTCCTTTTCTTTTGTTGTTTTGTTTCTTCTTCTCATGTTTCCTCCCATTAGTTCTAATTCTTCTTTATATCATGACTAATGTGAAAATATGTTTAATGTGAAAATATGAAGTTATATGTAGAGCCTATATCAGATTGCATTGGGAGGGGGAAAGAGAGGAGGAGGAAATTTTAAACTCAAAATCTTTGGAAGTGAATGCTGAAAACTAAAAATAAATTAATTCTGTTTGGGAAAAAAAAGATTTTTGAAGACAGAAAAAATAAGACTTTGCATATCTTTTTCAATAATCTTAATTTAATTCAACCACTTTCTGGCTCAAACAGTCCAAATTGCTCTCAAGGCTGAGAGAAAATCCTTGGTCCATTGAACTAAAAATCCCAGAATGCCAGTCATTTCTCAAACATTCATTATATTCAAATCAATAACATCTCTTTCAGTCTAGTTATGAACCCTCACAATTTTGTGGAGAAATATGTCTTAGCTTTAATCATGTTTATCAATCTCTCCTTTTAGCTACCTTGACACGCAATTGCCTACCCTTCAGCTGCATTTAAACCCTAATTATCCTATTGGACACACACACGATAAGTGAACACATTAGAGAAAGAAGTTTCATTCAAAGCCAATGGTAACCCCTCCCATCTCTGAGACTCTTGAAGAGCTCAGGGATCTCCCAGGAGAAGGTAACAGTAAAGGGGAAGAGTGTGGATATTCTTAGTTTTGTTCTTAGCCAAAGGGACAGCTATAGTCAAGTCTGCAATTGCTCCACTGCTCAGCCACAGTACTTTACCATTCCTTCTCAGTATCATACCTCTAGCTGGTTTGCCTACAGTTAAAGTGGCAGCAGCAATATTTGGCATGCTTCTTTCCCCAACTTCTCCCACTTTATTACCTCACTGTTTCTCTTGAGCTCTCCCTTTCTTTTCCTCCTACCTGTCTTCCCATCTCAGTTGATAAACAGTTGACACTGGTCTCCAGTATTCTACAAGGGAAGATTCTTTTTGAGGGATAGTGGCAGGGATATGAATTTCTTTTTAAGAAAAGGAAATCAATGTTTCCCCTTCTTGCCTTCCTTCCTTTTCTATTTTTTTTTTTTTTGGTCAGTGGAGGAATGGAACAGCAATAATAGCTCAGGTAAACTGATGTAGGAAGGATTTCTCCCAGGCATAAGCATTCCAAAGAACCTTTGCTCCATATTAACTGGATTTTAAAATTTTACTTTGAGATAACACCTGGAATCCTTCCAATTACAGATTCATTTAGACTAGGCAACATTCTCTTTAAAAATGCAAATGTCTCTGGGAAGTCTGAGGGGCTAACATTAATGTGAATTAGGTTCCCTTGTCCTAATGTTCACCTGGAATCAGTTACACTGAAAAATATGAGTTTTAATTAATCAGAGCTCAGAATTTTTAAGGGTAGGGTTGTTGTCCTTCATTCTCAGAGGACCAAAATGACATCACCATGATAAAATCAAGTTTCAATGTGTCCTACTGTGGCTGATCAGACCAATATGAGCTTGGAATGCTCTACCACAGACTGGGCACAGATAGACCATGTAAACCTTTGGGGTGGATACTCCAAATTTGCACATCCTACGTTTCCTTTGTGTTATTTCAATTCTGCTTTGCTCATAGAGCACAGCACCCTTTCTGATGTGGGCATATCATGCCGAGAGGTCCTGTGCCAGTGTCTCCCATGTCACACAATCAAATCCAAAGTTCTTGAGAGAGACCTTAAGTGTGTCCTTGTATCACTTCTTCTAACCACCATGTGATCACCTGACCCATGGGAGTTCTTCATAAAAGTCTTTTTGGCAAGGGTACGTTTTGCATTCAAACAATGTGGCCAGCCCACTGGAGCTGCACTCTCTGGAGCATAGTTTGAATGCTTGGCATTTTAGTTCGAGCAAGGACTTCAGTGTCTGGTACCTTATCTGGTCAGGTAATCTTCAGAATCTTCCTAAGACAGTTCAAATGGAAGTGATTCAGTTTCCCAGCATGGTACTTGGTAGACTCTCCATGTTTCACAGGGATACAACAATGAGGTCAGCACAACGGTTCAATAGACTTTCACTTTGGTAGTCAGTCTAATACCTCTTCTCTCCCACATTTTTCTTCAGAGCCTCCCAAACACTGAGCTAGCTTTGGCAATGTGTGCATCAAGCTCAATGTCAATGTGTACATGCCTGGAAAGTACACTACTAAGGTGGGTGAACTTATCCATAGCATTAAAAACTTTTCCATTTGTTGCAATCAATGGTTCCATGTATGGATAGTGTAGTCGTGGCTGATAGAGCATCTGTGTTTTCTTCATGTTAATTATTAGACAAAAATTAGCATAGGCAACAGAGAATTGATCCATACTTTGTTGCATCTCAGCTTCAGAAGCTGCATTGAGTTCACAATCATCTGCAAACAAAAATTACGCATCAACACTCACTTCACTTTGGTCTTGGCTTGTGGCCTTTGACCTAAGGTAAGGATAGGGGAGCTTAGGTCAAATGCCACAGTATAGGGTTATAGGAACTTGAGGCCTGGAAAGAAAGGTTGAGCATGTTTTCTCACCTATATTTCACCTGATCTATATTTCCCAAGGAGATATTATATGCTGTAGTGAAAAGATGTTGGACTGGGAATTAAGAAACATGATTTCTAGTTCTAGCTCCATCACTAACTAGCTATGTGATTTTCAGTATGTTCCATTGTTTCTCTGGTACTCAGTTCCTCATCCACAAATGTTTCCAAGGTCTCTTTTTCTTCTCTAATATTCTTTGAATCTATGAGATGTTATTGTGGCAACTTATCTGCCCTCTTTTTAGCTCAGTTATTCCTTATAACTTGGATACATAGACTGAAAGTTAAGGAATTACAATCTGGAATATATTTGTTAAGGAAAACCAACATAATGCTTTTGGGGGTTAAAGCACAAATGTAGTTTATAAGAAATTTCTCTTTAAGCAATTCCTGCTTTTCTGGGGAAAACCAAGAGAGCTACTTTCCACTGGATATTTGCCATTAACAAAGGATAAAACTGACTTTCCTGAAATTTTTGGTATACTATGCAAACAGTCCTTTTTGGTATATTATTAACAGTCCTTTCCATTAGATATATTATTAATTATATCCTTACTTTATAATATTAAGTTTTAAGTTTAACAATTTGATTAATTGGAGCTACAATTAGGAGGGCACAACAGGAGGAAGAAGATGGGTTGAATTACATTGCTCAACATCAATATTCTTTAAGTAATGCCATATGATGAGAGAGAGAAAGAAAGAAAGAGAGACAGAGACAGAGACAGAGAGCGTAGGGGGAGGGGGGAAAGGTGGCGGGGCGAGCTGAAGGAAGTTACAAAATCTTTGAAGCCTTACTTTTTTCATGCGTAAAATGAAGGGTTGAACTAGATGATTTTTTAGGTCCCCTTCTGGCTATACATTTATCATTTAAAAGTCTAGGATCAAAAGAGAAGGTAAGTTTGTCATGAAGTGAGATGAGAGCAAAGGATAACAAATGGACACACTTGCCTTGATACCCATGAAATGTTGAAACCCAAAATATCATCTACAGAGGATTTATGGAAGTTCAAGAACAAGAATCACAAGAAAAGAAGGTTATTGTCAAATTCCATCCAAACTGATGGAAGATGTACTAATGTTAATGAAATGGGTAAGGAACCTGGGGAGAGCAATGAACATTAGGATAAGTTTAAGAAATTAGCTAAAGAACTTAGTCATTTGGTTTGAAAGAACTTAATTTTTATCAACTAGTTGGACTTAGTAACTTCTGCAATAACCCTAACTCAGTTTTCCTCCCATTCCCAACAAAATAGAATACATATTCATTCATATCCTAATTCACAGAATCAAAGGATTTACATTTCCCCCTTTCACAAGTGAGGAAAGGTTTGCTGGACAGAGTACTGAAGAGAGGGAAAAGTACCTTTCAAATCCAGATCTCTAACTTCACCTTTGTGTAGGAAGCTCAACCCTAGTTCTTTAATAGCTCTGTTTTCTTAGTTTCCTTTAAAACACTGCTCAAATCCTACCTTACACAGGAAGCCTTTGCTGCTACCCTCAATCTCTTCCCCTCCCAGCTTCAGATGTTTTCTCTCCGGAGGTATTTTCCATATATCTATATCTATATAGATATATCTATATAGATATATCTACTTCCAATAGAACGTAAGTTCTTTTGAAAGCTGGGGCTGTGTTTTCGCCTTTCTCTGTATCTTGTGCTACTAGCATAATAAGCCTTTAATGGCTTCTTAATTTATTTACTTAATGTTAAATTAAATCTAATATCTAATAAAAATATTATTTAATGGCAACGAACTGCCCTTCAAAAAACAATAAACCAAAATCCTAGGTTCAACTCCCAGGTGTACCACGTTACGATATGCCTTTGGACAAGTCACTATCTCTCTGGGCCTCAATTTCTCCGTTTGTAAAAGTGGGGGTTGGGATGAGAAGATTTCCAAGATCCCTTCCCTGGGGCTGGGAGCCAGGAGGGCTTTTTCCGAGTTCAAATCCGACCTTAGACGCTTACTGGCTGCGTGATCCTGGACAAGTCCCCTGACCCTGTTTCCCTCCGTCTCCTCATCTGTAAGATGGGCTGGGAAGGAAAGGACAAAGCACTCCATTATCTTGGCCAAGAAAACCCCAAACGGGGTCCCAGCGAGTCGTACACGCCAGAAACGACTCAACACTGAACGAGGTCTTTTTAGGTCGAAATCTATTATCCTAAATTCCAAGAAAGTAGGGGTCCAAGAGGAAAAAAAGGTACTCGAATTTAAGGCATGAACAAGCGCAGGGTAACTGCAGCATCAGGTAACTTGAGGTTCACTCACGGCGGGTGAAAAAGTAGTGGCAGTATTCGTAAGTGCGCACGCGCACCTTATCCACTTGTCGCAGATCCGCCTCCAGCCCGCTGATTGTCGTCACTACTGTTCAATGGGAAGGTCGGAAAGGATGGAGTTCCCGGGAGACCTGCTCTCGCGAGATCTTCCTGCCTTGCTCGCAGCCTGGCCGGGATGTCCAGGATTTGCGAGCTGGGAGGAGCCTGGACTTGGGGGCGGGGCAGACTGATAGCCCGACTAAGCCCCGCCTTCTCCTGTGCGCGCGAGCGCGTGGTGGCGGGAATTTCACTTGTTCCGGCCGGGGCTCAAAGCCTTGGTGGCTGACCTGACCCCTCCCCCCGAGCTTGGGCCGAGCGGCCGGCGTGGTGTAGGTCCTGATACCCCGCTCCGCTCCCCATGCGCCAAGGGCGGCCGGGTCCCGCCAACCCTCCCCGGCCCAGCCTCTCGGCCGTGTGCGGGACAGGCGCCCTGGGGGACTGCCCCTAAGAGGCGGGGGTGCGCAGGCCGGAAGCGTGCCCAGGCCGAGCCTGCCCCTCCCCTTCTCGCTGCCTTCGTCCCCGCGGGTCCTACGAGCCTGGGAACGCGGGAAAGGACGGGGCAGGGACGTCTGCTGCCGGCCCTTCGCCACTCCATGTTACAGAGAAGAAAATTGGGCTTGCCCCCCGCTGAACTTGACCTGGTCACGGCCCTAACCCGTTAGGAAAGCCTGCTGCCCTGCGTCCCCGCAGTGGAGACGACCAGCCTGCTTGGGCGGATTCGGAACCGCTTGCTTCAGGAACGGCGTGAGCCATGGAGGGCCGCCCCGAGGCGTGTCCGTACCTCACGGAAAGTTTGGAGCTGGAGCTGGAGACGGAGTGGTGTAGACCCCCTTGCTTTTCTTGTGCCTCTGATGGAAGGAAAAGTTTTTCTCCGGATTCTCACCTGGCAAGTGGGTCTCTGAAGAGGTGAGAACGGGAGCTTTGTTCTCCCCCATTAGTGCGTGAGTGGCTGATTCTTAAGAGTTAGGTTCCTGTCCATGCTTTGGTCCTGCCTTGGCATCCCCCAAATGCTTCAGGGGAGTCAGATCCGTGACCTCAGGGGGACCTTACTGAATGCTCTCAGTTTGGTGGTGGAAGCTAGGAGCTTTGAGGATCTTTTAGTTCTATGTTAACATGGAGTTATTAAACTGGAAAGTTTTTAGAGGGCTACTATATTTTGGAATGTTTTTTTTCCCCCTCACTTTTTTCATTCATATGTGTATATTTTATATATATGCATATATTATATGTGAGTCTGTATATATGTATATACACATATAATCTACATATATGAGATGAAATAGATTTTTTCCTTCACATATATTCACATTCATTTTCAGGGTATGTGTGTGTGTGTGTGTGTAGCCTAAAAATGAATGCTTATTTTTTAAAACATTTTTGAAATTTATTCATTCATATGAGTTTTGAATTTTAAGGTAATACTTTCAGAAAGCTATTTACGTTGCTCAGCATTTTGGATGTCCTCTTTTGAGATTGCTTTCAGTTTACTTATCAACCCAGAAATTTAACTCATCACTTTTATTATGTTGTTTCTTTTGAACTTTTATTTTTAAGCATCAACGAGCATTTATTTTCTCTCTCTCCTATCAGCTTCCCCCCATTGAAAAACAAAACCCCTGTAAAAATATGCATTGCCCTGCAAAACAAATTCCCACATTGGTCATGTCCAAAAATATACTTCTCTTACTTCGTCTTGAGTCAGTTACCTCTCTCAGGAGGTGGGTAGCATGCTTCATCATCAGGCCTCTGGAGTGTGGTTAGTCACTGCATTGGTCAGAGTTCTTAAGTCCTTCAAAATTGTTTGTCCTATAAATTATTCTCCTACTTCAGCTCACTTCACTTTTCATCATTTCATATAAGTTTTTGAAGGTTTCTCTGACCCATTCCTGTCATTTCTTATAGCACAATAGTATTCTATTATATTCATAATTTGCTCAGCCATTCCTCAAAGTGATAGGCACTCATTTAGTTTTGAGTTCATTGTTACTACAAAGAGCTGCTATAAATATATATATATAAAATCCTTTCCCTATTTCTTTGATCTCTTTGGGGTATAGGCCTCTTAGTGATATCACTGGACCAGGTTAGTGAATTTGGAGGCACAGTTCCAAATTGTTGTCCAGAAGAAATGACAGTTTTCTTGCAATCCTTCCAGTATTTGTTATTTTCTTTTTTTTGGTGTTGTTGTTGTCTTTGCCAGAGGTGGAACCTCAGAGTTGCTCTTTGTTTTTATTTCTCTATTAGTGATTTGGAGCTTTTTATTTCATTTGGCTATTGATAACTTAGATTTATACCCTTGAAAACTGTCTATATCCTTTGACCATTTATTAATTGGAGAATGGTTTTTATTATAAATTTGAATCAATTCTTTATATATCTTGGAAATGATATCTTTAATAAAGAAACTCAGTTGCAAAATGTTTTTCTGTTTAACTGTTTCCTTTCTAATTTTGGTGATTTGGTTTTGTTTTTACAAGAGCTTTTTAAGTTTATGTAATCAAAATGATCTTTTTTTAGCCTGCATCCATAATTTTAAAAAAGTATTTTTTTCTTGGGTTTCTATTTTGTTTACTATATAACCTTTTATAGTTAAGTCTTGTATTTATTCCAGTGTGATCAATCACTTTATTGAAAAGGCTTTGCTTAGAATGACTTTTAACTAGATTTCAAAGTCAAATATACTTCTTAACAGGACCAAGATTTGTCATCATTAGTCAAGAGAGTATGTTGTGACCTAATTCTGTTTTTAAAAGATTACTTCAAAGGGGTTTCTTGCTAAGTACTTTCTGTGAGACATACCTACAGCACACTAGGCTGTTTTATCCCAGGGTACTTTTATTAGTTTTGTTACAAGTTTGTGAGGTGAATACTTTGTTGCCTGAAATTTTATAAGCATGAAGGAAGGGGTTCTGTTTTATTCATTTTTGACTGTCCAAACCTCAGATAGGGTAAGTGTATGATAGATGTTTTATTTTCAGTCTGTCAGTCCATTAACTAGTATTTATTAATTGCCTTCCATGTACCAGTTACTGTGCTAAGCATTAGGAATATAAGGAAATTTTTTAAAAAGTTCCTTATTTCAAGGAGCCCACTGTGTAATGGGGACACAACATGCACACAGCTACATAGAAACAAGATATGTGTAGGATAAGTTAGGGGTAATCTTAGAGCAAAGACACTAAAATTAAGGAAGATTGAGAAAGGTGTCTTGCAAAATGTAAGACTTAAATGAAACTTGAAGGAAGCCAGAAGATAGAGAAGGGGAGGGAGAGTAGCCCATGATGCATGGAAGACAGGCAGTGAAAATGGAGTCAAGAGATGGAGTGCTGTGTGCAAGAAACAGAAAGGATGATGTTATTGAGTAAACTAATTGTTGTCATGCATTAAAAAATGTTTTGTCATACAACGTGTAGCACAATAATTTCTTTGAAGTGTATGCCAAAAGGCTATGATTGAATCCAAATGTTTATATTTCAGATTGATACTTAGCTTGGACCCTTTACCAACTAACTTTGAAGATGATATAGTGGAACTCTTTGGCTTCCAGTGGGTGACTGAAATTGCATTAGTTAATTCTTCTAAGGATCTCTTTTCTTTATGCAGGTATGTTTTTTGTGTGTGTGTGTTCCTTTTTAGAGGTTGGAAGGAGTAGCACTGGTGAGCAGATAGTGATGAACCTAATACTTTAGAAGTCACAAAGTTATAGAACTTATTTTGAATGTTTTAAGTTAGGTTAAGATAGATGTTCAGTAGTCTCATCTGTGAGATCAGTGATCTCTATTATTTATCTTCTAAATCTTTCCAGAAAGTAAATTTGACTGAATCTTCTTTTTAATGTGCCTCTTAATAACCTGTTCGTTATGGCCCTTTGTATTTGTTTGTTGTTTTGCAACGTAAGTGACCTTGTATAATGATTTCATGTGTCCAGGTCTTGTATGTGGTTGGTTGTGATTTCTAAAGTCCTTCCCAGTAATCGTATGACCCTGAATTATCTAAAAGTGGGGGAAAAATTAAAAAAAGACACTTTGCTTATCTAAATGATGAGCTGTTTTGATGACTTGTGGAGCTTAAACCTAAAATCTCGAAGTCTCCTCTTGGTTCTGTTAGAAAAAAGTCAAATCGAGTTTGATAATTCTTTGAAGGTGTTTTTGAAGACAGTAGAAAATTCAAGAAAGTGACATCATCCAAAAGCCTGAAGTAAGAAAGTTATTTCTGATAACCTGTAAAAGGGAACTGAATAGTCCTGTTCTTTCCTGCATATGGGAAATTTTTCTAGGAGACCTGGATTAAGGTTGTTTCTTTAGAGCAGAGTTATGAAATGAAGGTATTTTAAGGACAGGGAATACAGATTGACTGTTCTAAGAGTTATAAGGTAAGTAGAATTAAGAAGGGAGCTGACAGGTGTCAGACTTTGGTATCTTAAATTAGTAATGCCTTAACTGGCCACTTACATGGTAGATAAAAAGCTGAACCTGTTCAGGAATATCTGGGTCCTGATCCTGACTTCCAGACTTAATTGCTATGTAAACATGAACTCCACCACCCTGAGAGATATGTGCTGTTATTTTTCCATTTTAAAGATAAGGAGACTGTGGCAGATGGAGCTTAAGTGACTTGCCTAGGGTCAGGCAGCTAGCAGGTCACATAATTCTCTGGACTTTCTTCATCTATAAAGTGGTTATAATAATACTGGTTGGGCCGTAGAGAGTGATTGTTGTAGATCTCAAGGAAATTAATATTTGAAGAGTATTTGGAAACTTTAAAGAGTTATTATTTAGGATAATAAATATATCTATATATAATAAACTATTATTATTATTATCTGATCCCAAAACACCAGTCCCTCTTGATACTTCCCTTTTTTGAGTGCTTTCTTATATATACTATCCTATTTAGTCCAGACTTCATTATTATAAGATGTGGAAACTCCTTCAGTGCAAATCACCTGTAACTGCTATTCTGAGAGTTGACTGGAGTACTGAGAAATTGGGTGACTTAATTCATGATCACATAGCCAGTATATAAGAGAAACAAGACTTGAATCTATTTCTTCCTGATAGCTGCCTTTTTATCCACTATACCTGTATGCTTCTTTCACTGTACATTTGTTATTTGATTATTTTATTGTCTCATTATTTGGTGTGTAAAACTTTTGTAAGCACATTCAGAACAAAAATAACCTCATATTCAACTCCCTTTTGGCACTGAAATGAAATGATGTTACAGTTTTTTGTACCTGGAGTTTTTAATAGAATGTCTGAGAAGGCCAGAATGTTGAGTTGAAAGAGAAAATTCTGTATCTTATAGAAAAACTTCATTACTTCATTATCTGAAATGACCCTTTGAGGATCACACACTGCTTATGTTCCCTAAATACTCAGTAGGTACTTTGAATTTATGAGATGTTCATTTAAAATGTTTCATAAAGAAAAGTCTGATATAAACATAGGAGGAACTATGTAACTATCTCTGTAATATTACATTTGGAAATTTTTGCAAGATGGCCTTTTTATCATATAAACCATTTAAACTGACTTTCCTTTTATTTAAAACAGGCAACAGATTTACAAATTGGAAACATTGTTACAGACTACTGGTGATTTGAGTGAGTATAAAATATGTTTTAAATATAGCAAAAGTTCAGAAATATGGGATTTCTAGACTTTTTTCAAATTGGGCTTTTGTTGTAGTAGAGTAATGAAATTTTCATTCTCAGTTTGGAGAATCTGAAGATGAAATAGAATTTAGTTTCTCTGTTGTGAAAAGCAAACCAAAAAAATTTCTTCACCTTAGAGAAACAGCAGGGAGACATTATGTTGCACCTGCTTTGGGCCTGGCACTTTACGGAGAACTCCACCATCCTGAGAGATAATTGCTATTATTATTCCCATTTTAAAGATAGCAAGTGTTTGAGGCAGGGTTTGAACTCAGGTCTTTCTGACTCCAGGTCTTGTGCTCTATCCTCTGCATTATCTATCTAAATCTAGGAGATTATTGTCTGGCTTATTGTCTTTTTTTTTTTTTTACCCCTACATCTTTATTAGGGATAGAGCAACAGACCTGGAGTCAGAAAGAAATACTTGATGATCAGGGAGCACATAACTTTGTGTTCCTTGTAGGGGAGATGCTTATTGTCCTAAATCAATTTTCTTTTTTGATCTATTTGGATCTTTTATTGTGGTAGGGGGTATAGTTCAGTTTTGAGGAAAACAAATGGTTGGGACATTTGATGCAGGTTAGGAAGAATAGGGGATAGAAAGATAAATTATTTAGCTGTTGAACAAGGTAATTCTCTTCTACTCTAAAAGCAAATTGCAAGAAAGTTGGAACCTTTCTTTACATGTAGAATAAATCCCCTCTGTGCCTCGTTGTGGAATGTAGTCTGAGACCAGAACCATGGGATGAAAATTCTAGCAAGTCTAAGCACACTGGAAAGGTTCAGAGTTTAGGTTTTTTTGAGCCTGTTTCTTATTTGGGGACTAGCTTAGCCAAATTCAGAGAAGTATTTCTTCATTCATTGTGATCTTTTTGGACACTGTCATGAAAACTCTTCATTAAGAGGTAGGAAGGTTGTGATTTTTATCATTAGAAGGAGTGCCACTGAAGAAAACAAATCATTGAAATGGGGACTTTTAAATTTTATTCTGTCTTTTGGCCTTTCTTTGTATTTCTAGTACTTAGCGGAGTATCTGGCACAGAGTAGGTACTTAAAAAAATGTTTTTTAACTTGTCTTGAAATAGTATAAAAAAAGTAAAAATAATTTTTAAAATCATTATTTTTATGATTTCACAAATTATTATTTCTCTCAGGTTGAGGGGAAGGCAGTACAGCAAAATTTCTGTATTTAAACCTGTCGTCCATGGTGTAGATATGCCTGCCCTGGGTGGGAGGGATTGTAATATAATAGTAATAATAATAATAATAATAATAATAGAAAGATTCTTTAATCACTAACATATAGGTTGTTTCCAGTCTTTTACTATTTTTAAAGCAAATAGCTATGAATATTCTCTATAGATAGGTCCATTTTTCTTCTCTGATATTTTAGGATAAGATCCTTCTTAGCAGTGGAGTCTCTGAGTTAAGGAATTTGTTCAGTTTTGTGACTTATTGCTATATTGTGCTTCCAAATGTGTTTACTAGATTGCTTCCCTGTCAACAATGTATTAGAACATCTGGTTCCCTATAACCCTGTCAAAATCTAGATTTTTACAATTGTTGCCATTCTAGTAGGTGTAATGTGGTATCTTAGGGTCATCTACATATAGGTTTCTCTGAGTTTTACGGAATTTGGACTTATTATTCATTTCATTATTAATAGCTAGTATTTCTTCCTTAGAAATTATTCATTCCTTGACAATTGATCCCCTAGGGAGTGTGTCACGTAGATGTGTAGCAGTTACTTCTTATTTCAGAATCTCAGATCTTTATCTGATATATTTATTGAAAAAAATTTTCTTCATCGGTATTTTTCTTTTAGTTTTAATAGCATTCTTTTTGATTGCAAAACATCTTTCCATCTTTACGTAATCCAGCCTATGACTTTGTCTCTAATAATTTATTCCATTCATTTGATAAAAATGCTTTTCCTGTTAATGGTGGAGGCATATATTCCTTTTTCTTCCAATTTTTTTATTATTAAAAAAATTACTGATTTGGTACCTCTTTTTAATAAACTCATGAACCAAATGATGTAATGATCTCATGATTCTGGAAAAGTAATGGAGGAATAAGAGAAGAGCAGGATTTAGAACTAACTGTTAACTTCAAGTTCTCAAAACTACTTGCTACCTGTCAAAAATAGTTGTAGCAAGAATTTGAAGTTTCATAAGATCATACATAATTAACAGCTGAAAGAGACCTGAGAGGCCATTCATTTAAGCTGTCTCATTTTACAGATGGAGAAACTGAGACACATTATGTTTAAATACTTTGCCCACTATCACACAGATGTGTTGGAGTTTGGATTTTAATTGAAGTATGTTTGACTCCAAATTCTAGCTACATCTAATGGTGAACTCTGAGCTCATAGATGTTGCTAATTCCTCCCACAGATGACAATCCATTCATATCCTATCATCCTTTGCACCACTTGTTCTTGTTCTCCCAACACACTGGGAGCCTAGCCTCCAGGTCTCTTCATGCTGTATTACTAGATATTGATGGTCATAGAAGCTATCCTGTTATCACTTGCACTGTTTATATGACGAGTCAGCCCCGTCTCTGTGGTTCATCTTTGATTGCTTTTCCTCAACTTTGCCTTTTCTGCTGTTTTTCTTTGATAAAATATTGCATCCAATTCAGGTGTGTCTCGGCTGCCCTTTGTGTGTGTGCCTTTCAACTCTTAATTCTTTAGAAGTTGGTGTTTCATGAGTCAAAGCCATGTATCATCACTGGAAGAATATTCAGAATAAAAAGAGGGAACTCTATTTCATAGAGAGGGTTGGGGGCCTGACTACAAAGGCAGCTAATTTGGAGCTGACTTGCATATCAGTAACCAGTCTTTTCCTGTTTGCTAAAATCATATGTGTGTGTGTGTGTGTGTGTGTGTGTTGTTATTATTTAGTGGTTGGAGTGTCTAGGACCTGTTAACCTTCTTCTTAAAGACAAGTATTTGTGTTACTAAATTGAAGTTTCTTTAGAGTCTAAAAGCTGTTGACCTGTCATGTTTTTTATTTTTCTGAACCATATTTTCCAATATGTTTCACTGTCTTCTCTTGTGTTCACTTTTGCATTGAAGCCACCAAACATTAAAGCTTATTTTGATGTAATTTAGAGGGTTTTAAGCTCTTCACACTACAATCATTTTCATGAGGGAGTTTCGCAACTGCTTTTCATGGGCATTGAAAAGATTAATTGCCAAGTGGTTATGTACTGAAAATGAGTCTCTCCAGGCTTAACTTGACTTATCCTTGGCAGCAGGCAGTCTATATTTGAAGCCTTTATAAAATGGTAGTGCCTTTGCTAGCATTGCCTATATGTCACTGTGAAGCATCTTTATGAAGAGTGTTAGTTTACAAAACTTTTTATATACATTATTTCATTTGATCCTCAAAGCACATCTTACGAGGGCATTAGTAAAAGTATTATTTTCCCCATTTAACAGATAAGGAAGTTAAACAGAAGTTTAAAGGTAGACTCTCATAGCTAGTAAGTAAGTGAAAGAAGCAGGGCTCAAACCAACTCTTTCAACCTTACTTCTATAAGTAGGGTTCTATAAGTGACTGAAAAATTTTTTAAAAATTTGTTAGTTTTCATTTGTGCAGAATTTACCATATTGTCAAAATTCTTCATGCTGGGTATGAAATTAATGTATAGAAATTTTTGTTCATGTATCCTTTTAATCCTCTATATTCTTTCATTGATTAATGAATCAGGACAGCTTGGAATTTTGAGGAACTTTACCCTCTTTTAATAAAAATAGATCTTCAGAGTTCACAATGATTATTCACATTATAACAGAAATATTGTTTTTCAGTACCTGATCAGTGTCCATATAACCAGGAAAGTTTTTTTTATGTAGACAGCTATATTTATGGAGTTAATTTATCTTTCTTATGATAATGGAATCAATAAAATGGAAACTCTACAAAAGACAGGCTGTCCATTTCTGAGTGATCATTGTAGCCTTGGGCCTGTTATCAGACTTGGGATTCAGATTTGCCATCATAGATTGTCAAAATTGGAAGGGGCCTGACAGACATATCACTAGCCTAACCACAACCTGAAACAAAAACCCTTTTTACAACATCTCTGACTTTGACATTCAGAAAAGTTTCAGTAAAACCTTAGAAATACTTTGTTGTATGTCCTATAGATTATTATTTATTTATTTATTTGTTATTTATTAGTGATATCATGATGTAGGGGATCTTGTCACACTGAACATCTTTTTTTTTCTTTCAATTTTTAAACATTTTTATTTAAAGTTTCAAGTTCCAAATTCTATCCCTCATTCCCTCCTCTCTTCCCCCGTCCCTGAGACATTAAACAAGTGGATATAGGTTATACATGTACAGTTATATAAAACATTTCCATATTAATCATTTTATATAAGAAGGCTAATAAGAAAAGAAGTGAAAAATAGCATACTTCAGTCTGTATTCAATCAATATCAGTTCTTTATCTGGAGGCAAATAGCGCACTTCATCATTTGTCCTTTGGAAATGTCTTAGTTCATTGTATTGCTGAGAATAGCCAAGTCATTCATATTTCTTCATCAAACAGTATTGCTATTTACAGTGTACAATGTTCTCCTGGCTCTGTTCACTTCACTATGCATCAGTTCATGTAAGTCTTTTCAGGTTTTTCTGTTATAAAAGGAATTTGGTAGAACTCTTTCCTTTTCTGTTTTTCCAAATACTTTAGGTAGTTTGGGGATTAAATTGGGATTCTTTAAGTGTTTGGTGTAATTTGATAAAATTCACTTTGTGAGTCCACCTCATCCTGAGAATTTTTTCTTAGTAAGTTCATTAGGTTAATTATTTTATTTCTTCTGTTACTCCGGGTAATGTATTCTTGTAGACAGTCATGCATTTCATTTAGATTGTCAAATTTATTGGCATGTAATTGGGCAAAATGGCTCCTAACAATTGTGTTAATTTCATCTTCATTGGTGATGAATTCACCCCTTTCATTTTTGATACTATTAATTTGGTTTTACTTCTTTCCTTTTTTTAATCAAATGAACCATGGTTTATCTACTTCATTGTTTTGTTTTGTTTTTTCATAAAATCAGCTTCTACTTCAATGGTTTTCTTACTTTCAGTTTTATTAATCACCTTTGATTTTCAGGATTCCTAATTTTGTGTTTAATTGTGGATTTCAGTTTATTTTTTTTCTTGTTTTTTTAGTTGCATGTCCAGTTCATTCTGCTTTTTCTCTCTTTTATTGATATCAGCAATTAGAGATATAAATTTTCCCTTAAGTACCATTTTGGTGATAACCCATAAATTTTGATATATTGTGTCATTATTATCATTTTCTTTAATGAAATTATCAATTGAGTCTGATTTATTCTTTGACCCACTTATTTTTTAGGATTAGATTACTTAATTTCCAATTAATTTTTAATCTCTCTCTCCATTGTCCATTATTGAATATAATTTTAGCTGCATTACGATCTGAAAAAGGATGTGTTTACTATTTCTGCTTTTCTGCATTTGTTTGTGAGGTTTTTATGTGTTAATACATTGTCAGTTTTTGCGTAGGTGCCATGTACTGCTGAGAAAAAAAAAGGTATATACCTTTCTATCCCTATTCATTTTTCTCCAAACTTCTAATTTTTCCTCAATCTAATCTACTTTCTTAACTTCTTTCTTGTTTATGTTTTGGTTAGATTTGTCTACTTCTGAGAGGAGTAAGTTGTGAGGTCCCTCAATAGTATAGTCTTTTTATCTTTTTCCTCCTCTAACTCAACTTCTTCAAAAATTTAGATACTATACCATTTGGTGCATATATGTTTAGTATTACTATGACTTCACTGTCTCTGGTACCTTTCAGCAAGATAGAGTTCCCGTCTTTATCTCTTTTAATTACATCTTTTTGCTTTTATTTTGTCTGAGGTCAATGTTAACCCTTGCTTTTCTTTGCTTCAGCTGAAGCATAATAGATTCCGCTCCAGCTTCTTACCCTGTGTGTATCTCTCTGCTTCAAATGTGTTTCTTATAAACAATATATTGTAGGATTCTGATTTTTAATCCACTCTGCTATCTGTATCCGTTTTATTGGTGAGTTCATCCCATTCACATTTATAGTTGTAGTAACTGTTTTTCCTTCATGCTATTTTTTTCTCGTTTATCTCCCTCTCTCTTATATTCCACCTTTTCCCTTCTCACAAGTGTTTTACTTCTGATCACTACCTTCCCCAGTATACTGTCCCTTTTATTAGTCCTTCCTCCCCCTTCTGTTATCCCTGTCCCTTTGTACTTCCCTGTAGGACAAGATAGATTTCTATATCCATCTGGCTGTGTATGTTATTCCCTCTTTGAGAGACAGTTTTGATAAGAGTAAGGTTTAAGCTTTACCTGTCACTCACCTGCCCTGTCATCCCCTCCATTATAAGAGATCTTCCATATGGGATAGTTTACCTTCTTTCACTCTCCCTGTCCTTCCAGAACAATTTTCTTTCCACCCTTTCAGAGTCATCTTATATTTACACCGTTTATATATACTGCTTCTAATTGCTATTATAATAATAATGTTCTTGAGTGAAATATCTTGCCATATAGAAATATAAAGTGTAACCTTATTGAATTTCTTATGTTTTCTGTTTCTTGTTTCTTTTTTATGTTTTTATGTTTCCCTTGTATTTGGAAGTCTTGTATTTGGAGGTCAAATTTTTTTATTCAGCTCTGGTATTTTAATTAGGAATATTTGGAAGTGCTCTATTTTGTTAAATGTCTGTTTTTTTCTCTAAAAGATTATATTCAGTTTTACTGTGTAGGTGATTCATAGTTGTAATCCTAACTTCCTTGCCTTCCTGTATGTCATATTCCAAGTTTCTTGGTTCTGTAATATGGAAGCTGCCAAATCTTCCATAATCCTGACTATAGCTCTGCAATATTTGAATTCTTTTTGGCTTCTTTTTGCTTGAAATACTTTCTCCCTGATCTGTGATCTCTGGAATTTGGCTATGGTGTTCCTGGGAGTTTTCATTTTGGGGTCTCTTTCAGATGGTGATCAATGAATTCTTTCAATGCCCTCTGGTTCTGATATATCAGGGCAGTTTTCTCTGGTAATTTCTTGAAAGATATAGTCCAGGCTTTTTTTTTTTTTTAATCATGGCTTTCAGATAGTCCAATAATTCTTACATTATCTCTCCTGGATCTATTTTGTAGGTCAGTTGTTTTTGCAATGAGAAATTTCACATTTTCTTTTTTTTAATTTTGTTGTATCATATCTTGATGGCTCATAGAATCATTTGTTTCTGCTTGTTCAGTTCTAATATTTAAGAAATTATTTTCTTCAGTGAGCTTTTGTGCTTCCTTTTCCATTTGGTCAATTCTGTTTTTTAGGCAGTTATTTTCCTTAGGAAATTCTTGTCTTTTTTCCAAGCTATTGACTTTTTTTTCCATGATTCTCTTGCATTACTCTCGTTTCTTTTCCCAATTTTTCTTCTGCTTCTCTAATTTGTGTTTTAAAATTCTTTTAAAGATCTTTCAGGAATTCTTTTTGAGCCTGAGACCACACTGCATTTTTCTTTGTGGCTTCACATGTAGCCATTTTGACACTATTGTTGTTTTCTAAGTTTGTACCTTGACCCTCCTTATCCTTTCTATAGTCATTTCCCCCCAGTCTACACCAAAGCCTATGGAGTGAGGTGTGGGGTATGGTAGTCTGGCCCCTGGAAGTTGTCTCCTCACTGGGAGCTGTGATAGAACATGGGTTGGCTTGTCTGGTGGTAGACACCCATCTGCTGTGCAAGTAGTGGTTCTCCACACTGGTACCTGCTGATTCCCCTGCCTGTGCAAAAGCTCAAGGGGGTTGGGGAGGTCCTACCTGCTCCACCACCCTGGGGTTCAGGATCTCCTGCTGGTCCACTGAGGTGGGACTTGCTTGCTGGGTTGCTTCCTGTCCTGTACTGGTTCCCTTCAGCCACAGCAAGAGGGACCTTTCCCATTAAGCCCCCTACCCTCAGCATCTAAAAAACTGCTGCATCCCATTTTTGTGCTGGCTTCACTGTTCTAGGATTTTTCAAGGTCTGTAAGGGAGAGTGAGAGCGACTTACTGCTGCCTTTGCCATCTTGGCTCCTGAAAATCACTCTCCAAGGACTTGCTCGATGTCACTGACCCAGTTAGCTTAGATGATTTGAACCTTAGACCTCTGAAATGAAATTCTGGAATTTTATCACTATCTTTCTATCTATGTTGTGGTCTTTTTCCTAAACCAAACATAGCTGAGTGGGACCCTTGATGACTAAGACTTGCCTGTGATATAGTATAATTAGTAACTGTTTCCTGCTCCTTTCTCCTATTTTTTTTTTTTTATTTTGTTCCCTGCAACAAGTGCTGAATTCCTTTCCTCTCATTGGATGTCCAGGGAGGTTAAATCACTTGCATTGTGTCACAGAAGTAGTGAGGGAAAGAGCAAGGTTTGATTTCCAAACAAATGCTATTTCCACTGCACCTCACATTATGATTAATTAAATTCTACCATTGTGCACTAACATTAACTTAGAGCTTCCTGGCAGTTAGGGTAAAAAGAGGTTTACATTAAGTTATATAGTTTTATAAAAAGGAGCATATACTTTAAAGAGATGAAATTTTTTTCTGGCACTGAATTCTAGGACTTTGTTGCTTAGTTCTTTGTGTAAGGATGCTTGGTGACATAATAATAAACTGTGTCTTCAACTACAGTTTTGTGGAAAACACGAAAATATTCTTCAAATGACCATGAAATGTTAGTGCTCTAAAAGATGAGAGCATGACCTTATGTCTTAACACAGTGAAGGCAGTTCTTGGGGAGAAAACTTTAATAGCTTAATATGAGAATTCTCTCCATCAGGGCACATTACAGGCCAGGCATGCTGTCTCCCACAGCTGAGTCTTGTCATATTTACCTTTAAATCCTCCACTGATCTATTGGTCCTCTATTTATAGCTAAAAAATATACAATACTTTGCTTTCTGATAACCTAACTTAATTTAAAGAGCATAGAAGAATAGATCATTAAAACCATCTCTTAAATCTATTTCTCAGTTGACTTTGGGCAAGTTCTGGATTGCTGCCTCTTCCCAACTGAATTCTCTAATATGCCTATTTGTATTTGCTGACTGAACAGGGATAATAATAACAGTTTGTACTTGGTATAGAACTTACTACGTGCCAGGCACTGTGCAGATAGTAAAATGATACTTGTTATCTCATTTGATACCTTGGGATGCAAGTGTTATTGTTATTCTCATTTTACAGATGAGGAAACTCTCATTTTACAGATGAGGCAAGCAGAGGTTAACTAAATTAGATAGGGTCATGTAGCTAAGTACCTGAGACTGGATTTGAACTTAGATCTTCCTGACTCCAGGCGCAGTGCTCTGTCCACTGTGCCACCCCACTGTCTATAAAACATTGATATCCAATGTGTAGAACTGACATTCTTTTTGTAAAACTTTAGGAACCTCACTTATATATTTTTTAAAATTTATATATTTATTTTTAGTTTACAACATTCAGTTCTACAAGCTTTTGAGTTCCAAATTTTCCCTCCCTCCCATTCCTTCCCCAGGATGGCATGCTATATGATAAAGGCTCTGATTTTACATTCAGATTAAATGTATTTTAACATTAGTCATGTTGCAAAAAAAAATTATAACCAATGGAACGAACCATGAGAAAAAAAGAAACAAAACAAAAAAGCAAATAGTGTGCTTCGGTCTGCATTCAGATTCTATAATTCTTTCTCTTGATGTGGATAGCATTTTGTTGAGAAGAGCCTTGTCTATCAGAGTTAGTCATCACACAGTGTGGCTCTAACTATGTACAGTGTTCTTCTGGTTCTGCCCCCCCTCAGCATCAGTTTTTATAAGTCTTTCCAGGCCTCTCAGGAGTCTTTTCGTTCATCATTTCTTATAGCACAATAGTATTCAATTACATTCATATACCACAAATTATTCAGCCATTCCCCAATTGATGGGTATTCCCTCAATTTCCGTTTCTTTACTACCACTATAGCAACTATAAATATTTTTGTACATGTGAATTCTTTTCCCATTTGTATGATTTGTTTGTGATACATTTTTATAGCTTTCTGAGCATAGTTCTAAATTGTTCTCCAAAATGGTTGTAGCAGTTCACAACTCTGCCAACAATGCATTAGTGTTCCAATTTTCCCACAACTTTCCCAGCATTTATAATTTTCCTGTTTTATCATGTTAGCCTATCTTATAGGTGCCTCACTTATATTCTTATGCAGATAGAAGAAAGATCATCCATCTTCTTGGAGATGGGCCAGTGACGTGGCTGTAAGTAGAACCAAAAAGTTTCTCTCAAGGGAACTTTGATTTAGCTTACCCATTGGATAGTCACTCAGATGAAACTCTTGAATTCAGTTCAATAAACATTTATTAAATATATCATATGGTACAAGGCATTTTGTTAGATTCAGGGGAGGAGAAGCTGGAAAAAATGGTAAGATTCCCCTCCAAAAGACTTTTATAATCTAAAAGTGGGATCGGAAAGAGAAGCAGTGGCAGAGTGAAACCTGCGCTTGATTTGGACGGGGTTCAAATATCACTTCCAAAATGTGTAAGCTACCTGACCATGTGTAAATCACTTATCCTCTCTAAGGCTTAGTTTTCTCATGTATAAAATGGGGATGGTATATATGTGTGTGTGAATTGTAAAGCATAGGAATTATTAGGTTTTATATTTATGCTTTATAAACCATTTGAAAATCCCTTTTGGATTAAGTTTTCTTTGGAAGTTCATTTATGGCTTGTTCTATTAGCTTTCTGATGGTATCTTATTTTGTACTTTGTTAATCTGAATATTTTTATATTTGTAAATTCATCTGTTTCATTTGTTAGTGTATATTTATGTATTATAGTTTTTGAAGATTTTCAAGTTTTCTAGCTTATTTTGGTTTTGCTCTTTTGTTAATTTTTCTTTTAGTTGCATCCACTGTTAATAAGATCTCTCTTTACTTAGCTAGAATTTAAGTACCTGTGTTGTGTCAGGTACTGTAGATGCTAGGGACACATAGACAAATAAGAAATAGTTGCTGACTTCAGGGACCTTACAAATTCTCTTCTGTTAACATGTGCAGAGAGAGACTTTTCTTTAAAGACAGCATTAGCAGTATCTCATAAGTTTTGTAATGTTTTCTTATTGTTGACATTTTTCTGATATAAATTCTTTGACCACTCATTGTTTGGGATAACATTTAATTTATATATTTAAATTTCTTATTGGTTCCCCTTATTGATTTCATTGTCTATTTTATTTCTTCTCTGTGAAGGATATGGTTACTATTTCTGCCTCTTTAAAATTTACTTATGAGTACTTTTATCATTAAATAAAGGTAGGTTGAGGGCTGAAAAATATACTCCTTAATTTCCTTATCAATTGTCTCCAACAATCTGTAGTAGCAAGTTTTTTCAACTTTCTATATAGATTAATTAATTTTTTTCTCTTTAAGTCTTTTTGCAGTCAGGTCAGTCGTGTTTATTGAGTATTTACTATGTGTCAGGGAATATACTAAGCTCTGGGGATACAAAGAAAGGCAAAGACACATTGTCTGCAATCAAGGAAATGGCATTCATGGGGAAGAAAACATTCAAGTAACTATGTAAGCACAAGATATATACAGTATTGATGGATTTACCTTCAAGGGGAAGACACAAGAGGGCAAGGAGGAGAAGCCTTCTGTAGAAGGTGGGAGTTGAGCTGAGTCCTCAAGGAAGCCAAGGAAGCTAAGGATGAAGGGGATGAGGAAAAAGATTCCAGAAATGTGAAAATGAAAGTCCACAGAGTAGGGAGGCCAAATATCATGGGCAAGAATGGCAAGAGGTCACTGTTGCTGAATTGACAAGGATGTAAAAGGAGGGCAAAGTATAAGACTACAAGAAGAGGAAAGCACCAGGTTATGAAGGGCTTGAAAAGCCAAACAGAGGATTTTATGGATGATCCTGGAGGAAGGTAATAAGAGGCCATGGAAGTTTATTAAATGAGAGACATTTATTGTGTGTTGCTTTAGGATTTTTGCATTTGCATCTTTGTGACGGATGGATTAGAGAGCTTTGAGGTAGAGAGATCCCCCAAAAGGCCACTTCAGTCAGTTTTTCAAACTTTGTATATTTAGATATGCTATTTTATGCATATACATTTAATGTTGAAATTACTTCCTTATTCATGAGAATAATATAGCTTTCCTGATCTGTCTCTCTTATGTTAATTTCATTTTTAAAAAATAATTTTTTTGGAGTGGAGCCAAGATGGCAGAGTAAAAGCAAGGATTTCCCAGAGTTATCTCATAAACCCCTTCAAATTACTGTAAAAAATGACTCTAAACAAATTCTAAAGCTACAGAACCCACAGAATGACAGAGTGAAACAAATCCCCAGCCCAAGACAACCTGGAAAGTCAACAGGAAGAGTGTGTCGCACTGAACAGGGAGCGGAGCATAGTCTGGTGTAGGCCACACCAGCACAGACAGGCTGGAGCTGGCCTTGGGTTACTAAGTCATTGACAGCTGTGGCAGTTTCCACACTTCCCAACCCATAAACACCAAAAAGGTCAGTGGGAAAATTCTGTGGGACCTGGGTGAAAGAGGACTCTGTGGTCTGGACAGGTCCAGCCCCAGCCCCAGAGCAGTGGGAGTGGTGATTGTGGTGGCTGGTGGCAGCAGCAGCAGCAGCAGTAGCAGAGGCTGCTTTCAGAGCTCTGGGCCCACAGACAGTGGGGGATCGAGCATCTGATCCCCTTAAACTTGGGACAGTATATCTACCTCAACCCCCACCCCCACTGGAAGCAGAATCCTACCTTGACAAAGAGTTGAAAAGTCAAGGATTTGGCTGGGAAGATTAGTAAACATTGTAAAAAACAAAACAAAACAAAAAACAACTCAGATATAAAAATCTTACTTTGGTGACAAGGAATATCAGGGCATACAACCAGAGGAGGATAGTAGAGTCAGAGCTCCTGTATCAAAAGCCTCCAAGAGGAATATGAATTGGCCACAGACCATGGAAGAGCTCAAAAAGGATTTTTGAAAATCAAGTAAGAGAAGTAGAGGAAAAATTGAGAAGAGAAATGAGAGTGATGAAAGAAAATCATGAGAAACCAGATGCCAGCTTGCTAAAAGGAGACCCCCAAAAATACTGAAGAAAATAACACCTTAAAAAATAGACTAACCCAAATGGCAAAAGAAGCCCAAAAAACTAATGAGAAGAATGCCTTGAAAAGTAAAATTGGCCAAATGAAAAAGGAAGTCTAAAAGCTTGCTGAAGAAAATAATTCCTTCAAAATTAGAATGGAGCAAATGGAAGCTAATGACTATGAGAAATCAAAAAATTATAAAACAGAACCAAAAGAATGAAAAAATAGAAGACAGTGTGAAATACCTCATTGGAAAAACCACTGACCTGGAAAATAGATCCAGGAGAGACAATTTCTTTTTTTTAATTTAATTTAACTTTTTTTTACTGAAGCAAATATTTTTTCTTTTTGCTTTTTTAATTTATTTTACATTTTCAACATTCATTTCCACAAAATTTTGAGTTCCAATTTTTTTCTGCATCTCTCCCCTCCCCACACCCCAAAATGCCTTGCATTCTGATTGCCCCTTCCACCAATGTGCCCTTCCCTCTAACACCCCTCTCTTCCCTTATCCCCATCTTCTCTCTTGTCCTGTAGGGCAAGATAAATTTCTTTACACCATTACCTGTATATCTTATTTCCCAGTTGTATACAAAAACAATTCTCAACATTTGTTCCTAAAACTTTGAGTTCCAACTTCTCTTCCTTCCTCCCTCCCCACCCGTCCCCACTGAGAAGACAAGCAATTCAATATAGGCTATATATGTGTAATTTTGCAAATGACTTCCAAAATAGTCATGTTGTGTAAGACTTAACTATAGTTCCCTCTATCCTATCCTACCCCCCATTTCTTCTATTCTCTCTTTTGACCTTGTCCCTCCCCAAGAGTGTTTATTTCTAATTGCTCTCTCCTCCCATTTGCCCTCCCTTCCATCATCCCCCCTACCCTGCTTATCCCCTTCTCCCCTACTTTCCTGTAGTGTAAGATAGATTTTCATACCAAATTGAGCGTGTATGTTATTCCTTCCTTGAACCAAATATGATGAGAGTAAACTTCACTTTTTCCCCTCTCACCTCCCCCCTTTTTCCCTCCATTGAAAAGCTTTTTTTTTGCCTCTTTCTATGAGAGAGAATTTGCCCCATTCCATTTCTCCCTTTCTCCTCCCAGTATATTCCTCTCTCACCCCTTACTTTTATTTTTTAAATATGATCCCTTCCTATTCAACTCACCCTGTGCTCTCTGTCTCTCTCTTTCTGTCTCTCTTTCTCTCTGTCTCTTTGTCTCTAACTCTTGGAGAGATAATTTCAAAAATTATTGAACTACCTGAAATTCATGATCAAAAAAAGAGCCTAGGCATCATCTTTTAAGAAAATTATGAAGAAAAATTGCCCTGATCTTCTAGAACCAGAGGGTAAAATAGAAATTGAGAAAATCCACTGATCATCTCTGGAAAGAGTTCCTAAAAGGTAAACTCCTAGGAATATTGTGGCCAAATTCCAAAGTTCCCAGGTCAAGGAGAAAATATTGCAAGCAGCCAGAAAGAAACAATTTGAATATTGTGGAAATATAATCAGGATAACACAAGGTCTAACAGCTTTTACATTAAGGGATCAAAAGGGTTGGAATATGATATTCCAGAGGTCAAAAGAGCTAGAATTAAAACCAAGAATCACCTATTCAGGAAAACTGAGTATAATCCTTCAGAGGAGAAAAATAGACATTCAATGAAACAGAAAACTTTCAGCCATTCTTGATGAAAAGACCAGAGCTGAAAAGAAAATTTGGCATTCAAACACAAGAATCAAGAGAAGCATGAAAAGGTAAATAGAAAAGAAAAATCAAGAGACATATTAAAGTTGAATTGTTTACATTCCTACATGGAAAGATGATATTTGTAATTCCTGAGACCTTTCTCAGTATTAGAGTAGTTGGAAGAGATAGATAGATAGATAGATAGATAGATAGATAGATAGATAGATAGATAGATAGATAGCACAGAGTGAGTTGAATATGAAGGGATGATATCTAAAAAATAAAATAACGGGGTGAGAGGAATATATTGGGAGGAGAAAGGGAGAGAGAGAATGGGGTAAATTATCTCACATAAAAGGCAAAAAAAGGTTTTACAATGAAGGGGAAGAAGGGAGGAGAAAAAAGAATAAGTGAACCTTACCCTCATTGGATTTGGCTTAAGGAGAGAACAAAACACACACACACACACACACACACACACACACACACACTCAATTGGGTATCTTGCTGTCAGGAAGGTAGGGGAAAAGGAATTGGGGGGGCAGATGATAAAAGGGAGGGCAGATTGGGGGAGGGAGTTGTCAGAAGCAAACTTTAGAAAAGGGACAGGATCAAAGAAAATAGAATACTTGGAGGAAAAGATAAGATGGAGGGAAATACAGTCTTTTACAACATGACTGTTATGTAATCACCTGTTATGGAGGTGATTTGCATAACTTCACATATATGACCTATAGTGAATTGCTTGCTTTCTCAGTGGGGGTGGGTGAGGAGGGAAGAAGGGAAAGAATTGAAACTCAAAGTTTTAAAAACAAATGTTAAAAAATTGTTTTTACATGCAACTGAGAAATAAAGTATACAGGCAGTGGGGTATAGAAATCTATCTTGCCCTTCAAGGAAGTAAAGGGGAAGAGGGGATAATAGGGGAGAGATGATAAAAGGGAAGGCAGACTGAAGGAATGGGTAACAGAATGCATGCTGTCTTGGGATGGGGGGGCGAGGGGAAAGATGGGGAGATAATTTGGAACTCAAAATTTTGTGGAAATGAATGTTGAAAACTAAAAATGAATTAATTTAAATCTTAAAAATATAATTTTAGGTAAAGTATTTTATCAATACCATTTTTGCTATCCCTTCAATGGGCTTCCCCCTCCCCCCATAGGACAAAGAAGTGCAATTAAGCAAAATAAATGACTACATTGACTGTGTCTGACAATATGTTGTGCCTCATCCCTCACTGCATTCCTTCAGTTTTTTGCTGAGAGGAAGTCTGTTTCATTCTTGTTTCTCTTGACAGCATATTTGTTTGCATATATATGTATAATTTTTTTCCCTGTGACCTTGTCCTGAAGTGTTATTACAACCCTTGTTTTAAGGTATTTAGCTAAAATGTACTAAATTCTACTGTAGTTTGTCCTTTTAACTATATATAAATCCTTATGCTTAAAGGCTATTTCTTGTATATAATACATGGTTGGTTTTCATTTTCTAATCCATTCTGACCGCTTTCAATTGTATAGATGAGTTCGATTCCTTGACGTTTAAAATTAGAGTTAAGTTTTTTTTCCTTCATTCAATCTTGTCATGTTACCTCACTTTTCAAACAGTCAGCTCTAATTATATTATATGCAGTTTGCTTGGAAAGCTATAATTCTAGTATTTTCCTTCCTCCTAGCTTACCTATCTCACTGCATCTATTTCCCCTACTTTTTTTCTTAAATCAACCTTAGGTAACTGTTTCTTGTTTGACCTGAAGCAGTCCCTGCCTTACTGTATCCTCACATCAAATACCCCTCCTTCCCTTCTCTACCATAGTCCTATTTGTAATTAAGAAGTGTGGTTAAGAAAGCAGTACCCTCTCCAGTCCTGTAATGTATCCTTTATTTTCTGTATTTTCTTTTATTCTTCTGCTAAGCATCTCTGTTTCAACTCTCAGCTCTTTGTTGTATGAGTGACTTTCACTTGAGATATCCTGATTCCAGATACACTCAGTTTCCCCTTCACCTCACCTTGCCAAGGGCTTTTTCCCTTGAATATCTGAGACTGTGGTCTATTTCTTAGTTGCTTCAGTGACCCATAGAAAGTTAACTGGAGGGAAACTGGTTGTCTCAGAAGGAATTATTGAAAGATACTCTGTTTCCTCCATATGTACCTATTATAAGTACCTATTATACTCTGGAGCAATTTGTTGTAGCAGATAGCTAGCCTCAGACTCATTAAGACCTGGGTAATTGTCCTATCTCTGACATATCCCAAATGTGTGACCCTAAGTAAATCACTTAAACTCTCATTGACCTTAGTAACTCTCTAACGCTGAGATGCAGAAAAAAATGCAGTGCTTCATTGGTGGAGAGTTTTTTTCCCTGGGTGCTCCTTATACCAGTGAAATCAAAGGTCCTGACCACCTCTCCACCCCTCCAAAAAAAGATTATACTTGACTTTGCAGGATGAGTTATCCTTAGAATTAATCCATTGTCCTTTGCTTTTCATCATATCATATTTTAACCTTTCATTTCTTGTGGATGAGTGAACTTTGATGATTTGGATTGACATTCTTTGGTATGTGACCTTTGTCTTCTTGGCTATAGGATTTGAAGTCAAAGCACCTTGATTAATAGCCAAGCCGTGCCCCTTGCTAACTGTGAAACCCTTAGCAAACCATTTAATGTCCATAGGCCTCAGTTTCCTCATATGTAAAATAAAGGATTTATCCTAAAGGTCCTGTAATAAGGCTCTAATTCTATGATCATGATTTTCTCCCCTTTGGTATACCCTGGACCTTCTATAGAGACCTCATGTATTCTTCCAGTTTTGCTGCCTTGGTAGTTCTAAAGTTTCTTGTTGCATCTCTACATTTTTGAATTACATCTGATCATTTTTTTGCATAATGTCCCAGGTTTCGTTAAACATTTTCTACCTTTTGTTTTGAAATACTGATTTTCTTTTTGAGTTTAGCATTAAGTGTCTTTTATGAGGCTTTTCCATTACTTTGGGATTTCTGTCCTTTTTCCGTTGTTCTTCCTGGGTTTTATAGTGTAATTATTGCAGTACTTCATTCTTCTCCTGGATATTTTTCCTCTTAATTTTTTACTCCTTAGTGTTTGTTCATTGTATTTAAAAAATTTATCACTCATTTCTCTGTTCTCTGCTAAAACTTTCTGTGGGGTTTTCTTGTGAGAGTGTCTTGCCTTTCCCCTTTTTTCCCCTTGCGGTTTTTCTTTTAATTCATTTGACTTATTTCTTCCTGTTTTGTGGAGATAAAGGTTTAGAGTTAGGGTTAGGGTTAGGGTTAGAAACGGAGACCTGATAGAATCAGAGCACATTTAGGGTTAGGTTTAGGGAACGCATTTTAGGGTTAGGGTTAGGGTTAGAATCGGAGACCTGATAGAATTGGAGCACATTTAGGGTTAGGGCTAGGGTTAGAGTTTTAGATCTGCCCACTCAGATGTTTTGTTGGAAATCTTTTGTGGATAATAACGCTGAAGGAACTACAGCTGAGTCTTGATGAGTAGGAATAATGAATCCTCTGAAGGGGGGAATTATTTGAATTTCTTCCTGCCTATTTCCATTGGAGTGGAACTAGTTGCCATAATTTACATAATCATGACTTCAAAAAGTACGAATTAAAGTACATGTGACTACTTGTTACTGCTTCAGGGAATTCATTATTTGAGCTTATCCAAAACTAGCTGAACTTCACAGGGTTATTGTGAGGGTCAAGTGAGGTAATATACTTGGAGCATTATGTGTCAGCGATCATCATGTGTTAGTTTTAATACAAGGTGTGAAGTGTAACTGGAGCAAATAGAGATTCAGACAGTGTTTCAGTAGCATTGGAGGAGATGCAATGCACTTTAAAGTTTGACCAGGAATTGGGTAGGAGGGCTCATTGGAAACTGTAGAAGAAATGCCTCTGATTCTATCCTTGAAGGAAAAAAAGATTTCAGCAAGTAGAGATAAGAAAGACTTGTTTCTAGGCAGAGTTGACAGATGAGAAATATCAGGATAACTTCAGAGAATGAACTGTAGATCAGTTTACATGGAGTGAGGCCACTCCAATGAATAGTGTCAAAGTTTTTCTTTAAGAGGTACTTACAGCTTGCTCAAACACTTGAAGAAATTCTCAGTTGGTGTCTTAGTGTTTTCTTATTACATTTGTACTTGCCTGTACAGTAGAAAAGGGAGTATTACATGAGGTAAGACAGGAAAAATAGATTGAAACAGTATAAAGAAAGCTTTAAATGTCTGGTTGAGAATTTTTTTTTAATAAAAATTTATTTATTTAACTTTTTACATTCATTTTCACAAAATTTTGGGTTCCAAATTTTCTCCCCTTTTATCCCCTCCCCCACCCCAGTACACTGAGCAATCTAATTTTCCCTATCACCAATCTGCCATCTCTTCTATCATCCCTCCCTTCTCTTGTCCCCATCTTCTCTTTTGTCCTGTAGGGCCAGATGACTTTCTATTCCCCATAAACAGTATTTCTTATTGCCTAGTAGCAACAACAATACTCCAGTTGTTCCTAAAACTTTGAGTTCCAAATTCTCCCCATCCCTCCCTCCCCACCCATTCCCTTTGGGAAGGAAGGCAATTCAATATAGGCCCTATGTGTGTAGTTTTGCAAATGACTGATAATAGTCATGTTGTGTAAGACTAACTGTATTTCCCTCCATCCTATCCTGCCCCCCATTGTTTCTATTCTGTCTTTTGATCCTGTCCCTCCCCGAGTTTTGACTTCAAATTGCTCCCTCCTCCCATTGCCCTCCCTTCCATCATCCCCCCCACCCTGCTTATCTCCTTCTCCCCCACTTTCCTATACTGTAAGATAGGTTTTCATACCAAAATGAGTGTGCATTTTATTCCTTCCTTTAATTGAATGTGATGAGGGTAAACTTCTTGTTTTTTTCTCAGCTCTCCTCTTTTTCCCTCCACTAAAAAGTCTCCTGTTTGCCTCTTGAATGAGATATAATTTACCCCATTCCATTTCACCCTCTCTCCTCCCACTACATTTCTCTCTCACCTTTTACCTTAATTTCTTTTAAGATATGGTCCCATCCTATTCAATTCACTCTGTGCTGTCTCTGTATGTGCGTGCATGTGTGTATGTGTGTGTGCGTGCACACGTGTACGTGTGTGTGTGCGTGTGTATGTGTGTGTGTGGTCCCACCAACTACCCAGATACTGAAAAGTTTTAAGAGTTACAAATATTATCTTTCCATGTAGAAATATAAACAGTTCACTTTTGGTAAGTCCCTTATGACTTCTCTTTGCTGTTTACTTTTTCATGCTTCTTCTCATTCTTGTGTTTGAAAGTCAGATTTTCTTTTCAGCTCTGGTCTTTTCATCAAGAATGCTTGAAAGTCCTCTGTTTCATTGAAAGACCATATTTTCCCCTGAAATATTATACTCAGTTTTGCTGGGTAGGTGATTCTTTGTTTGAGTCCTAGTTCCTTTGACTTCTGAAATATCCTATTCCACGCCCTTCGATCCCTTAATGCAGAAGCTGCTATATCTTGAGTTATCCTGATTGTATTTCCATAATACTGGAATTGTTTCTTTCTAGCTGCTTGCAAGATTTTCTCCTTGAGCTGGGAGTTCTGGAATTCGGCCACAATGTTCCTAGGAGTTTCTCTTTTTGGATCTCTTTCAGGTGGTGATCGATGGATTCTTTCAATACTTATTTTGCCCTCTGGTTGTAGAATCTCAGGGCAGTTTTCCTCGATAATTTCATGGAAGATGATGTCTAGGCTCTTTTTTTGATCATGACTTTCAGGTAGTCCCATAATTTTTAAATTGTCTCTCCTGGATCTGTTTTCCAGGTCAGTTGTTTTTCCCATGAGATATTTCACATTATCTTCCATTTTTTTCATTCTTTTGGTTTTGTTTTGTGATTTCTTGGTTTCTCAGAAAGTCATTAGACTCCATCTGTTCCATTCTAATTTTGAGAGAACTATTCTCTTCAGTGAGCTTTTGAACCTCTTTTTCCATTTGGCTAATTCTGCTTTTGAAAGCATTCTTCTCCTCATTGGCTTTTTGAACCTCTTTTTCCAATTGAGTGAGCCTATTTTTCAAGGTGTTATTTTCTTCAGCATTTTTTTGGGTCTCCTTTAGCAAGGTATTGACCTGTTTTTCATGCTTTTCTTGCATCTCTCTCATTTCTCTTCCCAGTTTTTCCCCCACCTGTCTAACTTGATTTTCAGAATCCTTTTTGAGCTCTTCCATGGCCTGAGCCCACCGGACATCCACCTGGGATGTCTGGGATACAGAGGCCCCACCCTCCACGTCTTTCCCTGATGGTGAGAATAGTTCCTCGTCATCAGAATTGAAAGGCGGGAACATCTGTACCCCGTCAAAGTAGCTGTCTGTAGTCTTATTTTTCTTCCCTTTTCTGGGCATTTTCCCAGCCAGTTACTTGACTTCTGAGATTCCTGTCCAGCCCACCTAGATCTGCCCAGCTAGTGCTTGGGATCTGAGATTCAAATGGGCTTTCCGCAGCAGGCATGACTGCTATTCAATGTGAGCTTAAGTTCTGGTGCTCGGGTGGGGGCAGGGCCACCTCCCAGGCTAGTTCCCTCAGGGGCTTTATGCAGAGACCTTCAGTAATGGCCCTGAACTTCTGCCTGCTGCTCGGGGAGTCCCAGGCTGCCGCCACGGCCCGCCTCTGCCACTGCCTCTCCCGCTGCCTCCCGAGGGGGCCCGAGTCACGGAGACACCCCGCTCCCCTTTCGGCCAGCCCAGATCGTCTCTCTCACTGACCTGTAGCATCTGTGGGTGGAGGGACCTTTGCGGCCGCCAGAGGTTCCATCCCTGAATCCTGCTCGGATCTGCTCCTCTGGGGCTGTGGCCAGGGCAGCACAGGGGGTGTACTCCACTGTCTGGAGCGCGACGGACCCTTGGGGGTGGCTCTCCAGGGCTCTCTGGAACGGAAATCTTTTCCACTGTGTTTCTGTGCGCCTTGCAGTGCTCCAGAATTTGTGGGGAGTTCTTTTTGCCGGAAATATATGGGCTGTGGATTCGGAGCTAGCATACGTGAGTCTTTCTACTCCGCCATCTTGGCTCCACCCTCTCCTGGTTGAGAATTTTGAATTTTATCTTATTGGTAGCCATTGAAATTGTCCAAGGAGAGGAAGGAAGTGATGGTCAAACTTGTGTCTCGGTGGAATTGTGTTTGGTGTGAAAGATGGAAGTTGCAATGCTGGTGGGGCAGAAATTATACTAATCCAAATGAGAGGTGATAAGAAGTTGAACTAAAATTTTGTTAGCATGAATTAACAAAAGGGGACAAATGTAAGAGGTAGTATAGAAATAGAATCACTGGGACTCGGGACCTAATTGCATGTAGGTCTATGGGTAAGGGAGAGAAAAGGAGTCCGAAGATGACTCAATAAATTTATAGCTAGTTAGGAACCTTAGAGGTCAGCAAGTCTTATCTTCTCATTTTATAGATGAGGAAACAGATACCGACAAGTTAAGTAACTTGCCCAAGGTCACTTATGTGGCAGAACTAAAATTTGAATCCCGCTTCCTGACTCCAAATTCAGCATTCTTTCCTCTGCTCCAAGTTGACCCTCAATGACTAGGAGAAGGTAGTACCATACATAGAAATAAGAAAACTAGAGTGAAGGATAGGTTTATGGGAAAAATAAATTATTTTGCTTTACCTAAAATTCAAGGAAAAGTGTTTTATAATTGACTACCTTGACTATTCATGAACGTCATTATGGCTATCTGAGTTTTGAATGGGTCTATATCCTTACATTTCTTGCCATGGTATGTTAGCTCCCAACAGATTAAATTGCTTAAATTCAAGCAGTTGTCTAAATTGAGTCATTGGAATAAAATTACTTAGTGACTGCTACCAAATACAACAATTATTGTTTAGTATAGATAATGCTAAATTGTTTCTGACATTATTAATGAGTATCTTCAGGTTTAATGCTTAATCTTAATGCTGCTCCTAGGTTTAGATAAAATATCATCTGTATAGAAGAAGATGCTTGTCTTCCCATTTGCTCTCTCTGGAGGCCTAGCATCCTATGCTAAGTTATTTAAGTTAGAATGGAGTGGGAGGTCACAGTTCTGTTTTATAGTTTTCAGAATGAGAATTTCACCTGTCAGTCCATTCTCCGATTCTGACAAGAGTGTTGTAAAGCAGGCTTTGAAAGAGTATTAATAGCCTAGGATCTATATCAAGGTTGTTCATTTTGGCTCATAGATGGTTCTTGTTTGTGGAATCAAAGGCTGACAAGAAATCAATCAGCACTACTTAAAAGTCTTATGTCTTAATGTGGTTTTGTTTATTTTGTGAAATTAAACAATTGTCACTGTTGTTGGGAGTGTGATGATTATACTCAAAAACCTGCTTATTTTATGTGAGAAATGTTAGACTGAGAGACCAGTCCCTTTTTGTGTAGATAAGAGAACTTGTGTGAAGTTTTGAATGGGATGTATTGTTTGGAGAGTTGGAGTGTTTTCCATTGTTAAAACAGGGTAGATTATAGTTTGAGTCCATCCTAGTGGAACTTGTTGCTAGAAAGGGGGAGAGAGGGGTGTGGAGGAGAAAAGGAATAAACATATGGTGTTTACTGTTTGCTGTGCTTCATGTTTACAGATATCTCATTTGATCCTCACGGTTAAATGGAGATTAGTCAGGGATCAGGAAGGAAGGAATCTAGGCAGTAAACTTCAGTTAACTGGAAATTTATCTCCCATTGGAGAGGAGAAAGAGAGGGAGAGGGACAGCTGAGTTACCCAACTAACTGGATCCCCATTCAGGTAGCTTGATGTACTCACAGGTTGTGTTTGTCCTTCCTTCTCGAAGAGGACCATGACATCACAGAAATGATGATGTGACTTGTAGTTGACATTGATTTGAGTGAGCAAAGGCTGTGCAAGGTCACCAGCTTCCCTTTCTCCTCCTGAGCCATCTGAATCCAGTGACCAGATATTCATCAGAATGACTGGAGATGACTCAGGATGCAATGAGAGCTCTTTGCTCTTTTAGGCCAAGGTCTTTTCAGAGACTCACTAAAGTGAGGTAATGCCCATACAGGAATAGGCCTTGCCTCTCTAAGAAATGAGTTAAGGACTGACCTCTTCAATTAAAAACAAAACAAAACAAATCAAGCTGGGAGGGGAAAATCTTCAGGGTTGCTGTTCCCAAGAGAAACAGTTACCATTGTGATCTTCACCATGACTTTGATAGATAGGTGCTGTTATTTTCTCCATTTTACAGTTGAGAAAATGGAGGCAAACACATGTTAAATGACTTGCTCACAGTCACACAGCAAGTGAGTGTGTCTGAGGCAGAGTTTGAACTCATGTCTTCCTTGACTGTAGGCCCAATGCTCTGTCTCAAGGAGTCAGGCAGGAGTTGTTTCCTTTTAATCTCTGTATCCCCAGTGCCTAATGCAATATTTGGTTTGTAGTAGGTGCATAACAAATACTGGTTGATTGATTGGAATAGCCTTGGTGGAATAGGGCCAGTACATCGCAAATTAGGTAATCTAACCTTTTAGAAGAATGGGATTGAGTTTTGGAGTGTGGGAGTGATCAAATATCAAATTTCAGTTTTTGACATCATAAGTAACACTTTTTTTCAAGAGATCCTATTTTTTTTTTTACCAGTCCAAGGGAAAGAATCATCCTGAACACAGCTACTTTTTTAGGGAATAGGACTGACTCCTAGGTCCAGGTTGAATCTTAATCATTTCCATGACAAAAATCTGGTTCCCTATTCTACCTGAGAAAACCAAATTGGAATCCCTAGCCTGCTGATTTATGTGAAGTTGCCATCGGGCACTTGAGTTTTGCCCGTTATAAGAGTTATATGGGAAAAGCAGGGCTGAAACTCTTCTAAAGGAAGTAGCATTGTCCTGTCTCCATCATCCAGTTGTTTCAAAAAAAAGATCACCTAATTAGATTCTGAGAGGGGAAATGCTACTGGTTCCTAAACTGTGTAGGTTTTCTATAATGCAACTACTCTACTGGAATAATTATGATTTCAGTCAGTCAACAAACATTTATTATAATTACTTAGCATGTTCTGGGTACTGTTCTAAATTTGGAAAACAGCTGAAGACAAAACAGACAAACCCAGAATTTACTATCTAATGTAGGAGATAACATGCAAATCACTAGGTACATAGAAAATGTATACAAAGTAGTCTAAAAGAAAAAACTTTAGCAGTTGTGGGGCCTGGGACAGGCCTTCAGAAGAAGGTGGGATTTGAGCTGAGTTGTGAAGGGAGGCCAGGGAAATACAGATGAGGAGACAGAGGATTACAGGCATGGGGGACAGTCAGTACATGGTGCTTGAGGAACTTAAGGTAGGCCAGTCACTAGATTGCAAAATAAGTGTAATAAAGTAAGTTGTCAGAAGGCAACATAGGAATGACCAAGTTGTGAGAAATGTTAAATGCCAGTTGATCCTACACTTGAGTTCATAGTGTATATGTTGGAGGGATGTGGGGAGTGGAGGGGAAAGGTGAGAAGTGGAAGAGATACCATCACAGCTGTTCTTTAGAATTTTGAAGTTAATAATGTCTACTTTATTTACAGGCCAGGCATCAGCTTTACACTCTGAAGCAAACAATATCAGGCATCAGTGTGTTACGTTTCTTCATTATGTGAAAGTTTTCATCTTTAGGTAGGATGTCAGATTCATTTTTAAAAAATTTTATAGCCCAACATTTTGCATGTGTGATTGATGTGTGGTGAATAATAGTGTCTTATGGGTTTACAGATACCTGAGAATAAATGAGATGCAGAATGATGTTCCAGTTCACCCATATGAGGCTTTGGAGGCCCAGCTTCCCTCAGTATTAGTTGAAGAACTTCATGGATTGATCTTATACACTGGCCGTTTGACTGACCACCCTAATGTTATCCCAGGAGCATTTGTAGTACAAAACCAAATAAAGGTTTGCCTTGTTTTGTTCATTGTTAAAATAGAGTTTTCACATAAATTTTTTAAAAAATGAATTTTACAAAACAATTATAGCAATATTTTAAGATCACTCTTCCTGCATGGAAGAACATTAAGAGAAACAATCATTGAAATCGGCATGCTTTTTTTGTGTATCTGCAGATAACAGTGGAAGCTGAGCAGAAAGTCAACAGAAACAAAATGAATTAAAAATACACACACACATTTGTTTTTTTAAAGCTTCTATTGTCTTTCTTTTAGGGGACTTAGATAAAGGCCAGGAGAGTCCAAGAAACTTTCTCATTTTACTGTGGAAAGGTTTATAGACTTCATTATAGCAGAAAAAGTATTTGCATACATACCACAGTCTCTCAGCTATGATTTTTGTGAACCCTTTCTAGAGCATGATTGAGATTTATTTTCTAATGTGCTTTTAATCACTATCTTCATTCCTATTGAGGATAGAAATAATACTTTTATGTTGTATTTTTGTTTTTTGTTATTAAATGATAGTGTCATACTACCCTCCATGAGCTTGAATCTTTGGTGTGCAAACCAGAATTTACACGAATGATAGATTTGAAATAATGCTTTTCTTGAATGTGTCTATGAAGTAGACACTACTATAAAATGTTAGCACTGTTAGAATATTTTTTACTGCTTCTAAAACCTTTAAGAAAATTAAAATAAAATTCAGTTAAATCCTTAGATGTTAGAAAGCTTAATTCTAGAGATTATAATCTAGTAGTTGTGATAAGATATGGATATAAGTAAGAGTGACATAAATTAAACTATAAGTACCTAAGAAGAGTATTAAGGACCAAAGAGGGAGAGATTACTTCCAAGTTGGGGGTCTCTATCTTTCCTGCCCTTGTCTCTTCTTCTCTTTTTTTTTCCTTCCTTCCCTCTCCCATCCCTGCCCAATTCCCATAGAATACATTGAACTTCTCTTTTTTTCCCTACATATGAACTTAACATCATTAAAAAAAACCCAAGAGAATATGTAATTTAAATTAGCAACAGAAAAAAATGGAAATAAGCATAAAGTCCAGCAAATGATCATAAGTAAGTGAGACAACCTGTTCCTGATCCTTCTGGAATGGAACGGTACTGTGCTTGTGATTGCTTTGGTATTGGGAACTCCTCAGGAGGAAACCTCCATCACTGTCAATACAGACCAATACCTCTGCAGCTTAGCACCTATGTGGGGCAAGCTTTAGGCTTGAAGTTAGGACACCTTGAGTTCAATCTGACCTCAGATACTTAGTAGCTGTGTGACTCTAGGCAAGTCACTTAACCTCTCTTTGCCTTGGTTTCCTCAACTATAAAGTGGGGATTTTGCACTTTGTGTCATAAAATGCCCTTCCCTCACAAGGCTGTTGTAAGGACCAATTGAGTTGATTGTAAAAACACTTAATACAGTGCCTGGGACCTAGTAGGTCCTTAATAGTGACTTATTTCCTTCCTTCTTAAGTAGTTGTCCTGAGTACTAAGAGTTTAAGTGATTACCTCAGGGTTATACATCCCAGGGGTAGGACTTGAACCCAGATCTTCCTCACTTTGAGACTACTCTCTTTCCACTGTGCCCCATGAACTCTTGATTGTGATATAGACAAATATAAGATAGTTTGACTTGAAAGTCAACAGAATAAAGCTCCCCATCACCCACAGACCTTTCCTGTTTTTTCCTATTGGAACACTCTCACATCACAGAAATTGATCTGTATATTTTCTGCATATCAATATACTAGTATATACATATCATTCCTTTTTCCCCCCACTAGAATGAGAGCAGGGTCTGTTTCATTTTTTTTCTTAATATCTCCAGTGCTTGGCAATGTCAGTCACATATTGGTGTTTGATAAAAGCTTGTTGAATTGAATTGAATTTGAAAAAAAGACGAATATGAGAAAAGATAAATTTTTTTTAGAGCAAAATGCCAATCCTCAAGACATGGCCTCACCACTTAAAGAACAAAGAACATTGTTTAAAGAAAAAAAAAGTCAAACATCCATAATATGCCTTTTGGGGATATGATCATGTAGTCATATGAACCAGCAAAGGTGCCAGTATTGTCAGATTTTTTTTAAAAATAATGCATTGGGTAATGTAACTATTTTTATTGTGGTGTTAACATCCCAAGTGTATATTCTGAATTTCACACTAATGAAAAATCCTGAAAAGATGAGGATATCTTAATATCAAATTAATGCTTTCCTCATAAAAATAATGGCTCATAGAAGTGTTTAAAATCATGAAATGACACTTCAGAAACCTAATAACAATTTACTTTCTTACTTCACTTAGAAAAGTTCTAAAATAAGAATAATGAAAACTAATGTGATTTTCTGAAGTGTTTGCTGATTTGCACCTTGAATGAAACCAGAAGGTTGGAAATGACTTTAAGTAAACTTGTCAATTCTCATTCAGTGCTTTTAGTTAGATCTACCTTAAACCAATCTACCGAAGTGAGAATATATCCTTACTTCAAACCTTTGCATAACAGTTCTAGTGATAAATGAAATAAAAGGTTTGTCTGTGTTTCAGAATTGTAGTCAGTTAATTGGTCTTCACCCATGTGTGCAAGGAAAAATATGGTTACTTGATGTATAACACCTATGAAAGTATTGAAAAGTCTCAATCATAGTTGATAATTCTGTCTCTGAATGTCTTTCACAGCTCTTTCCACCATCATGGCATCTAATACATCTTCGTTTAGATATCCATTGGCTAGTGCTGGAAATTCTTCACATTCTAGGTGAAAAAGCATCAAGTAAGTCCAAGGAGTGCCAGTGTGTGTCTTGCCCTTTCCAGTAATTTCTTTTTATTCTTTCTTCTGCTTATTTTGCTGAATTATATATCTTTGGTGAAGATTGTTTTTAGTTCTTTGTAAGGGAAAACTAGAAATTCCAACCAATATCATATTAACATTAAATTAATATTTAATAATATTTAGTGTCTTATTAATTCTACTGATTATTACAGTACTTCAAATATACTTTCTTTTTTTGTGGATGATCCCACTGACAGATTAAAATGCTTCTAGGATGTCTTTGATTTGATGCTTAAGTTGTTCTGCCTGAAAAAGTCATTATCCTACTGCCAATCTAACCTTAATTAAATTGGTTCTTGGCTGATGGATTCGGAGCCCACTGCTTCTAGGCGTGTCCTCATAGGGAGCTTCCTTGCTTTAGGGAAGGACCTGCCAAAGCTGAACCCAACTTGAATAGCCTTCAAGAACCAAGTAGACCTCCACACTGCCATGAGGCATTGGACTGAGAATTTAAATGACAAATTACTGCAGCACTTTGAAAAGGCATTTTTTTTCTGTTATCCTAGAAGTAGCCCATTTTTTTTTTCTTCAACCTAAAATGTAGGTCTCCAAATAATTTCTTTTAACTAGAGTGGAATGGGCTGAATTTGAGAAGATGTGCATGTTTTGGTGACCCTTGCTCTCTTCTGACCTGTTTTGTCCTCACTGGGAACTTTACTATCTCCGCATTTCTTTATACTGATAGCTTATCCTCCCTGCTTTAGTCTCATTTTTCTGGCTTAAAAGAGGCAGAATGGTGTAGTGGATAGAAATCTGGAACACTGACATTCACCTCCCTTTTGAGATGTTTAATAGTGCTGTGATCTTGGGCAGATCACTTTATCTCTATGAATCTTGATTCTTACCAGTGCCTCACTGAGTGTTATTGAGAATAATGAGATTGATTTTTCAGGCACTGTGTGAATGTTAAATATTATTGTCTGTTGTTATGGTTCAGTCACGTATGTGACCCTGAGGACCGTAGTGCACCAAGACACTTCTGCCCTCCACCACTTTCTGAACTTTGTCCAAGCTCGTGTTTGTTGCTTTTATAATACTATCCATCTCACCCTCTGCTGTCACCTTCTCCTTTTGTCTTCAGTCTTTCCCATCATCCGGTTCTTTTCCCACTAAGTCCTATCTAATCATTATATGACCAAAATATTTCAGCTTCAGTATTTGTGCTTTCAGTGAGTAGTGTGAATTAATTTCTCTAAGTATTAACTGATTTGATCTAGTTGCTTTCTGAAGGACTCTCAGAAGTCTTCCCTAGCACCACAATTAGAAAGGCATTGATTCTGAAGCATTCAGCTGTCCTTATAGTCCAGTTCTCACAGCCATACATTTCTACTAGGGAAACCATAGCTTTGACTACACATGTCCCTGCTTTTTTGTATGCTATCCAGATTTGCTGTAGTTTTTCCTAGCAAGAATCTTTTAATTTCATGACTGCACTTGCCATCTGCAGTGATCTTTGAGCCTAAGAATATAAAATCTGAAACAGTTTCAATTTTTTCTCCCTTTATTTGCCAGGAAGTGACAGGACCAGTTGCTGTGATATTAGTTGTTTTTTTGTGTTAAGCTTCAAAGCCAGCTTTTACACTCTCCTCTTTCACCCTCATCAAGAAGCTTCTTAATTCTTCTTTACTTTCTGCCATCAGAGTGGTATTATCTACATAGCTGAGTTTGTTAATATTTCTTGGCAACTTTAATTTTTGGCTTTTAATTTGTCCAGTCTGGCATTTTGCATGGCATACCCCATATAAATTTCATGAATAAGGTGATGGTAGATAGTCTTTTTGTACTCCTTGCCCAATCTTAAATCAGTCAGTTGTTACGTGTTTGGTTCAAACTGTTGCTTCTTCACCCTCATACAAGTTCCTCAGGAGACAAGATGATTTGGTGTCCCCATCTCTTTGAGGACTTGATACATTTTTGTTGTGATCCACACAGTCGAAGACTCTAGTATAGGCAGGAAAGCAGAAATGGATTTTTTTTTTTCTGAAATTCCCTTGCTTTCTCCATAATCCAGTGAAGGCTGGCAATTTGTTCTCTAATTCCTCTGCCTCTTTGAAAAGCAGCCTGCTTGGCGGAACCAAGATGATAGAGTAGAAGCAGAGACTTGCTAGGGCTCTCCCCCCAAGCCCAGCCAAATACCTGTAAAAATTACTCTAAACAAATTCTGGAGCTGCAGAACCCACGGAATGACAGTGTGAAGCAAATCCCCAGCCCAGGAAAACTTTCACAGTCAATGGGAAGTTTCTGTTGTGCAGTACTAGGAGCAGAGTGCAGTCCAACTTGGATCATGCTGGCACAGGCAGGACCTGAGCAGGCCTTGGAGGGGACTGAATCTCTGGCACATGTGGCGGTTTCCAGACTTCACAACCCCAAAATGCCAAGGACAAATTGGAAGGTCAATGGAAAAAACCTGTGAGACCTTTGTGAGAGAGTAAAGTGGTCCAACCCCAGCCCTAGGGTGGCACAGGAAGTGGAGAAGATGGGGCAGAGGCAGCAACTATTTCTAGAGCTCTAGGCTCACAAATTGTAAAGGAGTCAAGCAGTTGACATGCACCCCCACTGGAAAGAGAGAACATCTTGACAAAGAGCTCAAAAAGTCAAGTAAATGACTGGGGAAATGAGCAAAAACCGGAAAAAGAATCAGACTATAGAATCTTTCTTTGGTGACAAAGAAGACCAAAATGTAAAAACAGAAGAAGACATCACAGTCAAAGCTCCTACATCCAAAGCCTCCAACAGAAAGATGAATTGATCTCAGGCCATGGAAGAGCTCAACAAGGATTTTGAAAAGCAAGTAATAGAAATAGAGGAAAAATTGGAAAGAGAAATGAGAGTAATGCAAGAAAATCTTGAACACTGAGTCAATTGCTTGCTAAAGGGGACCCAAAAAATGCTGAAGAAAATAACACCCTAAAAAATAGACTAACCCCAAATAGCAAAAGAGATCCAAAAAACCAATGAGGAGAAGAATGCCTTATAAAACTGAATTGGCCAGATGGCAAAGGATGTCTAAAAGCTCACTAAATAAAATAATTCCTTAAAAATTAGAATGGAGCAGATGGAAGCTAATGACTTTTTGAAAAATGAAGAAATTTTAAAACCCAAGGAATGAAAAGATAAGCACACAGTATGAAATAACAGGTGACCTGAAAAATACATTCAGGAGAGACAATTTAAAAATTATTGGATTACCTGAAAGTCATGATAAAAAAAAAAAAAAGAGCCCAGGCATCATCTTTCATGAAATTATCAAGCAAAACTGCCCTGATATTCTAGAACAAGAGGGTAAAATAGATATGGAAAGAATCCACCGATCACCTTCTGAAAGAGATCCAAAAAGAAAAATTTCTAGGAATATTGTAGCCAAATTCTAGAACTCCCAGGTTAAGGAGAAAATATTGCAGGCAGCCAGAAAGAAACAATTCGAGTAATTTGTGGAAACACAATCAGGATAATACAAGATCGAGCAGCTTCTACATTAAGGGATCAGATGATTTGGAATATGATATTCCAGAGGTCAAAGGAACTAGAATTAAAACCCAAGAATCACCTACCCAGCAAAATTGAGTATAATACTTAAGGGGAAAAAATGGATATTCAGTGAAATAGAGGACTTTTAAGCATTCTTGATGAAAAGACCAGAACTGAATAGAAAATTTGACTTTCCAACACAAGAATGAGGAGAAGCATGAAAAGGTAAATAGGAAAGAGAAATCAAATCCTAAGAGACCTCACAGTTGAACTGTTTACATTCCTACCTGGAAAGATGATATTTGTAACTCATGAAACCTTTCTCAGTATTATATAGTATTTGGAAGAAATATATAGATAGATGGATGGATAAATAGATAGCACAGGGTGAATTGAACATGAAGGGATGATACCTAAAAAGTAAAATTAAGGGATGAGAGAAGAAGATATTGGGAGAAGGAGAAAGGGAGAGATAGAATGGGGTAAATTGTATCTCACATAAAAGGCAAGAAAAAGGAATCCTGCATTCAGTTGGGTAGATCTTTTCCTTTCTCCTTTACCTTTTCCTTTCCTCCTTTCCTCGTCTATTTATAAAGCCTCATAAACAGCCATTTTGTTAGTCACTCTTCATTTTTGGGGGGATAGATTTTGTTTCTGCTTTCTGTACAATATTGTGAACTATGTATCCATAGTTTTTCAAGTGCTCTGTCTTTTAAGTCTAATCTCTTAAATCTATTTGTCACTTCTACTTCATATCCATAAGGGATGTTATTTAAGTCATACCAATAAATCTCATGGTTTCCCTTCATTTCTTCAATTTAAGAAACTTATGATGTGTCTGAGCCTCAATCAACTCCAGGTCTTGTTTTAACTATTTAGAGCTTCTTCACCTTTGATTGCAAAATATATAATCAATCTAATTTAGATTTTGACCATCTAGTGATGTATCGGTGTAGAGTTGCCTTTTGGGTTGTTGACAAAGAGTGTTTCTTATGACCATTGAGTTATCTTGACAAAACTGTTAATCTCTGCCCTGCTTCATTTTATATTCCAAACCGAACTTGCCAGTTATTCCAATTATCTTTTGATTTCCTGCTTTAGCATTCCAATACCTGTGATGAATGTGACATCTTTTTTTTTTGGCATTATTTCTATAATATATTGTAGTTCTTCATAGAATTGAGCAAATTTAGCCTATTCAGCATCAGTGGTTGGAGTATTGACTTATATCCCAGTGATGTTATTTGTGTCTACTTTTTTTCAATTTACTTTTATTTTTGTGACTCAGCTTGTGGTCAGTGTGCATTTTTTAGAATGAATTATAATTTAATCCAAAATAAATATTCAATGGGCTTAGGCCATGGAAGAGCTCAAAAAGATTTTGGAAATCAAGTTAGAGAGGTGGAGGAAAAACTGGGAAGAGAAATGAGAGAGATGCAAGAAAAGCATGAAAAGCAGGTCAACACCTTGCTAAAGGAGACCCCAAAAATGCTGAAGAAAATAACACCTTGAAAAATAGGCTAACTCAATTGGCAAAAGAGGTTCAAAAAACCAATGAGGAGAAGAATGCTTTCAAAAGTAGAAGTAGCCAAATGGAAAAGGAGGTTCAGAAGCTCACTGAAGAAAATAGTTCTTTCAAAATTAGAATGGAACAGATGGAGACTAATGACTTTCTGAGAAACCAAGAAATCACAAAACAAAACCAAAAGAATGAAAAAATGGAAGATAATGTGAAATATCTCATTGGGAAAACAACTGACCTGGAAAATAGATCCAGGAGAGACAATTTAAAAATTATGGCACTACCAGGAAGCCACGATCAAAAAAAAGAGCCTAGACATCATCTTTCATGAAATTATCAAGGAAAACTGCCCTGAGATTCTAGAACCAGAGGGCAAAATAAGTATTCAAGGAATTCACCGATTACCGCCTGAGATTCAAAAAGAGAAACTCCTAGGAACATTGTGGCCAAATTCCAGAATTCCCAGGTCAAGGAGAAAATATTGCAAGCAGCTAGAAAGAAACAATTCCAGTATTGTGGAAATGCAATCATGATAACACAAGATTAAGCAACTTCTACATTAAGGGATCAGATGACTTGGAATAGGATATTCCAGAAGTCAAAGGAACTAGGACTAAAACCAAGAATCACCTACCCAGCAAAACTGAGTATACTACTTTAGGGGAAAAAATGGTCTTTCAATGAAATAGAGGACTTTTAAGCATTCTTGATGAAAAGACCAGAACTGAAAAGAAAATTTGACTTTCAAACATAAGAATGAAGAGAAGCATGAAAAGGTAAACAACAAAGAGAAGTCATGAGGGACTTACTAAAGTCGAACTGTTTACATTCTTACATGGAAAGACAATATTTGTAACTCTTGAAACTTTTCAATATCTGGGTAGTTGGTAGGATTACACACACACACACACACACATACACAAATGCACGCACACAGAGACAGCACAGAGTAAATTGAATAGGATGGGATCATATCTTAAAAAAATGAAGTTAAGCAGTGAAAGAGAAATGTATTAGGAGGAGAGAGGGAGAAATGGAATGGGGCAAATTATCTCTCATAGAAGAGGCAAGCAGGAGACTTTAGTGGAGGGAAAAAGAGAGGAGCTGAGAGAAAAACATGGTTTACTCTCATCACATTCAACTAAAGGAAGGAATAAAATGCACACTCATTTTGGTATGAAAACCTATCTTACAATACAGGAAAGTGGGGGAGAAGGGGATAAGCAGGGTTGCGGGGATGATGGAAGGAAGGGCAATGGGAGGTGGGAGTAATCTGAAGTCAACACTCTTGGGGAGGGACAGGATCAAAAGAGAGAATAGAAGCAATGGGGGGCAGGGTAGGATGGAGAGGAATATAGTTAGTCTTACACAACAAAAATGCGCTTTTTTTCATGAAATTTTATAGGACCAAGATATAGTATACATTTGGAAAATTTTTCATTTTTTTTGGTTTTCTAGAACAAGTTGTGTATAGTCGTCAGTTAATGAATATGGTTGGTGAGAATTTGACCAGTGTCAGCCTTTTTAAAGAGCATTGTGAAAATCTGCTTTCTGACCTGATAGGTTTATCAGTCGGCAGGTATGCTAAGGTAATGGTATATCACTTTTTTCATACTTTTGACTGTCCAGGATTATTTTTTGATTTAGTATGTATGTATTGCTTCCATTTACAGGGAGGAACTTGATGCAAAATATTTAATTTGTCAGTATTGCAGGTCCCATGATGTTTATTTAAGTACCTTCTGACAGCTGAATGGGGAAAAAATATGTATATTAAAGATCAAGTGTCCTAGACTCAGAATGAAGCTTAATGCTATTAATTAAAACAAAAAGATCTTCTTCCTGTTCCCCAAAGGCAAAACAGAACCTGTGGTCTTGTTAGGAAATTAACTGGACAGTTTTATGAAAAGTGAAAAGCTAATTTTCCATTTAGTACTTTCGAACAGTCCTTCATCAAGTCAATTCTTTTCATAAATGTTAAATGTTTTTCTCTTGGCATGTGGTAAGAATAGTAGATTGAAAAAAATCTCCTCTCCCCTTCTCTTATCTTTTTTTTTCTCTTCCTCCTTAACAACCCTTCCCTTAACTACTTCTCACTCAACTTTCTAGATCTCTGAAGTCTATAAACTGCTGACCAATAATGACCCTGAACAACAATAAAACTGACATGTTATTTAATGGAAAACCTTAAAGTATTGAAACATCTAGGGTTTTGTGATTGTCACTAATGTTGAAATAAGTGAGTGTAGCCCTGTAATGATGTGTTCCTACACTGCTATCTAGTGATGAGATAAGTGAGAAGCAGTTGAACAAAGATAGCTGACTGGCTTTGAGAGCTTTGGTTTGATTTAGAAAAAGTCTGGGGTCACAGGAGAGATCATACATTTTATAGTATTATAGAAATTTTTTTAATTCAGTAGATCAGTGAAGTTTAATGGCCTTGATTGTTTTCATATTGCAGTCAGTGGTTAAAAAAGAACTATGCTCTATTGACTTAATATCAGGAGATAGGTCTTGGGTCTGAGATTTATAGATTGCTGTCACTTAATTTCAAAGAACACAGATGAGATCATCACCGACCCATTGAGGTATTGAAGGTTGCTTAATTTTAAATCTCAGACATACATTTAGATCTAAGCTTTGAACAGATCAGGAATTTGTTGCCCTTTCTTAGTTTTTTTTTTTTATACTTAGGGTCTTTCATGTCTGTGGTTAAGCTTTTACTCAAAGCCTGTAAGTATTACCCACGTGTGTTCTTTTAAGGGTAATCCACACAAATACAGTCATGCCTATAATTGAAATAATTCATGCTGTAATTAAATAGAGAACAGTAATGTAAACCACACAATTAAAAAACCTGCTATCCATCATGTTAAAAGAATGTCTGCCTCCTATTGATTTATAGAAATACAGATTTGTGAAACATTGGAAGTTTAATTATTCTTCCTCCAAAAATATATGTATTCATGCATACTTCTGTACCACCCACAGCCATTAGAGATATTTTTATATTGCAAAAATTTGGAAATCATTATGTCTTTACAAACTGCATATATTTAATATAAAAAGTTTGTTTTTTACTATTAGATAACAAATTTGAATCCTTCCCATCTATCACATTCTTTTCATTAAAAGTCCTTTTTGGTTCTGATAGACTGAATAAATAATATTGAGGCAGATTTGATGAAAGTTTGACAGTAATGCACACTTGATCTTTTGGTTATATAATGATTTTTGCTGTGTTTTGGAGATTTCTTTTTAGCAGTTATAAATGGTACATTTTGCTTAAGACTGTTGTATAATTGGGCACACATTTTAAAAGTTATCAAATGCAACATGGTGTAGCAGGGAGCTGGTGTTGGAAACAGGATTCCCTGAGTCCCTTTAGCACATACTAGGCACTTATTAAATGTTTGTTAAATTCAATTGAATTGATTCCAGCTCCTGCCTCTTACATATAGTGGTTGTGATCCATACCAAGTCACTTAACCTCTCAATGCCTCAGGCAACTCAGTAAAATTATAAATGACTGAGAAGGTATAGAATTACATTGGTAGGAGTTTTCTTCTTCCCAGAGTTCTGTATACCCATAAAACCACTGTCCTCTTCCCATCCAAGCAAATTGTGGAGTGGAGAGAATATAATTTCTTTAAAAACAATAGGAGAAAATACATCCTACTTCTGTATTATTGATTGCTTTATTTCTATTTCCTTTTTCAGGTTAGGCCCTCTGAAGCTTTAACAAGTCACCACTGTCCCTGCTTGTGCATCAAAGAATTATGGGTCCTGCTTATTCAGCTTCTTGACCATAGAAGTAAAGGGTGTCACACAGAAGTAAGCTGTACTTCATTAGAAAAAAATTTATATTGCATTATTTATATGAGCACTTCAAAGGTGGTATAACTTTTGTTACAACACCCTGTGAGAAAGGTAGTATGTTATTTATTAGCCCCATTTTATAAATGAGGAAATTAAGCTCACAGAAATTAAATCACTTGGTCAGGTTGTCAGAAGCAAGACTTTTAACCCAAGTTTCCTGACTGTAAGTCTAGTATTGTTTTTCACTACAGTATACCATTATCTGCACCATTTTAACAGATGACCTTAAGATTGACAACTCTTGGTTATTCAGCATTTTGCTGAGCTAAGTATTGTCTTTTAAATTATTCCCACAATTTATTTGAATGTGTGAGTTAGGCAAATATGTATGATGTTCTTAATACTGTAGAAATACAAGCAGGGTGCAGAGAACATGCATTTAAGTGCCTACTATGGGGTAGTAGAATGGAAGCCTCCTGAGAGAAGGAATTGCTTTTCTTCCCTCCCCTCATAGTCACAGTTCCCAACATAGTAAGCACTTAATGTATGCTTGTCCAATTGAAATGGAATTGAATTTTCTTTATAGCATTGATTTGTTACTTTGTTTGAAATACTTTGAATTTTTAGAACAGTAGACGCTCATATGCAAGTTTAAGCTTATAAAAACATTTAACGTGATAAAAATGCTTTATGATAGGTAGTTAGGAAATTTTGATTCACTGAATTTTGTTGTTGTTTTCATTTGTAGATGTCATTGCCTAAATCCATTAGTTTGCATAATCAAAAGTCCCTTAAATGAATGTAGAGGGAAACCTTTTTTTATTTCAATTAAAAAAATTGACAACTTTATTTTTGCAGATTTGCTAGCTTTCTTTTAAATTATATGCAGTTATTACATATGCACAAAATTAATATATGTTTTAAGTATTTTACTTTAGATGTTAGCTTAATAAATATTGACCTCTGTAATTCTTGTGTTGTTTGTAGGCTTTTCTTCTATGAAAGGTAGCATGGCATATTGGATAGGGAATTGGTCTCAGAATTAGTAAGACCTGGATTCAAATCCTACCTCTGATATATATTGGTTGTGTGATCAAAAGCAAGTTATTTAACCTCTCAGTTTGCCAGACAACCCTCTAAGAATTTACAGAGTTGGTGCCAGTCTCCATTGGCCAGAGGAGTTCCCTTTATTAGTGAAATCACAAATCCAGTCCAATCTATTTTATATTAAAAATAATAATCTGAGTTGTAATTTTAACAGCATGTTATGTGAATTATATTTAATGACATATTTCCTTTTACTAAGAAACATTTTACAGGACGTTTAGGTAGCTCTCCTTATACTACTTACTCATGGTGATCATAAGCAAGGGAAACTGAATAAAGGTAGTGCTGCTTATCAGCACTGCCCTCTTTTTGAGAAGGAGAAGTAGAGATGTTCTACTAGGAATTACTAGGAATACATACTCTTCCTTCATTCAGCCATACACCTGGAAATACAGAGATTTCAATGTGATGATGATGGAGGATGATACAGAATTTGTTGGAGACTGATTTGGAGTGAAGAAACAAAAAATGTCAAAAGTTTTTATATGACACCCAAATATCCTGCCATGAATACTGCTCTAAGGAAATCAATCAGAAGAAAAGTTGCACATGCCTTGAGCAGCATCACAAAAGAAGAAATTGATAGAACAACATGTTTAAGAGTCATTCCAGCATCAGCTACCTAAGTACAGTCAGAACATCCCCTGATTAGAGCTGAGGTTAAATTTAATAACAAATGAGAAAAAAATATACGTACAAGATGTTATTGCATGCAATAACCTGTGCTTGCAATTATAACAGTTTTAGTCATTTTTATTTCATAAAAAATTTTGGTTCCAAAAAATGTGAAGTGGATAAAAGCATACAAATTGACTCTGATTTTTGCACTTTCTTAATGAAACTTAAATATAAAAAATAATTTCCATAAATAGGAGTCTTAGAAACTGCCTAAGTTAATGAAAACTTGATATGACAGTGAGGGAATGGCACTCAAGATACTTAACCAAGTATACACAAAGGAAATCTGTGCTAGAGGTAACAGAATTTTAAAGGTACCAAGGGATTCATTTTCATATTTTTAAGAACGTGTAGTTTTTAAAGAATGGCAAGCTTCCCCCCAAAACAAAACCAAAAAAGAAACCCCTCTTATAGAGAATTTTAAAGAAAAGAAAAAAAGTCAACAGAGCTCACAATACATCAACCCTCTCCAAGATGACATGCAGTTGTCCACACCTGTGGTGTTGGACCTCTGCAGAGAACAGAGGGAGGTGCCCTCCCTCACCTCTTCATCGGGGCTAACTTTGTCTTTGTTATATCATGGCATTAAGTTGGAATTGTGGTTCTTCTCACTGATATTCTTGTCATCATGATTTTTCTGATTCTGCTTACTTCTCTTTTCTCATCAGTTCTTGTAAGTCTCCTGATGCTTTTTATTTTTCATTTCCATCATCATCATATCTTGTAATACAATGAAATTCTATTATGTTCATGTGTCACAGAAAAAAGAATGGAATGTATCTCAGAATGCACTATTACCAAAAAGAAGTTGACTAAGACTCACAGAATCTTAGCATCAGAAGAGACCTCAGAGGCTACCTAATCCATCAGTCACTACTAACCCACATGACTACTTCTCATCCCTATAAAATCTTTGTGGCAATAGCCTATGAAAACATTTTGGGTCTCTGATGAAATTATGATAAGATAAACAGGCAGGCCCTTGTAGTTTTCTCTGTGAGAGTATCTCCATAATCTTTTAGTAGTCTGAGAGGTATAGAAATTATAAGATTTTGTTTTCATTTATTGTTTTTTGATTGTAAAAAAGCATTGGACCTGGTAGACAATAATGTAGCCTGCAAGAGTCTTCAACGAAGTTTCCTCCTGTGATTATGTTATAATCATATAAAAGTCCTTGATAGAGACAGCCACAGAGATAAGTTTGTTTAGTTATCCTTTTATCAAGTGAAACATAAAACTGAAAGACTGTGTTGTCCACTTTTATGGAAGAAGTTCTACACAGAGTCCAAAAGGAAGAGAAATTCTTTGTACATGCTGAGTCATTTCACATGTCCCTTTTGATTGTTTTGAGACCCAGAATGCTCTAGCATCTTCTCAGTAAAATCTGTAGCCACACAAAAAGAGACTGGCACAGGAGAAAGCAAATGGATAAACAATGCATATGAATAAATGAAAGAAAAAGCATATCCTAAGCATCCATTACATGCTGCATACTGTGATATATCTGAGTATTTGCATGCAATTGGCTGAAAAGCCTCCTGAATTAGTGCATTATTACATTTACCTTAGAGAGACGCTGCAGATGAATGATGACCTGGGCTCAGAATTTAATAGGAGAAATATAATGGGCACCTTTAATGATCTCATTCATCCTCTTATTTTTCTGATGATGTTACATGCTTGTGAATCTTGGTATTTTGTGATCTCAGAAGACCCATCGTTGTAGGTAACCCAAAGGAAAGTAGAAAGAAACAAGACGTTGCTATTCAGTGCTACAAAATACATTACCAAAGGATATATGACCAGAATAAGGAGGTGAGCTGATAATGTATTGAATACAAGGTATAACAAATGGGTAGGTAGCCAAAGGGTTGCATTTGGAATCAGTGAAATTTTAAAAGGCCGAGAGTAAGGCCTCAAGCATTTTTGGTAGATATCATATGAGAGATTTATGGGATATGTACAAGAAGTCCACAAGGTACAAAGGGTTAGATGAGTTTCAGTCTACATTGGTGGTGTTTGGTGCCCAAATCTATCAATTCCTGGGTCCTCTGCGGTATCGATGCCTATTGATGCAAATGAATATTCTACTCTGTTGCAGTCTAAAAATAGGGACTTTTTCTTGGTAAATTTTAATTCTCTCATAATAATTCATGTTGATATTAAGTGTCACAAATAATCAGTGGTATATGCTGAAAAAAGCACAGGTCTTTGGAATCAAAAGATCTGAATGCAAGTCCTGTCTTCAAGGTTTACCAGGTATCTGACCCTGAGTAAATTTGGTATATCTTCCTTTAAGCTTCAGTTTCCTTACCTGCAGAATGTGAATCACAGCATTTGTATTAACTGACATCGTGAATCGTTCTCAGAAAATCTCTCCAGAAATGGGAAATAAATGAATGGTGATAATGGTAATGATAACGACTAACAGTAATAATCTTTTTTGTTCAGTGGCCAGCACTCACTGAATTTTGGTAACTGTGTTCATCTGTTGCCGTGTCTGTTTTTACACAGTATTTGTGTTTTGAGTGTAGACTTTATCTAAGAATGTCATGTATATTTTCAATACATTTGGGTTCACTGAATCATGTGGGCAAGTAGACTTATTTACAAATCAATTTCAACATTTGGATACCTTTAGATAATGATGCATACAGTATCTTCTTGTCCATCTTTCAAGCTGCCATTGTAGTGTCTTGGTTTTCTTTTAGATTTGATTTTAGTATTTGGTTTTTCTTTCTGTATTTTAGATATGAACAAAATAAAGCATGTTAGCCTATGTAATGCTTGTACTTGCATCCTTTTCTTCTGTACAGGCTAGAATTTGCTTGCTTTTAAATAATGAAAACCTGTGATAATTTCAGGGCTTTTCAAAGCTACTGAATAAGGAGTGGTTTGATTCATATTTTTATGACAATTTTATTATAAAACTCAAAATACATGGTCCTAGAAGAGTATTTTAATTTAATTGCATTTGAATCACTTCTGTTTCTATAGCCCTTTTGGAGTTGGATGAATAAATTGCTAAAGATTCTTTTTAAGAAGCCAAATGATACAGAACGGCCTTCTGTTCCTGTTGTCTCCTCCAAGGATCCATTGGGGTTTAGTTGGTGGATTATTACTCACCTAGCATCATTTTACCAATTTGACCGTAATGGAGGGCTAGATGAAAAGGTAATATCTTAATTCCTCTTGCTTTTATCTTGAAGTAGTGGGTTTTGGCTATAAAGTGGACGTTCTCCCTTTTCCCACCCCCTTTCATTGTGATTGTGATTGAATGTTTTACTTGTTATTTTATGTTCATTTATTGTAATCACGTAGGATATAGGACTATGTTCATTTGTGGTAATCGCATAGGGCTTAGACTTCTCAAAGGCAGGGATTAGTTCATTTTTTGTCTTTGTGTATACAGCGCATGACACATGGTGGACACTTAATAAATGCTTACTGGTTGATTCTAAAGGGCAAAGATATCCATAAGTTTGAAGATTCTTGCTTTAGACCATAAGAAGTGCTCTAATTACAAATGTAAATATCCCAGTAAGGGAAAGGTTAATCTTTATGAATACTCCCACTTAGTAAAATAATTAAAGCCAAGGATATGGCCCAAGTGCTGTGAAAGCACTTTACCTAATATAAGACTGTAAAGAACCTTGGACTGGAAGTTAAATAATTTATTGGGGGTTTTTGTTCTAGGCTTGCCAACCCTCTTGTAGTGTGACTATAGGAAAGTCAACCCATTTCTCTGGACTTTAGTCTTCTAATATGCAAAGTGAAGGAATTGGATGAGATAATCACTGAGGACTCTTCAGTTTCGAACATACTATTGTAGTAGTGTCAGGACTACTGACATAGTCACTTAGTGCCCAGTACTTACACTGCCTTGAAGGCACTGGCTTTCTCTGGATTGCAAGAGGAAGGGATTGTTTTAAGAACAACTTTGAGCGAATATGTCATTTTGACTATTATAAATACCCAGATTAACCACAGAGAGCATATGAAGGAAGACACTATCTCCATCCAGAGAAAAAACTGATAAATAAAAGGATGTATATAATGAGTTTACACATGTATACATACATGGATGTTAATATCTAATGGTAGCCATCTCTGGGGGGAAAAGGAAATTTACATGATAACTATTATAGTTTTAAAAAGAATAGCAAGTTGTATGTAAATTAGATTTTTAGTTTTGTGTGTGTTATCTTTTTTAATATACTATGTTATAGAAATGCTTGTTTTATTCTCTTTTTATTAATTAAAAATAAAATTTAAATTTAAAATTATTTTTAAAAATCCCCTGGTCCTGATAGCAGCCATTAGGGGGCCTCATCACAGCCTTGATGAGCACTCACGACTCTAAAGGGAACAAGGAGTTCCCTATTGCTGAGGCATGAGGTCCAGCCTTTGCTTCAAATCCTAAATCACCATGCTCATCAGGATATTGAGGTGGCTGCCACGGTCCTAGTCCTAACCTTGGTCGACAGTTTATGGATGTAGTGGGTAAGACCTTCCAGTTGAACCTCAAGGTCACTCAGCAAAGCCCTTGCTTTTTTCCTGAATCACGGCTCATTGGGATAGCAATACAGCTACCTGGTTGATTGTTCCCCATTGCTGGTCCATGAGCCAAAAGGAGGGGTTACAGGGATCCCTAGAACTGTAAAACGTAGTTCAGTGGCCTGACTCTTGCTCACTTCAGGATTGATGGAAGGTAGCAGTGAGACTGCTTGTGTTTCTCTGTCCATGGACATACAAGTGTCAGGCTACTTAGTCCCACCCCTTGGTCAGTGGCTAACAGGCTAAAGAAATGTACCTGTGACTATGGTTTTGCCTGCTGCCCACCTAACTGGTCTCTTTGGATCCTGGCAGAAGGGATGACTTCTGGAGAGACTGCAGGAGGCTTTCTTAGAGGTACATTGACACTTCACTGCCACTGCCATTCAGTGGGTAGGCAGCAGTGTTTCTAGAGCTAGTCTGCATAGTAACAAGAAATAGTGAAAGAGTAAGTAGTGAAACCTATTTGAGGATAAGGGAGAGGAAAAAAGGCAAACCCCAGTTTATAAGGGTTTAAGTGATGCATAAGCAATGAAGGGGATCTCAGAGCATCAGCCAAGAGTGGGGGACAATCAGGCAGTCCAGGATTGTCAGTGATTGTTCTACTGGCTGTTGATTTTGTTGTGATTTTCATAGGGCCCATAGACCTCAAAGTGAGGAGGGGACCTTTACCCCTGAGCATCTGAGCCTTCTCTTCAGATGCAGGGTGCTGACAGGCTGCGCAGTGCTAACACTGTGACCAGTATGGTAGCCTGTTGGAGTACACTGTCAGGGGAAGCCTAAGCATGGAAGTTTTATCAAAACATATGTTTCCTTAGCAACTTAAACTGCATTACAAGCTGGAGTAATACGTTAGTTCCCAAGTATTGAGATAAGGTTTAAGAAACCTTAGAAACTTACCCAGTTTAAGAATCAAAGGATCATACAAAGAAACATTTTCACTATATATGTGTTACTTTTAAGATCCTCTGATTTGATAGTTTGTGGGTGTGTAGGTGTGTGTGTTGGTCATTACAAGCATTCGTTAATAGTAAAAACATAAATATATTGTAAACTTATAAATGTACTATTATCTTGAGATTCCCTCAAAAGTTAGAGAATTAGAGAATTTTTAAACAATATTTTGAAATCTTTTATATTTAAAAGATCCAAAGAAAAATGTTTAGTATGCTGACTAAACTTATTGAGAGAATTTATAGAACAATATGGACAAGAATCTCACAAAATGAGATGGTCTGGACCATCGGTGTTCTACAGCTAAGTGGTACAGTGGGGAGAGCGCAGGATTGGGAGTTCAGATGATATGAATTCAAACCCATCCTTAGATACTTCCTAGCTGTTTGACCCTGGGCAAGTCACTTAACCTCTTAGAGCCTCAGTTTTCTCATCTCTAAAATGGGGATCAATAATAGAACCTACCTCAAATACATGAAAGAGCTTTCCCAAATCTTCAAGTTCTATAGAAATGCATTTTCGTTATTATTATTGTTGTTGTTATTGGATCTACGTCATTGAGATCACAGAATCTTTAAAGTAGGTCAGTGCCTAATATTTTATATTGAATTGTTTTGTCATAAAATATATCTTAGTTTTAAATGAGCTATGTATCGTTTTGTCAGTCAGCTGTGTACAAAGGTACATATAGTAAAATTCTTTATCTGTGCTCATCCTGCTTGTGCTTCCTCCACTTATTTAGCTGTCTGTAAATTTTGTAATGAAAACTGTTATTTCCTATGCCTAACACCATAAAAGAGAAAGATATCAGGAATCCTGAAAACAGGTACTTTCTAGTTTTCAAAACCAACTCTGACCCTTCCAGAACACTCCTTGATAGCTTTGTTTAGTTTCATTAACAGACTTTTCTTCCTTGTGAGTAGGTGAGCCAGTGGTGACAGGAAGGGTTGTCCTTTGACTAAGAGTCAGTTTATGATTTTTCATTTCCATGTTTTGGGACTACATAAGGTAGCAATATCTTTAACTGGTTATCTCATTCTTCCTTTGTCACTAAATACTATTATTCTAACAGTGATTCCTTTAAAATAAATAGCCATCCTGTTTTTCTTAAAGAACTCCTAGAAAGGACCTCTTACCTTTAATTCCTTTTAATTCAACAAACATTTTTTGAGCATTTTTAACTCTCTTTAAGATACTGTCCAAGTATAATGAGGTCCATTTTTTGGCGCCATCCTGTCAGAGGTAAAGGATACATTTTTTTCTTTTGGCTACCAATTAATAACTTACTTTCTGGGGCTACGCTGTAAGTAGTTTTTCTTCTGATTTGTAGCAATGTGTCCATTGTGTTAAAGTGTAATACGAAATCTAAAGCTTTTAAAAAGATACATTCCATCCCCTCAATGTACATGTCTAATAGTAGCCAGCTTCAATTTCTAATTACTGTATGAATCATGTGGCAGCCTTTCTATCTTCAGAGTTCTTTGAAAGGTCCTTAGAACCCTGCATTCACATTGGATAGTTGTTTACTACTGTAGGATTTAGTTTTTCTGTATCTGGTGACTTGAACTCAGCTAGATTGTAAGCCTCTTAAGGGCTTCCCTTTAATTTTTGTATTTCCAGCTCCTAGCATAGTGCTTATTAATGCTTTAAGGTTTATAAAGGTTGATAAAATTAAAATAATAGCTTATTAATTGCTTATTGGATACGGAGAAATTAGATGTGGCCTAACTGTCCTTTAACTTGTACTGAATTTCCAACACCTTTATTTATTAAGCAAAGACAGGGAAAGAAAGTGAAATCCAATTTTTAATTACATCTCCTTTCAATTTGCCTCTGTTCCCCAGAACCTCCTTTCTACTTCTCTGGCCCCACTTGTGGGGTGAAGCTTGATTAATTTGGTAGTTCAAGACAGAGACACAAGATAAACCCAATTAGTTAATGGTATCTGTAGATATTACCTCTCCCATCCCTACAACCCTTTCCCGCCTTGACACAGTAACTCCCTTCTGTTTACTTATCTGTTAAATTTTCTAGTAAGGCTTACTTTTGTAAATCCATATTTGCGTGTTAGTCATTGCTTCTGTTTTTTCTAAGTGCTCACAGACATCTCTAGAAATTTATTTCTAGAATGATCAGGAATTTATATCAAGTTCACTGAACTGTATTATTCCTCTGTTTATCTATCCCTCTCTTTATCAGTTGCCTAGACCTATCATTTCATTGGTGAAAGTATCTTCTAGGGAGGAAAGTCAAATCCTTCTACCCATTCAGATCAACACTTCTGTAGCATATAGGCTTACAGAGTTGCCTGAGATAAGTATGTGACATAGTCAGAACTTGAATCTAGGTCCTTCTGATTCTGAGTTGCTCTATCACAATGATATGCCGCCTCTTACCATTTTTCTCCATATTCCCTCTCTATTTGGGAAGATTAGGATACTTGTCCACTTCTGGGCCTACACATTCTCCAAGGCTCTTGAAAGATAACCAGTAGAGGTTCAGAATTTGCTTCTCCAGTTCTTTCAGTATATTAAAATGTACTTTGTCAGGGGTAATTGGCTTTAGGTGACTAAGAGCATTTTGGCAAATGAGATTATATATATTATATATGTGAAGATTATATATATATATTATATATATGAAGACTATATATTATATATATTATATATATATGAAGTACTTTATAAAGTACTTAAAGCTTCTAGGTAGTCCAATAATTTTTAAATTGTCTCTCCTGGATCTATTTTCCAGGTCAGTTGTTTTTCCCATGAGATATTTCACATTATCTTCCATTTTTTTCATTCTTTTGGTTTTGTTTTGTGATTTCTTGGTTTCTCAGAAAGTCATTAGCCTCCATCTGTTCCATTCTCATTTTGAGAGAACTATTTTCTTCAGTGAGCTTTTGAACCTCTAGAACTATTTTCTTCAGTGAGCTTTTGAACCTCTTTTTCCATTTGGCTAATTCTGCTTTTGAAAGCATTCTTCTCCTCATTGGCTTTTTTGAACCTCTTTTGCCAATTGAGTTAGCCTATTTTTCAAGGTGTTATTTTCTTCAGCTTTTTTTGGGTCTCCTTTAGCAAGGTGTTGACCGACTTTTCATGCTTTTCTTGCATCTCTCTCATTTCTCTTCCCAGTTTTTCCTCCACCTCTCTAACTTGATTTTCAAATTCCTTTTTGAGCTCTTCCATGGCCTGAGTCCATTGGATATCTATTTCGGATGTTTGGGATACAGAGGCCTTGACTTCTATGTCTTTCCCTGATGGTAAGCATTGTTCTTCCTCATCAGAAAGGAAAGGAGGAAACATCTGTTCACCAAGAAAGTAACCTTCTGTGGTCTTATTTTTTTTTCCTTTCTGGGCATTTTCCTAGCTAGTTACTTGACTTCTGAGATACTTCTCCACCCCCTCCTCACTAGTGCTTGGGGTCTGAGATTCAAATGCTGCTCCCCAGCCTCAGGGCTTTCAGCAGAGGGCCCGGCTGCTATTTAGGGTAAGATTAAATCAGGTTCTCAGGTGGGGGCAGGGCTGCCTCCCAGGCTTAGTTCCCTGAGGGGGTTTATGCGGAGACCTTGGGTAATGGCCCTGAGCTCCTGTCTGCCCCGGGAGTCCCGGGCCGCCACTGCCTCTGCCGCTGCCTCTGCTACTGCCTCCCGAGGGGGTCCGAGTCACGGAGACACCCCGCTCCTCTCTTGGCCCAGCCCAGAAGTCTCTCTCACTGACCTGTACGCCTGTGGGTGGAGGGACCTTCGTGGCCACTGGAGATTCTGTCCCTGAAGCCTGCTCTGATCTGCTCCTCTTGGGGCTGCGCGGCCAAGGGCTGGGCTGGGCTCCGCTCCGTGTCCGGTATGCGATGGACCTTTGGTGCAGGTTTTTCAGGGCTCTCTGGAACAGAAATCTCCACTCTGTTGCTGTGCGACTTACACTACTCCAGAATTTGTTGGGAGTTCCTCTTTACAGGTAATTATGGGCTGTGGGTTTGGAGCTAGCATATGTGAATCTTTCTACTCCGCCATCTTGGCTCCTTCCCCTTAGTAAACATTTATTAAGCACTTGTTATGTGCCAAGCATATAAGTAGGTACTGAGAATGTAAAGACAGTTCCAGCCTTCAAGAAGCTCACATTCTAATGGAGGAGACAACATGTAAGGTACATATAAGATCTATACAGAGTAAAAGAAAGTAATCAGAAAGGGGAAAGTAATAGCAGCTAGTGGACCAAAAAGGGCCTTGTGTAGAAAGTGGAATTTGAGAGGTGGAGGTGAGAGGGCAGCAGTATTCCAGGTATGGGCATAGCCCACAGGTGAGAGATGGAGAATCTTAAGCAGGCAACAGAAAGAAGGCTCATGGGGACAAGTTATTTCATATTTTGATTCCCAGCTATCCATTTTTTGTTCTGTTTTTCTAGTCTGAAGATTATTCTCTTTGGTAGAGAATATAGAAGCAAGAGAGGGGCTAAAGCAAATTTTACTTATCTCTATTATTGCTGGTAATTTTCCCATCAACTCCAATCCTCTTCATCCCTTGATCTTTATTGCTTCCAGAATAAATGGGGAAAAAAAGACATTTTTTCTAACGACTTCTGAACTTATTGAAAACCTCAGCTCTTGTGGTGTTTAACTTTCTTTCTGACCTTGTTCTTATCTGATCATAGGATTTAGAGCTGGAAGTCCTTTTAAGACATTGTCTAATTCAGGAGTTCTTAACCATTTTTATTTCCGATGGACCTTTTGACAGTGTGATGAAGCCTGTAGACTCCTCAGAATAGTATTTTTAAATGCATAAAACAAAATACATAGGATTACCCAAGGAAGCCAGTCACAATGAAATAGTTCATCTATCTTAGCTATCTGTTTAAAAATCAAATTCACAGACTCCAGTTAAAGGACCTTTGCTGTCATCCAGCATTCCTTCATTTTACAGATAAATAAATTGAGTCTCAGGTAGATGAAGTGACTTGCCCCAAGTCATAGTTAGTAAATGACAGTAAGTAGCAGGAGTTAAGTCCATGTCCTCCAACTCCAAATCTTTGCTCTTCTTCTGTACGTCTTCCATGATCCACCTCCTATCTATTGTATGAGAGGGGGATAGTTGGGAGAACATCTGAGATTACTATGCAGGACTGTTTCTGTATCATTTTATGAGATCTTAAGTGACTTCCTGAATAAATACAGTAGTCACTTAACTAGAATTTAACATTTATAATAATGACTAGAACTCATATAGCATTTTAAAGTTTGTAAAGTGTTTTACAGATATCTTATTTGATCATCATGACAGCTCCTTTGGAGATAGATGCTGTTATTGTCCCTGCTTTACAGATGAAGAAACTGAAGCAGTTAGAGGTTAAGTGACTTGCCTAGTATCTAAAGCTGAATTTAGTGGTAGGTCTTCCTGACTTCCAGACCTAGCATTCTGTCCACTATACTACCTACTTTTAAATAATTGTGTACTACCTATAAAGCACTCTGCTGCTGATGATGATGGTGATGATAGTAGCTAGCATTAAATATAGCTTTTAGATTTGCAAAGCACTTTAAAAATATTATCTCAATCCTTAGAACAATCTTGGGAGATAGCTGCTATTATTAATATTGCCATTTTACAGATGAGGAAACTGAAATATATATAGAGAGATTAACTGACTTTCCTAGCATCACACACCTGGTAATTATAAATATAAAATAAATATAAATGTAAAAAAATTTGAAAATTTTATATAATATAAATACAAGAAAATAAAAAAATATATATTAAAAAAAAAAAAAACTTAGGTGTTCCTGACTCTAGGTCCAGCACTCAATCTACTATACTTAGATGCCCAAGACATAGAAGACACAATCTTCTGATGCACTCTTTGAAGAAATAGTAACATTTAAGTGTTAAGGATACCAATTATTTAGTTAGCTGTTGAATAATGAGTAGTGCCTCCAGATGTGGAGAGTTTGGAGGGGAATGGTAGTCTATTTTTATCGTCATTATTAATGCTATTAATATTATGACTAATTCAATTTGATTTAACGAGTGCTAAGCACTAATCTTTTATAGTCCTGAATTTACTTTTTGTATTTTACAAGGATACTTAGTGAGGATCCCCTTTTTTTTTTAAGCAAATAATGACATTTTTGTATTTATCCAAGTATAAAATCTATTTTCCTCAGTTTTTTTCTTAAAAATGTCAGCTTTTTTATATCTTCATTTCAAAAATTACTACTTTTGCTATATGAAAAAATATTTGTTTCTTAACTGCAGTGTTTTTTAATTTATTTTTCTGTGGAATTATTTTCCCACCTTTTTTTTCTCTTTGCCTTATTAACCATATTATTCCCTTTTTTGTGTCTAGAGTTCTGAATTAGTAACTGTGAGAAGCTGGGTCCAAATTCTCAGTATTTTCTCTGGCACTAACTTCCTACAGAACTTTGGGAAAGTCACTTTACTTCTCTGGCCCTCATTTTATTCATCTGTAAAATGAGGGAGAGTAGGCTTAATGACCTTTTAGGTATTTTTTTCCCAGCTTTAAATCTATGAACTTCTGATTCTTTGGAAAGTTAAGGCGGGGAGGGGTGCAGGGCAGATATTGCTTAATGCCATTGAATCTAAATATTAGGTTAACAATGTTAGGAATGAGACAGAATATGACAGAATTTCATCTCCTTTGTATTTAGTTGAAGCAGACATATCTTAGTCCATTCTTTCAAAGAGATTAGCTTGGGTCTTGGTGATAATTGGCTCATTTTATTATCAGTATCTTGAAAATTCTTCAAATTCTATTTTTTATGGATTTAACACATCCAAGTATAAAAGAGGAAATGATTATGTAGTAAACATTCTTTATTCTACTAAACAGTAATCTGGTGGAAGGAGGATGATATGAAGTAATAATGGTTATTCATATATTCTTCAGGGGGAAAAAATGCCTCTAGTCTTGTTTCATCCATGGAGGTGTTTCAATTTTTTAATGTGGACTGCTTTGCCCTAGAGGTTAATGTGAAATCTTTACATTCTAAATAGGTTTTCAGCTGTGGTTAGTTATTTTTTATTTTATAAGTTCCCATAACTTGGATGTATCCTGTATATGGATTTAAACCAGAAAACTGTAGCCAATTTCTCAGTATAAGAATATAAGGAAACTTTGGTGTCTCATTTCTTATACTTCAGGTTTTAGATGTATTGTACATTTCTGTTTAATGCTTTTCTCTTCTCTTAACCCAGACCCAGAGCATGTTATCCTCTCAAAATCCTGCTCATCTATTTTAAAAACCAAATGGAGTGTAAAAGAGGAAAATTCGCCACTTTTGAACATTGCAGGGGTCAGTTTTAACACTGCTTTCTCTGTCCAGACCACAGAGAGAATTATTCAGGGATAGGTGATATTGTTCTTGGAAATGTCTGAAATGACTACTGGATAAAGGATGCAAAATGTAACCCTGAAAGTAGAGCAGAGATATTCTCCCACGTAGACTAGAAATGGAGGGCAAAGGAAGATTCATTTTATTTTCCTGATAGAGATGCAGCTTATACAAGAACTCAGGTGTGTTTCTCAGTTGTAGTTTTTATAGCAGCCTTGGAAGTACAAAACTTCACTCCAAGTGGGTGGGTCCATAATAATTTTATACCACTTGGAAGCCAGTTAGTCATAATTTTACATGTGAACAAATACTATCACTACAGAAAACTGAGTTAAAATGCCCCTTCACTTTTATCCCCTAAAAAGGGGAATTTACAGCTGGTATTGTTTCTGTCCTTTATACATACTCTGTTTTGCAATGACCCAAATGCTGGTTTCTTGGGATTAGAATGATACTTGGCTGTTTTGAATTTTAGCTTCTACACATCATCTGCCTGTTTTTACTAGACAAGATGTTTGTATTACATCTGCAGAGTTCTAATTAGTGGAATAATGCAGCTTGAGGGAGGCATTAGAAATTTTATCAGTAAATACTGTACAAATGGAATGCAAGCATTTAACAAAGAGTCAGTTCCTGGTCTACAAATTCTACTCAAATTAAACTACGAACTATATCATCCACATTGTTAGTTATCCTATGCAATTGCCATCTCATGTTTTCCCTTGTAAAAAATGTTGATTTAAAAAAAAGGAACTAGTTACTGAATGTATGAGAGATTGGCAAGATTTTTATTGTTTGATAACTGCTAGAACTTTCATTATTTCAGATGCACAAATGGATTTTTCAAAAATTAATATTTCTTTGCTAAAATGAAGACTCAAACCACATAATCTTACCTACTAACGGTTTATGTGAAATGTATAAAAAAGGCAATAATTAACTTAAATCAACCCTCTAAATGATCATGGGAACCACTATTTATGTCCAGTGTATGAGTCCTGCTCCTTTCTACTCTTCTGTCACTACAGAATATTAATGTCTGCATAGTATTCCTTTAGTATGTGCTAGTCAGAGAAGTTCTACTTTGTCCTTCCAAAATAATGGCAGTCTCAGCTTTCTGGACTGTAAGTGGAAACCAAGAAGTAAACATGCATAGTAAAAAAAAAAAGACCTATAAACAGTTAAAAATGTTTCACAAAGTTCATGTAATTCAGTAGTACACTTTACTGAGAGGAGAGTCACCCCATCTTCTCACTCAGCCTATTTATTCTTATTTTTAGACAGTTTTAATAATATTGACTGTCTGGTTTCTTAGCCCTCAGTAGACCAAAGTAGCAATTTAGAAGGGGGCAGAGCTTTGGAAGACAGTCATAATAACAAGAGGAAGACTTCTGACAGTAAGGAAGGAAAAAGAAAAATTATGAAAAGAATACTTAAACTCAAAAAGAACAATAGTCTGGCTTACCTCAGTACACCCTGAGTCTATAGAATAATATAATTATTTGTGTTTATATCAGTAACCTTAAGTCATTAAGAAACAACTGAATTTTATTACTGTAATCTGTTTAACAATCCAAGAATGAATATAGTAATGTATTCATACAGATTTCATATTTTAGATTCTATCACAATCACATTAAAATGAAACAAATATTGCTCATAAAAGGACACACCTTTGTCCAATTTATATAGCTAGGTTTTTATGTGTAATCTACCTAGGCTATATCATAAGTAAATGATGGCTGAAATTGTCATTGGTTCGGTGTCTCATTGGATTTTGATGTTTCAGTAAAAACAAAGAATAAAATTGTTTCTCTCTTTCTTTGTCTCCTGTTTCAGTAAACTTTTACTCTTTTCACCTTGAAGAGGTGAAGGTAGAGACATTAAATATGTGTATTACATCTTCATCATGAGTTGTGTCCTAAGTCTATCTCTTCCTCCTTTGATAACAGTCCATAACAACATTCAATTTTAAATAACCAATATTAAAAGACAACGGTTATGAACTGAGGTGTCTTGAGGTGTGACATGTACCAGGTTAAATAAACTTCTTTTGGTTGTTTCACTGCAATTTCCTGTAAGTATGTTTAAATAGTGAATGATGCAAATCAGTCATGAACTTGTGTTGTTGTTTTGATCTAAGTGTGAAAAGAGCTAATCATTTCTAGAAAAGTGAAAATCATTTTGGAAGAACAATGTTTCAGCCATGGTCTGTACAGTGTAATTGTGTAGTTAGCCATTGGAAGTTTTATGTGTACAACAGTTATTTGTTGTATGTAGGTATATATGTATATATAATGTATAACAACATTAACAGAAGTTAATGTGTACAACACATTAGAATTTAACATTAGCTGAGATGAAAATGTTTCCCCAAAATTTTGTGTTATTACAAGGGTTAAATAAAATAATAAATAAATAAAGGCTTGCTTGGTGAAGGTTACAATTTTGTTTTGGTGTAAAGACTTAAGTAGTTTGTGATTTTTTCCCCTCTAATTCTGTCATCTACTAACATAACATGATAGTGGAAAATAATCGCATAAGAATCTATCTCCCATTGACATTACATCAAGTTCCATGGTAATAGAAATATTTTTAAAAAATAATAATTTGCTTTCCCTGTCCTAGTTTTTAAAATATGTACTATTAGAGGTGGTGATTCCTTTGGTTCAGAAATATTTTTTCTCTTTCCAGAAACAAATGAATTCAAATTGGAACTTTGTAGAAGAATTACTGAAAAAGTCAACTAATGTCCAGGTGTGTATATTAAGTAGCAATAAAAAATATTGCCATGTTAAATTTTTGGACATCACATAGGATACATGTAGAAGAAAACATAAAAACAAAGTCATCCTTTCGTTACAGTAAATGAGGCATACAGAGGTTCTTGGGGTGGGATATTTTTTATTTGTTTGTTTTTGCCAAAGTGAAGCGGGTGCTTATGAGATTAGTAACTATCCTTTAAAGATTTTTTTTCTTGACACTAAGTTGTCAGATAAAGGATAAAGATAATTATCCCAGTTGGCTATTTTGACAAGATATATTCAAAATAAGGGCTAGATGCTTAGAAACCATAAGCCATACATTGAACGTGTGGATATCAAGTCTAGGAGACATGATGGGCGAAGATAGTGGCATTGAAAATTCAGCTATATCCTCATCACAGCAGGAAGGTGACTTGCCTTGCTGAGCAATTTGTCTTACAGGCTTGAATCATACTCTTACTGATAAGGTTCTAGTTTCTGAGCACTCATTTCATACCTTATCATTTTTCTTTCTGCAGAGCTGTTAATGCAGTGCTTCATGGCCCAGAGGTCAGACTTGACCTCCTTTTAAAGTGGTTTTAAATATGCTGTTCATCACATTTTTAAACATGTTGCATTGTAGCTCAGTAAATTTGTTCTGAATTTTCATGGTATAAATTGCCTTTTGTATAATAGCTTTGAGAAAATTAAGAAAGTGAATGTTGGTTTTCATTTGGGAAAGAAATTATTTTTAGAAATAAGTCTTTAAAAATTTCTGGGAGAAATAAAGCAGAAATGTGGTAGTTAATAAACTGTTTTCAACCAGTGCATTGACAACCAAGTCTATGAAACTCACTCAGTTTAATAGCTTATTTTGAGACTTTTGAGATCCCTCTTGTATATGTAATTTTTTTAAAAAATTAATATTTTGCCAGATGAATATATGTATATTTAGTTATGACACAGATCTGTTAATTATGTAGGTGAGAGCTCAGAATTCTCCCTTAGATGGAATGTCAAAGAACCCTCTGGTTGGAATGAAAGTGATGTTACCTTTTTACAGTTTTCCTGCAAGCTTTGTCACTGGCTTGCTACAAGGTTTTGTGTTTTGTTTTTTTAAATTACTACTCATGTTTTATTATGTATCCTCTCATAGTCCTTTCCCCCTCCTACCAAAAAAGTTCTTTTTTTGGTTGATAACACCATAATTTTGAACATTTAACACTCTCCTTATATACTAATCTAGTTTTAAGCTTTGATTTTAAGACATTTGGAAATTATACATGTGATCATTATGTCATTTAAACTATTTAAATATATGTAAACTATTAAGCACATTTACATGATATTGGCTCAAGGATCTTTTTTGTGATATTTTTAATGTGCTTTTTTTTTAATGGGAAGGCTTTTATTTAAAACCAAAGAAGATTTTTTTGTTTTTTATTCTATTCAGAAAGACTAGATTTTTATCACTACTTTGTTGGAAGGTATAGGGACAGTAGATAAGGACTGCTTAGGTTCTTAGTTTTTGTCCTTTAAGTACTATGGGAAGATGGATAGGTTTCTAAATATTTCTGGAGAAGTTTTGAAATAGATAGAAAACAGATAAGTCATGGGGAGGAACAAAATTCTAAATATATTATATTTATATGTGACAGCAGGAAAAACAGTATGTAGTCATCTCTGCCTTATAACAGTACTATTATTTTTACTAAGATTGTAAATCACTTTCTATCAGTCTTTTAGTGATTTATTATTATTATTTTCCTTTAGTGTGTGACTACCTAAGAATTGTTCCCCTTCCCCCACCTACCACCTCTTCTCCCCCTCAAGGAAGGGACTATATCGACCATGAAAAAAGATTCTCCTCAGTTGGAATGTCTAATAATATAATAAAGCTTTTATTGACACTGCTGGATTTAACTTTTATAATACTATATTTTTTTATAAGGGTGAGAGTTAGAACTGGTTCTGTAGCACACAATGTAATTCCTATATATGGACATGAGGATAAGTTAGATTTTTTTTTAGGATAGCCTGTACAGTAAATATTTCTTTATGAAACTAGAGCCAGCACAAAGCAAGATTTTTTACTCATTCAAACTGTGTAATATCTTCCATTTCCTAATATTTAGGAAGATTAAGCCCCTCTCTTCAACACTATCTCAATTTCATCATGCCTTGCATTGTGTCAAATCATATTCCATAAGTAATATAGAACTACTTGCTGGTGTTCTTGAAACCAATTTTGTGGGTTCAGTAGGTGGTCATAAAGAATAAATAATATGTTTAGATAGAAGTATCATTTTGATTATATCTGTTTTTCTTCCCACTGAGATAAATTAAAATCTGACCGCCCTCATGTTCTGACTTCATCTCCAGCAGTGAAACAGTCCATTTATAGTCTTAAAAAAAAAAAAGCCAAAAAATGTACAATAGTCTTAAGATACAGTTGATAGACTCTTGAAAGCAGTATTAATTAAGCAAACTATTTTTAAATCATTCTTTTTCAACCCAAGACAGAGGCGCTAAGCTTTACTGAGGATCACTGATATGAGTATCATTGGACTCTACTCATCAAAGTAAAGATGAAAAGGCGTTTTCTTTTTCTGTTTAACCTTTGTGACAAAATACCTTAAAACTAAACTGTCCTTTTAAATTAGCCATCTGTATTGAGAATACCTTGAGGAAAGAGAATTAGATTGTTTATGTGCTGTTTCAGCCCTAAGATAGCATTATATTTAATTTTTATAAGAAAGAATTTCAAGTTTTATTTATTTATTGTTTTGATTTTTCTTTTCTTAAGTTTACTGAAACAAAATAGCATATCTTATAGATAACCTGCAAGAGTCTTACACAAGGGGTCATTTAGGCCATAGTCTTGCCTGAAGAAAAGAACACACCATGATGAAAGAGCACTGCTCCTATTTCAGTTCCAGGGAGAAGAGTCCTCAAACTGTTTCAGTAAAACAGTAATAGCTCATGTGTGCCAGTAATATGTGTCAGAAGAAGGATTTGAATTCAAGTTCTCTGACTGTAGAGACAGTTCTCTTTCCATGATACCAAGTGCTGGTTATTTTTAGACTCTGATTAGTTTGTGAGTGTAGAAGATATATTATGGAGGCAAAGCAGTGAGTGGAATGAGTATTGAATTTGTAGCTAGAGGACCTTGGTTCCATTCCCAGCCTTGTTTCTCTATGATCTTGGTTAAGTCTCACCTAACTTCAGTTTCCTCTTCTGAAAGTAAGAGATGGATTTACATGACCTTCCAGTTCTCAATCCGTGATTCTGAAATAGTATGTCCCATTGTTAACCATCCATGCATTTATGGAAACTTTTAACTTTATAATTAAATCACCAGAATTTGAGATGTAAGATCCCAAAGCTGGGTCCAGTGTCAACTATTCAAAATGTGAGCCAATGCACAGAGATGTTAAATAGCATATATAATACTGTTAATTGGCATTATATAGATGTTAAAGTTTTCAAAATGCTTTTCATGATTTCTCTCATTGGACTGTGAGTTTCTTGAGAGAAAGGGACTGTTGCATGGTCATACAAATAGCAAGTTATCACAGACAGGATTTGAACCCAAGTGTGTGCCAGCCAAGGCATCTTTATACTATGTCAGTGCTACCTTCAGATATAAAGGATTAAAAGTCCTAGGGGGAGCATTCTGTAAGGGAGGGCTAAAGAGGAGATCACAGATCCATCTTCTAACAGGGTAGAAAAGAGTTTATCAGAACTAAAGTAGTCTTACAGAAACACCTTTCTTCTTAATTCTCATTTGTGTATAACTACACAATAAATTTGTAAGAACATTAGTTAAGCAGATGCCCACGTAGCAATATGGAAACCTTGTTTAGAGGGCATAGTACATACATGAGAGATTTGTAGCTTAGGTGTTTGTAACTTGGGCAATGCTTGTATTTCAAATGTGTCCAAAAAGTAAATAAATAAAAAAAAATTGTGTGATCTGTGCTGTATTTCCCAATTTACTGATGAATATAATAGACAAAACAGTTAAACTCTTCTTAAATGCAAAAGAGAACATGTATATTGCTTCTTAACTTGTTGGTCATTTATGTAATTGCATAAGTAGATTGATGTGAAGGAACTTATTTATAAATAATATATTGATCTTTGTCTTCTGACCTGTTTGCTTTAAGATATTTACCTAGAGTAATTTTTGATGTTGTGTTTATTTTTCCCCTCTTAGACAATAAAGTGATGTTTACATGCCTAATTTTTTAACCTCCCTTTCTTAAGTATAGATAGCTTGTCTTTCATAATCTGTGCCAATCTTTTTGTTTTAAAAATTGAGTAGCTGTTGTCCTGCAATGAGTTAATTAAGTTGATTATCAGATGAAATAATATAGGTAAAAGATTTGCAGACCTTAAAGCACTATTTAAGTACTATTTTTATTAGTTGTTATTAAATTATTAAGTTGTTATTAAGACCTATGGATTTGAATACATCTAGATTCCTTTATTCTACCTTGTTTCATTCAATCAACAGGCATTATGTGTTATATTGGGATTCTTTCCTGTAGATTGACTAGTTTTTGTTTCCTTATCTGTTACCACACATAAGGTCATTTAAAATACTTGAATGGAAATTCTGATTCTTCTATACTCCATATATTAGGGATTAGTTAATGACTTTTGAAATTAATATTTAGATACATGCTTTGGCTTTATTGACACTTTATTGGCAAAAGATGAAATGGATATGATTAAGTTTTTTTGACTTTTTTTAATATTTTCTTCAGGCATTTGTCTATGAAGTTTCAGTGCATTATCAAATGACAATGTCTTTGGGGTCAGACCCTATTTCCTAGCTTACCACTCCACCTTAGTGACTTTTTGTTGATGAAAAGGAGATAACCAGTAAAGAAGTCTATAGAGAAAATTATTCCATGGCAACCTTTGTACTTGAAGTGATGGCATATGTTAGTGTTCGAAAGCATGGCTTGCATGTAATTGAATGTTTCCATTTTATTAGGATGGTATATTAGAAGAACAGGTACGCATGTACCTTCACTGTTGCTTGATGCTGTGTGGTTTCTGGAACCCCAATATTCAGGCTGTTACAGTTCTATGGGACTACTACAGCAAGAATCTGGTGAGTAAATAGTGCTAAGACTTTTGTCCTCCCAACTGAGGGATCTATACATTTTTTTCTGTGCACAGAATAACTGTTGTAGCACATTAAAAATGTTAATATTTGTTAAACATAGATAGAAGCATTCTGGGAATAGTTTGCCAATCACAAAAACAATTTAAACTTTTTTTTTCAAAAGGGGAAAAATTTAGTCTTCCTTTTATCAGTGGGAATCAGCTTTAACCAAAGCAAGCATCTTTTCAGCAGTTTAAGATTGGTGCACATTTTGCAACTACTACTAATACTTTTGAGTCTAAATAAATGTAATAGATATAAAGAAATACTTTTCTCTGTACCTTATAACCCTAAAAAGTTTGCATCAGGCGTTCTAGTTGTTGGTGCTTTTGCTGTTATATTTTACTTCCAAAGTTATTTAATAAGGTATGTGTGCTCATAGATCCTGTGGCCTTAGATGGGGAAGAAAGGAGGCAGGGTGGTTATTTGGCATGGTGTATAAGAGAGTGAGCATTTTTTTTCCTCTTGATCTGAACAAGTTTTTAATATGGTGACCTCTATTCATATTGCATTCCTCAGTGTATTGGATGTTTCATTATATTTTGTTATTGTTGAGACATGGAGTCAGTCTCTTATTCTTCATAGACTTTAGTGTGTTTTACAGTTTGAAGTTTTTATCGGGAGATATAATACTTGTCTTTTCCCTCCTTTAGAATAGTTCTTTTACTATTCCTTGGCTTGGTGTACAAGAGTTTGCAAATGTTTCTAAGTCAACCTTGTCTATGCTTGAAATAGTGAAGACCTGTTGTTCTGATGAGCAGAGCCATGACCTCTATAAATCCAACAGTAGTTACAACATTTTTCTTTGTATTTTGGCAAAAGTCATGAAAAAAGCTGTAGCAATTAATGAAACTCATCCTTGGAACCAAATTAAAGGAAGGTATGTACCCTTTTTCCTTCTGAGAAAAAGAATACCCAGGAAAATGTTTTTGAGGAAATATTGCAATCTAAATATTTTTCGAACTAACCTATTAATCAACAAGGATTTTTTAAAAATTGCCTATTATGTGCACTGTGCTGAATGCTGGGGCTAAAAAGACAAAATTGAAGCATTTCCTGCCTTCCTGGAATTTAAAATTTATCAAAGGAGACATGAACTCATAAGTACATACAAAGTAAATGCACAGTGATTTGGTAGAGGAGGCAGTGGAATTTGGTGGGGTGGGTATCAGGAAAAACATCATGTAGGAGATGGAAAACATGTTTCTATATTGTATGCATTTTCTGATGTTTGCTAATTAGAAGTTCATACTTATTTGATAAATCAGGGAACAAATTTCAGCATATGTAATCTTCACACTCATCATTGGTATGGAATTTCATAGCTTCCTGCTCTATTGGTCCTGTCGGGACTAAAATTCCTAGGATTTCTGGAGACCTTTGATTAATTTCAGCATATTCTTCATGCAAGAAGTTGGATAAAATTTGATTATGTACAAGTGTGTTGAACCAACAAAAACATCCTTATACATAGTGGCTGAGCATACCCTGCATATTAGGACAGTTAGGTTATATTCCAGACTCTAGCGTTAATGTTCATATTTTGGGTGGAGACACAGACTGCTAGATAGATTATGCAACTCTAGTGTTCATGTTTCTGTGAGTGATAGAAAAGACCAGTCTTCCTGCCTCTTAATCCAAAGAGGAAATATGACATAATGAAAGAAATTTTGGACTTGAAGTCAGAGGACTTGGGTTTTAGGTCTTGGCTGTAAACCTTACTAGCAATGGAATTTTCTTGACAAACTGGAGTGATTTGCCATTCTCTTCTCCAGTATTTGTATATAAGTGTGAATCATTCCCACCTGAAATAAAGCAGTTATATAATTTCCTAAGTGTCACAGCCTGTAACTAGGATGTGAGAGTGAATTCTTTTTCAGCAGTAAACAAGACATTAACTAATTCAAGGAAAGCATATATATTTAGCTGTGGTAGTTGGCTGTTAAATGACACTTAACTGGTTTTGCTGGTATTTTTGTCACCAGGCAAAAGATTAATTTCTGTCTTACAATTGTAGGGTTTTACTGAAGATAGAAAGTAAACCCGAGAGTGTAAGAAAGAGGATAATCAAATAGATTATAAATTATTATTATTACAAATTATTTTAAATTGTCTGATTCAGATTGAAATGAACCTTATCATTTTATAATTGAGTAAAGATTGGTCTTTTTTGTCAATAAAAATAGAAAAAAATAAGTAAGTATGATGGGGGCCTACAGTAAAAGGTAAAAAAATCATAATCTATAGAATGTACATTTGTATCATTTTTTAGGGGAAAATCTGCCAAATCTTTTGATACAGTCACAAGTGATATGCTGCATCACCTACATACTCTATGCATGCTAGGTGGATAAGGAATTCTGTGATTTTGTTCTTAAGAAGTAGTGACCGTTCTTGCTGGCATTAAGAAAAAGCTGGCAAGAAGGAAGATAGAAAACTGTTATTTGGAAGTTCAGGTTTGAATTTTTCCCTGTGGGTGATGACTCTTCTGATCTAGGTATATGGGGAAGTTGTGGAGAAATGTGTTCCCATGAATAAAACAATAAGCTCTATTAAAATACTGTTTTTATTTTACAGAATATATTCCAAATTCCATCAAAAAAGAATGGAAGAGCTAACCGAAGTTGGTCTTCAGAATTTTTTTAAACTTTTTCTTGTGTTGGCCACTGTTGCAAAGTTGGAAGATGTGGTCAGTCATGTTCTGGATCTTTTGGACTTCCTCAGACCTGGATGTGTCACGCCTTCACAGAGGGCACTCATTTGGAAGGGCCAAATGGCCTTTCTCTTAATGTACGTTCAGAGAAACCTGGATGTTGGTGTTTTGGCCCACACGCTTTCTGGTGCTTTTAGTGAAAAAGCAAAGGAATTCTTAGTATCTAAGAATGAATTGGGACAGAAACATGCTCTATGGACACTTCTTTCTATCTATATGGATGGTGTTCAAGAAGTGTTTGAAATGAGCCGGGACTTGAAACTTTCTGAGGAAATACTGTTGAATGACGGATTCAGTATGCTTCTTCCAGCTTGTCGAGAACCTCAGCTCAGGACTGTATTAAACTTTCTACAAGCTGTTCTGGCTAGAGTCAGGTATGTTTTTCAGTAAAATGCAATTATTGATTTCTTGATATTTTTTTCTTTAGACCAATGAGGGGGGTGCAGCTGGTAACCAGGATTAAGTGACTTGCCCTGGGTCACTTGGCTAGTAAGTGGCAAGTGTCTGAAGCCAGATTTGAACTCAGGTCCTACTGACTCTAGGGCTGGTGCTCTATCTACTGTGCCACTTTGCTGCTCCTAGACCAATGATTTCTGTTGGTTTGGGTAGCAGATAGCACCTTTCTCTTCAATTTCAATCCTACAAAATTGCCTAGATCACAAAGAAGTTAAGTGACTTGTCCAGTATTATACAGCTGGTATGTGTTGGAGGCAGTTCTGAACCTTGGTCTTCCTGACTCCAAGCCTGACTTTCTATTCTCTATGCCATGTTACCATTCAGGGATTTGTTTTTTGTCATCAAATGCACATGGGATTTTAGTTCCTGTATTGTAAGGTGACCAAAATAAGAGATTACTCAAGGTTTTCCTAGTTTAATATGCCATATTATCCAACATTTAGAGGAAAGAGTTATGTTTTTGTTGCAGAAGAGATTCTAGATGAGGTAGTTAATTCTCTAGGATCCTATCTTTGTGGAATCAGCTGAGCATTTAAGGGAAGTAACACTAATCATGTTGGGTTAATCTTGGGGGTTCTAAAAATTGCCATGAACACATGTTTAGGCATGTGGATTTTGCTATCATGGGAGAAATTGTAAAAGGAGACCACTGATTATCCCTTTCCATTTCCTCAGAAATGAAAAATACTTTCAAAAGCCATTCAAAAAACTGTATGCTTTCAGAATTAGTGCATTTTCCAAAGGCTTGTGGCTGGGGAATCTTGAATAGCTTTCTTAACAGACAGAGGATGTGACATCTAAACACAGATAATCTTAGTACTAATACAGTCAAGCTAGAGTTTGAAAATAGCACTGAAGTTATTATGCTTGCTTTAAAATGTTCAAGGAGAAGGATTTGGGGAAGTGGGGGAGTGGGGGGTGTATTTTAAAATCCCAGAAAGACTTCACAGGAAGAAACATGGTGTCCTGGAAGAGGCCATGATCTAGAATTCAGGAGGTTTGGTTGTGATCCAGAGCAGCCTAGCTATGTGGTTCTAATAAGCTACTTCATCCCTCTGAATTTTGATTTCCTTTCCTCTAAAATTAGGAGGTTGGACCTCAGGTCCCTAAGGTGTCCCTCAGCACTAAAATCCTATTATTTATGATCCTAGGAATATATTTGTGAAGGGCAAATGTGTGCCTGCTTGTGTACCAAGTAATATGCTTGACACTACCTCCTCAAGGAGCTGACATTTTATTGGGGGAGACAGCATGGACTAATATAAGTATATATAATATTAAAATATATTACAAAATATATACTATATATAAAATATAGAAATATGTAGATATATATATTGTACATGTAATATAAAATATAAGTTAGATAAAGGGATTAGAATTGTGATTTCTTTTATATAAGCAGGGAAATCCAGGATTTAGTAATTGCCGCAATCAATGTGTATGCAAAATAAATTTAAAAAACTATTCTGAAATGGGTGGCACTAGCACATGAGGGAGGAGGCAGAGGTGTGAAATCATGAAATAGCCTGAGAAACTTCTCCTTTCCCAATTCTCCAACATATTTTTCTTTTCTCTTCCCCTTTTCTTCTCAAGCCAGCAGAAATAAAAATACACTGATTGATTTTTGGCTACACCTAGTGGCATTCTTGCTTATTGTCTTCCTTTGTGGGTAATTATTCAACATTCATTAATGTGTTTAGCAAAGAACCACTGAATTTTTTAGAACTCCTTTTCCCAGGAGGTATTTAAATAATAAAGGCAATAAAGTCTGGATTTTAGCAAGAAACTATTTGTAATGATATCTGTTTCTATCTATGTCCTTTCTCTTACTTTCTTTTTGCAACTTATAGATCCCTAAATTTTGAGATTTTGTTTGTCACTTTTAACTTAGGGTCATCAGATGATAGGTAAAAATGCATCACACATAAAAGAAATGGTAGAGAAAAGTAAATCATATTTTATTTGTAATAATATTTGAGTTTTCATTTTTTAATCATCATTTCCAACATCTAAAAAATTGCATTTCTGCCAATAAACATAGTTGCTCTTTCACTTTACAAAAGGACCTTCATTACTAATGGAAGCACTACTTCAGGAAGGCTGGAAAAGTATCTTGATTTGTCAATATGTTGCAAGTTTATATGGCAGTTAGTGATTTGTACCACTGTGGCAATTGGTGGGGATGGGGCAGTGAAGAATAATTGAAATAGGTTTATATGTATATTTAATACTCTCATTTAACTGGAGGGCTTCGTTACATATATAGTGTGAAATTAATGTACTCTGCGCATCTAGACATTCAAAAGTGAGTGTTTTGATATAATTTTATTAGCATTTTTTTCCTTTTCTCGTTGCTTCCTGCTTATGAAGGGGTGGGTGTAGATTTTATTGAAAAGAGCACCTGACCATTTACATTTTCATTGCCAAAGTTGCTAGACAATTTTATCTTCAGTGGACATAAGTATGAATATAAAGTGTGAAAAAAAATGCAATGATACCGTGTAGATCTTTATAGCTTTATGTTTTACTCACTATCAAGTTTTCCTTGAATCTTACCCATTCATTTGAAATATTCAATTCTTTAGAAGCTAGTTTATTTACATCAAACATGATAGACAACGTGTGATTTGATCAACTTTATTTTCAGCACTAGTGATTAAAACAACACATAATAGTAGAAAGAATGCTGAACCTGGATTCACTGTGCTTGACTTCAAATTTAGACTCTGTCACTTAATACCTGTATGATTTTTTTCTCATCAGTAAAATGAATAAGCTGAATAAGATAACCTTTAAGTTGGGTTAGATTACCTCCTTTCTAGCTCTAGATCTGAGATGCTAAACCTTGCCTTCCCAGGAGCAGTACTTAGCCATTGCAGTGGTGCAGTTTAGATCTTAACCATGCATGATGGTACATACTTGTAATCCTTGCTACTAGGGAAGGTTAAGACTGGCAGATTACTCAAGCTCAGGAGTTCTGATCTGCATACAGTAGGCTAAGCCCATCAGGTATCCGCACTGAGTATAACACCAAAATGGTAAGGCCCTGATTAGCCAATGGACTCCTAGCCCAGGTGAGATAGGGACACTCATTCTCAAAAAAGGGGTAAAAAAGAAAAGTATTCTGCAGGTAAGAGCCTGGAGATAGATGACTCATCTTCTACTGTGATGATGACTTAAAAAAAAAATTCCTCCAAAACTTATACTTGAGATTAATTTTAATTTCTTTGGCTTTAAACTCTGAGATATTATTGGAAATCTTGATCACTTAACATTCTAGTTATTTCCTTTGAGTGTCTTTTATTATTGCTGTGTGCAAGTTAAATACATTTTTGGTAGTTACTAAAATTTAAAGCAACTGCATTAAAAAAAAAAACTTATTCAGATCAGGACCTAGTTTCTTTGAATTTCAGTGTAAGTGGAGAAGATTGGCTTACATAGATTGATGATATTTATTCCTGGCTGCATCCCTGACTAGGGAAAAGCATGAAATACATTACTATAGCAATCTCTCCTGTTTTAAAATCCAGGTGGGAATAAGGTAGCAGTCCTTGCATAAATGTGTTTTCCCCCCTTTTTCTGTATACTGTGCTGGGTAATAGTTTTATAACTGTATGACAGAGAATTTACAGGTAGGAAGAAAGTGAGATCACTGATTAAAGGGAGAAGCAGCTCCCCCTAGGCTGTTAAGAAATAATAACTTCATATGCCACTTTCTGCTAACCCAAGATGATGGCTCACAGGAGCATTCTTTATTGCTGATTAAGTAGCATTATGAAAATACTGACTTGGTTATGTTAACTAAATGCCTCAGTATTTAAAGCTTAGAATGTCAAATAGTTTTAGCAGTCCTCTTTAACATATCACATTACCTTTCCGGAATCACATTTCTGGTTTTCCACTTGCTTTTATTTGAGGTTATTGTAGAAATGGCAATCTTTCATTTAAGGAGTTAGGTGCAGCCAAAAGCTGTTCTTTAATTATAGCCATTCATGCTGCTATAGTTAAGGGTCTGTCAGCATTTCCATTATAGGCCCTTATTTTCAGAGTTTTATAACACAGCTATGAAAATTAGCTCTGGGCTAAAACTTGCCATATGAGGTCTCATGAGATCACTTTTTTTCTTTTTTACTCAAGTAAGGGTGAGTAGTTTGAAATGCCTTTTGGCATCTGAAAATATCATTTGGATTAAAAAATAATTATAAAGCAAAACAATAAATTCCCAGGGTCTGTACCTGTTTGTTCATCCACTTAAAGGAAGTTGTGGACTTCTGAATTTACCACCAAATGGATATTGATCAACTGACAGCCTATTCACTTGTAAATAAAACAACACTGGGGGGGTGGGGGGGAGAGTTTCCTTTCTTTATTTTTTTTTTTTTAGAGAAAAGTTTTAAGGCAGTTTCTAACTGACCTAAAAATGTTAGGCAGTTCAGAGAAAATTCCTTTAAAAAATACCATATGTCTTCACTAACAATTCTCAAGAGATTTTGACTTTCGAGCAGAGTTTTCCATTTCATTTAGCCCAGTGAAGATGGCAAACATAATCCCACTGTCACATTCTTTTTTATATGGACACATTAGACATTTTGAAAATCAGCATTCATTTGTAGAAGAGATTCATGTTTTAGGTGAAAGTTGAACTAGATGACTTTTGAGTTCCTTTCTAACCGTATAGGATTCTATGATCCACTCCCCTGCCCTGCTCCCAGCTTTATCAGAATTAGTAATTGTTAATTTTTTTTACTCTTTTAGAATGAATCCTATTTTTAACTCCTTTAATTTTTCTTCCTTTTTTATTTGAGAAGTTACTCATTCTTAGTAAGAAATTATATTATGTCAAAATTTGCTATTTACATTGTTTTTTCATATTTTAGGTTTTATTTATGTGAGCATGAGAGGATAATAAAGTGGAGCACCAAATAGATATAATACAGCTTCTTTCTGATCAACTAGGTCCAAATTGGAGTCAGATTTGACTGTTGTTCTCTTACCTATCTGTATCCAGTCAGTTGCCCTGTCCCAGTTCCACAGTATGCATTCCACAATATCCCTTTTCCCCCTCCTATGGCAACCATATTTGGCCTTCATCACTGTTTCTCTGGATTATTTAGATAATCTTTTAATTCGTCTCCTTACTTTGAATCTTTGTTCCTCTTTTAATTTATCCTTAGGGTAGCTAGACAGCTCAGTCAATAGAGTGCTGGGTCTGGAATCAGAAAGACTCATCTTTGTAAGTTCAAATGTGGCCTCAGACCGTCACTAGTTGTGTGACCTTGGGCAAGGCACTTTGCCCTGTTTGCCTCAGTTTTCCTTATTTGTCAAATGAGCTGGAGAATAAAATACCACTCCATTATCTTTGCCAAAAAAAAAACCCCAATGGAGTCACAAAAAGGACATGACTGAAAAACTACTGAACAAAGTCAGTCCTTTACATTATTGTTTCCTAAGCCATATGTCTGACCATGTTACTCACTTTTATATTTCACTTTAAAGTTTGCATAAGTACTTTATATATGTTATCTCATTCAATTTGAGTAAACGGCCACTACCTAAAGCACCAAGAAGCCAAATGTATACCACATGCCACATCCTATATTTTTACTTCTCTGAGCATTAGTGTCTTATTTGAGGATTTAAATTAGACCGATATATATATAATCAGAGATACACTTTAACAAAAGGCATGGTATCATGGGAATGTTGCTCTCAGCATTGCAAACATGATGAAATCTCATTGCTAAATTATGAATGGGAACCATGAAGAAGGAAAGGGCATGAAATGGACAGAAGAAGAAAAATAAAATTAGTGTGGCACACATGGAAAAAAAGAACACAAAAGCTAAGAAAACCAAGTTGATCTAAGAAACAGTGATAACATAATACAAGATTACTTCCCTTTGCCACTTCATGTGCTGCTGCTTTGTTTCTGCGGTGTTTCTTCTTGATGTCCTATATATCTTTTCCTCTCACTGCCTTTACTTTTTCATTGGACAATTCCCACTAATGCCTAATAATAGACCAAGGCAGCAAGATATATCACCTTAAGATGCCATCTGTAGGAACATAAGTACTGCCAAAATTGGAAACTCTCTGGTATATGTGGAAAATAGAGCAACACCTTAGTTATGCAACACAGTTATTATCATAGTAACAAAAATCTACTACTTCCACCACTGACACCTAAATTTTAGCCATTTATGTTGGAAATCTTTCTAGGAAATTGTAGTAAACACCTCTTCTCCTAAATTGGAGCTACCAATAATAATTTGATTATTTTCTTGGTGACTCAGGACCATCCCAGTGAAATCAAATTCAGTAGACAGTTAATGAGAACCTATTATGTGTATTGCAAAGACCCTCAAACCTTCTTTCAAATTAATATTCTCTGCTCATTTATCAACTCTTTCTTTGATTTTTCCCTAGTTATTAGTCTCTCCTCTCCCTTCCTCCCCCACCCCCCAGTTTTTAGTCCTTTCTTTTTCCTTAGAATGCCATTATTTTCTCATTTTGTATATACAAAAGAACAGAATTTTGAGCTGGGAGGGACCTCAGGTTATTTAGTCTTCAATTCACAGATGAAGAAACTAAATGGAAACTAAATGATTTGCCTAACTTGATAACAGTAAGTAATAAAAGGAGGATTAGAACCCAATCCCTCTGACTTGAAATCCTGGATTTTCCCACTGTACCAGATTGCTAAGATTGTGTTTTGCCTTCAGCTAGTACCCCACTAGAATATAAACTCCTTGGGGGCCAGGAGTATTTCATTTTGGCCTTTTTATCATTGGCACTTGGTACCGTGCCTTATACCATAGCATCTTACGAGATATTTGATCATATGAATGGAAAGATAAATAAGAATTAGTAAACTATATTACAACATTACTATTTGTACTGTTCTTTAATAGAATGATAACCTAAGGGCATTTTTGAGTATTAAGGGCCTAATATAATCAGTCACAATTTCAGTTTTGTTTCAGTTAATTATTCTGTCTACTCTCTTTATTGTATGTTCTTGAGAATTCTTGAGGAATTAACCTGCTTTCTCACTGAATTCTTTTCATTTGTTTTTCTTTGGTCTTCACTGTTGTGGCTAGCTCTGTTCACTTTGCCACACTCCACCCTGTGGGGTCCTCCTCAGCACTCAATCTTCCTTTCCACAGACTCTTCAGGGCTACCTCCATTGTTCTTGTCTCCCTGCCGGGAATAGGAGAGGTTGTGACGAGGCAGTTCTGAAAATTGCCAAGGGAAACTAGGTAACTTTGCCACAATATTTGGTTAGGTAAAGAAAGGAAAAACTGCTTCCACCTCTCCCTTAAATTTGTAAAGGACATTCCTTGTGGCTACTGTTTTAATAACATCTGATTCTGGTAAGCATTTTGATTTTCATTTTATAGCTGTTCCCAAATATGTCATTGTATTTCTAAATACCAGTAGAATGTATTTCCATCCCTTAAACTAGAAAGGAGAATAAAGAGCGGAGAAACCTAAGGGAAAAAAAATTCCTTTAAGAAACATCTTTGTACTGAAACTTTCATTCTTTAAACATTGGTCGTCTGAATTGTTTAGAGAATAGAAGTGCCCATGACATTGTACTACATCAGGAATATAAAAATAATTATGTTAAAAGATGTTGGAGGCAAGATAAAAGCTACTTTTCTCAATCCCATTTGAGTCACTTTGGTTCCATGTTTGAACCCCATGGCTCTCCGTAGTTATTTAGACCGCCCTGATCTTCTGAATCTTGAGATGAGATTTAGCAGTAAGTTTATCAGAAGGAATGAGTAGTGTTCTATTCCATCTCACCACATGGTGCTGTGTTTCTCCAGCCAAAGAAAACAGTTTAGTGTTGTCATAATAAATATGTGGTAGGTTAATAAATCCCTTTAATGGAAGGTTTATTAAATTTACCTTTTTCCAACTATTGATAGGATGATAATGGCTGGATTACTTAGGCCTTAATAAGAGAAGCCACCTTGAAAGTAACCCTTTAAATAATTTTACATAGTAAATTAGTAAAAAAAAAAAAAATTATTAAACCCTTCCCATACTCCAGGCACCATGCTAAATACTGGGGATACAAAGAGACAAAAGACAATCCCTTCTTTCAAGGACAATTTAGTGAATTCTATTCTGTCTGTGTGACCCTGGACATATCACTTTACCTCTCAGAGTTCTCACATGTCTAGAACTTATCCCTATATCCTATGTTGACTCTCCTTTAAATACGTTGTATCCTCTGGTTTACTGTGAGCTCCTAGAGGGCATGGACCTTTGCCTTGCTTTTTTATTTGTGTATACCACCTATCACATTTTGTTGATTGAAGTTGCAGAGAAGCATTTAAAACCAGGTCCCTGTGTCTCTACACATGACCTTTCTTCTGCTGTATCATTATACTGATGTTTACATTTTAAAACATAGATTAAAAATTTTAAGGTAGTCATTTTTATAACCTTCATTTGAGCTATATAAATGATTTTCCACATCAGAGTTTAATTTCTATAAACATAATGTAAATATTAACCTAATCAAAATATAATGAGGAAGATACATTCAGTGAAAGGGGGACGAAAGCATTCCAAAGCTAAGTGACTTCTAGAAAATAGAATAAAAGTCTGGTTTTCAATATTGTTAAAAGTAGAAGGTCTTCTAGCACGTTGGACAGCTCCTGTGTGTGCTTTGTAGGATGATATGGGCAAAAAAGTTGAATGGGATATGAGATTTGCAATGTTTATAATCTGTGCTATGAATTCTCAAAGCATGGTCTGCTGGGGGGTCCCCAATACCCTTTCAGGAAGTAAGATAAAAATTATCTTTAGTTTCAAACTTTTCAAAATAATATTAGTATGTTATTTACCTATTAAAACACTTCCCCATGAGGTTTTTTTCATATACTTCAACCAAAATAGTATATTGCAATAATTTGAATTCAGGAAAAAACTGAGAATCCAGCCGGCTTCTATTATGCCAGACGTTAAAGAGATTTTTTTTTTTTTTAAAAACACATAAAGCAGTCCTACCTGCTCTTTCCACTAATTTTTGTTGTATTTGAAGGAATAGTTACTTTTAATAAAAGTTTCATTCATTATAACTGTACAATAATTAAACATAATAATAATTCACAACATAAATTTCATTTACATTAACATGCAATAGATTAATATTATTTTAAAATGAATAAATATTTTAAAATTTTATTTGCTTCAGTTGCTAATTAAATATCTATACATTTAACATACATAAACAAAAACTCTTTGGGGTTTTAAAATTTTTAATAATTTTTAAAAATGGAAAGGAATCGTGAGACCAAAAAGTTAAAGAACTGTAACTGATTTCTACCTTTGGAGGGTATCTGCAATAAATAGATTGTAAACCTGTTAAGATTTTGCTGATTTGAATTATTCCTAACACTGTCTAGCATACTGAGGCCAGGTTGTTCTGAGAACAATTCCACTCCAACTACTGGCCAAAGCAATTGGTGCAGTTTATCCATGACTTCAGTATCATTAGAAGCAGAGAACTGGAAATTTCGATGGTTCCAGTGACTGTTTACAATAGGTGGCTTAGCAGTAGGCTTTTAGCAGTAGTTGGGATAGTGTATTTGTAGATAGTCTGAAACTTTAGAAAATTGCCCTCAGGCATTTCTAGAAGGATACTTGTGTTTATTCCTAGGTGAGAAGAACAGTTGGTGTTACCTTCTTTTTAAACTAGATTATACTTTCCAGAGAAGCTACAGTTGCCTCAGGTTATGACAGGAGAAAATGTTAGACCAGAGCAAATGGACAGAAAGTTAATTATTTTGTGAATAGTACATCTAGTGTTGGATAAGTATATCTGTTCTCTGACGACTAGCCCAGCTAAGTTTAGAGACTTAATAACAGGCTAAATTGTAAAGTGATGAATTTCTCATTCATGGCAGAGTAGATACAATCTGTGTCATGCAAAGAGTGACCACTCTTAACAAAATCAGTTTCTTTCTGGAATTGATACATTGTTTAAGTAATTTATGCTTTTATTCCTGGGTATATTTTTTTTCTCCTACTGTTTTTTTGTTCTAAAGAATGATATGTTGACTTTGGTTTTAACATTATCATCTCTTAATACTTTCCCTTTCCTCTTCCATCCAAAAAGAACTCTTTTCCTCTAACAGAGAAAAACAGTTAAACTAAATGGACATGCTTGTCTTTGTCTAGCACTGTGTACATTTCCACATCCATACTCCATCTCCTAGAGGTTAAAGTGGCTAGAGCACTGAACTTGGAGTCAGAAGACCTTAACTCAAACTCTGCCTCAAACTCTTCATAGCTTTGTGACCCTGGGCATGTCACTTAACCTCTCTGGGGATTAGTTTCCTCATCAGCAAAGTTAGGAGATGGGACTCTGGTCCCTAAGGTTCCTTTCAGCTGTATAACGTTGAGCCTATATTCTCTCTGTTCAGAAGAAGTAAGTGTGTTTCATCATCTGTCCCCTAGAAGGAAAATTTTTGATTTTTGTTACATTTTTGAGTTATTTTCCTTTTGTTTGTTGTGATCATTGTGCATATTTTTTTCATAGTTCTACTTCCTTTGCTCCACATCAGATCATAAAAGGTTTCCTAAATTTTTCTTAATCTTCATATCTCTCACTCCTTAAGATACAGTGACATTCCATTGTATTTCCATAAAAGTGTTTTCCAACCATTTCCTAGTTAATTAGTGCTGTTTCTAGTTGCTGCTGCTGGCCCCCTCAAACCAGGTGCTGTGAACGTTTGGGCATGTGAAGGAACATTTCCTTTGGTCTTAGACCTCCCTGAGGTATACACAGAGTAGCTGTGTCATTAGGTCAGAGGGTGTGAACGACAGTTAGTTTTCTAGTCTGGTTTCAAGTTATTTTCCAGAGCTGTTTTTTTAATCAATTTTCAAGTTATCCAGCAGTGTGTTAGCTTTCCTGTCTCTCTCATCCTCTCCAGCACTATTTTCAATTCTTGTCACCTTTGCCAGTTTTCTGAGCGTAACTTGAAACCCCAATAAGTGTTTTAGTTTTTATTTTTCTTATTATTAGAAACATTTTCCCCCAAATGATTATTGATCATTTGCATTCTTCTTTTGAAAATGTTTATGGTTTCATCATTTATTTTTGGGAATAGAACTTGACATTATATATTTGTGTCACTTCCCCATGTATCTTGGATACTTGTCTTTGAGATATTTTTCTCCCAGTTAGTAGTTTTTAATCTTATTCAAGCTGATTTGATTTTATTCCTGAAGATGCTTTGCCTTGTATAATCAAAACTTTCTATTTTATCTCAATACCTTACCCAGTTTTTGCTTAAGAAATCTTCCTCTAATGAATGTTGTCAAAAGTATCTTTTTCTATTATTTAGCTTTTTTATGATTTTAAAAAGTATATAGATCTATGTTCTAAGGTCATAAGAAACGACCCATTTGGAGCCTATTGTGGTATGTGATACACAAGATGTTGGTCTAAACCTATTTTTTGGCAAAAGTTTCCACTTTTCTCAGTGGCTATTGTCAAATTGGGAAGTACTAAGATTCCTTTCCCCATTTGTTTATATATTTGGGTTTATTGAACACTGGGCTACTGTGTTTTATTACTTATATAATTTTTAATTGGGTTATTTTTTAACCAGTCCCAAATAATTTTCATGATATCTATTAAGTAAGATAGCTTCAGATCTTATAGTGATGGCCCCCTTTGTAAACAGTGCATATCTGAAGTTATTTGGATCTTTCTGTGTTTCTTTCACAACTGTTTCATAGTCATATGCATGTCTGTGTGTGTGCATGGATGCTTATGTTTGTATGTTTATACACACAAAGTAGATTAACATTTAGATATTTATGCTTTTTAAAATTTTCAATGAGATTTCTTTTTTTCATTTTTGTCCTGGGTTTTATTATTACTATATTGAAAGTTTCCCTTTGATCTCAATTTTATGTTCTTATAATCTTTTAATATGTCTTTTTGTTGTTCAAAACATGACAAAATCAACAAACATGAAGATTTCTGTGTACAAAGAATAAAACAAGAAGGTTAAATATAAAATCATAACTCTTACATATAACTTGTATTTCTTAAAGTGTATAATAAATTTAAAACATCAAATGTCATTTTCTAGTTCATAAGAAACTAATTAAGACTGAAGTTACATCTCAAAAACCTTAAATTTCCACATGATTTTGCTTTTTTAAATTATTAACCACTTTACTTTTGAGTGACTATTACTCAGAAAATACTGGCTTCCAGAGTTTATCATTTGTAGTGATAGTTTTGGTGAATATGTATAGAAATATAATAATACCTTTACATTAATATGATTTCACAGGTGCAGAAGATTTAAAGCTGGAAGGAACCTGAGAGATGAGCTAGTCTAAACCTCTCATTTCATGCCTTTGTGCCTGTGAAATACTCTCTTCTTGTCTTCTTCCTTCACAAACTTCCTTAGAGGTTCATCACAGTTCCCACCTTCTCTGTAAAACCTTTCCTGATGCTCAGTTTTTAATGTTTTGAAATTACCTTTTTTTTACATTTCTATGTATATATTGTGCATACATATTCCTGGTTAAATGTAAGCTTCTTGAGGGTAGGGAATTTTATTGACTTTGTTTTACCAGCCTAGCAATTAGTAAGTGTGTAATGTATGTTATTGAATAAGAGTAAGGAAACTGACTTTTGTCAGTTACATGACTTGCTTGGAGCCATGTAGGTAAACAACTCATGTTATCTGCTTCCAAATCTCATGCTGCTTTCAGCATATTCTTTATTTCTTAAAATTTTTTAAAACCTAGAATTTTCTTTTGCTCATTATTATGTTACTCTGAATAGATTCTGGAACATAATATTTTGGTAAAAATTTGGCTCAGGACAAAATCAGTTTTTCAGGCTTAATTTCAAATAACTGAATAAAAGAATAGATAATTATGATATTTTTCATTAGTGGTGTTTTTTTAATTTGCATGTTTGAACTTGTCCTCCCAAAGATTAAGTCTGTAAAAGTGAGTCTTTGGAGTAATAATTTAAACTACTATTCTGCATGTGTCTTGTATATAACTGTAAAGGGAATTTTCTTTTGTTTTTCCCTTTAGTTGTTCCATAGGCATTACTGAAAATGTTGATTATAGTATCATTTTGTCAAATAGCTAGATTCATATTACAGATCAGCCCACTGAATTTAAGCTCAGTTCATTTTGTGAATTCCATTCTGGAGAGTTACATATTTTAAGAATATAAAAGAAAGCTGACTGCTTTTAAAAAGGAATTTTGTGATAAATTATTCTGTAAAGCAAGGAATGATTCTTTAATTTATTTATTTTGTAAATCAGGATTTTAAGATATGGTTTGCATTGAGTATGCTTGAATATTTATTAAACACCTACTATGTGCTTAATTAATAGGGAAGCCGTAGGACTCCAGAGAAAAAAAATAGGCTGCAATTTTAAATTAACATTAATAAAATAATAATATATGCACAATTGCATTGGTGATATAAAAGGCTTATATTTTAAATTAACTAAGATTATTTTATTTTGCTCATTTTAGATTTCCATGTATTATGCTGTAACATTATGAGGAATTAGGGAGAGGGAGTAAATTAATCTTCCATGTGAATTGAGCACCTACTGATTATGAACCTGAAGTTATTTTTTTAAATATGTTTTTTTGAAGACCATCAGTGCACATTTTTATTTCACTGAAGCAATTTACTTTTGGAACCGTATTTCCCAAAAGGAACTTTTTCTCACCTTCTTCCTTTTGCCTTGTGGAGAATACTCAGTAATTGCCTTCATTCTGCTCTTATTTATTTATTTGAACAAAATTGGGAACACATAAGAAATGAAACTAGCATTTGAAACTCTTAATTTCAATTGTTTCTTCTTTACCTTACAAGATATATATATATTTTTCTCTCTTTAGGATATCTCTTGTCAGATTTAAGGCTTATTTAAAATGAAAAGAAAGCTGGAGCAATTTTCTTTATTCCATTTCAGTCTCCTAAGGCCTATTTCCCCCTGGTGAGCTCATAGCAACAGGGGGGTTTAAGGGAATTCAGCTTTCTGCAAATTAATGTCTCACATCATGAAAATTCAGGACTTTTTTTTTTTATATCTTGAAAAGTAATACAGTGAGTGCGAGTATTATTTCTTGCCAGCGGGTGGAAGATGAATGATTTTGTCACAGTTTTACTGCTTGATGAGCAGTGTCCTGAGGGTCAGGCTTAAGTCTGTGTCACTATGCTGCTCATTACTCTTGAGCTAAATAAGGGCTGATTGGATCTAAATTGCCTAGCACATGGGCCACAGATGAGCTCAGTGAGCAGGGGCTGACCTGCTATTCAGTCTGGGAGTCACCCCGGTGTGCAAATGCTGCATTAGAACACCGTGGGAGAATGAGAGGCTACCGACGGCTGCCAGCAAAAGAAATCGAAATGTAAAAACTCTTTGATGCTGGGATGTTCGAATTTGAAATGTAGGAAGTGACAGGTTGATGGTACTTATCAGCTTTGGCTGGATTAGAGAACAATGTCATCTTGCTTATATAATGACAGAAGAATGAAGCTAGCTGCTAACTACTGTGCACCGTAGAGATGCTGCTGCTACTGCCACTGCCAGTCGTTGCTGCCTCCTATAGGCAGTTTTCTTGGACAATAGCTAAAGGGATTGGGGAAAAAAAAGCATCCCCCTTACCATGTTGGGGCTAGGCAAGCAGCTCTTCACTGCAGATCTTTGGAGCTTTTGAAGCCCTGCTCTTTTGCAACTCTAGGTTCATCCTAGGTCAGGGGATGAAGAGAAATTGTTAGGGGAGTCTGTGAACTTGATGGAGGGGATAAAAAACAGCTGTTTTTATTTTCACCAGTGTTTGGTTTCCTTTGTAATCCTATATATTTTATTTTATGCATTTAAAAAAAGCACATTGTTCTGAGAAGAGGAACATAGATTTCACCAGATGACTTTAGGCTTCTATGGCACCAAACAGGTTAATAACCCTTGACTTAGGTGCATTGGGGTTAAGAGCTCCTGGTGCCTAGGTGATGTTTAACAGGGATATTAATATAGTTAAATTAAGCATGTTTATTAATAATGACAGTATCAACACCAGCATGCAAAACTTTCCATGAATCTGTGAAAAGATGTGACTCTTAACATTGAATAATTAATTTTAACAACTGTCTGTTTCCAGTAAATTTCAACCTTCCTGTTTGTCTGTTGAGTTGAAACAGCGGCTTAGAGGATTGTAGTACAGGGGAAAGACCACTTGCCTTGGACTTAAAAGGCCTTAGCTTAAGGCTCTGGTCCTTTCTCCTTGTCTGACCTTGAGCAAGTTGCTTATCCTGTCTGTGCTGCGGTATCCTTATCTATGAAACAAAGGGGCTAGCTTAGAAGTTCTCTAAAGTCCCTTGATAATAATAGTACTATAGGGCAACAAAATACCCTCATTTATAATATTTAATTTGTTCCTTATGACAGTCCTGTGAAATATTTAATGCAAGAATCATAATCCTGATTTCATTGTGGAGAAAGCTGAGAAGTTAAAGCTGGTATTGAACCTGGATTTTATGATTCCAAGGTCAATGGTTCTTTCATGATGTTAACTTTTTCAAAAAATAGTGGATAGAAAAAATTTCAGGCTCTATCATTCAGGATTTTTAGCTTAACAATTTTAAGATATGTATTCTAATTTGAGATAGCATGTTTTTATAGATAGAGTGCTAGAGTTGAAGTCAGAAAGAAAGAGGTTCGAATCCTCTTCCTGACATTCACTAGTATGAACAAATGTAACTTGAACTTTTTGGGTCAGAAAGTACTCCCATATATCTATGTAGATGAAGTAATCTCATATTGAGCTATCTTATGGATGAAGGCACATGTCTTTGACATATTGACCAATTTTGAATTAAGACTGCCATGGTGGCCTTCCATGGTCTTAGCCATCATCCATGTTGGATCTTAAGAGGTCTACCTTACTATGCCTGGAAAAGAAACAAATGATTGAAGAATGCTTATTATCTAAAAACTGTGAGATAGTTGGATGGAAAAATCCATTGAGCTCATCCATAAATACATACAGATTAAGATGTATACTATAGGTGGGCAATGAGCTGGACTCAGAATTGAGCAGGAGGAGTGGGGGATTGATTACCTTTTGGAAATAGCTTGGTTCTTTTGTTGAACGCAACTTCTTCCTGATGCAAAGGCTCATGTATAAATAATGTTCTCCTGGTGATGATAAGTCAGCGTGAATCTCTGAAGAATTGAAATTGAGGACCAACCAAAAGTCAGGAAAGACATGCAGAGTAGGTATGAGGAGGCTGCCATTTATTATAAGCAGGAATTACGGAGGAGAATTGGTATAACAGATGTCATCAAAGAAAAACACTAACAACAACAGCAAATAAAAGGTGAGCTGATCAGATAGGGAAAGCAAGAATTGCGGATAACAGACAGCCCATGTGCTGTGTCCATGCGTGCGCAATGTCTCAAGAACAAGGGAGAGATCCCTCATCATGTGATTTACGGATAACAGACAGCCCATGCGCTGTGTCCATGCGTGTGCAATGTCTCAAGAACAAGGGAGAGATCCCTCATCATATGATTTACGGATAACAGACAGCCCATGCGCTGTGTCCATGCGTGCGCAATGTCTCAAGAACAAGGGAGAGATCCCTCATCATGTGATTTGAAAAAGACGTGGAGAAGAGTTAAACAATATAGACAAGCATGGATAGGTTGTAATTCATGTACTTGGAGGGCATACCCACAATGATGACATCATCAATGCATCTGGAAATTGGAACATTGCCCTCTTGTGCCCTGAGGAAAGGCAAGGGTCAGATGTGGTGACCTTATTACATTAAAGATTCCATTTTAGCCAGTGAAACAGTCTGAAAAAAGTCTAGAAAAGTTGAAGAGTGTGTGTGTGTCTGTGTGTCTGTGTTGAGACCAGGTAAGGTAAAATTAGAAAAATACATACTGGACACAGTTTTGGTGTGTACAGTCTTCATAGTCTGTAGTATTTACTACAGAGTTAACATACAAGATCCCTAAAGAAGGAGTGATAGATAGAAATAAAATGATTGCAATTATCCACTACTTATAAACTGATTTGACAAAGGATGACTTTTTCTTAAGCAGTATTTGAATAATTTGTCCTAAAACGAAGGTCTGAGTGACTCTAATGACTGAAGGACATCACAGTAGGATATCCTTAGATCTCTCTGTTATTTACTTTAGTATAACTTGATGTATTCTTGGTTGGCAGGAGAAATTCCATTTCCCAGAATGTTCCAAAACTTGCTGATTATCTTCCTGTATGCAGCATCATTGATTCCTTTGCACTTAGAGGGTGCACTGTTCTTGATGTAGAGTAGGAATAGGGAACCTGTAGCCTTGAGGGCCTATGTTCTCTAGGTCCTCATGTACGACCCTTTGACTAAATCCAAATGTCACCAAACAAATTCCCTTAATAAAATGATTTGTTCTGCAAAACTTGGACTCAGTCAGAAAGCTGCACCCAAGGACCTAGAAGGCCACATGTTCCTCAAGGCTGCAGGTTTCCCAACCCTGGTGTAGAGTCTAGCAAGAGCTGGAGATTTTGTTAAAAGGGACTGGTATATAAAGGTTTGACTGGAATATCTTCTTGATTTTTGCTTCTTATGTAATTAAGCACTTTTTTTAAAATGAAAAATGTAAAACTCCTATTCTGAAAATATACAGGTCCCACAGAAACACATTGGCAATATTATAGAAATCATTCAGCAGACGCTTATTGAGCTCATATCCTATGTAGAGCATTGTTAAGTACTTTGCACAGCACAGGCAAGCCAGCTGAAGTGAAGTGCAGGGCACCCTGAGGGACATGTGCCAGGCAAGTCAAAACTACCACTACTGCCTTGACTATTGCCTCACATCACTTACTAATGGAAGTTGCCTTGGAACCTGAACCCAAGTTCCTTGTGAACATTAGTGCTTCCCCTACCACCATCCGACTATCAGTTCTTCTATCCCAGGCCAAAGCCATTATTGAGGGAACAGCCCCTGTGGAGAAAGGGCCTGAGTTCTTCACCACCACCGTCTGTTGACCAGCAGCTGTTGATGGGAGGGTAAACCCAAGAGCACTGGGAGCAGCATTGACCCTTTGTATCACTGCTTCTCACCCAGCACCTGTAGTCATTATTCTGGGAAGAAATTTTTTTGGAGATAACTGCCAGGCAACTGTTTCTGCTGGTGCTGCAGCCATGGACACTGAAGATTCAGAAAAGAATGTTCTTTCCCCCGAAGTTCTTGACAATGTCAAATAAAATGGCTCAACTTCAGACACTGATGAGATTTTCATCAGTGGAAATGGTATTAAAAAAAGACATATTACCCATTGGCTTTGTTGCTACCCTAAGGACTATGGGTCATTTCCATCTGTCTTTCACCAAAAACCATCCAACTCTATTTGTTGTCCCTGCCATTATAATTTTGATCTTCATGAAAGTGGGAAATGACTTTTTAAAATTTGTATCTCCAACATTTAGCATGGTGCTTTGTACATAGTAAGCTCTTAATAAATGTTCCTTCTTTCCTTCATTAAATGATGATAATCCAGTGGAAAAGACTTGTAAGCCATATCCAGAACCACAGTTCCTTCCTTCTCAGCACCTCCAGTGTAGTTTACTCAGTGCCTGACAGTACTGATGTCAGCAGTCTAGCTACCATATATAACCTCAATCATTTGTGAATGTCACTAGGCCTCCTCCAGCTGTCTGTAGTTAGGAACTCTTATCTCTGCACTCTGCTTGGTACATCTGTCACATTCAGCTGCCATTCGACCCAGCTGCTCCAGTCCTTTCAAAATCTGTCAAATGTTAGTGAAATTCCAGGGATAATAGTATTAGATTCTGGTGCTTCAAAAAAAAATTTTTTTTGTCTTGGTTGCTGATGGATTCCTTCATATTTTTATTTTCTCATCCATCCTTTTCTCTTGACCCTAGATGGTAAAAATGACTAATGTCCATAAGAACACAAGTAATGCTATAAACTGGATCAAACTACAGGTTCATCCATACCAGTGTTCCCTTTCAAAGGAGACTCACTAAAGGAGATCTTGTGGTAGTTGTGTCACTGATGCTGTCCTAAAACCCTCCTAGGATTGAACCTTGAACTGCTTTAACTATTCAGTGGATAAGTACTTCAATTTTGCCTACTTAGAGTAAGCACGTTTTTGCTAAAACAAATTTCGTAAGTACTAGTGGTGCATTAAGTAATTAATAGTTGGAGACATTAGAATCAGAAGATTGAAGAAGAATTGGGATCGTAATTCCAGTAGTAAGAGAACATGCACTCAATATTCTGGCACTGACATATGGAAGAGAAAATGGGAGCAGTTAAAGGATTTCTAGGTTAGTGACGAGACTCCTCACGGGAAAAAAGAATGATTTGTCTTTAAATATTTGAAAGGTTGATTTAGAAGTGGGATTAGATTTATTGGTAAGGCTCAATAGATGGAAGCTACAGAGAAGCAAATTTGCAGTTAACATAAGGAAGAATTTCTTAATAATTAGAACTCACAGAAAATGAAATGAGATACCTTGGGAGAGCTGCGAACAGAGGATAAATGTTTATTTTGCGGAGAGGACAAGGCAAGTGACCTCTAAGGTGGGAATTCTTTGAACAATGGTCTTAATATTTTGTGTCTTCCATTGCCTCACTCAGACCCGTTTAGTTAGGTCTTTTTCTTCACTTTTGTTGCCACTTTTCATTGATCTTCAGGTAGTTATCCTGGGAATGGAAAAATTCTGTATCTTAATTGAATTCAGAAATTTAGAATTAGATCTACAGAATACTGAATACGTTTAATAAAGATGAAATAGAAATTGTTCTTCCCATTCCTTGAGATCGACAGAATTTTCTTAGAGATCTCATTGTTAGTTTAAGTCATGAGTTTTATCTAATACTTTGTTGAAGTGAGAGAAAATTTCATACAAACCTTTAAGTCTTTGACCTAAACTTTCATTCCCTGTCTTCCCCTACTTGCTTCCATTTTATATCTTAAGGGAAGATAGATTTTTTAGAGTTTTAAATATTAAGGTCCAAAACAACAACAACGATAAAGGAAAACAATTGAGGTTAATGTTACCATTCATTTTTTTTTGTCATCAACTAAGTTATGTCTTTTATTATATTTGGGTATGCTCTTGTAGACTCTAACATCATGTTAGAGATGAATTAAATTTAGAGGTAAGTGCAAGATAAAATACTATTGTGGAAAGAACCTAATGCCACCAACTAGAACTTTATAACCTTGGTCAAATCATTTAACCTTTCAAAGCCTTGATTTCCTTATCTCAGAAATGAGAAGGCTAGATTAGATGGACTCTTATGGTGTTTTACAGCCCTAAATCCTTTCTTAAATGTTTTATTTTTTCAGAGTATTTCCTTTTTGTTTTTCAAATTGTAATGTGTAGTAGAAAAATGGTTCCATTGATGCTATTTTATGCAATTTTTCCTTTATAACATGTAAATAATGAAATTCATTACATGCATTTTTTTCTTCTCTAATATTTATTTTATATCCTTCAACTTGAAGGACATATTATTTTACATAAAGTATGCAAAATTAGAAATATAGAAAACTTTCTGCAATACACAAAGTGATAAGAGACTTTCTAAGCAAGAAATGAATGACAGGAAATAGGAATATAATTGGCATATATCTGTGATTAGTAGTAGATAAGCTTGGTTTAACTTTTTTTAATATTCTGTTGTATGTAAGGCACACAAAGTCATAAGAATTATTCAACAAATAATATTTGCCTTGTTGAAGAGGAGATAACTTTTTTCCTACTTAGCAAATAGAAGGATTATTAAGAACAAGATAGATCTAGATGTTTTCATTATCATCACAGTCATTATTACAACAACAAAAAGTAAAATTTAAAAAAACACATGTTTGTGGGGGAAAGATTTATGGCAAATATGACAAATAAAAACATGGCATTTAAAATAATAAAGAACTGTTAAAAATTCCTGGAGCACAGTGGATAAATGACCAAATGTTAATGAACTATTTTAAAAGAATAAACATATATTGTTAATAACGCTTGAATAAAATGTTCAATCTCATTAGTAATTAAAGAAGTACAAATTTGAGTAACTTCATTGTACCATCTCTCATCAAATTGGAAAGAAATATTAAAAGCAGCAAAACCCCGTATTGGCAGCTTCAGAGGAGCAAGTATACTTATTTCTTCTTGATGAAATTGTGGACTTGGAGAATTTTATTTACTACTATCCAGCAATATACCAGACAGTATGTTTTTATTTATATTTATAATATATTTATATTATGTAATAATATAATAAATGTATATATATTTATAACATAAAATGTTATCAAAAATAATGAAAAAATTGTCTGTTCAAAGTTTTAAGAGCATTGGCTTTGGAGTCAGGAATCTGGATTTGAGTCTAGGCTTTTCTATTTACTTACCACCTATGTGACTTTAAGCAAGTCTCAACCTTTGGTAATCTTTCCTCCAAAGGATTCCTCCTATATAAAATGAGGGGATTGAATGAGATGACCTATGAATGACCCTAGATTCTTCCAGCAAAATAGCCGTGCTCTATATAGCAGCCTGTATGTCCAACAGAAGGGATATTGTTAAATAAATTATTGTAGCAGAATACTGTATTAGGGTCAAAAAAAATTCAGAAAGTTAATGAAATCTAGAAAGAACTTTGTGAAATAATGTAAGGTTGGGGGGGGAAGACCAGAAGAACAAAATATGAAATATGACCATATGTTTGAAAAGTGAATAAGAATAGAAAACTTTGCTCAAGGCTTAAGAAGAGTGACTAAAAAGTTACGATATTAAATGTGTTCATTTACTTATTTTACTTTAATAGTTAAAGAGCAAATTTAATCATAAAGATTTTAATAATTCTTAAAAAGAATAAAGCAGCTCAGCACTCAGAGTCCATCGAGGAATATAGATTAAAAAAATTATATAGTACTCTTCTGGGGCAGCTAGGTGGTGCACTGGATAGAGTCAGAAATTATTTTTTGGAGTCAGAAATACTCATCTTCCTGAGTTCAAATCTGGCCTCAGACAACCTACTAGCTGTGTGACCCTTGGCAAGTTGCTTAACTCTGTTTGCCTCAGTTTCCTTATCTGTAAAATGAGCTGAAGAAAGAAATGACAAACCATTCCAGTATTTTTGCCAAGAAAACTCCAAAAGGTGTCACACAGACACAGACACAACTGAAACAACTAAACAACAACATAGCCCTCTCCGCGTGGTACTTGGCGTCCTAAGGGATAAGTTAAGAGAGGAGAATGTAAATGATCCTGCATTCAGAAAACTTAAAATCTATTTGAAGCACACATGAAACAATTATCAAACAAATAGTGTCTGGCACGTAGTAAACACTTACATGCTCGTTGGCTGCTGTTTCCAGTATAAGTAGGTATCATGCAATTTATCACCTACTTACAGGCTAGATGTATAAATATACAGGAGGAGTTCAGAAAAAGGAGGTATAAAAGTTTATGGAACAAATGAAATTGGGTATATGTGTACATATACATATAAATTGACACATGTGATGATTTTGAAGGACCTGAGCAGGGTATCTAAAGAGTTTGAGATGATTGGTATGGTGTGAACAAAATAGAGAAGAAAGAGAAATCATTCCAAGTAAGGAGTCCAACATGAGGAATAGCGGGCTTAAGTAGCACATTGTGTTATGGAAAAGTGACAGGCCCACCTAAGATGGCTACAGTAGAGAGTGTGCTTTCAGGTCTAGTGGGAAATAAACTATCATGGGAAGTACACAGCCAGATTATAAAAGGCCTTGAAAGGTGGGAGTAGAGCTCAGTACTAAGAAGAGAGCATTTGAAAGTTGAACGTATGAGTGACTTGGGGAAACTGTGGAGTTTAAGGAACATTGGTCTGGCAGTGGAATACAGGATGGATTGGAGGAGGAAGAAACTAGAGTAAGGAGAATGTTCTGTTAATTTAGGCATGAGCTGATAAGCACCTGGAAGAAGACTGCAGTAGGAATAGGGAAAGGAGGATGAATCTTTTCAAAAGAGGAGGAATGTTGGTTTGAGGGTTAAATGAGGACCTGAGGGGTCAGATCTTAGTTCTACTTATTACCTGTATGACATTGGGCAAATCACTTGACTGCCATTTCCTAATCTCTAAAATAAATGATTAGACTACATACCTCTAAAGTTCTTCCTAGCTGTCAATCAATCATGAATCCTATATTTACTATATATATATATATATATATGTGTGTGTGTGTGTGTGCGCGCGTGTATTTATTTTTTGTTGATTTTTTTTAAAAAACATTGTTGTCACTTGCCTATGACCTCTCTCTTTCCCTTTCCTTGATCCCCATACCCCTTGTGTAACAAAGATGAGTTAGAGAAAATAAATGAGTTTATTGGCCACATCTGACAAAATATACCTTATTCTGTTACTAGTCCACCAGAGGAGAGTAGGGAAGCATTCTTCACTGTAAGTTATGAGCCTAGATTTTTCAAACCAGAAACTCATGAGTTAAGATTCCTGTCAAAATTCTAGGAAACTTTAAAAGCATAGTTTTCAACTATGTAAAAAAAAAAAAAAAGTAGTGGTGACTTAAAGGCCAACATGGATTCATTAAGAAAGAGTCATGCCAAATTAACCTTATTTCCTTTTTTGACAAAGTTACTAGACTGGTAGGTGATAAAAGAAATATCAGAATGTCAAGTGTTTTATATTTAAATTTCAGCAAGACATTTAACATGGTGTCTCATGAGTGTTGTAGATAAGATGGGAAAGATCTAGTTTTTGAGCTGGTTGAATTACCCAACCCAATAACTGATTTTATTAGATAAATATTAACCTTATTCAAGAAGCCTTTGCCAGTCCCCTTTAATATTAGATAGCTAGATTTATTAGTGGCTAGAATGCTGTACCTTTCTACAGTCATTAAGACCTGAGTTTGAAACCAGTCTCAGATGCACACTAGCTGTGTGGGCAAGTTGTTTAACCTCTCCCTGCCTGTGTTTGCTCATCGGTAAAATGGGGATCGTAACTGGAAAGTCAAAACATCACCCTTCTGATGCCATTGGTTCCCTTGAGCACAAGCATAAACAATAACACCAGCACCTACCTCCCTTGTTGTTAGGATAAATCAGATGGTAATTGTAAATCACTTGGCAAACTATCATTATTATTATTGGCACTTTTCTTCTGAAATGATCTCTCAATTGCCTTTTATTTGTTTGCATCTTGTCTCTTACATTAGATTGTGATCTTCTTGAGAACAGGGACTTTTTTGTTTGTATCTTTGTATTTGCCTTTCTTTGAATCCCTAGTGCTCAGCACGGTTCTGGCACGTATGGGCACTTAAATGCATGTTGACTTGACTAGTGCCATAGGAAAGACTGGCCCTGTTTTATTTACTGTTTTGTTTTGGTTTTGTTTGTTTGTATCAGTAACTTGAATAAAAATATGGTTGACATGTTTATCAAATTTGTATATACAATCTATTGCTGAACATATATTCCAGAACTAGAGTTTGCCCCTCTATTAGAGTAGCCTTCAAGACTCCCCACCACAGTGAGATACTGGAATAGAAGTTCAGTGGAAAAGTAAAAAATAAATAGCTAGCACATGTGTAGGTGTTCATTTGTGAAGTGGATTATGTGCTGGACTTGGAGTTAGGAATACGTGAAATAGATTCCTATTCAGAAACATTTATCAATGTGACTCTTGGGAGGTTCCTTACCTTCTCTGGGCCTCAGTTTCCTCATCTGTAAATTGAGAAGGTTGGAATCAATGTACTCTAAGATCTCTTCTAGCTCTAAATATATGATTTTCTGATCAGCGAAATCATCTTAATAACCATTTAAGCAACTACATGTCAGGCATTGTGCTAAGTGCTAGACATACAAGAAGGGGTTAAAGATAGTCCCTGCCCTCCAGGAGTGTACAATCTAATGGGGAGACAACATACAAACAAATATAAAGAAAGCAAACTATGTACACAGGATAAGTAGGGAATAATAAAGGGCAGATGCTAGAATTAAGAGGGGTAAAGGGAAGACTTCCGGTAAAAGATGACATTGTAGTTGAGATTTAAAGGAAACCAGGAAGGTTAGTAGGTAGAACAAAGAAGGAAAAACATTCCACTTATAAGGGATAGCCAGCAAAAATGCCAGGAGCTGAGAGATGGAATATGTTGTGAGTAGAACAGCCATTTTCCATTATCTTTTGTCCCCTTTTTAATTCCCACAACACTTAAAGTTTGTATAGTATTCTGTGCCAGAGATAACTATGCACAACTGGTGGAAGTTATAGAGAAGCAGAGTTTGTCATTATATAAAATTTTTAAAAACAAAAACTTCCTAATTTGACTTGTTCCAAATGGAGTGTGTTTTCTTGGGAGATACTTCGCCCTAACATCGTTAGAGGTCTTGGATGAGCACTATAGAGAGAGGGCTTTTTGTAGAGTGGATTTGGACTACATGGGCTGTGAGATTGCTTTCAGCCCTGAGATTATCCTGTGATTGGGTAAATGAGGTGAAGGAGAGAACAAAATAAAACTTAGGTGATAATTCTGGTGACCAGGAAAACTGTGATGTCATTGAGTAAGACCAGGAGTATCCACAGAAATGGTAATTCAGTACCAATGACCTAGTTTGAATTTGTGTAACTGACAGTGAAAAAATCATGGGAATTGTAGATAGTCTACAATTTGTGTATGGTATTATACTTGAATGTACTTTTAAATTTGTGTCTTGTTTTACTAACGGCCAGTTGAATAGCAGTATGAATTTCACCTTTTAGAATTTCTTGCAGTGCTAAGAGCTCATCAATCTCTGGTTCCCTCTTCCCATTTGATTCACTTTATCAGTTGGTCCTACAGAGACAGGGTAGGTACCATGAGTGTGTATAAGGAGGGAAAGTAGTAGAGTGAGGAAAAACTGCCATAGAAACCCCCAAATTTCTATTACTTTGCTTCAGTACTAAGTCTCAAGGTATCAAAAAAGAGAAACAGTTGGGAGGAAGATCATTCCAGGACTACCTTGTCTTGTACTTGCAGAGCCCATCCTTGTTCTCTTGTCCTCTTCTCACACCTCCATCCCTTTTATGAGCGTTTCCCTTCTCATCCTTACCCCAAAACCTCCCCCAATTTCTTAACCTTTTCTTCTCCCCCCAAAAGGTTGTAGGATCCACTAAAAACTAACATGAAAGGCCGCACAATGTAGTAGAGAGAGAAAAGTGGCCTCAAAGCCAGAAAAACCTGAAGTCAAGTCCTGTGACAGCAATTCTCTGAGACTGAACCCATTTCCAAACCCTTATGCAGATGAAATCACAGGCCTAGGCCCTGTCCTGTCCATGGAGTATATGAGTTTGTCAAAATTATTTTTATCTCAAAGTCAGTATTAGGAAATGTAATTTTTAAGGAATATTTCTTCTTGCTGATAGTCTGGTGATTATTTCTGCAAAATGTTATGAGAAAGGATGAATTTTTCAGATTGTGATAAAATTTTACATATATATTATTTTTGGTTCCTCACAGCAAGCTTCTGATATAAGTACTGTTATCATCTCCATTTTACAGATGAAGAAGCTGAAGCAATAAACATTTATTAAGTACCTACTAAGTGCTAAGCACAGTGCTTATTATTTCATTTGATTGTCATAGCAAGTTAAGGTAGTAAGAATCTGAGAATAGGTCATAAACTCTCCCTTCCTTACTCATTAATATGAGAAATCCCCATTTCAGGTACTTGGGTTTATGGTATCTTGACTTTACTTCTTACTGGACTTCATCTCAAATTTAAGAACAAGCAAACAGCTTAGGTCTTTATTCCATGTGTGCTCAGATGGTAGGTGTCAGTAAAGCAGAAGAAACTTGCACTGTACAAAAAATGATCATGGCGGTTCTCATTGAGATTTTTGAGTAGCTTCTTTCATAGCTTCTCTGAATGTCAGTCATCAGCAGATATTTATTTACTAGGTGCTATTATGTGTCAGGCACTGAGCTAAGAACTCAAGGACATAAAGATAAATAGTCCCAACCTTAAGAAACCCATATTCTAATGGGAGAGATGATGTTTAAATAACTAGAGATAGTGTGGGTGGAGAAAAAATATGAGAGGAAGACAGCATCTGGGGGGTTGGAGAAAGGCCTCTTTAGGGTGAGATTTGAGCAGAGTCTTAAAGGAAGATAAATAAGAGACTAAAGTGAGGTAGGAAAGGGTTCAGGAAAGCCAAGGCAGGAAAGAGAACCGGAGGGGGTGTATTGTGTGTGACGAAGAGCAAGTAGGCCAGTGTGGCTGGATTTTTGAGTTCATGGAGGTGAGAGAAAGGTCCAGGATATGAACATCCTTTAACAGAAGGCTTTATGTGGAAGCCTGGAGGTAATAAGGAGCCATTAGAATTTATTGAGTGGGGAGGAGTGATTTGTTCAGAACTCCATCTGAGGAAAAAAATTACCTTGACAGTCCAATGGTGGATGGATTTGAATGAGAAGAGGAAAACGAATTGCAAGGCCCCCAGGTGTAATACTTGGAAGACTTTTAGTCTAGTCAAAAAGCATTTATTTAGCACTTACTATGTACCAGGCATCTGTTTTGTAATATTTTCATTGTGGGGAAAAAAAGACAATTTTTCCAAGATTACTAAGTGTTCAGCGTACCTAAGTTTATTCCTGCCTTTGCTATTTGCTAAAACTCTGTGACCTTGGATAAGTCATATGATGATTCTGGGCCTCCATTTTCTCACCTGTAAAATGAGGTAGTTATGCTTCATGGCTTCTAAGGTCTTTTCTGGAAAGCTTGAAATCTGTAATGCTATGAAAAACTATAGTCTTTTTCTTCTTAATTCTTTGTTTCTAATTTTCCATTACAACACCAGGTAAAGGGAAAAGGGAGTTGTCTTCTCCACCACACTCTCTCTTCACCCAGCTCCCAGATGGACTGGCTTCTTCTGGACCATTGTTAGGGGGGTTTTAGAGCTTCGTTTTGTGTTCTTCTGTGTCCGCAGTCTCTTTTCCCTGAGAGGTCCTGTTTATCTCTAATCAGGGTTAATTAAGCCTTAGGGCAATGTTTAGAAAGGGACAGTGTTGAGATCTTGACAGTAGCTGGAAGGTACAGACTTCATCAAACCATTGCTTCTAACCTAGGCAAGCAAAAATATGGTGGTCTTCAAGTGAGTTTAATTTTGTTCTGCTTTGTTTTTAAATAGTGTCTGGGAGCTCACCATTTTAACTAGGACAAATAAAATTTTGACAGGTTCTTTGCATTTGATAATTTATGTTTTTCAGTGAAAAAATAAGTTTTCTTTCCTTTTGTTTCTTTGTGAAATTATACCATTTCTAATGAAATTAAGTCTTAAAGTGAGAAACTCACCCTAATTCCTATGATTCGCATTCATAAACCAAAGCCTCCTAGTATTATGCCAGATATACAGGCAAGTATTATAAACCTGTCACTTAATGCATGAGGTTTTAGGGAAACCTGGATAGTAGAGGCAGGCTTTATAGTCATCTCTTCAGTGAATCACATGTAAAGAAAATGATTTTTGTACAATTGCTTTTGCACAATACAGCCAAACTGGCCTAATGGCATTCCTCACAAACAACATCCCATCTTCCCTCTCCAACATGTCTTTTTGAAAGGTTGTCTCCATGACTAAAATGCCTTTCCTTCTCACCTCTGCTTCTTGGCAATCAGTTTGGGGCAGAGCTGAATTCAAGCATCACCTCCTCCGTGAGACTTTTCTGGATCCTGTTAGACTCATCCTCCCCCCATTATTTTTGGGGTTGTGCGTGCGTGTGCGTGTGTGTGTGTGTATTTTTTTCTTTTTTTCTCCCCACTGAGTGTAAGTTTTGTGAGCAGGGTTTGCTTGGTTTTCATATCTGTGTCCCCGTTGCCTGGTGCAGCACCAGTGAAGTCAAGTCCACAAGCACTTAAACACCTGGGGGAGTGGGAGTGGGGAGACAGATCTAAGGTCTGGGGATGCAAAGAACGGCACAAAGGAGGACTGTAAACACAGCATTTTTTTCTACATTATCTCATTTGAGGCTCTCAGCAACCCTGATTTAGGTACTCCAGGCATCTTATAGGCAAAACAGCTGAAGCTCAGAGGTTAAGGGACTTCGCCACAGTCATGTAGTTCATGAATATAAGAGGCAGCATTTTAATGCAGGTCTTCTGGACTTTGGGTCCAGAACTACAGCAGATTGATTAGAGGCTGGAGCACTAAAAGTTTACCCTTTTATGGTTTCCGGAGTTGTTTGGCACATACCCACACCCATATGCACTCTCACAACACATGCATTTACAGCAATTGTGGTTAAGCTGGAAGTTCTCATAGAACAGCTGACAAAGTAGCAGTAATTACTGAGGTCAAGTGATTTGCCCAGGGTTATACCACTAATAAGTGTCTGAGACTGGATTTGAGCCCAGCTCCTCCTGACTCTCTATATAATATAGAGTCTGTTGCTCTATCCACTGAGCCACCTAACTGACTTACCATTCCTGGCCTAAGTTCTTTGCTTTCTTCACTAGCAATTTTTACTTTAACCATGTCCACAGTTAGTAGCCATAAACTTCACCATCACAGCAGTCCAGCTTTTACTTAGTATTTGGTCTTGGGGACAACTAGGTGGCGCAGTGGTTGGACCTCTGGAGCTGAAGTCAGGAAGATGAGTTCAGATTCAGCCTCAGACCATTATTCGCTGTGTGACCCTGCAGAAGTTAGTTAACCTCGATTTGCTTCATTTTCCTCTTCTGTAAAATGAGGATAGTAATAGCATCTGCCTCTTCAGGTTGTTCTAAGGATCAAATGAAATAATTATAAAGTGCTTAGCACAGAGCCTGGCCACATAGTAAGCACTATTCCAATGTCAGTTACTATTTTTACTGTTAATTTGGGAAAAAAGATATGAAGGGAAATAGCCAAGGAAAAACATTCATATCACTTGAAACTTTTTTTCTCCAATTCTACTGAATTTAAAAGGCATTTTAACACTATCTTATGTCACCAGTTATTTTCAAGACACTATCACCTGAAGCCAAAACAGTGATACTGCTGTGAGCATGTGGACAACTGCTTTTTGCATGTAACCAGTGAATGTGGATGGCTTTAGCAGCTATTTAAGTGACTTGCAAAATAGCCATATTTATAATACCTTGCAAGCTGTTCTTTGGATGACTTCTCCCTTCCCTTGAAAAGGAAATCAGACCATGGTTTTTTGTTTGTTTTTTGTTTTCTGAGGGAAGTCTAAAATGAGTATTTTTTGCTATTGGGTGATGTTTTGTTTTCTTTTGTTTTTTCTTTTTTTTCTCCATCCAGAATAGGCAAGTAGTATTTTTTTCTTTTCTTAAAAAAAAACAAAAACCTCTGACATTTGTACGTTCTGAATATTATGACAGAAAAAGTAGTTGATGCAGTTTCCCTTGAACTTCATTGTCTTCTGTAAGATTAGACTGAGGATACAAAACAATTCCATTTCTTTATAGTTCATTAGAAGAGGTATGCCACTGTAGAGCTGATTTTGAACCTCTGGAAATTCTAGCAATCTTTAAAGACATGTTGGGAAGATCCAAAAATTACAGTAGCATTTTTACTATTTTGTTCTGTAAGTTATCAGAGAGAGAGTGTGTGTGTTTGTGTGTGTGTGTGTGTGTGTGTGTGACAACTGTGTAGCACTCGTCTTTCCATTCAAATTAATACTGTAAATTGTGCTAGTGAGGTAGGAGGGAGTATGGTGGGCCGAAAGTAGAGGAATTAAAATCATTCCAATAAAATGGTTTAATTTATGCCTCTGCAGTTAAGCAGTGCTCCTGGTTAACAGAAATACCCTTCAGCTACACAGGATTTTGGAGGGTTGGAGGGCACTCATTTGCACATAAATAGCCATTAACTGATAAATTCCCAGAGGTCTCCTGTTGCATGTTAGTGGTTCTGACCTACTTAGCTAGCTTAAATTTGTTTTACAGAATTATTATAATTCCATCCCTGGTACTTAAACTTTGTGATTAATGCATGCCTCACAATACAATTAAAGTATAATTACACAGTTTTGCAGTTTGCTATCATGGTGTTATTATTATTATTACAAAGAGCTGGGTTTTGCAAATATTAGAAGAATTAGGGTTCTGATACTCATCACTTTTGCTGTTATTATGTGATTATGTTAAATGGGACCCCTTTATGTCTGAAGAATGGATTGGAGAGAGGTGAATCATTAAATAGCATGCCAGATAGTCTGAAAAAAGATTGAGCCAGGGAAATGAGAAATGTGGTTATATATAAGAGATGTCTTGGTTGACAGGTAGAAACTCACTTGCTCACTAGTCATATGTCCCTGAAATACATTGGAACTTTGTACGATTCATTGCTCAAGTAGTGTTTAGTGTTGAATCAAATATGTATTGACTACTTATGGGCCTTAGTTTCCTTTTCTGTAAAATTAGCGTTGGATTAGATCATCATCTCTAAGGCACTTTCGAGTTCTAAAATTCACTGATTCTTAATATAGTTGATTTGTAATGTGCTTTTATGTAGAGTTTTATTTCTGATATGTCAGCTTTTTTAGGTTCCTTTATATTGGTTGAAATCAAGATTTGACATTTATATTTCACCTTCCTTCTTTCCTCCCTCTCTCCTTTCCTTCCTTCCTGTTGCAAAGACCTTAAAATTATAACAGTCGTGGGGGAAATTCTCTGTAGAACATTATTATTGCTAACAGTGCCTAAATGAAAGTAAGGGAAACAAAATATTTAGGTTGTTTTCAGTTTGGAAATATTTTAAAAAGTTGTACTATGTACTATAATTTAGGGGAAAATCATTAAATTTTTCAATTGCCAGGTTATCTAAACAGAATGACTCTTCATAATTTTATTAATTGACTAGTTTTGGTCAATTTATCTTTCTTGTCTGATAGCAATAAAGATTTTAAATAAAGCCACCATTAGGTCCCAGTGTCTGGCAAAAACTAGTTATTGTTATTAATTAATAAGTGGAAGTAAATTACATCATCAGCTGTAGTTGGTGGAATTTAGCATTCCCATGGTCTTTTTTGAAAAATAGTATGTTTAGAAGTTTTGTTTCCATTCACTGACACTACAAAAGTATAAGGGTTTTCCAGAAAGGGGAAAACTGGTCAACAATAGAAGCTGCTTTGTGAAGTTGGCTTACAACAACCAGCCTTCTATAAAGAGAAAACAGTTACCATGTAATAATCAAGACTGATGAATTCAGAAATCCATTGATTGTCCCAGCTCTGGGTAGATTAGGTGCAGACTTGCTTCAAGGAGTGGAATTTATGAAATGTTTGCTGCATCCAGCAAGCAGAGCTGCTATAATACAGCTGCCTCCTCAGTGGTTTGCTTTGATCCTGTGGAATGAAAGGACGGGAGGATCAGCTCAGGTCTAAATGAGATTACAGCTGGTTCTGCAGCTTATCTGGTCTATTGCCAACTAGTGTGGCTTTGCACGTCCTAAGGGGTTTACAACAGAAACTGTTTATTGAGTATCATCGGTTTACTCAACACAAGCAGGCTAATCCTTCCCAGCCTCAGCATGTTGTAGAATTGTGCAGGAGCCAAACCAAAAGCTGGTGTAGCCAGGGCCTCTAGAGCCCTTTGTCTCGCTTCATATTGATTTTTACCTGAGTTAAAGACAGTCAAAATAAAACCAATAACCAGTCCTATTGTGAGCAAAAGGTTAATCTTACCTAAAATCTTACAAAAAAGCATCTGTTAACCCTAGAAAGGACGTCAGCCTTGCCTTGCCTTTCCACTCAAGAGGGATTTTCTAGTTTTGAATTTTGAAGAACAAGATAAGAAAAACAGCTTAAAAGATCTTGCCAGGCAACTCAAGTTAAATGCTTAAGTCTTGTTTAGCAGTGCTGTAACAAATGGCTTTGTATGTGAAATATGGGATGATTTGTTTTGTTTTGTTTTTTTAAAACAGTTGCAGTTTTTGCCTTGTATTCTTTCTGAAAATCCATGCAGTTTTACTTTAGTGTGACAGAGAAAATTCATGAAATCAGAGGACACAGATGTGAAGGCATCAAAAGCATCTCACTCCTGTTTATTTTTAACAGTACTACTAAAGTTTGTTGGCTGATCATTCCTTGATCAGTGGCATAATTCTGGAATAGAAGAAGGCAAGTGACTTAGACATAAGTATCAGAAATACAAAGCCCTAATAAATACAACTGTATATTTAATTTTTTTGCTTACTAGAATGCTGTGTTGGACATATTTTTTTTCAGTGTGGGAACGCTCCTCTACTGAAGATCACAGACTCTCCATGCTTTCTTATCCTTTGTGATTCTCATTCTGTGTATCTTTTCGTAAAACCTCTGTAGAGGATCCACTATGAACTAAAGGTCTTTTTTCTTTTAATTTTGTCATTTATTTATTTGATCACTTGTTTATTTTTTTTATGTGTTGGTAGCAATGTTGCTACATGATTATCTTCCATTTCTGATTGTTTCCAGTTATATCTTTTATGCCACCTTTTTCTGTATAGGTCTCATCATTTGTAATGTCCTTCAGCCTACCATAAGTAGATATCATTACTTTTTAGCTTATGTATCATTTTATTTCTTTTAGGGCTATAATATTATGTGATGTTTTTAGCTATGTAGCATCACTGAGAGAAGATTAATTGGTATTAAAGAGATGGTCTTTTGTGGAAGCAAGCACCTGGAGATCATTGGAAGTTTTCAGCAGCCAAATGAATTACAGTTGGATTTCTTCTACCTATTCAGTTTCAGACCCAGCTCATTGTCTCTTTGTGGCATATAGTAAGGATATATAAACAATTGAAAGATCTATAGTTTTATCAGAATGGATAATCTATCCACCTACACACCTATCCTGAGTTCTTCTCTAATTTAGTTACTAATATTTTTTTTTCTTTTCAAGTAGCTAGTTTTTGACAGTTTCAGTGACTTGAAATTATTTTAACCAACCTGGTGATGTAATTCTCTATCTTAGCTAGTCTAGTCTTTGGATAAAAGACATCCATTCAGTCACCAGGTGCTCTAGGTTTCTCCATGTCTATAGGACATAGCATTGCTTTAAAGGACCCACAATCACTCCATGCCATAATGAAGTACTAGTGTAGGTCTTTAATAGAGTACCTGTTGCATGTCTTAAAATTAGGGATCATAAATCTAGATTTCGCAGAGACTTCAGGGACCTTCTACTTCAAATTCATTTTTAAGATGAAAAAAACTTAGCCCCAAGAAGTTGAGAAATTTATGCACAGTCACTTAAATAATAAATATCATTAGGTCCTCTGATCCAATGTTTTTTCAATGTCATACTCTTCAGTACCTGAATAGTAGAACTCCTCCTTAATGAAAATAATTGTCCACACTAGAGACTAGAGTTGTTGGAGAATGGTTGTTGGAGAATGGATGAAAAATGGATACTGCCCACATTGAATTGCAACTTGATAGACTTGAGTTCATTAAAATTGATAAATTATGTTAAAAGATATATAGAAAGAGATCTTCAGTTTTCCTTTCAACTCTGGTTGTATCTCATCTCAAATAGCCTTTCTTTTCCAAAAGTTCTTAACCTAGCAGAATCTAGTTCCTTAAGGGCTGGGACTATTTTTGTTTTTTGTTTTGGGGTTTGTTTTTTTTTGTATTTCTGTTGTCCATAATAGGATGTTGTTGAACTCAGTTGAACTTCCCCTCACCTTTTTGGGAGTAACTGAATTGACTTTTCAGATCTTTTCATTTGTACAATAGTCTCTCTAAACAGGAATTCTTAAACAGTCTTGTGTCATAGATGTCCTTGACAGCCTGGTGAATTCTATGGACTCCTTTTGGTTTTAAATTCATAAAATACATAAGATTACAAAAAGAATAAATTATATTGAAATAAAGATAGAATTTTTTTCCCCAAATTTATAAACCCTTTGAAATCTGTCACTGTGTCCTTGAACCCTAGTGAAGAATTCCTAAAGTCTAAAACCTTGCCTCAATCCAAGGAATGCTCAGTAAGAAAGCTTACTTTATAATACATTACTTTGTAATGTAATAATTCACAGTTTCCTCCTAACCAAATTAGAAAATGGTATAATGATATTCTAAATTGATTAACTTAGTTCAGGCACTGCTGATTGATAGAAGTCTTGTAATACAAGTAGAGGAAGAAAGTAGTGTTATAGAGAATTCCTTTGGCTTTGTTTCTTTTATTATTGTTATTATTATTTCCGGTTTTTATCACCTACAATTTCAATTATATATGTACATAAATATATGCGCATATATATATATGTGTGTGTATGTATGTATCTCTCCCCAGCCTTCTCAGAGAGCTACCCTGTTTATTAAAAAGAAGAGATAATTCGTCAGAACTAAATAACACATTAGCCAAATGCAACATTATAAGCAGTGTTTCACTTCGGTAGTTCTTCACCTATGCCAAAAAGGAAGAGAAATGCATTCTCATATCTCTTCTTTAGGGCTCTGCTTGGTTATCACAATTTCATAGTATTTGGTTTTGGTTTTTTTATTGTTGTTCTTTACATGTATATATGGGTACACTGTTGTAGTATATTCTTTTCCTGGTTAAACTTACTTCATTTTATGTTAATTCGTATAAAACCTCTATGCTTTTGTGTAGTATTCATATTCATCATTTCTTGTGGCACAGCAATATTCCATTAAATTCGTGTAGCACAGTTTGTTTAGCCGCCTTTTCCCAGTTTACTACTGCAGATAGTGTTGCTGTAAATATTTTGATGTACATGGGGTTTTTTCTTTTTGTCACTGACCCTCTTGGGCTATATAACTAGCAATTTGATCTTTGGGTCAGAGTATTAATATTTTGCTTCATTTCTAAGCATAATTCTAACTTGTTTTCTGGGGCATCGCCATTGACTTGAATGATGTTTCTTCTCTATGCTTCAACAAAGTCACTTGCTTCATTGCCTGGAACAGGCAAATAGGGAAGGAGACCATTGGTTCACAAATGCCCTCTTGTTGGGCAGCTGGTTAAACCTAATATCAGTTGAAAAAGCTGTGAGGGAATATTGACCAAATTTGGTTTATGGTTTTGAATAGTAAACTCTCATGATTTTCTCTTTTCTCTTGCGTAGTTTTAGTAATAACAATAACACTAGTTTATCATTCTATAGCACTTGAAAATTTAGAAAGCATGTTTAAATTGAAGACAATGCTGAATGGTGCAAGTGAGGCAGGACCACTATGTTGCTTCTTGCTTGAGTTATTACTTGTTTGCTTTATGAGCAGCATTACAGATGGATGGTCTTACCAACTACATTTAGTGCTAAGTAAAAGAAAAAGTGACAGCGACAGAGAGTTTAAGGAGACTTTGGCAGTACCTCCCAGTTTACTTCACCTAATTGGGAATGAACATGTATTCTCAGCTATAGGTAAGCAAAAAAATGTTCCTTTGGAAACATTTGGAGGCTTTCTAAATGGACTCTGTGATGGAATCAGTAAAAACCGATGTTTATCTTAAAACATAAAGCTTGTCCAATATTTAAACCTAATGGATAAGATGTGTACAAGTTGAAAATGTAATATTTATCCAATCATTTCTATTCTTTCAAACCTGGCTCTAAAGCAATAGGTTGTACTCATAGAGTAATAAATTTTTAGTGCATTTGGAGATAAAGGCTATTGGTGGTGATTGCTTAAACTCTTTTTGTTCAATCATCTGAATGGTGCAAATCAAAGCATTTTGTCAGACTGTGAGAAGTTTCACCTAGATATTGCTTCCCACACACGCAGGTCACCATATAAATTACGTTCACGGTTTTACAGCATAGCCGATGCTGGAAGTTAAATTGATGCCCAGTGGTGGAACTCGTAAAACATTTTCCTGTTAACACAACCAGGCAGAGTTGACATTGTTGATGGTGGCTTCGATCTAATAAACCATCGGTTCTAACAGTGATTTTTACTGTGTTTCAGAGGTGATGATGATACAAGTTTAGCAAGCCTATGGTTCTTCCTGAATGACAGAAAATTAGCTCAACTGTCTATATTACCAAATGCTGGGAAGAGTCTGAGTAGGGGGTGATTGGAGCCTGATGTAACCTCACTCTCTGAAAAGATGATGAATTACATGAACAAAATCCTTTAACTCTAACTCAATAGACACCTTCCTTCTTAAAGAATAACATTGATTTTCTGAAAAGGATGTGCAATATTTCACCTGCTGGAAATTTGGAAACAACTTATTATCTAGTTATCATATATGCAAGTTGTCTGCATTTCAACATCTCTCATGCAGGTGGTATTAAGTGGCTTACTACTGAAGAGAGAAACATTTTGTTGCAAAGGGTTGTTGAAAATTGACCATCTCTTTTTTACTTATTTCCTCCGAACGTTCTATGCGATTATTTTTTCTGAAGAATCTTCAAGCTTTTGAAAACTCTTCTATTTTGAGTCTCTGTAATGTTTAACCTACAAATTTGTGAGGAAGAAAATACACTTCATATGTAGTCAGCCATCTCTAGAGTGGTGTGAACAATGGGATTAGTCTTGGTATATGTTTTAGAATATTTCTTTTTATTTATTAAGCATATGAAGTTCATCTTTTTGTTTGCAGAAAGTAAATTAGTTATAAATAATTTCCAATTAAAACATACTAGATGTAAAAAAAAAGCCCACTGCTTTGTTCTCATAATATGTATATGTGTGTGTGTGTTTATGTATATACATACATATATACATATATATCTTTCTAATATTGATGTCTAGCTTTTAAAAAAAACATGCTATCTGCTCCTTCACCACCTTTGCACATGACTATTGGTGACCTTCCCATAATTCCCATAATTCAGTTCCATTTTGTGGGAAATAGAATATCTTTTATTCACTGCTTTAACACTTCTCATCTCAGCATATGGGTGAATTTTTTATATCAGGAGATGGGCCTTTTTGATGTGCAGATAAATGTTGTCAATGGTGCCATGCAGATGAGACTAGTCATGTACAAATAGCATGTATCAAGCCCCAAGCATGCAGAACCAGATAAATCGGCTCATTTGCTGAAGCCTTGCAGAAAGAAATTAGTGATATAACAAAAGCCTTTGAGGCTTTCTGCCCTAATAACAGAGCTGTATAATAATGCCTACAGCTCATTGACTCAGCAGATAATCTTTTAGGAAAACACTTTTCCTTTTTCTTTCTTTTTTCTCATTCTTCCTTTTAACTTGCTGCAGTAGTAGGTAAGTAGGACCTCTAGAAAGGAATATTTATAACGAAGTAGCTGAAATAACTGGAATTTAAATTTAAGAAGTATTTTGTATGCTAAATACTGATTTGTTCTAAGAAAGTTTTAATTTTAATTTACCCCTTTTGCATATACACATATGTGCATATGTATATGTATGTACATATGACAACTTAAAAAAATTAGTTCCTAGTGTTAAACATTTTTCTAATGTAGTTCTGTCTGTGTCACTGAGAGGTTAAATGATTTCAGAGGGTCAGACTGATAGTGTATCTCAGAGTGGAACTTGAACTCCAGTCTCTCTAATTCTCTATACAGCTTTAAAATATGTCATACTACTGTGTGTGTGTGTGTATGTATATGTGTGTATCTTATATCTATAGATCCATATCTGTCTATATCTATATATTTCTAGATCTGTAGATCTTTCTATGTAGTTTCACTTTTCTCCTGCATGATCTCTAGCTTCTTCCAGTAAGAGGACTATGTCTTACATTCTAGTGATGAGCATACTCACAGCTGGTTGTACATTGCACATATCAGTGGTTCTTGGCCCCACAAGATCATCCTCCACACCCCACTGCCCATCCCCTACCACTCATTGTCTTATTCTCCTCCTCTTCAAACTCAAAGTCTTATCCAAATGCCCCTTCTACTGTGCATTCTGGAATGCTTGTCCCTTATATCTTTCATTGTGCCCTATCAAGCCTCAGCTTTGGATCATTCACACTACCCACAATCTTCAGTCATATGTACTTTCTGCTGAATAAAGGCAGGAAAAAAAAATCACAGAACTGTTCAGTGGGTCTACTCTAAATTGGTGTTACATAGCCTCAACTGCACTCCTAGTGCTGCCAGGCGATACTTCTATCCCCCACTTATCAACTTACTATCCTGCCCTCCAAGTGGCTCTTCCAAACAGTCTCACTCCTCTTCAAACCTCCTCTCCCTCTGTGCTGAAAATCTTGTCTCATATTTTGCAAAAAATTGAGGACATTTTGCCATGAGCTCTGTCTTCTGTCTTCATCATTTCCTATTACTCAAATGCCTTCTGACACTATTTTCTTTTTTGAAGTTCAGTCATTTAAGTCATATCTGACTTAGCATCCCTATTTGGGGTTTTCTTGGAAAAGATACTGGAGTGGTTTGCCATTTCCTTCTCCAGCTCACTTTACAGATGAGGAACTGAGGCAAACAAGGTTAAATGGCTTGCACAGAGTAGCACAGATAGTTAAGTGTCCGAGGCTGGATTTGAACAAAGGAGGATGACTCTTCCTGCCTAGAGGCCCAGCACTCTATCTGCTATCTGTCCTCCTTACCCTTCTCTCACATGATGAGGTAGTCTTACAACTTACCCCGGGATAAACCCCTCTCCCTCCTCAAGTGGGGCAGCTAGGTGACGTAATGAATACAGCCCTAGGCTTAGAATTAGAAAGACTTATCCCTATGGTTTCAGATCCAGCCTCAGATACTTCTCAGCTATATGATCCTGGGTAAGTCATTTAACCATTTGCTTCAGTTTCTCATCTCTAAAATGAACTGGACAAGGAAGTGGTAAACCACTCTAGTATCTTTGCCAAGAAAATCCTAAAAGGAGTCATGAAGAGTTGGACATGACTGAAGAAATACAACAACAGCAAAACATGTTCAGGTGATCCCATTCCATCCCATCTCCTCTTAACAGATTACCACTTTTGTCATCCTGACTCACTTATCTTCAGTCTTTCCAGGTCTGCCAGCTCCTGCTCTGCTGCCTACAAACATATCCATGTCTCTCCAATCCTAAAAAAATACTCGATCCTTCGGTCACTGCCAGCTATTATCCTATATTTTTTTCAGTCCTTTATAAGTGAATTCCTCAAAAAGTCTCCAAGACTTGCTTCCACTATTTCTCCTCTCACTTTCTTCTTAAACTGTTTCAGTCTGACTTCCAGCCTCATCATTCTACAGAAACTCCTTTCTCCAAAGTTACCCGTGCTCCCCTTCCTCATCTTTGCTTACTGGCTTGCCTAGCCTTATAAGTCCCAACTAAATCCCATTTTCTACAGGAAGTTTTTCTAAACCCTTAATTCTAGTTCCTTCCCTCAGTTAATTTTCCCCCCTATTTTTCCTTTATATAGTTTATTTGTACTTAGTTGTTTGCTTGTTTTTTCCCCTCCTAAACTGTGAGCTAGGGACAGGGGACAATCTTTTGCATCTTTTTGTGTACGCAGCATTTATGTAGCCCAGTGCCTGCCACGTAGAATGCTCTTAATAAATGTTTATTATTGTGACTGGCTAGATAGATATAGTTTATATAAATAACAATTTTTTGTAACAGATCTATGGTACAGGGAACTTCCTTGAGAAAACTTCTGCCATTGTGTCAGTACCTGCTGAGGCAACTTTGCTGCCTGGGGGCAGTGAGAGGCTAACTCACTTGAAAGCATCTTTCAGACCATATATATCAATCAGGATTTTAACTGAGGTCTTTCATTTGTACTGTGCTGTCTGTGGTTCTTTGTCTTTATCTGTACACATTCTCTCCAAGCAAGGGTGTGATCATTTAGGTGCGTATGTATTTTTATATGTAATGGAAGTTAAGGGACATACTGTAGCACCAATATGGTATCAGTGCCTACGGCGACCATGAATATGCCAGCACAATTCTGAATCATGAAGTACCACAGACTCTCCACATGTAAGACAGAACCAAAACATTTTTTCAGACACCAGAAAGCCAAATCCATCATAGTAACAAAAATCTATACATAATAACAATGCAGAGGACAACACCAGCCCCAAACTTTCTCCCTGCTAGGCTTCTTACAAATCAGCTCTATTAAACAAATCACAAACAGGCTTCCCTTAAACAAAATACTCTTCTCACACTAACAGCCAGATGCAGGTTTGCCTGCATCCTTCAGTTCTCACTGCTCTCTCACTGACTTCCTCTCAGCTCTGCTCTAGCTCTGCCTCTTCCTATTCTAACTGTTCCACAAGCTCCTCCCCACCTCAGGCTCCATGTAACTCAGACTTCCATGTGACCCAAGCAGGTTACATGGACCTGTTCATGGATGGGAAAGATCTTCCCATTAAGAAGCAAAATTACATTAAAAATAAGCAAATGTATATTATCCATACACATACCCAGAGTCACATAGCCACAATTTGTAAGAGGTGGGAGTTAAATCCAAGTCTTTCACGTTTAGGCTAGGTTACTATCAATTGTGCCACATTATACAATTCAAAGTGCTCTTCTATATTATGTTAATGGATACTGAGAGAATTATACTTGGACTTAGGAAAACATGGGTAAGCCCTGTCTTTGACACATACTGATCTTGTCACCCTGGATGTGTCCTTTAACTGCTCTGAAATATAAAACATAAGTACATGGGCAGCTAGGTGGCCCTAGAGTCAGGAGAGACCTGAATTCAAATGCAGCCTCAGACACTTACTAGCTGTGTGACCCTGGGCAAGTCAGCTAACCCCAGTGGCCTCCAAAAAGTAAGAATTTTAACTTATATCATCATAGGACTATGAGATTCTCCTCTCTCTCATTACATTGAAGGGAATTTGAAGACTATCCCATAATACTCTGACAGAACCACTCAACAGATAGGGAGGGATAATAGCTTCTCCTGACTTAGTATACAACTGAATTTTAAAAAGCAGAAACTTGTTCCTTTTGAGGCTGATAATCCATTTTCATAAGTGGCAAAGATCAGTTGTATCTAGCTATGTAATTTGCTGGATTTCCTGACTATGGGGAAAACACTATGGATCAGAACATTTAAGAGATTTGGAAAATACATTGATAAAAGAAGACCACTTTCCCTAGTGCATTAGATATTATAATTAGGTATTGGTTACAAGCTGTTGACATAGAGTTAGATTTGATTTAAAGAAGGGAAAAAAAGGACTCTGGATATTCCTGCTATTTATTGATACAGTGAGTCCATTAAGCTAAATTATACAGCAAATTTCACCATGACAGCAACATTTGGGTTGCTCTAGTTAACAATCTGTCAACATTACCATAAGACCTTTTCTTTTTAAGAATTTATTACTGACAATTTTTAAGAATGTGCTTTCAGATGGAATTTAATCCTAGTCTGCTTTTGCAGTGTTCATTTGTCCCTCAAAAAGGGTTGACATCTTTGCATTTAGCAAAATTATTCTTTATTGCATGATTATACTGTGGGCCAAATCATGTCCCTGAAAAATATAACAACTAATTATACTAGAAACCTAAGATAACAGTCTATCTTTTACCTAGCCCTGTGATTTTATTTTGTACAGGAAACTGTATACTAATGAAGATTGACAAGTACTTAGCTATTTAGCGGTTTGTCTGGAGTGGTGAAGTGCCGAGGACCATACATTCGTATGTCAGAAGCAGAACTTGAACCCAGGTCTTCCTTACTTTGAGGCCACCTCTCTGTCCACCATGTCATCCCATTTCTTGGCAGAATCTTTTACTATAATAAAGAGAGCCACCTTGGGCCAGTCTTGGGGTCATCAAGAAGATGGTCTGGGTTCATATTCCATTTTTGACAGTTACTTTTGATTCGTAAGGAAGTCCTTTTAAACCCTGAGCTCCAGATGACTCTGTAAGACCATAAATTGTAGACCAGTTTTTATCAGCACTGCTTAGCCATGGTTTCCACGCTAATGTAGTCACAAGTCTTTGACTATTGATGTATGATAATAATAGTTAACCTTTATGTGGTACTTTCTCTATAGTGACCCTGTGAGGTTGTATAAGTACTTTTGTAGATAACCTTGATGTTACTCATTTTCCTTAAATGAGCTCTACCTGGTGTCTTGGTTAGTGAATGTTGGAGCTGCAGTATACCACCATGCCCAAGTTTTTTGCCTATTAGTCCGGCATCCCTCAATACTAGTATTTGCATCTAACCCTATCTGTAATGCAATGAATTAATCTCTCCTTATTCTTAACAATTGAATGACATGTATGCTTTCCTGTTTTATTTTTGGTTAATATACTTTTATAATAGAGATTTGATTTTAAAATGTTCTCTACCAAGAATTTTGAAATTAAACTCACTTCATTTGAATGAGTGATGCCTTTAAAAATTCAGAATGTATAGATGAATAAATTGAAAGGTGAACATTATTTCTCCAAATATGCACTTCCCCACCTTTTTAAATATCTTATTCCCTCCTATCCCCACCCCCCTGTCCCCAGAAAAATGCTTAAATCTTCTTGGGTTTTTAGGAGATAGCATATGGAGCTATAGGAATCTGGCTCTTAAATTACAATCTAAGCTGTAGCCTCAAACTCAGGTCCTCCATCCTCTGGTTCTCCCCCCAACCTGGTGTGCCAGCCTCAACACCTTCAGTTAAAAGCTCCTTTTGATCTTAGACTGGCATTCTGCCTGAGATCAATTCATTTCCATACAGACTAACTGGGGATTTTGGATAAAATCCAAACTCTATACCCTGACATTCAAGGCCCTCCAGCATTTGGCCCCAATCTTATCTCCCACTACCCCAGAACCCTCCCCTCCCCTCCCCTCCTCTTCCCTTCTTTTCCTTTCTTCCTACTTTTCTGCCTTCTTATGTTTTTATCTTTCTTTGCTAATACTGTTCATAGCTTGTGCTACCTGGAGCATCCTTATTTTCATTTGATCAGTCTCTGTCCTTTGAAAGCCCAGGTCTGATGTTTTTTTTTTTTTCCTATGAAGTATATTCCTTGAATTGTGCCCTACCACCTAGAAGTAATACCTCCCTCCTCTGAATAACCACAGTATTTGGTGTCTGTCTCATTAATTCACATTTTGCTTTGTAGTAAAAATTCTTTATCTTAACGGCTTAGCACCTAGGAGAGTGTCTTGGTAGTGGCAAATCCTTTATAAATAAATGTAGAATGAATGACTTTAATGATAGATACTTCTCAATAATCATCCAACCTGACTCAGCAAGTAATATTCAAAATGTCAAAATATTTTTTCACTGAAATTGATGAGCAAAGGAGGAATTGTTTAATTGAAATAAGGGTTTGCTTATTCTTACTTTCCTTCTTTAGTGGAGTTTGAGTGGCCCAAATCCTTTCTCCTTATGCTCCAGTAAAAGTACAAGACAATCATGTTATATAATCTTTTCTTGTTAATATTGACATTAGAAATTATGTCTTATTAGGAAGGAAGGAAGAAAATGAGGGAGGAAAGATTAATAGTTATAGCACTTAAGTAGGTGCCAGGCAACGTGCTAAGCATTTTACGATTGTTTTCTCATTTAATCCTCGCAACAGCCCTGCAAGGTAAATGATACTATTATCTCCATTATACAGTCGAGGAAACTGAGGCAAACACATTAAGTTGCTTCCTCATGTTCACATGACTAATATGTTAGTGTCAGAGGCTGGATTTGAATGTAGGTGTTCCTAACTCCAGGCTCTATCCACTGAGCCATCTAGCTGCTTGTAAGAGGCAGTGTAGTGTATTAGAAAATTCACTGGACAAGAGGCTTGAGTTCTAGTACTGCGTGGGTCACTTACTAATTTTGTGATGTTGGACAAGTCACTTAACCTTGCTGAACTCATTTTTCCTCATCTGCAAAAGGAGGGAGTATCCTTGATGATTCTTAAGGCTCCTTCCAAATTTAAAATTGTACAATCTATGTTCTTCACTCTAAAAATGGCAAGAAGTTTTAGGTTTATTGTGCATCATGAATGTGGAATACAGTGGGTCTGGTACAGCAGAAGTGTCTCCCCATGCTGATGGGGAGGGGACAAGTGCAGAAGGAGGAATGAAGCCCACGAAACTCCTCAGTGAGGCCAGGATAAGATTTAAATGTAATGGCTAAAGGTTTAACATAATAAATACAAATAAAATGCCATGTCAATAGTGGTAGTTTGTGATTTTCTAAATCAATTAGAGGCTTGAATGAATCTATTTCCATTTGAGTTTGACATCTCTATTGTATGGTGCCTTTCAAATAATAGATACTCAATAGGTAATTATTATTTGATTGATTGAACCTCCTTTATTTGTTGAGAAAATTCAGAAGACATACATGCAAACTTTCTCTATATATTGGAAAGACTAATGTAACAGAAAGGAATGAGGTTTGGGATTGGTCAGATCACAAGCAGTTATTGTAGGTAGTAGCCATTGGATGCTCACTATCTTACCAACCATTGCCTCCTAAGATCCTCTAGGCCATACCCTGAAGACTGGGGCAGCTAGGTGGTGCAGCTAGTAGAATAGAGCTCATAGAGCACCAGTGCAGGAGTCAGGAGGACCTGAGTTCAAATTCCACCTTAGACATTTGACACTAACTGTGTGACCTTGGGCAAGTCACCTAACCCCCCAATTGCCTCATCCTGGGTCATCTCCAGTCATCCTGATGAATATCTGGTCACTGGATTCAGATGGCTCTAGAGGAGAAGTGAGGCTGGTGACCTGCACAGCCCTCTCTCACTCAAAACAAAGTTAAGTGCAAGTCATGTCATTATTTCTCTGATGGCATGGTCTTCTTAAGCAACGAAGGACAAAGCACGCAGTCATGGTTGCCTGTGTGGCAGATTGCCAGTCCTTGGTCCAGGGTAAAGCACCTTGAAGGTCTCTTTATATCCCCTAGAAATTAGGACCTTCTCAGCAATTATCATACTAGCTAGCGTTTATATGCATAGCTCTTTTAAAGTTTGTAAAATGCTTTACATATTATTTCATTTGATCCTCAGAAGAGTCCTTTGGGGTAGGTAATATTTTTATTTTTATTGTACAGATGAGAAAACTGAGGCTGAGAAAGATTAAGTGATTTGCCCAGGGTCACAGAGCTAGTAAGTGTGTCTGAGTTAGGATTTAGACGCTTATCTTCTGGATTAGTGCTCTGTTCACTGCTATCTAAAATATGAAACCCAGATAGTGAATACCTTTTTCATGTCTGGTACTTAGAATTTGTTTATCTAGCTTGCAGTTCCCCAGTCAGTTATATTCTTAAACATACCTGACCAGGAAGTCAGTGCTTTCATTTAATGTTAAGAAAGAAAACTACTTGTACACATGGCTTAAGATTTGGCCTCCATTCACTCTAGACTCAGTTTTATGCCTGTTTCTAGTTAGAGTTCAATTAATATTAAGGGAACTCATTTGAAACTAGGATTCAGAAAATCACTCAGATGAGACAAGATATTTCATCAGAGACTTGCAAGGTTATGTGGCCTATTTGTTAATATTGCTTACAAAGGTGTTGAACTCTGTTAAGTTCTAAATGTTCATTTACTAATAAGTGTGTCTTCAGTCACTGAGATTGGCATCTCATTTTATTTGGTACATTATGGTCATGTAAAAATAATATCTTTTCAGCCTTTCCAAATCGCCAGTTTTTAATCTTGTGAGCTGGGCCACTGTCCATTCCCTTTTTTCACACATGAGTAAAGCAAGACAAATATAGGTTGTATTTCTTAGATAATAATATTTACTCTTGGTCATAACTGAAAGGCTTAAGAAGTAGAGAGGCCTTATTCTGCTGTCAATAATGCCTACAGTTTTTATTCACTTTTTATCTACAAAAAGGATCACACATTCCTTTAGTTTGTGTTAAGGTTTCAGGAATAGCAGTATTGTCAATAACATACTGGAGTTCTCTTCTTATCTTGAATCTTTCTTCATTTGTCAATAGTTAAATTCATACTTTATATTCTAGTAGAAATATTGTAACTATCGGGAGTAATTTATCCATATGACATCTGATGGATATCTGTGTTAGGCCTCTCCTATTTGTTCTCTGTCACTAGTCCTGACCCCTCTCTCGCTGTCAAGCTCTAATAGTTTCACATATACAAATACTACCTTTGCTCACATTTATGTGGTCACCTTAAGCTCTACAAACATAAGACTAACCTCATCTATCCCACAAAAATCACCTATCCCTTGCAATGTCTCTATTTCCATCAATGTTCCCATTGGGAGGACTGGAGCTCCCTTTCCCCTAGCCTTGGCCTTTTTTCCCCCACCAATACCTTACTCATATCTACCCAATTGCCAAGGTTTTTTTCATTCAAAATATTTCTTTATGTCTATTTTTTCCTCTTTCCCTACTGCCAGAAGTGAAAATGAAACACAGCTTCTTATGACTGAAGGCTTAGAATGTTACTGGAAATTCCTACCTATACGCTCTACCTCTAGGCTCTACCATATGTCAAGAAGATTAATTTTCCTTAATGTAGAGTCTTGATCATGCTACTATCCTATTAGGAAACCTTTAGTGATAACCAATTTACATTTACGGATACAGTCTAAAGTTCTCAACCAGGTATTGAAGGTAGTTAAGGCCCTTTGTAATTTGGCCCCATCCTATAATGACTTTCCAACCTAGAACGCTCTCACTCATTGTAGTGGTAATTTAAATGAAAAGATCTTTCCTATTCATTAATAGGCCCATGTGACCTGCTTAAGTGACATGGAAGTCTGAGTCACAGGAGTCTAAGTCACATGGAAGAGGAGGAGGTAGAACAGGAGGGGTGGAGCTGGAAGAGGTAGGGCTAGAGCAGATCTGGGAGGAAGTTAAGAGAGCAAACAGAGCTGGGAAAGGCAGCTGGCTAGTGTGAGTGGGCTTGTTTATGATTTTGTTTAAGGGAGTTGGGAAGTCTAACAGAGGGAAGACTTGGGGGTGGTATTACCCTCTGCATTGTTACTGTGTATAGATTTTTTTCTTACTATGATGGTGTTAGCTTTCTGGTGTCTGAATAAATTTTTAGTTCTGTCCTCCACGTGGAGGGTCTGCTATATTTTGTGATTCAGAATTGAGTCAGCCTATTCATGGCTGCTGTAGGTGCTGTGAATATTGCATTGGTGCTACACCCAGTCAGATTCATTCCCTGTACTTAACTAGATCTTGTCTGTCCTTTAATAGACAGTTTTAAGTCCATTCTCCTTGAAGCTAACCAAGGTCTCAATCTCTTTCCACCAAATGGACTCTTTTTGCTGAATTTCTCTAGCAATTTTGTTCCATACTGTTTATATGGCACATAACCATACACATTCATGCACCAGTGTTATGCTAATTATTGGTTGGTTGTTGTCCTTCGTCTTCGAAGAGGACCAGAACAACATCACCATTGTAAAGTGAAATTTCAGTGTATCCGACTGTGACTGATCAAACCAATTAGAGCTTGGACTACTCTACCACAGGTTAGGCATGGACAGTCTGTATGAATATTTGGGGTGGATATCCCAAATTTGCGCATCCTGCAATTACTTTGTGCTGTCTCAATTCAGCTTTACTCAAAGAGCACAGCACCTTTTTTTATGTGGGCACTCCATGCTGAGTGGTTCTGTGCCAGTGTCTCCCATGTTGCACAGTCATATCCAAAGTTCTTGAGAGACCTTGAAAGTATCACTTCTTCTGACCATCATGTGATTGCCTTCCCCGTGTGAGTTCTCCATAAAAGTCTTTTTGGCAAGCATATATTTTGCATTTGAGCAAAGTGGTCAGCCCATCAGAGTTGTGCTCTCTGAAGCATAGTTTGAATTCTTGACAGTTCAGCATGACCAAGGACTTCAGTATCTGGTACCTTAATCTGCCAGGTGATCCTCAATCTTCCTAAGATAGTTCAAATGGAAACAGTTCAGTTTCCTGGCATGACCCTGGTAGACTGTCCATGTTTCACAGGCATACAACAATGAGGTCAGCACAGTGGCTCTATAGACCTTCAGTTTGGTAGTCTCCCAGACCTTTCTTCGGAGTCTTTCAAATACTGAGCTAGCTCTGACAATGCATGCATCAACCGCATTGTCAATGTGTACAACCCTGGAAAGTACACTACCAAGATAAGTGAACTTATCCACAGCATTCGGAACTACTCCATTTGTTGTAACCAATGGTTCCACATATAAATGATGTGGTGGTGGCTGATGGAGCACCTGTGTTTTTTTGGTGTTAATTATTAGGCCAATATTAGCACAGGCAGCAGAGAATTGATCCATACTCTGTTGCAACTCAGTTTCAGAGGCTGCATTGAGTGCACAATCATCTGCAAACAGAAAATTATGTACCAACACTCCCTCCACTTTGGCCTTGACTTGTAGCCTTCTCAAATTGAAGAACTTACCATCAGTATGGTAGTTGAGGTTGATGCTGTGTTCATCTTTATTAAAAGCATTTGTCAACATGGCTGAAAACATCATGCTAAAAAGCATGGGAGCAAGCACACAGCCCTGTTTCACTCCATTGGTGACTGGGAAGGCATGAGAGCTTTGTCCATTACCCAGAACCCGGGCAAACATGCCACCATGAATTTAATGTACAATATTGACAGACTTCTTCAGGCAACCAAGTTTTGACATAATTTTCTATAAGCCCTTACAACTAACAGTGTCACAGGCCTTGGTCAGATCCACAAACATTGCATACAGACTTCTGTTCTGCTCCTGGCATTTCTGCTGGAGTTGTTGGGCAACAAACACCATATCAACTGTGCCTCGGTCCTTTCTGAAGCCACGCTCGCCCTCAGGTATATGCCTATTTTCCAGGTGAAGGATCAGCCTATTAAGGCTCATGGGGGTGTAGGGTGTGTTCAGGGAGGACACACCTCCCTGGTGTGATGGCTACTGAGCCCTTTTGGGGGCTCTTTCCACATGCTAATTATACTCTCCTAGGCATTTGCCCTACATTGCAAAAAAGCAGTCCTAGATTCTAAGATTAGTGGTTATTTGAATTTATATGCCTTCATTTTATCATTCTCCTTTATCTATTCACAACTTTATTATCCCCTTGCCCTGTAATATTTAATAAGCTGTTCCTTATATGTGACCAGATTCATAATACTAGTGTTGTGTCACATCTATAGTGTATCCCCTTTTTATCTGTTGGTGTCCTTTAATCAAACTCACATCGTGGTATAGTGGAAAAAGGACTGTCCTTAGAAGCAGCACACCTGGGTTTTGGTTCTGCTTCTGCCCCTTTTCTAGATATGACCTTGGACAATTAAACTCTGAGCTTCAGTTTCATTTTATAGATACAGTTCATTCAAGCTGTCAATCTCTGTAATTCTTGAATTCCTTTCATTTAAACCTGGCCATGCCAAACTATAAGTATAGCAAAAGGAAGCAAAGTGCGAAGTCATTGAATGAGCTTATGGCCTTCAAGGTCCTTAATTAGCAGGAGAGCATTCTGTGTGTATTTAGGGCACTTTTAAAATCAAATGTTTGTCATAAAATATCAAATTTTTCAAAGCACTTCTGGTATTTAGATCCTCAAACTTATTGGTAGTATGGTAGCAATGTCTTAAGAATGTGTTCTTCATCATGTTCTAGCACAAGTGTAAACATTTGAGATAGTTATAATGATGATGATGATGATAGCTTAAGTTTACTATGTGCCAGGCACTGTGCTAAGCACTTTACAATTACCTCATTTGATCCTCATAATTACCCTCTTATTATCCCTATTTTACAAAGGAGGAAACTGAAGCAAACAAAGGTTTAAGTGACTTGCCCAAGGTCACTTAGCAAGTAAGTGTTTTAAGTTACATTTGAACTCAGGTCTTCCAAACTCCAGGCACAGTGCTCCATCCACCATACCACTGATAGATAGATATGAACACACATACACACACACACACGTACACACACACACACACACACACGTACGTTTTTGTATGTTCCTCTATTGTAGGACTCACTGATATTGTAAAAAGCTACAAGGGGAAAAAACAATTCTTGCTTTTTTATTCTACTCTCTAAATAACCAATTGTATTTATATATTTTGCTATATTTTTCCCCATGTGGTCCTCATGTTGGTGGCCAATTGATGTTTTTCTTTGATGAACTAGAGGAAATACTATATTATAATTAGTCTCCACCAACTATTTATCAATGGTAGAAGTTCCCTTGGGTTAGAAATGTAGACATGGTGTGGTTAAGAGCTCCAAAACATATTTATTGCAAGTCAGAGACATGAAAGCATACCTGAATACCAGTGAGTGAGATAAGAAATATGTCAAAGACCAGGCATTCTGGTAGAAACTAGAAACATCCAAATGTCAAAGGATATAAGGCACTGCAAGTGATCAGATGTTAGGATTTAGTAGTTTTATGTTAACTAATGGAGAAAGGGTGAAGCGGACAGGGATGTGAATGTGTGACATTAGTGCCTTTAGATGGAGACTTCTATATGTTTCCTGCTAGAATAAGAACTAGTTTTCAACATGACTAGCCTAGGACATATGAATGGAAACGGGTGAAAGGCTGGGGAAAATGTCAAATATTGATGAGGTCCATAATATTTCTTTGAGCCTTGATTCCATTACCACATTATAGCATTGATTGTAAATTTCTCTAAAATACATTTTAATTAAACATGGACATAGGTTGTTTGGTGCATAGAGTGCTAGAGTTGGGAGTCCGGAAGATCTGGGTTTGAACCTTGGCTCACACATTTGCTAGAATTTTGATCCTAAGCAAGTCACTTCACCTTTATATACCTCAGTTTACTCATCCATAATTTGGAAATAATAATATCTATCTCCTAAAGTGCTGAATAAATGCTATTATCATTGTTATTATTTTTTCCCCAAATTTATTAATTTGTTTCTGGTTTTTCAACAATCACTTTCGTAAGTTCCAAATTTTCTCCCCTGCCATCGCCAAGATGGCCACCATCGTCATTATTATTACCTTCTATTCAGTCAACAGCTATTTATTCATCTACTAATTTCAAGGCAATTTATACGTGTAAATTTTCTGTTCATTTCTAGCATGAGCCTGCATTCATTATGCTATTATGTTGGGTTTTGTATCTTTTTACTTATTTCCCAATTATATGTAAAAAATTAACATTTTTTTTAAAATTTGAGCTCCAAATTCTCTCCCTCCTTCCCTCACCTCTCCTGCCCATTGAGAAGGCAAGTAATATGTTATTGATTATACATGTGAAGTCATTCAAAATATATTTTTATATTAGCTATATATGTTGGATTTTATCTACATACCATATTTCATTTTTCTCAAGGGCTACTGTTTCACAGATAACACACAGGAGGCACTGAGGTTTTTGGTCTCCAGCCTCTCATAGGCTCACTCTTGATCTGGTCAGACAGGCAGGACAGGAAAACAGCTTCGGAGGGGTTAATAATCTGCTTCAGTCTAGTTTTCTCAGAAATGTTGCTGATAATGGAAGCACTAACTCCTATAGCATTCCCTAATCACCCTTCTCGCAGGGGTGGGCAAGAAAGGGGGGCAGCTACTCCTACATCTTGATGAGGTCCATCAGGACAGGCACAGCTTGTGCACTCCCTTAAAACTCCTCAAGCCTTAGTGGGGGCCAGTTGAGGCAGATACATGCATTCCTCTATGCATTACCTGTGGTTTCCCTCCCTCACTGACCAGTGCCTACTTGCTTTATAGGGCAACAGAAAAAGAAGGCATCTTGCGAATGTTAAGCTCACAGGTTAACTTTAACAATATTGTCATTCTGCTCATGTGTAGTAAATATCATAGTATGTCACTTCTCATCTCATGGTGCAGCCTCAGTAGGACTGTCTTTCACTGATTCTGGGAATTATTCTCTAAAGTCCTTAGAACTATTCTGGGAGATATTATCAAGTACCTGGAAACTAGACATTGCTATGGCCATGGATCCTGAGAAACTGAACTCTAAAAGAATAACAAAATCCTCTTTACATACAGCTACTATTATCCTCTGTTTTCTCTTGTGGGTATCGAGTGGGTGAAGATAACAGTAACTTATTTTTAAAAATAGGAAGAAAGAACAGCCAGTATAAAATTAAATGGCACCCTTTTTTTAAACCTGTTATCTGCTATACCTTGTCATGTTTTCTACTAAGTTATCATCTCTACTCTCTTATATTTGTAAATGTACCTAGAGTCTAGTATGCAACAATAGATACAGCAAATATATGTAGCAATTTGTTTTCTTTTGGCCTTTGTACATTTCTTCTGGTCTAGAAAAATGTGGTGGTGGTGGTGGCCAGTGGTGGTTTTTCAGGAGTTGAGGAAGGGAAAATAAATTACTTGAGATTGATAGAACTTTTTCTTACATTTTACCTGCATTCACAGAACTTACTTTGAGCTTTCCCCATCAGCTGTCAATGCCATGTATTTCTTTGACATGTCTTGATTTGATCTAATGTCTTTACTTTTATATTTAGATAAATTGTTATAAAGTCATTTTAAATGTTTTCTTTTTTGTGGTAAGGGTAGGGTCATCTTAAATCAGCATATTAATAGTTATAACCTTTCACTTATGAAATTTTCTTCATATTGCTTAAGGTATGCAGCTTCTTTTTTGTTAAAAATATTAGGTAGAAAAGGATAGTACAAAAACCAGATTTTTGTGTTAAAAAAAAATTCATTGCCTTACATTTCGTTGGGATGGTCTATAATGTATGGTTTCTATGTAGGAGGATAGTCTAACAAGGGTGGGGAACCTGCGGCCTCAAGGCCACATATCACCTTCTAGGTCCTTGGGTAAGGCCTTTTGACTGAATGCAAGTTTTACAGAACAAATTCTTTTATTAAGAGGATTTGTTCTGTGAAATTTGGATTCAAGTCTCAAAGGGCTGCACTTGAGGACCTAGAGGGCTATATGTGGCCTTGAGGCTGCAGGTTCCCCATCCCTGTATATACTTTTAAAATTTCATCTAGATTGCTGTTTTTTTCCAACAATTGAATTCTGTTCTTTGAGGTAGTTCACTGGTCAGCATCTTACCATTTCTCTGTAGGTATGTCAGACAGGATAAATTTGCTCAAGAATAATTTCTTTTTTCCCCAATATCAACCTCAAAGTCCTAATAGTTCCCCAGTGTCCCCTTTGGCATTCTTTGCCAGCATGGAATACTGGCTGTCATCTCTGCATAAAGCAGGCAGCCTGTGGTTAATTTAGCCACTCTTGCTGATCTTTTCTTAATCTCAAGGAGGAACAGAGTAAATTTTGTGAATGTTTGACTAACCTTTGATTATTAATATAAAGAAGGTGTTAAATGAAAACATCTCTGCTGTGACCTAATCCTTAATCTGAACGTAATGAAAATACACTTCTGTCACCAATCACTTTAATGTTCTTTATTTTACTGCCTTCTTTTTTTAAATAGCTTTTTATTTTTAATTTTCATTTCCAAATATGCTACTACTGTCCTTTTTTGCCACACACATACACACACACACATATACACACCCTTTATTATTGTGCATTTGTAGAGTATTAAGAAAGCAAGAGCCAAATCTCTGTAGGTTTCTTAATATATAGTGTCCCAAAAGTTTTAGTGTAGTTTTAAGCTGCTACAGCTGAAAGATATTTTGAGACACTAAGGCTTGTATCTACACTAAGACTTCGAGACACTCTGTATATCACAAGTAATCAGGTGCTTAAGTACATTTTCTATTACTGTAAGTTAGGAATGATTTATAACCTAAAAAATAAAGGGTCGGAGAACATATTGCTGGACTTGTAGCCTGGAAGACCTTGGGTCCAGTGCTGCTTCTAACACTAACTGTGTAACCCTGGGCTAGCTGTTTAATTGCTGTACAATTCAGATGCCTTGCTAGGACGTGCCTGAGACCATTGAACCCTCCACCCAGGTTCCAAAATGGTTCCTTAAGTGCTGGTCTAACCATATTACTATCCTACCCAATAAGCTCCACTGGCTCCAAGATCAATTAGTCAACATTTGTTAAGTGCCTACTGTGTGTCAAGTACTGTGCTAATCACTGGGGATACAAAGAGCTAAAAGATAGCTGGAGCTTAGGATTTATTATTTAGAACCTTTTACAACCTGGCTTCAAACCCCCTTCTTTCTTCTTGTTCCAGTTCCCATCTGCTAGTGTCTGACCAGACCGTCTTCTTGCTCTTCTTGATACGTTTGCACTCTTTCTCTGCACCTTTGTGTTGCCGGTCCCCTCGCCTGAAAATCTCCCCTAGGTCCCCTCTAACTTTTAGATTACATTATTCTCTTCAGAATTTAGATCAAGCACCACTTTCTTTATATGAAAGTCTTTCTTGATCCCTGTCTCTGCTAGTGCCCTCCCTCTCAATTTATTTTGTATATATTTATGGCCTCCAAGTTCCTTTAAGTCAGACATGGTCATATTTTTGTGCTTTTTATCCTCAGTGGCCAACATAATGTCTGGCATGTAATAGGAACTTAATAATTGATTGATTGATCTGCACAGTGGACAGGATTTCCACACCAGATGAAGTCATAGATGCTTCACAGAGGAAAACAAAGGAACTACCAAAATCTCTTATCAGTAGATTTCATTGCCTATGTCAGAACCTGGCCATTTGAAACTAAAGGAACCTTTTCTTGGAATGGTCAGATTATAGATTGTTCCTTCCTGAAGCAGAGAGTTTGGACCCAGAGAGTGGGCTTTGAATAATTTTAGTTTTGCAAATGTTGATCTCTCCAACTTGAAGCAGTAGGTGGAACAAACCAGTAACTACATAAAAAAGTGCTTAGTGGAGACACTTGTTTTGACTTTGGTGCATTGACTTTGAAAGAAAACAGAAGGCTGGCATGGTGGCATATCCTTATAATTCCTGCTACTTGGGAAGCTGAGGTTGATGATCTCATGAGTTCAGGAGTTGTGATCAACAGTGGGATAAGCTGGTCTAGTGTCTGCACTAAACCTTGCCTAGTCCCGTCCCCCCCACCTTCACCCCCAAGAATTGGTGAAGCTGCCCAGGATAGAAACAGCTGGTCAGGCTGCATAATCAGGTCCATGAGTATACACTACATTTCCAGGGCCAGATGGGGGAACACCCAGTCTTTTTTGTTTTTTAAAGGTAACTGGAACTGATTTCATAATTTTTGGGCACAGCCCCTCTGGCCTAACCTCAGATTGGGATCAGTACTAGACCTCTGATTTCTTTGGTACTGAGAATTCTGGGTTGAGGAAATTCCTTCCACTAATGGCAAGTTGACACCTTCTCTGCAATTTATATTATTAGACAGTTGCTTAGAGCCCTGAGCGATTAAGTAATTTGCTCCAGGTCAGTCATTATGTGTTAAAGGTGGAACTTAAATCTGGGTTTTAGTGACTTCTAGGCTACTAGCTGGGGCTGTCTCTTAAGTTTTACATATCAGTATATAATCTACTTAACTTTTTGCTTACTTCTATGCAGTTATGTGACATATAGTAAGACTTGGCCTTCCATCCAGTCTTCACTTTATATAAAATTACTTTATTACCAGTGCACTTGTCCTAATGAGTCTCATGAGATGTTCATTTCTTTTAGAATGTCCACTTCCCCCAAGGAAACAATTTAAAAAAAAACAACCCCAAAAGAATGGTGGAATGACTACAGTAAAACATTTTCTGTTGCCACTACCAATGGCTTTTCTTAATATTATAGTCTATACATATTAGTACTATGGCAAGTCTCTCTTCTCAGCTCTGTGCCATTATCTTATAAATATCTCGACTCCGACTTTACAATGCTGTTTATAGAATTTAATAAGGCAAATGTAATAATGCTGCCTGTGTTTTAATGCACATTCTCAATTGAGTTGACCACAAGATAAATAGAAACAGAAACGATAACTTGTTTCTACATATTCTTTTTAATAAGCATGTTATTTAGTTGATCAGCTTCCTGCGATAATGCCTTCTATCCCAGTCTCCCAGACAAATTCGCTAATGCTTTCTCAAGCTTTTATTCTGGAAATATTGGTTCCCTGAAGATATCTCTGAAATTAAACTTCTAGAAAACCCTCACTTCTATATTAGATTAAGTAGAGAGGTATGACTACAAAGGCTTTAAAAAGGTAAAGGCATTATCAAATTTATGTTGCATTATTTCAGGGTGGAACTTCCTTGTTTGCTGTTTACAAGATAGTGAACAAGAGGTAAGACCTTTGACATGACAAAAGTACAGTTTTGCATTTAATTTCTGGCATGTGCCTTTTTGAAAAAAGAAACATGGTTTAATATGAAACCCTACCAGTGAGTCAAATGTACATTTATTTTTTGACACATTCATATGCTTAAGCCCACAAAAGAAAACTGGTTTTAGTGTTTTGTTTTTTTAAGTTCATGCCTCGATTGGAAGTAAAATCACTTGTCATGCCAGCTAGCAGTTGCAAAATGCAAACCTTCATTCTGTAACTGCCTATTTCTCATTTGGTTCTGACATATTAAAAAGCATATAATTAATGGTTGACATTAGTAATTAACATTAACTTTATGGTGCTTAATATGCCATCATTCATCCATCAAATAACCGAGGTGCATTAATGTCTTGGCATAAAGGTTTTAATTATATAAAACGGTCCTTCAGTTTGCATATGGAATATTTGAAAGAAGCCCAAAATGTATTAACAAAAAAAAAAAGGAAAAAAAAATTTCTATAAGCATTTGTTGAGAGTGAGTGCTAATTTTTTATTTCTCCTTAGGAGTGTGTACCAGCAGTCATGCAGGGAACTTCCAGGGGAGGATGCAGGCCTGAGTGTGCCAGCCTCATTGGTGGCTAAAGAGCACCACCTGGCTGCAATTGCCCGTGCACTCTGGAGAAATTTCTTTCCTTTTCTGAAGAGCCAGAGAATGTCACAGACGGTACCTATCCCTCAGCTTGCAGATACTGCTGCAGGTCAGCATTCATCCTTTATTTACTGTTGGCTATTTACTTTCCTCCTTACAGACTGCTGTTGTTTTGTCAGTATATTCCTGTCTCCACTAAGTTTCTTACCACTGTAGCCATTTGAATGTTAAAACATTTTGACAACCACAAAAACATAGCTGCCTATTTTAATAGGATCCTTTTATTTTTATCCAGCTATGATTTATTAGAGACAAGGCTTGTTTTTGCCTGAAATGAAAGAGGTATTATTAGTAGTATTGGTAAAACTACTACTGATAGCAACAATTCATGTTTATGTAGGGTTTTAAAGGTGTATGAAAACACTTTTCTCACAACATCCCACAGCTGCTTTTCTTCATCTGAAGATTTTTATATTTAAAAGAACAGTTTGATTGGTATCTCATATTGTTTTCAGAAAGTATCATCGCTGTGAAAGCAAATGATTTTTACAGTTGAATTGCATAAATCTATACCCAGACTTAAGCAAGGTATTTTGTGGAAAAGCTGTTCTGCATGGAAAATAGAGAAGTAGAAATAACATTGGTTCTCAGTCAAACTGAGAATCTCAGTTTGACTTCTTATGTGATCTTGGGCAAGTCACTTAACCTTTATGGGTTTGAGTTTCCTCATTTGTAAAATGAATAGGTTGGACTAGGTGATCCTCAAGTTACTGTCTGCTCTAAATTCATGGTCCTATTCAAATAGCACCTGAAATAATTAACAAGGATACCAGTCAAACTTTAAGAAGGTGGGAAGGTGGTGGTAGTTGTAGCCATGCTAGTGACTTTGCACAACTCCCTCACCTAAATCCAGTTCACTGGCAAGTCATGGCATCACCTCCCTGATGTCATGGTCCTTTTTGATAATGAAGGACAAACAACCACTTGTATGTAGTAGAAGCTACCCCATTGGGAATCCAACTGGCCAGTTCCTGTTGGGCAGCACAGATTCTTCCTTCTTTCCTTCCTCCTTTCCTCTGTCCCTTCTCTTCTTCATTTGATCCTTCACTTTTCTTCACTTCTTCCTCTCTCCACATAGGGTATCATACGCTTGCCTGCTGGTGCTCTGCCCAAAGAAATGTAAATTTTGATTGCTGAAACCTCGACAGATATCTTGGGATTTAAGGGCTAGATTTCTTTCTTAAGGACCATACCTTAAACACAAATCATTCTGGCTCTTGGTGGCCAATAATAGGTCCTAGTCCAGACCTCACTTGGTCATTGTTTGGAGCTGATGTAATTTACACTGATGTATTTACACTCTGAGCCAGTCTAAAAAGCAATTTTTCTGTTTTGGCCAGAAACCCTGAGGGTCTTTCTGTCCCAGATTGATTTTTTTTTTTTAAGTAACTTCATTCTTACCTAGCCTTAATCACTGAATGGGTGTTGTCTCCCTCAAAGTGAGACCTGAGAAAGCCCTTTACTTAAAAAGGTCAAGGTCTTCCATTGTGTTCAGGGCCATCTCCCATCTCATCCTAATCTGTACTTGTCTCTGGGCCCAGATGGCTGCTGAGGAGAGAGTGAGGCTGGTGACTTTGCACAACCCTTCCTTATTTAAAATTCAGTTCATTTGCAAGTCGTGGCGTCACCTTCCTGATGTCATGGTCCTCTTTGAGAGTGAAGGACAAAGCTGGTAATAGTAGTTGAAGTAGAAAATGATGAATAAAAATGTTGGCATGATAATCTCATTATATTTGTTAAGGTTTTATGACATAAAATTTTGATTTTTTATAATTGTAAGCACTCAACAAATAAAATTAAAGAAATTATGGATTATATTCTCAAATAAAGCATGAAACTTAAGCTGCTTACATTTTTAACTAGAACAGTGATAAAGATATGATAGAAATTTTTGAAACCAGTTATTTTTTCCTACTTCTAAAGCTATCCATAACATTTTTAAAAATTATTATTTTTAAAAATTTGATTTAATTTTATTTTCATTTGAATGTATTGGTTGGGGATTTCAGTTTCATTTTGGTTAGCCAGAGGCTTAAATATTTTTGAAGTGAAGCACATTTTGGAAAACAGTGATTAAAATTTGTTTTTTTACCCTGATTTAACTAAACTAAGATGAATTAAAAACTCCAATTGAAGAATAGAAATTTTGAGAGTTCCTGAATTCTTGTGTCATTTTCCTAATTATATTTTAGAATAGATTTTAAGGTAATAGTATCTTGTTATAGAGGCACTTGTAAAAGTATTGCACTTAGTCCAACAGAATATTTATAAATCAGCCATTACCAGGCTCTTTGAGTCTTTTCTTCTTAGTTGAAGACCTATGTCCTCATTCCTTACTGTTCCAGTCTATGCAAAAATACAGCCTAGGTGTTCTAGTGATCTAGTAATCAAACCATTAATTACTAAGTATTTATTATATACCTGTGTTCTAGATACTGTTCAGAGTAATGGGGCTGTAAACAGAAGATTTAGTGGAATTGGAGAGAAAGAATACTTAAAAGCATTTAAAAGAAATATACCATTAAAAACAAATTAATACAGTGCACACTGGGAAAAAAGGGCAAAGGAATGTTCAGTTGGATAGGGCCAGTTATAGAATAATAATTCTTGAAGGAAATGAATTTGAGGTTGGTGTTTTGCTTTATATTTAAGAAAGTATAATACAGAGTATCCCCAACAGTGTTAGGGGAGCAAGTGTTGTGAGTTGAGAGAAATAACACTTGTGAAAGAGGAAGGTCCATTGTGAAAGACTTGACTAATTCAGATTTGAGAGAACCTCTTTCAGTTCCCAAGTGAACTAATAAACATTATCTTTGAATGGTTTATTTTCTAGACATAATGGAAGAGATGTAAGTGACACTGCAGCAATCGACTAAAATAAGGCAGTTAACTATTGGATTAGAGTCCCTGGAGGATAATAAATATTTTCTTCCATTGTGCTGCATATTTAAAAAAAATATTAAAAATTGTTTTTACTTATCACCGCCAATGGTAACTTTTAATGAGAAGTGAACATCAAAACTTCTTTTTTTTTAATAGCACCAAGAATTTCTCTTTATTTTAAATCTAGGTTTTACTTGTTTGGCTTTGGATATGTCCAGAACAGCTCCCTCGGACCTTCAGCCTCAGCCAGTAATATCAATGATGCAGTTATTTGGGTGGGACGACATGATTTGGCCCCAGCTTGTATCTCGATATTTAAGTCATCTTATACAAAACAAGTAAGCACTTTTCACTTCTTATTCCAATCGTATACTATAATTGAATCCCATGGCAGGTGAATTGGGATAGGAAAAAAAAATTAATGGTGCTTTTTGTTTTTACACTGCCTTCCTTTTCATATATGCATCCCTCACCCCTCCCTACCCAGAAAAGTATCTCGTATAACAATGAAAAAGGAAGGCTAATCAAGTAAAACTGGTTCAGCAAAACTAACCAAGTCTGGCTATAATGTTATGCATCCATAGTCCCCCACCTCTGCCACTAAGGGAAGGAAATAGATTTTGTCTCCTTTTAGACAAAACTTGGTCCTAAATATTCAGCACTTTTTTGGTGGTTCTTTTCATCTACATTGCTCAGTTGTTATAGTCTATATGTGTGTTCCCTTGATGGTTCTCCAGAATTCACTTTGCCTCAATTCGTGTAAGTGTCCTCTAGTTTCTCTGTGTTCTTCAGGTTCATAATTTCTCATAGTGCACTATTAGTTCATTTTTATTGTAATTTAGTTATCCATTCCTCCATCAGTGAGCATCTACTTTTTCCCCCCGGGTTTTTCCTATTATATTTTTTTAAAAAAGAATAAATATTTTTCTCTATGTTGAAGCTTTCTTTTTGTCTTTATTCTTTTTCGGTTATATGCCTAGCCAAGTGGCTTAAAGGATATAGACATCTGAGTCATCTTCTTAGCATAATTCCAAACTGGTTTCCAGAATGGTTGTATCAATTTGTAACTCCACTAACTTAAAATGTGAATTTTAAAACAGTATCTTTCATTCCTGTAATCATCTAATTCTCATAGATCTAAAATGGAAAGGAAGCTTAGAAGCCATCTAGTTCAGCTTCCTAATTTTTCAGAGAAAGAAGCTGAGGTCAGAGAGGTGATGGTCATAAAGGTATTCGGTGGCAGGGCCAGGATTGAAACCCAGCACCTCTGATTTCTCCCTGAACCATGCAGCCTTCTGCATTGACCTTTTTCAGGTGTTCTGTTCTTACATTATTGCTGTAGTATTAATACCTGGAAGATAGATAGGATTTTATACCATGAAATTTCTAAAAATTGCTTTTAAAAATTTTTTTATATAAATTTATTTATTTAACTTTTTACATTCATTTTCACAAAATTTTGGGTTCCAAATTTTCTCCCCTCCCTCCACCCCAATACCCTGAGCATTCTAATTTTCGCTATCACCAATCTGCCCTCTCTTCTATCATCCCTCCCTTCTCTTGTCCCCATCTTCTCTTTTGTCCTGTAGGGCCAGATGACTTTCTATTCCCCATTAACTGTATTTCTTATTTCCTAGTAGCAAGAACAATACTAAACAGTTGTTCCTAAAACTTTGAGTTCCAAATTCTCCCCATCCCTCCCTCCCCACCCATTCCCTTTGGGAAGGCAGGCAATTCAACATAGGCCCTGTCTGTGTAGTTTTGCAAATGACTTCCATAATAGTCGTGTTGTGTAAGACTAACTGTATTTCCCTCCATCCTATCCTGCCCCCCATTGTTTCTATTCTGTCTTTTGATCCTGTCCCTCCCCGAGTGTTGACTTCAAATTGCTCCCTCCTCCCATTGCCCTCCCTTCCATCACCCCTCCCTCCCTGCTTATCTCCTTCTCCCCCACTTTCCTGTATTGTAAGATAGGTTTTCATACTAAAATGAGTGTGCATTTTATTCCTTCTTTTAGTCAAATGTGATGAGGGTAAACTTCATGTTTTTTTTCTCAGCTCTCCTCTTTTTCCCTCCACTTAAAAGTTTGCTGCTTGCCTCTTGAATGGAATATAATTTACCCCATTCCATTTCACCCTCTCTCCTCCCACTGCATTTCTGTCTCACCTTTTATCTTAATTTCTTTTAAGATATGGTCCCATCCTATTCCATTCACTCTGTGCTCTGTCTCTGTATGTGTGTGCATGTGTGTGTGTGTGTGCGTGTGTATGTATGTGTGTGGTCCCACCAACTACCCAGATACTGAAAAGTTTTAAGAGTTACAAATATTATCTTTCCATGTAGGAATGTAAACAGTTCACCTTTGGTAAGTCCCTTATAAGTTCTCTTTGCTGTTTACTTTTCCATGCTTCTTTTCATTCTTGTGTTTGAAAGTCAAATTTTCTTTTCAGCTCTGGTCTTTTCATCAAGAATGCTTGAAAGTCCTCTGTTTCATTGAAAGACCATATTTTCCCTTGAAGTATTATACTCAGTTTTGCTGGGTAGGTGATTCTTTGTTTGAGTCCTAGTTCCTTTGAGTTCTGGAATATCCTATTCCACGCCCTTCGATCCCTTAATGTAGAAGCTGCTAGATCTTGAGTTATCCTGATTGTATTTCCACAATACTGGAATTGTTTCTTTCTAGGTGCTTGCAATATTTTCTCCTTGACCTGGGAATTCTGGAATTTGGCCACAATGTTCCTCGGAGTTTCTCTTTTTGGATCTCTTTCAGGCAGTGATCGATGGATTCCTTGAATACTTATTTTGCCCTCTGGTTCTAGAATCTCAGGGCAGTTTTCCTTGATAATTTCATGAAAGATGATGTCTAGACTCTTTTTTTGATCATGGCTTTCAGGTAGTCCCATAATTTTTAAATTGTCTCTCCTGGATCTATTTTCCAGGTCAGTTGTTTTTCCAATGAGATATTTCACATTCTCTTCCATTTTTTCATTCTTTTGGTTTTTTGTTTTGTGATTTCTTGGTTTCTCAGAAAGTCATTAGACTCCATCTGTTCCATTCTAATTCTTTTGAACCTCTTTTTCCATTTGGCTAATTCTGCTTTTGAAAGCATTCTTCTCCTCATTGGCTTTTTGAACCTCTTTTGCCAGTTGAGTGAGCCTATTTTTCAAGGGGTTATTTTCTTCAGCATTTTTTTGGGTCTGCTTTACCAAGGTATTGACCCGTTTTTCATGCTTTTCTTACATCTCTCACATTTCTCTTCCCAGTTTTTCCTCCACCTGTCTAACTTGATTTTCAAAATCCTTTTTGAGCTCTTTCATGGCCTGAGCCCACTGGACATCCACCTTGGATGTCTGGGATACAGAGGCCCCGACCTCCACATCTTTCCCTGATGGTAAGCATTGTTCCTGATCATCAGAAATGAAAGGTGGGAACACCTGTTCCCCAAGAAAGTACCTTTCTATGGTCTTATTTTTCTTCCCTTTTCTGGGCATTTTCCCAGCCAGTTACTTGACTTCTGAGATTCCTCTGCACCCTTGCCTAGATCCACCCAGCTAGTGCTTGGGGTCTGAGATTTAAATGCTGCTCCCTAGCCTCAGGGCTTTCAGTGGCGGGGGGGCTGGGCTGCTGTTCAGGGTAAGATTAAATCAGGTTCTCAGGTGGGGGCAGGGCCGCCTCCCAGGCTCAGTTCCCTCAGGGGGTTTATGCAGAGACCTTTGGTAATGGCCCTGAGCTCCTTCCTGCTCTGGGAGTCCTGGCTGCTGCTGCCTCTGCCACTGCCTCTGCCTCCCGAGGGAGCCCGAGTCATGGAGACACCCCGCTCCCCTCTCGGCCAGCTCGGAAGTCTCTCTCACTGACCTGTAGCGCCGATGGGTGGAGGGACCTTTGCGGCCGCTGGAGGTTCTGTCCCTGAATCCTGCTCGGATCTGCTTCTCTGGGGCCACGCGGCCAGGGCAGTGCAGGGCTGGGCTCCGCTGTCTCATGCATGACCGACCTTTGGGGTCGGTTTTTCAGGGCTCTCTGGAACAGAAATCTCCTCCACTGAGTTGTTGCGTGGCTTGCAGTGCTCCAGAATTTGTGGGGAGTTCTTTTTACAGAAAATTTATGGGCTGTGTCTGCTTTTAAAATTTTATCGGGACTGCTTTGTTCTTAGCTCATATCCAGCAGAGCGGGTTTGCTACCTATAAAAAAATAACAAAAAACTTCCACACTGAGTTATTATCCATATTTCACGTTTCATATAGCTGATTTTCATAAGAAAATGAAACCCAAAGAAACTTAATACTTGGCTTGTGTGCTTTCAAATTTGGTACCAACTGTTACCAGCATGGAACTAAAAGTTTAAGGACAGTGAATAATGTCATACTCCTTTCCTGCATGTCTTCTCTGTTTTGAGCTGCAGTTTGTTCTAGCTGCAAAATGTTGAAGTTGTTATATTTATCTTCTAAGATCCATTCTACTCTAAAATTTTGTCATTTTGTCTGATAGCTAGGCTCTCTGGAGTGCAGGGGATGAGCAGGCTCTCCAGATCTGACCACTCTCCAGATCTGACCTTTCATTTTCCTAGGAAGTGCCTGGTTAAGAAAGAAAACTCCCCCAATGCAAATCAGCCACTGTTCTGCAACATATAGCCTTAGAGAGTTGCCTTGAGCATCAAGAGCTTAAGTCCACCAGTGAGCGTTTGTTAAACCCTTCTTCCAGTCAATAATCCAGTCATGCAGCCAGTTAATTAGAGATAGGACTTAAAACCAGGACTTTCAGGGTCTGAGGGTGACTCCAATTCAGATATCTCTTTGCCTCATCTACTTGTTAGCTCTAATTTTTAGAATTGTTTAGTTTTTTATTCTTATTCAGAAAGTGTTATCCCTCTTACTTTCCATAAAAGTATGAGATAAGGCTTTTTAACTAACATTATTAGAACAATCACAGTTCTGAAGAAAACTGGTTTGTGTGCATAGAATTCTTGTTTATAATTTTGAGCATCTTAAAAGTCAACTTAGAGAATCATATCTAGAACTCTGTGGAAACTAATGATTATAATTCTGTCGTATACACCATGAAAGAAATTAGAACTTTGCTTTGCAGTTCTCTGATGCATTGATCATGTAATATAATTTACTTTAATTACCTTTGTGTTTTAGCTTTCTTTGAGACTATAAAAGTCATGAAGACATAACTTTGTATCTCCCCAACACTAGCACAGTGTTATATTTTGTTTAGGAGTTTTGTACCAAACGTACCATGATGGGTAGGTAAAGATAACTGCTTTCTGTTTGTCTAACATGCTTGTGGCATTTGATATTTTAACTTTGATTTACCTGTTTGAAGGCCAACAACTCATGATCTCCCCTCTTCTATCTAATTCCCTTATCTCTCTGCTTCCCCTCTTGTGAGTTCAGGGAGGAGGGCCCAGACCAGAACTGAAGAGAATAAAAACCTAAGACTCCCTCATCCCTGCCCCTTTCACAGTTGCCCATTGATACTTGCATTAAGTGGCACCATCTGATCTTTTGAGGGTGTTTTTTTTTGAGTTATTGTAAAAGTGAAACAGGAATGTACTTTAGTAAGTAAGAGGAAGAACAAAGTATATACTTTTACAATATCAGGTAAATAGGAGGTAATATCAAGTACTCCAGTGAAATAAAGAGCCATCATGACCCAGACTCAAGATGTTTCAGATCCAGCTCCAAAGGATTCAATCACCTCACGAAAAATTTCAATAAAACAGTTGATTCTTAGGAAGTTCAGTAATCATAATGATTTACAAACAGGGTTGGACCTTCTCCAAAAACAGGTCAAGCAGATCATTGTCTGCCAAAAACAGATGAATGTCTTGGACATAACAATTTATTGTTCATCTCCCACTAATGGGACTGCCCATCCCCTCATCCACCCATACAGTATAGGCTAACTTACTGTGCATTTGAGCTGTGGAGTAATTTGATATTCTTTGTGCCTTAATTTTATCAGAATAAATTGTACTGAAGAAAGGAAATTTTATAATTTTTAAATGATTCTGACTTTAATGTGTCTCTTTCTTATACACTCTTTACTTTTCTATTCACTTATATTCACCTCTATTCCCTTCTTTAATGGTATGGTAGGGTAAACTCTGGATTGGGAGTCAGAAACTTTGTGCCTGTTGTCACAAAGCTATACTATACATATGCACATCTTTGGGCAAATTCATCTCTTATCCTCATTTTCCTCACTTATTAAAGGATGAGGTCAGGCTAGATTGTGGATTTCCTGTAAGAACTGTTCTGATGCTAGCATTCTCTCACTATAATTTTATAGATCTTTCCTCCTCACGATTTTCTTATTACAATGCATTCAATTTTATAAACCCCTCCCTTCATTTGTAATTCCATTTCCCCCTCACCTTTTCCTGATTGTACACTCTGTATACACGAATTTTTTTTATATTTTTTAAAATTAATTAATTAATTTATTTATTTGACTTTTTACATTCATTTTTACATACATTTACATTTTACATTCATTTTGGGTTCCAAATTTTTTTTTTCCCCTTTTATCCCCTCCCCCCACCCCAATACCCCAAGCAATCTAATTTTCCCTATCTCCAATCTGCCCTCTCTTCTGTCATCCCTCCCTTCTCTTGTCTCCATCTTCTCTTTTCTCCTGTAGGGCCAGATGACTTTCTATTCCTCATTAACTGTATGTCTTCTTTCCTAGTAGCAACAACAATACTAAACAATTGTTCCTAAAACTTTGAGTTCCAAATTCTCCCCATCCCTCCCTCCCCACCCATTCCCTTTGGGAAGGCAGGCAATTCAATATAGGCCATATTTGTGTAGTTTTACACATGACTTCCCTGATAGTCGTGTTGTGTAAGACTAACTGAATTACCATCCCTCCTAACCTTCCCCTCATTGTTTCTCTTCTGTCTTTTGATCCTGTCCCTCCCCAAGTGTTGACTTCAAATTTCTCCCTCTTCCCCTTGCCCTCCCCTCCATCATCCCCCCCCTTGCTTATCTCCTTCTCCCCCATTTTCTTATACTGTAAGATAGGTTTTCATACCAAAATGAGTGTGCATTTCATTCCTTCGCCTAGTCAAATGTGGTGAGGGCAAACTTCTGCCTTTTTTTTTTTCTCAGCTCTCCTCTTTTTCCCTCCACTAAAAAGTCTCCTACTTGCCTCTTAAATGACATATAGTTACCCCGTTCCATTTCACCCTCTTCCCTCCCATTACATTTCTCTCTCACCATTTACCTTAATTTCTTTTAAGATATGGTCCCGTCCTATTCAGTTCAATCTGTGCTTTCTGTCTCTGTATGTGTGTGCGCATGCATGCATGTACATGTATGTGTATGGACCCACCTACTACCCAGATACTGAAAAGTTTTAAGAGTTACAAATATTGTCTTTCCACATGAATTGAGAGGAAGAAAGACCTTTCAAAAATTGCATGGCATTTTATGAAATAGGAGAATTTTTATATTTTGGTAAAATGTCATTTTATAAGTGTCTATAAATATTCATTCTCTAAATGCTGTTTTGTGATGTCTCTGTTAATGTGCCCTGCGCATAGTAGGCGCTCATTAAGACCTTATTGAATTGGAATATAATATTATGTTAGTATCTTTTGCTTTAGTAATACATGTATTTAATAGATGTGTTCTCTTTGTTGTCATTTTATTGTTTGTATGTATATTTTTTTAAAATTATAACCTTTTTCATCAGGACTCTATGTGAGACACTTTCCCGTTCAGGTTGTACATCGTTTCAAGTCTTTACTGTGCGATCGTGGATCCGCTGTGTTTTGCAAATGCACATGAAAGACCTCTCTGAGCCCACTGACATTTTGGTTGGTATAGATGCTGAACCAATCGTTGGTAAGTGTTCTGGGGGACACTTGTGTATTGTTAGATATATTTAAAATTCTCAGCTAATTGCATCAACTGATATAAAGGATATAGAGATTGATTTGTAATTAGGTATGAATATAAACAGAATTACATTCCCCTATGCTGCCTGTTCTTTTTCTTGATGTTTTGCCTGCACCATACATGACAAATTTCTCTCATACGAAGATAAAAGAGCTTGTTTCCTTGGAAGCAAAGAACAAAAACTTCTCCTGAGGAGACAAGCTTTTTTTTTCCTCCCTGAAGAAATTGATCAGAAAAAAAGTGAAAATCTGAAGTAAATAAGTAGACATCACACTGTGAACTCCCTAAAAAGAAAAATACCCAATTATGAATAATTCTTTCCCATTTTATATTAGATATTTTGCCTTTCTTCTACTTCTCCATTATTCACTGAGTGATACTTGTGCTGTTTTTTATCTCTTCCATACAGTCTAGTTGTCTATAGGACATATCTTCTCCTGAAGCTATTGTTTATGCCCATTTTGTAAATTGCAGGAAGGCCAGACTGAAAAAATTCTCCAAATTTACTTTGATAACTTATTACACTAGTTGACTTTACATGAATAAATTTTTGTGCTAGAATGTTTCACAAGTACATGACTTCTTTGAATAAAGCCTTTGCTTAGTGAAAGAAACTTAATTCAGAGTCTTTGAATTTTGTGGAAATTTGAATTTAAAAAGAAAGACAGCTTCATGAATGAAGTATAGTACATTTCCTGCTATATTGTCTTTTTAAACAGAAAAAGGGTACATGGAACAGTTGGCTGAACTGACAAGGTTGCTATTTCGCCTTCCAGAAGTAAAGAATATTCTCTCAAAGGCTCAAGTTGAACATTTAGCCATCACACAAGACCCTCCAAAAGCACTTGTCTTATTCCTTGAGGTACTGTGCATTCAGCAGCATAATTATATATCTCAGTTAAAGTGATATGCAAGAAAACATGATGTGTTCTTGAAAAGTTGCATGTGATGTGAATTTCTGTAAATCTTGCCATTGCAATATTGCAGGTAAGCTCCCAGAGGAAAAGTTTGGACTAAACATAAAACAGTTCCATGCAAGAAGGCAGCAACTCTTAAAAATAACATTAAATGGAAAAATAGTAAAGCACTAAAATAATAACTCTGCACCTTGGCTTAACCTCAGAATCCATGTGATGGGACTGTCCTATAGAATTAACTTGCCTTAAAATAAGACTTTTTGGCACGCTAGTGACTAAATTCATTTGCATAAGACCTAAGGTAGTTCCATTTTATAAGCTGATGCAGAGTGTTAATTATGGGTTTTAGGATACTTAAAGTTAACCGCAAAGTACAAATATTGCTGTAACACAACATAATTGTGCCAGAAATTAATTTGCTTTGGAAAGGGAGTTATGGTCTGGCCTTCAGAATTCAGTCTATGGATTTATCTCTTTTCCAAAATAAACATTTCCTTTCAAAACTTTATGTTTTAAACCATTAATTACCTACTGAGGTGCTGTGTGCATGCATAACAGCTTTTCATGCAAACCTTCTTGAGCCTCTATGTGGTCATTTGTAGATGGTGCACCTAGTGGATTTACAGCTAGCATCAAGCTAGGAAGTATAATTGACATAATACAAACACGATGCAAAAGGTTCTCAATGAGATAGAATGTTGCACTGATTATAAGTTTTTAAAAAAATAAAAAACCTTTTCAAGTTCAAAGTGGAAGATACCGGGTATGGTTAGGTAGTTGTTGGTCTGAAAGAGACCTCAGAGTTTTAATGGACTACAGCCTTAACATGAGGCAACAGTATGACATGGACGCAAAAAATCTAACACTAATCTAAGTTTCATTAAAAGGTCTATGGAATGCATAATTAAATATTGATAGTATTGGTGTTTAGTTTGGGGTCCAGCATTTTAATGAGGACAATGGCAAACCCCAGAGTTGAGCAGCCAGGGTGATGAAGACTTGCGATCTTGCCCTCTGAAAATTACTAATAGACCAGGGGATGCTTTAGCTTGGAGAAGGGGAACAAGATACCTATCTTAGCCGTCTTCAAGTATTTGAAGAATTGTCATTTGGAAGAATTAACTTGCTTAATCTATCCCTAGAGGACAAAATTGGAATAAGGTTTAAAAATTTTAGAGAGGCAGATTATATTTTAAAATAAGGAAATATTTCCTAATTATCAGGTCTATCCAAAAGTGAAATAAGTTGCTTTGGAAGAGGTAGTGAGGTCCTGCTGGTGTCTCTAAGAAAAGGGTAATTGACACTTGTAGTATAGAAGTACAAACTATAAGTGACTGTACTGTGGTTTTTTTTGGATATCTCCCAAACTGGCTCACAGACTTCTTAGGTGGATATATTCTAGACCCTGCCATTGCCCCATCTTGCTTGGTCTCTCATAGCAATTATTTATTGAGGAAATGATTTTTCACCTTTTGTTTAAAAATCATTTTGACTATAAGAATTGAGTCTTTTTGATCCTTCTTTTGAGCTGTATTTAAATTGCAGTGGGTTTTTAATGGGATAGTTAGAGCTACAGGGTTAAGTAAATGGAGGTGGAGTCCAGTTCTAATTTTTAAACTTATGAGCTGAAACTTAGAAGAATTAACTGTATTTGTTTTTCCTTTATTTTGCAGGCTGTTGGTATAACATACAGGAGCTTACAAACACTTCCTGAGAAGTCTGCCATGGTCACAAAATCATTAGAATACCTTGGTGAGGTATTGAAATATGTTAAACCTTATTTGGGAAAAAAAAATTCCAATGCAGGTCTACAACTGACTTACAAAATAATGGGTATGTATTGACCAAGAGTTCTTAACATTCTCTTGTTAGTAACTCAAAATTTTGGTTTTGTAGGATGTCCCTTTAACAGAATACCAAAGAATGAAGGCATAAATCTGCTGGTCAATTCTCAGTTATCCGTAGTGACATTAGAGCAATGGTAAAAATAATTACTAGACAGTGATACTTCAGGTGATCTGTGAACCTGTCAAGACAAGTACCCCCTTCTAGTTATAACTATTATATTGTATTCATATCCCATGTGACTCCTGTTCATGTCTTCCCATACCTGCTAATAATGCTCTCCCCTCAAAAAGAAAAATGACTTGGTATTTTTGTTTTGCATATACTTATTTATATACATGTTTTGACTGGTAAGTCCCTTGAAGGCAAAGACTGTTTCATTTTTTATCTTTATATCTCTTGTGCCTGTTACACAGTAGATACTTAACAAATGCTTGTGACTTAATTGATATTCCACCAAATGCCCTGGAGGACTTCTTAGTTTGACATTACATGGGGAATAGTGAAATCAGACTCTTAAATTGAATTGACAGAAAAGTTGTTTATTAGATTTGGAATGTGTTGGGTTTTTTAAAGTTAATTTAGAGCTCAGCTTAGTGATGCAGTGTATAGGGCACTTGGTCTGGAGTCAAGAAGACCTGAGTTCAAATATAGCCTCAGACACTTGTAGTCACGTGACTCTGGACAAGTACTTAACACGCTGTTTGCCTCAGTTTCTTTAGTTGCAAAATGGGGTTAATGCCAGCATGTACCTTGCAGGTTTGTTGTAAGGATCTAATGAGATATTTGTTAAGTGTTTTTAGTACAGTGCTGGGCATATAGTAGGTGCTGTATAAAAGTTATTGCCTCTCTTTTTCCTTATTGTATTTTACTCAGGTTAATAGAGGAAGGAAGGAGGTAAAGGAAGAGAAAAAAAAAGAAATCAGTCAGTCAGTAAATCAGTAAGTACATTTTATGTGCCCAGGCACTGTGTTAAGCTCTGAGGATTCAAAAAAGAAGAAGACAACCTCTGCCTTCAAGGAGCTTAAATCTAGTTGGAGAGACAAAATGCAAACACATATGTACAAAGTAAACTATACAAGATGTCAATAGTAAGAGAGAGAGAGGGAGAAAACCTGCATGAAGTGCTTATTATGTGCAAAGTATTGTCTAAGTGATGAGTATACAAATAGAAAAGTAACACACAGTCCCTGCTCTCATGGAGCACTGTCATTCTAATGAAGGAGTCAGTCAGTAAGTTTAAAAGGTTTCAACTGCAGGTCAGATCGAAAGGTCCTGTGCTCCTTAGGGTGCAATGGCAAAGCAGAGAGTAATGAACTATCTTTAATGTCATTTCCACTGAAAAAAAAGATCACATCTCTTTCTGATGCTGAAGCATTTCATTTGACAATGCTGGTGACTTTCAGGGCTAGAATTTTCTGTTCTGGATCTTCAGTAGCAGAGGCTGCAGCCTTGGCACAAGCATTCCTGCATTTCTATAAGGATTGCTTCTGGGAGGGTGGCTATGAGGGTTTTGTTCGAAGCAGGATTGGTGGTCCAGGGCATCCTGCCACTCCCAGAGCTCTTGGACCTACCTGAATGTCAGTGGCAGTTGTTTAGCAACTACACTCACTGGTAGCAAGAAAGGTAGGTCCTGCTGTACCATGAAGTCTCTCCTCAGTGATGGCTGTAGACAGGAAGCAGGCTTCCCAGGCTGGAAGCTAAACTGTTGGACTTGGGGACGCTTTTCTTTTTAAATTTTTTTCAGTGAACAAAATTATTTTCTCTAACCCCCATCATCCCCTTACACACCACAAAAAAAAAAACCCAAAAAGTCTCATTCTGCACCCTAAGATTTTTACCTCTATGACAGGAGTCAGGTCACATGCTTCATCACTGGTCCTTTGGAATTTTGGTTGGATGTTTTATTGATCAGAGTTCTGAAACATTTCATAAGTTTTATCTTTACAATGCTGTTGTTATTATATAAATTGTTCTTCTACATTAGTTCATATAAGTGTTCCTAGGTATCTAGGAAACATCCTTTTCATCATTCATAGACTATAGTAGTATTCCATTACATTCCTGCACCTAAATATGTTTAGCCATCCTGAAATTCATGGGCAAAAGGACTTGGTGGTGAGGAAGAGAATGGGGGGCTTTGGGAATCAGGTCCTAGGTTAGTTATCTCTATCCTGGTCTGTTTATTTTATATTTAAACTGCATTATAGATCATTTTCTAAATATATATGTAGCCCATAGCCAGATGGTGAAGTTTTAATATATTCTTGATTGATTTTTTTAAAATATAAATTTGTTTTAAATGCAAATGTCAAAAAACAGTGTGATGAGAAGTAGGTAGCTTCTTACAGTAGAACAGAAAGTGCTGGATTTGGAGTCGAGTACCTGGATTCACGTGCACTTTCGGCTCTTAACTACTTGTGTTTCTTTGAGCAAATCATCTTCCCATCCCACCCCATGCTCAATTCAGGTCATCTGTAAAGGATTGACAATTAGAGGGCCCTTTCAAATCCAAATTACTTTTCTTTCTATGTTCCTTATGAAGGGGATGAGAGTGAATTTACTTGAACAGTGGGGAATACTTATCCACCAAATCTTGTCATGTACAGTTCTATATTTTTTTCTTTAAAAAATAAATCTTACATTTATCAGTATTATTATGCCAGCCATCTTTAGAAAGGGAGTGAGTGATTGAGTATTTTTATTCACTAAAGTCATATTACTTGACCAGAAACAAGCTGGATGTAGAAATTGACAGAGATCATGTTGTGTAGGCAGCATTTTCAAGTTTTTTACACTGTCAGTTCTTTAGTCTTATATCTACATATATTTAGCATTTTTTAATTCTTTATATTGTCTCCCTAGTGCCTAACATAGTGGTGCATAGCTGCTATTTTATCAATATTTGCCTGTTGTGATACATCACAATATCACAAATACATCACAAATGAATAAACCTTATTTGTATGTCTGGAAATTTAATCTTATTAAAAGATAAAGAGAAATGTGAATACCTATGTTTACACTCATGAGTTATCAACAAGATGGTGTGGTGGAAGTGGTAGCAACTCAAGTATTTTTATTTTTGAGTAAAAGACTGATGTTTTAGGAACTATTAAGTGCCTGTTTGAATAATTACTGGGAACTAGAAAATGTTTATTTTTGGTTATCTGTTCTATAGAGTTAGCATTAGAAATTAGGACATGTTCAACCATTATGTTCCTTTATTCTCTTAGGTACTAGATTACATTATAAGTGATCTTAGGGTGTACATGTATGTGTTCTTACATGGCTTTTGTTTTTACAAAATATATATTGGTATCATTGGGAACTGTCAAAATAAATATTCACTAGAGATATGAAGATCCAGACATTTTTGAGAGGACGATTTTTTTTTCTCTTAAGACTTCTTGTTCCAAGAAATTGAAAAGTTTTTGACTTGTGATTAATTTTAGCAATATGATGAATAAAATCTTTGAGATAAGATTCTCATACCTTGCTGCCTGGCCTTATACTTCTCAAAGATAGTTTCTAAAAATTATGCAATAGAAATATTTCTATGAAAAGTCTTTAATCTGAGGTCATCCAGTAAGGAAGCTGCATATTAGAGCTCTCAGGGGCCAGAAAAGATGCATGTCTGCCTTCAGGGGGCATTGCCATTTTCATAAGAAAAGGAAGAGCCTTATTTGCTTCACAGTGATTTTTTTATGCTGTATTTCTTTTTGATATTTTGTAATTTTCTCTCACCAGCACCATCACTTCCCAGTGACTCCCTGATGCCCACAGAACCTTCTGTTTTAACAAAGTTAGGCAGAGCAAGACAGCCTACAATCAGACCACAAGTACTTCATTCCACACCTATAGTCCACCCCTTGTGGCATCTAGATGATGCCGTGGATAAAGGGCCAGGCCTGAAATCAGGAAGACCTGAGCTCAAACCTAGTCTCAGATTTTTACTGACTGTGTGACCTTGGGCAAGTCACTTAACCTTTGCCTACTTCTGTTTCCTCATCTGTAAAATAGAGATAATAATAGTACCTACCTACTAGGGTTGTTGTGAGAATCAAATATTTATAAAATGCTCAGCTCATTACCTGGCACGTAATGGTGGTGGTTGTTACTTAGTTTCAACTTTCTGCGACCCCAAATTCTTGGCAAAGATGCTGGAATGGTTTGCCATTTCCTTCTCTAGCGGGTTAAGGGAAACAGAGATTACCCAACCTGCCCAGTGTCACACAGTCAAGTGAGTGTTTGACACCAGATCTGAACTCATGTATTCCAGATTCCCCATCCAGGGCTCTATCCACTGAGCCACCTGGCTGCACACAATGGGCACTATTTAAATCCTAGCTGCTGTTATTATTAACTCTTACTGCTACTACTTGTATCACAAAGAAGAAGGTACATTTACTTGTTTTCCTAAGAGGTCAGGATCAGTACATTGATCAGTGTTCTAATTTGACTAGTTTTCAAAAGCCTGGAAGTGGTGGACACTAGTCCAGCAACCCCATCCGTATTTATTACCTTAAACAGTTGGAAAACAAGGTTGTTACCCCTGCTCACTCAAAAGGTCCAGGCAAAAGAGGCATCAAGACAAGTTTAAAGGTTTTGAAACTGGAAATAATTTCCTCCTAGTAATCTGGAGAGCTCCCAGGGATCTAGAAGAAAACATCCTTGTTTGTTGCCGTTATCATGTTACGATTATCTAGCTACATCCAGTTTCTCAGAGGATTTATATTCCCGTATAGGTGGGTACTCCCTTCAGCGGCATGATTTGTAACTGCAGACTCTACTCGTTAGGGTTTGAGTCACTTAGTTCAGGGTCTAGTCTTAACAAAAGTGATGGAGAACTGGTTATTAATACAGATTAAACTGGAAAGCATGCTTTTTGTACTTTTATTCCTGGAGAGCCAGTTGTAAAACATTTACCAGCATGTACCATGTGATACTATATGACCTTTTTAATTAAATTGTACTTTGTTTTCAAAATACAAGCTCCTCAGCCTACAGTTTAAAAACTCTCAACAATCTTGACTCTCTACGAACTCTTCATACTTTTTTTTTTAACTCTCCGTCATATAACCCAAATGTAAAACTCTGGTTTCATAACTAGAGTTGTTTTGAGTCTAAAACTGAACTGCTAGCTATTGGACTCACTGCCATGCATTGACACAGGTTAGTCCCTCATGTCTGGAAGCAAAGTCCTTCTGAGTTTTGCTTCTTGGAATTTTTAGCTTTCTTTAAAATTCAGTTCAGGAGCTACTTACTTCATGAAACCTTTCCTTATCCTTTCAGTTATACCTTCTTCCTCTTTCAATTATTTTATGTTACCTAATCTGATTTAATAACCCCTAGTAGAATTTAAGACCTTTGAAGACAAGAATTGTGTTTTTGTTTTTGTATTCCAGGTGCCTTACATATAATGGAGACTTAATAAATGAATAAACATTAAATATGCCCAGCACCATGATTGTATGACTAAACAAGTTAAAGACCATGTGTGTTTATGCTCCTAAATTAACACAATAACTCCATATCTATAAAGTGCTTAAAAGACAAGAAAAGCAATTGCTTATGTTTACATTTATAATCACCCTCTTCTCCAATTTCCATTTTTAAAAAAGTCTCCAATGACTTTAGAATTCCTGGAAATTTTACCTCTCTACTATTTAAAAGAAATGTTTGCCTTTCAGTGAAACGTTAAAAAGTGTGGTAGTAAAATTGATGTATCTTTTTTGTGTCCTATGAACCTGTAAAACAGATGGTTTCCAATAAAGTACTTTAACCTTACAGCTGATGAAATTTCCAGTGTGGACGAAATATGTATGCATGTTAGCAGGTACCAATCCATCCCAAATGATCTAGGTGTGACAAATGAGAGTAGAGTGAGTCATTGGGAATGTCAGAAATTATGGCAATACCCTTTTAAGAATATATTAATATGAGGTCTTATAAATGCTTTTTTCCAATAGGTAGAAAAAATGGGGAGTGAGGCAGCATTATTTAAAATATTACTAAGTGAACATTGAGTTTCTTCATGATTGATCATTGTATTTTTCTTTTACACCAGAAGATTAATGTTGTTTGTTGTTCATAAGGGTGATTATGGGTTGACTCTTTCACATCAATAACTTCTTCTGCAACCCTATTTTGCTGCCTTTTTTTTTAGTTTCAGAACATAACTATGTATTTGTTATATGTGCATATATACATATATACAAACATGCAGACATACAGAGTAAGGCATCCACATCTTCCCCTCTGTTTTTGACCTAGCCTTTCCTTTTTCCTTTTTTATTTTGTAAGATAAGTAAATGATTAGCCCTTGTACAGTAGGTTTTCACCTATGCTGTCTGATCTAGCCCTTCTTACAGTATGTTATGAGATGAGGCTTTTTTCCAAGGAATTTGTAACTCAGCCTTCTTAGTACATTTAGTGGGAAATATACTCCCTATTATGATGAACTGTCTTAAAGGCTTGGACTCTTGATAACTAGTTTCCTAAAGAAATTTCCAGGTTTTCTGTTAAAAAACCTTAGTTTTTTTTAAAAAATTGATTTGGTGCTATTTTCTTTGAAACATGAATTTAATTGCCCTTCTTCTTTCACATACAGAGATTACAAATGCAGAGTTTCTTAGCACCGTTGAAACTGTAATATATTTACAAAGTTATTTAAGGTGGAATCACAGCATGAGACCAAGAACGGATCCTGACATTTCCTTGGGATCTCTGATTTAGGTCTAGGGGAGAACTCATCCAGCTAATCTAACACCCTCATTTTTACAGATAAAGAAACTAAGAGGTTTTGAGAGGTTACGTGATGTGTTCATGGGTCACACAGATAGTAGTGACAAAGGCAGGATTACAATCCAGATCTGCTGACTGCAAACCTAGTGCTCTTTCCACTGATAATTGGATGTATAACTGGTGAATGTGAAAATTAGATGGAATCAAAATGTTAGAGCTGAAAAAAAAAAAGGAATTCTGAGGTCATTTAGGCTAATTTCCCACATTTTGCTCATTCATTAATTGAATAGAGATAGTTGATTTTATTATTATTATTAAATAAGTTTTATTGTTGCTTCTTACTTTTATTATAGATCTATAAATACAGAAATGTCCCCCTTTCCCTCCATCTTCCTCCATGAAATTGAATCCTCTCTTACAACAAACAAAAGTAGTTAAACCATAACTACATCTTACAGTGCATGATACACTATTCTGCTGAAATGAAACCCTCATTTTCAAGGTGAGAGCCCTTAAAATACTTAGAGTTCCTGCAGTATCTCCAAGAATATACAGCTAGGAAGTTATACAGGTGAGCTTGGAACCAGGCTTACTCACTGTCCATTGTTTTTTTTTTTTTTCCTCCACACATGCTGTAATTAGACCTTGTACAGATTAATTAGAAGGTGTTTAGAGTATTGTTCACATTTCCTAATTTCCTTTTCTATTTTTTTTCTCAATGTTTCTTCTGTAGGGTTCCTAGTAAAGTCATGGGCACTTATTCTTGCCACTTCTAAAGCACAGAAGCTCCTGTTCCGTATCATAGACTGCTTGCTTCTTCCCCATGCTGTGTTGCAACAAGAGAAAGACCTACCTGCAGCTATGCTGACAGCTATTCGGAAGAGTCTTCCTCTCTATCTTCAGGTAAATTGCACTTACATTTAAGCCGCCCATAAGTAAATAAACTTTGCATTTCATTCTGGAACATTTTATATTAAATTATTATGTTAATATTATTTGTATATTATGTATTATGTATAATATTGTATATTAATATATTATATTAAAGAAAAATGATTAAAAACTTATTTAAGAGTCTTGCATACTTTGAGTTTGAGGAAAGGTAATTTTTTTCTTGTTCTTTTACTGACCATTAAAATTGAGGTTCTCTTGGAGGTATAATTTCAAAATCTCCAAAGAACCTTGAATGGCTTAGTTAAAAATTAAGATTATAGGAAAACTTGCCACATAAGGTTGCAACATGATACCACCTCCTCCTGTAGAATTGCTACCAAAGAAAAAAGTTGTTGAGATTTTGTATTTTTTTTTTAAGCTTAGAATTCACCAGAGAGCTCAAAATGGGGTAGCTTGGTGGTGCAGTGGGGAAGAAGAGCCTGAAGTCAGTAAGACCTGAGTTCAAATTCAGCCTAAGATAATTCCTAGCTGAGTGACCCCTGGACAAATCGCTTAACAGATGATTGCCTCAGTTTCCGCATTTGTAAAATAGTAGAGAAAATAGCACCTACCTCCCAGGGTTGTTGTCAGGATCAAATGAAATAATAATTGTAAGGTGCTTAGTACAATGTCTGGCACATAGTAAACTTCATCTAAATGTGAAGTTGGTGACTGTCTGTGTTTGGTCTTCTGTAACTGAAGTGGTCAGTGACAGACAACCTTTGACCATTTTTCTGCTTAATTTTATCCATAACTACCTTTAGTCTGTGATCCTACTTCCATTATGTTATCTTTTATGTTTTTACTTTTTTGTTGTTATCCTTTAGAGTGTAATATTGACTTTAAAATGACTCATGCCATGGTAGCGTGACTGACAGATACTTTGCTCAAGGAAAACCATAATTCATTGATGTAAAACATAATGAAATTCCCAGATGGTATTATTTCATCTTTCCTATGGTAAAAGAGACTACACACACACACACACACACACACACACACACACACACACACACACACACACACTCACACACACTATACATATATATGTAACTTTTATGTATGTGAGTGTATACTAATTAAATATATGTGTGCATACACATATATGGTACTTTTTAAAAATGTTTTCTACATGTGCTAATAAAATATTTTTACTTTTATGGCATGTTGTTTAGAGCTTAGTCTATACTTCCTTGTGGGAAAGCAGATTCCCAGAATTTCTAGTTTCCACTGACTCACCCCAGAGGGTTTTCACCTTAGAATTTACTCTAGAAATTCTCAGAAACACCCCAAGAGGTGTTTTGACCTAAGGCCACCCATAGTCTGGCAGGTGCCCCCCTCAAAGTCCCAAAGTTGAGCAGACAAGGAAGTGGAAGATTACAGACCTTGTCCTGACTTGCCACATTCTTGTTATTCAGATAGTGGGGTTGGACCTACCTTAAGATGGAGGTAAGTGGCTTCCTTTTGCACAGAGCAAAAACACCTGAGCTCGAACTGGATATCCTCTAATCCTATAAACCATATATCTCTTGTTTATTTTTTTAAATGTTCCTACTGAAACAGAGTATTATAACATATTGTTGGATATGGTCACTATGTGACTCAAGAAGCATTTATTAGGCACCTGTTCCTTGCCAAACACTTGCTAGGTACTGGGAATACAAAGACAGAAATGAAGCAATGTCATTTTGTCCCTTAACATTAACAAAAATACCCATTCCTTACTATGAAAACTTTCTACCATGAATTCATTCTCTCACGTTCTTTTTTTTTTTTTTAATGACCATCTGAAAGTGGAGATAAGTATGTTTTGAAGCAGTCTGTTATAGATTATTCTTCTCCAGTGACTGGGGGACATATGCAATCTGAATATTGAGATAGAGGAGAGTAAAGAATCTGTGTAGCCATGTGATACCATATAAAAAATAATGCAAAAGTACAGGATAGGGGTCATTATTTGAATCCCCAATATGCATCAGCCTCATAATATGGAATCATTCTAAGGACCAACGGAGCTCAGTCCTTGATCTAAGTAAATTATATACTCTGTATTATACGTTAATGGTGGAATGTATTTGACAACTGAAAAATTCCAGCAAATGAAACGAGTACAAATGACAGTATCCTTTGATCTGACATATTCTTTACATTTCATCTCTCTTTTTACTTCTCCTTTAGGGCATGTGTGTTATCTGTTGTCATTCCCAAACGCAGAATGCGTATCTGAACCAACTGCTGGGGAACATTGTTGAACAGTATATTGGGCGTTTCCTGCCTGCTTCCCCATCTCTGCAAGTTCTTGAACAACATCCTGTTCTCTTGGCATTGAGCAGATCAGCGACCACACCCAAGTTTGCTTGTCTTCAGAAAATTATTGTGCAAGTTATAAGGTAAACATAGTAAAGTAAATACAGTAAAAAAAAAAAAGTAAATATAGAAAAAAGGTAATAATTTCAAGCCAACTTTTCCTTTCACGTTTAAAAGATAATTAGAAATGGTTGATAACTTTAAAATAATACTCTATTCTATAGTTTGTCTTAATGCTAAAAAAAGTTGCTAATCATACCCTACTAACTGCTATCATTTTAATATTCATACTCTTTGACAGAAAAGTTAATGTTAAAGACAGTAAGTCAGAATAAATAGTGAAATATCCAGAGAAGCTCTTCTTATAGTACCAAAAAACTAGAAACAAAGTAGGTGCCTATAAATTGCAGAGTTGCTGAACAAATTTGGTATGGAAATGTAGTGAAATACTATTATTCTGTTTTTAAAAATGAACATAAAGAATTCAGAGAAACATGGAAGAATTTTAAGAATTGATTCAGACAGAATCAGGAGAATATGACTACAATAATATAAATGAAAACAGTACTTTAAAAAAAAACAGATTAATTGTAATGACCAATAAATGAGCAGTTCTCCATCCTGGAGAACAGGAAAAGGTAGGAAACTGTGAGGATGACGTTGGAGTGCTCCATATGCTATCAGATAGGATTACTCAGTTGACTGCCATTTTTACTTACCTGTTTTTCTTTGTTTCAAGGAAGGTTTCATTTTGAAAGCAGGAGACATTACATTAGGACATGATTCTGATATTAAAAAAGGGATCACAGAAACTTACGCTAAAATTCAGACAAACCAATTGTATGAATATCTGTGTTTTAAGTGTTTATGGATTAAGTGACCGCAAAAAAAAAAATCGTTTACAGTTCCCAGTTCTCCTAGTGCTTCTACTCATATTAGCTACATATTAACATTCATTGTTTCTAGACTTTCTACCTTGGAGAATCTTCTCATTCTACTCTTTTTTAATTCTTGCATTTCTAATGAAAAATAACAAAATCTCATTTTTCCCAAGTCATTTTCTGGGCATTTTTGTATTTCTCTCCCAAAGATATCCTCACTTTCTCTATGTGCCTTAAGATTTAGACACTGACTTTTAGGACAAAACAAGGTCCACCTTTAAGAAACAAAAACCAAAACTGACTCTCCTACTAAAGTTGCATCCTATGATAACCTTATGACAAATATTGTTATATTCTCTATTCAGCTAATGTTTTCACTTTGTTCTTGGTGCTTTAGATAGATTTTCATAATAAGTAGGTTTTGTAGAATCTGGGGAAAGAGAAAATCACATCAATGTAAACTAAAAGGTGAAAGGTAATAATGAAAAGGGCAGCAGATTGAGGACCAATTCAGTTAGTCTTTTCTCTGTCAGTAATGCACTGCTTTCCAGGAACTAGGTTATAAATTAACACACAGTTCTTTGGACTTCTTTTCAACTTTGTTTGGGGCTGAAGATTTTGCTAAACTATAGTTCATGTGCTTTGGAAACAATCAGGAATAAAATAATCTATTCAGTCTCCCACCCCACCTCCTTTGTTTGTATTCATGGAATATTTTTTTTTCTCTTTTCACTGTTTATTAAACCCTTTGGTAGAGAATACTCTTGAACTCTGCAATGAAATCACAGTACTCTAAAATTTTAGAACTAGAATGCATATTTTGGATCCCCTGGTCCAATTCCCTCACCTTACAAATGAGGTAAGTCAGGATCCAACAGGTAAAGTGAGTAACTTATAATTCTGATAGTACAGAGGCCCTAATTATTCCATAGATTTGGACATACTGCAGTTCAAATCACCCTTGAATAACGTAGAGCTCATTTCTTTCACCGTCACCTGGAAAGACTTTGTCTTACGCCTACAGGTCTAACTTCTCTCTTGAATCTCAGCTCTGCATCAAGCTAGTACCGGAGACTCACCTTGTCTAAGGCCAAGCACTTCTACTCCAACATGTCACCCCCCTTTCCCCTCAAGAAGCTTCCCTTTCTACCTTGGCTTCTTTTTTTCTGTTCTTTCTCTACTTGGATTCATTCTCCTGTCCCTCTGTGCTAGAAACTTGAGTCCTCCTTGGCCTGCATTCCTTGTCTTTCCTATCTAGTTGGTTTTATTAAGTCTTCTATTATTTCTTGAAGTCGTCCCTGCCTTTCCATTCTCACTTCTGCTGTCACCTCCTCTTTAGACCACTGCCCCCAGCCCCTGCCCTCTCTACTCCTTATACACCACTGCCGCATTAATCTTTTTTAAGCCTACACTTTCAAAATGTGATGCTAGACTCAAAAATCTGTGAGTTCCCTGTGTTTATAGATCAGAATCCAAAGTCATTAGCTCAGTCTTGCTATACCTAGCTTTCTTTTTCTCTGTTTCTAGCATTTTTTTTTCTTTAAGATGTAAGACTAGGTATGACTTTCATGCTCCAGCTTTCAGTACAAATGAGATTACTATTCCTTGTCACAGAACAGTTTGTCTCCACGGTGACCTGACACTCAAAGCATCATAGATTTGGGGATCTTAGAGGTCACCTCCAGTTGTTTTCATTTTACAAATCAAAAAACTGTACATGTATAAGTATGCACATAATCTGTACAAATAAATATGAGCCAGTTTGGGGATAGAGTATACCAGAAACAAGAGGGATCAAGAAAGACTTCCTTGTGGAAGGTAGTGCTGGAGGTAGTTCTTGAAGAAAACCAAGGATTCCAGGCAGCCCAGATAAGGAGAGAGTTATAGCCCAGGCATGAGGGGTGACAGCCAGTGCAACAGTGTTGAAATGGGGGGTGGAATGTTGTATGTGCTGAATTGGGAGGTAGGCAAGTGTGGCTGGATTGTAGAGTGCATGGAGAGAGTAATGTGTGGGAAGAATGGAAAGGTAGAAAGGAACCAGATTTTTTTGATATTTAAATATTAGAGGACATATTTTATCCTAGAGGTAATAGAGAGCTACCAATTTATTGAATGGAGGAGATGACATGGGCAGATATGTTTCTAAGGAAAATATTTAGGCAACAGAGTAGAGAATGTGTTGGAGTGTAGAGACTTGAGGTAGGATTACTAAATAGGAGGTGGGTGCAGTAGTCCACATAAGTGGCAGTGAGGGCCTGAATTAGCATAGTGTCTACATGAGTAGAGAAGACTTAAAAGTTTCTCTTATGTTTGGACAATGAGAATCTAATAATTACCATTATTAGTAGAGATGGAAATTTAGGGACTGCCTCCTTGAATATAGTCATTATATCTAAATGGACGATTCCCTTAGCATACATCTTACTGTGTCTCTGAACATCAAATATGGCAGCTTGCAAATTTTTCACAAATATCTGTAGACTCATAGTTAAATTAGCTATAAGTGGTGTTTCTAATTTGTGTTATGCAGGAATCCTGATTCCTTTTATGACCTAATGCTAAAATCTGTACTACTGTGAAGGAGAGTTCAAATTCAGGAGTTTTTTCAGGTCAGTTTTTAAACCAGCCCATTGAAGGAGACAGTGCAGGGTGAGATAAGGATGTTAATTCATAGAGGAAAGTCAGCTGTTTATATAAGGATGGGAGAATCTGTGCTTCCCTACCTTTCCCACTCCAAGAGCATCATGAGAATGAAATTATTCTCTGTTACTTTGGAGAGTTTGTTATGCTCTTTATAGCAGAAACAAGAGAATGAGGCTTGTTATGCTATGAAAAAGTAATCAGTTTACAGATAAAGACTTTTAGCCAAAGTGTATGGCTTTATTTGCTCATAATCACTGAATTGGGATATTATAGAATGCATGGCTAGATAGGTTTGACTCTTCAATTATTATTAACCATAATGGGTTCCTAAATCCATAGTGGTTCAGAAGAACTGAAGCTGAATATATCTTTCCTCTCTGTAGAGAGTTGGGAAATTTCTGGGACAGAATATGGCATCCATTGTCGGACATGATCATTGTAAGAGTTTGCATTTTTCCCCCTATATGTTTTTTATTTTTTCTTTATAAGGGAGGATTCAGTTTTAAGCTGTATATGTGGGGCATGGGTACTATTTCCAGTTGTAGTAATGACAGAAAAACAAAAAGCATCAGTAAACTTAATTTTTAAAAAAAGTAATTTTGTCAGTATATTCATGGGGCTCTCATAATGTCTGTTAAGTACAATTGCTTAACAGAACAGCAGAGAGAAATTTAGTTCTTCAATATGTCACTGGATCTATGATCTCATAAATATGGGTATCCCCTTTATTGGTGCATATGGCAGCTAATCTATACCTTACAATTCTTGTCCTTTTTTTTTTTTTGTAGATCTTCTATAGGGTAGTTATGCTGGAGGCCACTCTCCATATCTCTTTCCATTTTGTGGATATCATTGCATTTCTTGAAATGTCTATTTGGCATCTCTAGCTCCCACCACAAGGGGAGAAAAGGGAAGGAATAAGTAATTATTAAGTACCTACTATGTCCAAAGCACTCTGCTAAGAGTCTTTCACTATCATTTGAGCCTCCATCCTGTTCCCCTCATACTGTTTTCCTGAATAGAATTCCATAGACCAGTGGTTGTGCATTGGCCATCTCAGACCTTCCCCTTAATAGCTGTGTGACGTTGACTTGCCCTTTCTAGGCTTCATTTTCCTCATCTGTAAAATGAGTGGGTGGACTAAGTGATCTCTTACAATCCTCTCCAGCTCTAAATCTGTTATCTGGTGATGTCATGGCTTATATGTGCGGTCATCACTAGGAAATGCGGGAAAATAGACTCACAGACCTTCAACAGGGGTTAGATTTAAGACTTAAAAACTGTGTGTTATTCATTGGGACATCATCATGAAGCTGTATGCTGTTTGGTTCTGCCTTATCCAGAATGAAACATGGATGCGTTTCTTTTTTTTTAGGAAATCCTACATTCAGTTTAAAGGATCCTCACCACCTCCTCGCTTAGCATCCATTCTGGCCTTCATTCTTGACCTTGTCAAGAAAACCAACATGGACATTGGTGATGTGGAACAGCTCTTACCTAGTGTGCTGAAGTGTTTGCTCTTGGTCAATGAACCGCAGGGTGAGTTTACTAATCTATTTTTTATATATATGTTTATCATTGTATAATAATGATATTGTTTATGCAGTGCTTTAAAGATTTTCAAACTTCTTGCAAGGAGACATACGTTGTGTCTTTTATGTGTATTTCCTCTTTCACTTGTAATGTTTTTGAGTAAAAAGTGGCAATATAGGTCATTTTACTTTATTTTTGGAGGGGGGGCAGCAAGGCAATTGAGGGTTAAGTGACTTGCCTTAGGTCACACAGCTAGTAAGCGTCAAGTGTCTGAGGCCAGATTTGAACTCAGGTCCTCTGGACTCCAGGGCTGGACCTCTATTCACTGTAACACCTAGCTGCCCCAACTTCATTTTATTTTTGAGACTTGGTCTCCTGTCCTACTCAGGCTAGAAGTGTAACAGGCATTCATGGGTCCAGTTACACTACTGATCAGTCTGAAAACTGTCACTTGCTTCATTTTCCACCTGAGCTGGTTCATCCTTAGACAGCCTGGTCTTCCCCTCAACCCTCCACCTCGCGCCCCCCCCCCCCCCCCCCCCCCCCCCCCGGGGCCTACCATATAGGTCCTTTAGTGTGAATTCTTAATCTTCTTTAGCCCCACTACAGCTCAGAGATCCTAAACTCAAATAGTCTATCACCTTTGTCCCCCTCCCCATATCCCCCACACCTCATAGTAGCAAGGATTACAGGCATGGTCCATCAGGTGAAACTGAGATATAGAGAAGGGAAGTAACCTGCCTAGTTACACAAATGGCAAATAATGGTACTGGTTTTACATGTTCAAGAGTATCCCCAAGCTGTTATTTCCCAACTGTACAAATGATGATATTGATAAAGAATGGCTGGTGCTTCAAGGTTTGCAAATTATTTTATATACCTTATCTCATATGACCTGATAACTTGGATTCATGTGACCATTTACTACTATTAGTATGTCTTATCTGAAGACACACATTCCTTTTACTATCAGAAACCAAGCAAAAACAAAGTTTGTTCTTTATGGTCTCACTTCCCAGGGTTGTTGTGATGATCAAATGAGGTAATATTTGTAAAGTGCTTATTAGCACAGTGGCTGGCACAGAGTAGGATCTTAATAAATATTTATGTTCTTTGTGAAAGGCTTCACACAGTGTATAGCCCACTTAATAAGTCCTTCCTTCCTTCCTTCCTTCCTTCCTTCCTTCCTTCCTTCCTTCCTTCCTTCCTTCCTTCCTTCCTTCCTTCCTTCCTTCCTTCCTTCCTTCCTCCCTCCCTCCCTCCCTCCTTCCTTCCCTCCTTCCTTCCTTCCCTCCCTCCCTCCCTTTTCCTGATGAGTGACTAGAATGAGTAAACCATAAAACATGTAGACCATTTTTCTCTCCCAGACCTTGTGCCTTTATGGAGAACCTATCTGTCCTTTGAATTTCAGTTAAAGTACTTTCCAGTGTACATTTCTAGATTTTAAGATAGTGAAAGTACAACATTATGGTCACCATATTGTTTCAAAGATTGTGAAGTGCTCTATCATGAATGGGATCAGGGTTTAGGGACTGAAGTTTGCTGTTCGTTTCTTGTGAGTAAATGAATCATATCATCTACATTGATGGTGTATAGGATTTTCTAGAGGTCCTTTTTTTTTCTTTGCCAGCAAAGGGGCAGCATTAAGCACTGACTTGTGTCCTTGCCTAGAGAGGAAATTGTTGCTCCTTGAGGCCTTAATGTGAAATGGGCCATTTGGAAGATCATAGAAAATGCTGGATTTCTCCCCAAGGATATATGGGAAGGAAAAGACTGATTTTATATTAATTAAATGAAAATTTCAATATCCTACATGTGGATTTTTAGAAGTCTTGTTAAAGTCTTGTTAAGGATGATTATTTTCCCCCAAGCATAAATATTATTTGTCTGGATTGTGTTTTGGCAGCTTTGTGTAAATATATATTGTGACATTAGTAAACCCGGTTTTGTAGATGGCAATCTAATATGCTTTCTTCCTTATGCCTTTCTTGCCTCATAAATCTTTATATTCCCTTTAAGAAACTAGACATTTTTTCCAGAAAACCTCCCATTTTAGATATCACAGAAGCATCACTAGGTTGTGCTGATGAAATGGATCCCTCTATTCAGGCTTCTTTATCATATCCCGTATGTTTACAAAATAAAATACAACTTTACTTCTGAATGCACTTTAAATATTTTAAAAGAAGGCAAATCAGAAGCACTTGGAAATATGCAAGGCTTTTGTTTCAGACAGTACTTGGTAAACAGCAGTTTTCAATATGCTTCCCTGTATCTAGGATGAAAGCAGGAATAAAAGTAGGAGTATATATTTTATTTAACTTTTAATACAATAGAAAGTTTTCTACATATCTACATTTATGTTGCTCTTTGAGGTTTGTAAAGTTTTTCACATACTTTGTCTTACTAGATTCTCCCAACAATCCTGTTCAGTAGGTGTGATTATCCCGGTTTTATAGATGAGGGATCTGAGGCTCACAGAATTGAAGTGACTCTCTCAGGGTCACAGCTAGGAAGTGTCTGAGGCGGGATTCACACCAGTCTTTCTAACCCCCAAGTCCGGTGTTCACCCACTACACCATCCTGCCTCTCAGCAGGATGAGGAAGTTTTAGTATAGAATTCCAGGATCCATAATTTTAATCCTATGACTATTTCTTTAACTAATTCAGATTGCAACCCCACATGCTTTGAATGAATCTATGAGCTCATCAATATGGGTAATCCTTCCAAATAATTGCAACTCATCCAACCCTTCTCAGACTGTATTTTCCTGTAAATTCTTTGTAGGAAGGGGGTTCATCCACCACATTAGAAGCTTCATCCTACCCATGCTACACGTGGGTACCAGTGTAGCATGTGGGCTGTCCATTGTGTATCTCTCCCTATAGTCTTTCGTACAGATGACTGATTCATCTGCTTTTCTAGTCCTAGTTCTCTTTGATAACATTTTTTATGCCACTAATTCCATTGCCCTTTGAATGATACACAATTTTCATTCCTTGGAGGCTGTGCTGTTCTGTGATTTGCATGCATAGATCATCACCAGAAATTTAATGGTGTTACTAAGATTTTTTTTCAGTAAGCTTTTTATTACTGAAATTACTGTGTAATTTCACAAATGCTATCAGTACTCTTCGTTCTTTCTGTTCAGTTCCAGACCCTAGTTCATTGTACAGCTGTAGTGTCCCGTTTTAAAACAGAGGTGTCTCTAAACCGTTTAATTGTGTGAGCTATCCATTCAACTGCATATCATTGCTGAAACAGCAGGCATTCTTCATCCACTTGGCTTTTTGTCTCTTAAGTGAATTTGGCTCATATTTGGGGACTCTGCAAGGTTTCAGGGTTTGGGGCAATCAGCACAATATCATATGCAAATAGGAGTACTGGAAGACCTCACTATCTATAGGGAATCTCTCTTTAATTTGGACCATTTGATTTTTTAAAAGTTATTGCAAACTTAATAGTCATTAACAAATTAAAACATCTCAATCTACACGAAAAAACAAAGGGTTATATGAAAAATTTCATATATGAGCAGTTTTTAAGTGTACATATAGATGTGTTATAAATGTGTACATGTATGTATTTATGTACACATATAATTATATATATGTAATATGCCCAGAGTTTAGCAGTAATAATGAAATTTTTGTCTGTGTCCCATTCTGTACTTTTTTCTTTGCATTTAAAAAATGTCTTACTGATTTTTTTTATATCTTTATACCACTCATCCACTCATCCCAACCTTGGGAAACCTCTTTACCCTTGTAATATATACGGATACTCTAGCAAAATATAAAAATTAAAATGAACCATTTTGACTAAATCACTTCTAAGATTCATTCCAACTCTAGATTTATGATAATGATGATGGAGAATCCACATGAAACATCCTATATGAAAAGGGCAGATATCTTTGGTGTTTCCCAAGTTTATGTCTCAATTGATTTTAATTATCAGAAGATCATCTGTCAGTCAAGTATTTCTCAAACAACATTCTTTCTTGTGTCTACAAAGAAATTTTGTATCATCTTAACACATATAGGTGACATCTTATTAGATAGGGCCAGGCAACAAGGGAAAAAGCATGTACCAGGCAATGTGGTGTGCACTTTTTACAAATGTTATCTCATTTGTTCCTCATAGCAATCCTGGGCAGTAGGTGTGATTATTATCCCCCATTTTACAGTTTTGGAATCTGAGGCAAACACAAATTAAATAACTTGCCTGAGGTCACATAGCTAGCCAGCACTTGAGACTGGGTTTGAACTCATGTCTTCCTGACTGTAGGCGCAGTGCTCTGTCAACTGAACCACCAGCTGCTTCTCAACAAGAGTTTAAATAGAAGCAAATCTCAGAAGAAGGCACTAGGAGAGGGTGAGGGTGAGGGCTACCAGGAAAGGCCTGGTGTAGAAGATGGGATTTGAACTGAATCTTGAAGGAAGTCAGGATACAGAGATGAGGAGAGAAAGGATTCCAGGCATGGAAGACAGCCAGTGAAAAGTCATGGATTCTCACGTGTGAAGAAAAACCAAGAAGGCTATGTTGTTTGGTTATAGAAGATGAAGTACAATAAGAGTAAAAACATAGGAAGGGGCCAGATTGCAAAAGGCTTTAAAAGCCAAGCAGATGACTTTAGGTTTGATCCTGGAGATGATAAGGAGATCCTAGAGTTTGTTAAACAGAACCTTTATAGTGAAGAGTGTTTATGGCGTCACAGCATATATATTATATTTCAAAGGAATAGAAGTTAACACATAATAGATTTACAGTTTCATGTGCATTCATTTTTATTCTACTGTGTTATTGAGATGCTTATTTTAACTCTTAAATTCAAAATAAATTTTAACAATGAAAAGAAAATTTTAAAAAGAAAATCAATTTCTAAAAACTTCCAAAACAAGTACTTTATAATCCCTGAACAATAAGCAATACACAGTGGTCTTCTGTATGCTGTTGTTACCTTTTTTGCACCCTTTTCTCAGTAGTGATAATGTCTGTAGTTTTCAAATATAGGATCATAGAGTCATAGGTTTAGAACTAGAAAGGACCTGAGAGGCCATCATATCTAAACTGCTCATTTTATAGATGAGGAAACTCATGCATCATTGGTTGATTGACATGTTCAGAGTATCGGAAGTTGGATTTGAAACCAGGTTTTCCTGACTTCTAAGTACAGTGCCTTATTCACTATATCAGCATCTGGAGAATTATTTTCTTAATGTTCTCAAAATTTTGATCTCTCAAGTATGGATCACTTCTGTCCCTACTTGGCCTGGTCTAGCTAGCTGTGCTCCCTGTTTTTGATGTCTTTATTGCTATTTTAAATTCCTTGTGCATTACACAAGGCACTGTGATATTATAATCCAGAATTGGTAGCTATAGTATTACTGAAGGATAACAACTGCCACACTGATGCTGATGATAATCATACAGATAGCACTTCTTATAGTGCCTTAAGGTTTGGAGAGTGCTGTATGTAAGTTATCTCATTTTATCCTCACAACAGCCTGGGTGCTATTATTTACGGATGAGGAAAGTGAGGCTGAAACATATTAGGTGACTTGTCCAAGGTCAGGAGTTAGTAAATATCTGAACTGGGATTTGATGATGATACTGTTCAGGTCTTCATGATTCCAAGACCAGCGCTCTTGCCCAATGTACCACTTACCTGCTGTTAAAATTTACACTCATTTTCATTTTTCATATATTTTTTGTTTTTTTGGTTGGGTTTTGGGTTTTTTTTTTAAAACTCCTTCAAGTTCAGCCCTTGAGTATTCTTCCATATGATGTAGTTTATTTATGTCTCGTGTTAAGGTTTCTATGAACTCATTTTTCTCTTCCCTTCTTTTCGCTGGCTCAACATTGTTCACAATTTCCCACCCTTCTCCATAAAGGTTTTACAGAAGAGTTTATATTCTAAGCTGGTGTTGTCTTTAACTTCCATATTTCTTTGCCAAGCAAACATCCAGTAGTCCCTGCCTGAAAGAATTTCTAAGCAATTGCTTTATATCAGTTAAGACCATTTCTAAGGAAGTGATCATGGTCCCTATTGGCATCTGCTCCAATTTATTGATGTCAGTGACTTGTCTGAATTGGTCATGTTGAAGTTCTTTTCATTGCATGCCACATCTTACCCTTATTCTTCTACTTTGGTGTTGATTCTGATATTTACTGTAACCAGTTCATGTTTTAATGCATAGACAGCTCATTCATAAATTACTTCCACATTGTATTCAGTTGTTCCCTACCTGTTAAGATAAATAGGTGGTTCCACTTTTTGGTGATGTTACTCAATGTTTACCCTGTGAGATGTGAATATCTCCCAAAGCTGACATGTGTAAGTATAAGATTTCTGCATAGTCTATAAACCTTTAACTGACCTCTTAATTCTAAACCATGTTTCTCAATACCTTACTTGTCTTCCATTATGCCGACCTATCCTTAGAAGTCACTGAGTATTAAAAGAGATCTTTTATTTCATTAGTTGGGGCTTATTGAGTTCTTCCAGAGTATCCCTACCACCTCATTTTCTAGGTATTAGCACATAAACTACAATTCTTGTGTGTGTGTGTGTGTGTGTGTGTACCATGAAATAAAATTTCTTTTTGCCTTTAGACACATAATAAAAGTATTAGTGTCTACTCCTTTATTTGCCTCTATAACAGTAACCTGTTAGTCATTCTTTCATGTGTAGCTATGAACTCTTTTTTATCTTTTAGTTCAATTGAGAATAAGAATATTAATGTATATGTTATTCTGTTCTTCAATTATGTTGACTCTGTCATTGGACAAAGATCTCACATTTAGAGTGCCAACAGTTAAATTCATAATCATAACAGTGTAAAAACTATGATTTCTTAGTGCCCTCTACAATCTTTTCTGTCTTTGTACTACTGGTACTGAACAAACAAAAGGAATTTTAAATAGGACTTTTTCTTTGTTTCACAAATTGCTATGGATGAAGCATTCATCATTTAGTGACCAGCCCACTGGTGGTATCTCAATGCCTTAGTAGTAGATTATTTTCATAAAATGCACACCAATAAATAGTTCATCTTCTGCTGGCCAAACCAATGATGATGTTCAACATCTTTCGTGTTCCTGTAGATATCCATCACCCATCTCCTAGGCCACGGTTTTCCTAATTTCCCCAGTTGTTAGTGTTTTCTCCTTCTTGAAAATAATTTGTATTTACTTATCTCTTTATATTGCTTCTAACAGTTATTGTGGTTCTGCAGTTGACTACATTCACTTGTAAGTCACCTGTCAGTCTTCTACTTGACCCATTGCCATATTCATTCTAATCCTCAGTTCTAGGGTAACTCCTTGGGAATCAGTTTGGATATTTTGTTAACAAAGTTGGAATAACTTCCTCAATCTGTTAGCTTAGAGCCCGCATCTCAATTTATTATCAGTTATTTAATAAGTCATAGAAATCTTTTTTCCTCATAAAGAGCTGCTAATATCACTGTATCAAAACCTCTAATTCCTGGGAATAGCTTAGTATAAAAGTTACTAGCTATGTAATTTATTGATAATACAATCAATAATAACTCAAATGTAAACATTTACAATATTTTAGCTATCAGAAAGACCACACAGTAACCTCTAGTCATCATCATATTACTTCTCCATACTTTTGGAAACATAGTTCCATTCAATCCATTCAAGGAGCAAAGCTGAGTTTCTTATCACAAATTTTCTTCATCATCCTCTTTATAATCTACAAGTTAAAACACTTCCATCAGTAAAGAGGGTCCCTTCATCTTTTCTCTCTCCTCCAGCTTCTTTACATCCATGACAAGAAAAGATTCTTAAGTTTTTCTCAAGTTGTTACTCTTCATATCTTTCCAAACTATTCATAAAATTCTTCATAAAATAACAGTTGAGAACATTCTCACAAAAAACAAGTTTTTCCTCACTCCCTTTCTCTCTGCTTCCTCCATAATTTCTCCCAAACTATCTTCTTCAACTATTCTCTCAGTTTCTTAAAAATTGCCCTGACACAATTCCCATAGAATGACAATTAAACCTTTACTCTCAAGAAATCCAAGCTGTTAATAACCATATGAAAAAATGCTTAAAGTCAGTACTATTAATAGAAATGCAAATTGAAACAACTCTGAGGTACCATGTTACACCCATCTAATTGGGTAAGGTAACAAAAACAGAAAATGATGAATGCTGGAAGGGCTTTACAGTCATGCACTGTTTGTTGGTGGAACCATAAACCAATCTAACGATTCTGGAAAGCAGTTTGAAACTATGCCGAAAAGGCTATAAAACTGTGTATACTTTTTGATCCAGCAATACTGCTGCTAGGTCTGTGGTTCAAGGAAATCAAAGGAAAAAGAAGAGGACCCATGTATACAAAAATATAACAGCTCTTTTTGTGGTGGCCAAGAACTAGAAATTGAGGGAATGCCTATAATTTTGGGGAATGGCTGAACAAGTTATGGAATATGAATGTGATGGAATACTATTCTATTATAAGAAATGATGAAGAGATGGTTTCAGAAAAACCTAGGAAGAATTGTATGAACTGATGCCAAGTGAAATGAGCAGGACCAGAAAAATATTTTATATTATGATATAACTTTGAATTGCTTAGTAACTGGTCAGCACAGTGACTAACCACAGTTTGAGAAGACTCAAGAAACATGCTGTCCACCTTCAGAAAGAGAGTTGATGGACTCAGGGTGCAAAATGAAAGATATTTTCTTCTCTTTGTTGTGGGAGGAGAGATGGGGAGCATGAATAATGGAACATTGTTTTTTGGACTTTATTTTACATGACTACATGCTCATAATTTTTTCTCACCTTGCTTTCTTAATAAATTGGGGGGAAGTGAGAGAATTCAAAACTGAAAATTTAAAAAAAGAAAGGAAGGAAGAAACTCTGGAGGAAAATAACTTAATTTTCCCTGACTCTTAAAATACAGTAACTGTAGGAAAGCCTTTTGAAATAAATTCTATCCCTATTAAAACTGTCTTGTATTTACTGAATTTATGTGCTCAAATGACTCTGTGATCTCATTGATTTGGGACTTCCCTCCAGTGATTCAGATTGCGAACCCATCAATCCCTGCCCATTCTTTACTACAGTAATCCATGTCCTCTTATATGTGTGCCACAGAGAGTCCACTCACTTTCTTTTGACATTGTAAGGGTACCCATAAAGCATTGTAGTCATCCATCTGTCTTCCATTTCTCTCACCACATAAACAGCTTACCTTTTCTTTCTCTAATATAATTCCTTGATAATATCCCTTCCTCCTTTTCTCTTAAGGAGTTTCTTCATTCTTCGTTGGTTATATTTTGCAGCCAGCTCAAACTCACACTATAGTCCTCTTCTCTGTCTTCTGTGTGAAATCCATCTTTAATATTTTAAAAATTACATCTTTCATTTTCTCCATTAGAACAAATTCTTAAGGATAAAGACTAGTTTCTTGTTGTGGGGGGGAGGGTTGATTTTTGGTCTGTGTCTCCTGCATCTACCACAGTACCTTGCACATAAATGCTTAAGAAATGGTTACTGAACTGAACCCTTTGAAATTTCATTCCAGTTTTTTATATTAGTTTGAATTACTGAGCAAGGAGTACAGCATACCTCAGTTGCCACTGCCCTCTTACCTCCCTCCACCCTCAAGTTATCAGGCTAAAGAAATAACTTATCCTTCCCTTCAATTAAAATATTCCTTTTGATGCCCTTGGCTTTTTTCATTATCTGTCATAAAGAATATCAGTGAACCAACACCCCAAAAAGTGTGCTCATTATCTCACTAGTTGGGTTATCAAGTTTACATTTCAGATTTATAGTAGCCTTTTCACGTTGTCACTAGAAGTTGTGTATGGTAGAGGTTTTTTAATAGAACATCTGCATTATAGTTATAGCTGTATTTCCTGTGTTATTAGCTTTTCTACAGTTCTTCGGAAACTAGAATTTTTAACCTGAAGTCTTTGGGCTGGCACTTTTAACAGAATAAACTTCAAAATGCACTATTAGATTCACAGGCTGTTCCAAAGCAACCTATTTTCAGTCAATCTTTAGTATATTTGAATACAAATGTTGCTTTATGATTTCACTGCCATATGTTCCGAGGGAAGATGGGTTGGGGAGAGAGCAGTTCCATAAATGAGTGCTTGTGGGGGAAGAGAAGCTGAGCCACCTCGCAAATAGCTTTGTGCCCACATGCCTGAGGCCATTGACAATTTGGGGTGGACTAGTAGCAAAGAATGCTCCTTTTATGTCATTTATTACCTGCATAGGAAGAGTGGTGAGGGGGCAGGGAAAGAGTTGGATTATGCATGTAGATGTAAAATAGTAAAACTATCAGCTTTGGCTAACTTGGTCCTCAGCTCAAGAAAATCAAAAGAAAGAAGTATATACTTTAAGAAAAGAGCCCATTTATTTCTCTAAATCAAGAGAATAAAGTCTTCATAAAAACTAGTATCCAGATGGTCAATTCAGACATACTGTGTAATGCTATAATTTTTCCTCCTAGTTAAAAGGCTAGCCACTGAGAACCTGGACTCCATTGTAAAAGCCTGCCAAGCAGGGTCAGGAGGAGAGCCTGCCACCCAGCTGACTTCTGTGTTTAGGTAACTGGAAAATATGCCAACTGGCAAGGAAACTATTGCAAGCCATTTGACAGCCAACATGTTTTTTAAGTAACTAATTATCCCAAACATAATGTGTTACTATTTGTTTATAGTATTTCAATTGTTGTCTTCTTGGCAATTTTATTACCCTGTATTTTTGTTTTAAAGTCGTCTGGAAAAAGGTACCTGAACTGACTTTAGATTACCTGTGGATTTTGTAGAGAAGAGATGCTGACACGGGTTAAGAGGGAATGGGGCAGGGTGGGAGAGGGGGGGAAGTGTTGCATTCATGATGACAGGTGCACAGACTTTAGGAGCTCAGTAAATAGGACCCTCAGGATCAAAAATAGAGGAATCTCTGCAACTCTCTACTGTACATATTTTAATGGGAGCACAGATAAAACTCCTATTTCTCTTTCTTCCTCAATGTATTGGACGCAGGTTAAGATAATTCATGTTTTTTAAAAAGTTTGATGCTTTTTGTTTTTGCATTGCTGTCATTTCCAAATATATACCTCTCCCCCTCCTTCTCCACCTACTGAGCCTTCTCTTATAACAAGGACAGTGAAGAAAAACAACCAACTTTATCAGCTGTATCTAGCAGTATGTGCAACATTTCATGCCCATGGTCTGCTACCTTTCCTACTAAAGGAGGGAGATGCATTTTTTTCACCTGATTTCTAGGACTAAGATTGGTGATTATAATTATCTGGAGTTCAGTTTTACCACTCCTTATGTTTATACAGTACTTTTCAGTTTATAAAATGCTGTCTTCTCAACAACACTGAAATCTAAGCAGTGCAAATATTATCTCCCCTTTACAGATGATGAAACTGAGGTAAAAGCAAGTGGCACTTTGTCCACTATGCCATAGCTATTAACTGTCAGAGTTAGCATTCAAACACTGATTTCTTTATCCCAAGTCCAATACTTACTTTTCCCTGCTCTACACCCTGAGCTTATATCTTTGTAATGAATTAAAATGAATTCAAGAGTATGGTATTACTGCTTCACCGCTTTCTTATCATATAGCCTTCAGTTTCTCATTTCTCTTGCCCAGTAGTCTGCTCTGGATTTTTCTTGATTACTCTGAGAACTGAAGCAAACTAAAAATATAGAATTTCTTGAAAATGTGAAGCAGGAGAAGGGGGGAGTAAAAAAAAAAACAAACACATGTGTATTGTGTACATGTTGAACAGTTTATTTTGAGAAGAGTGAAAGTTGGAAATGGAGATAGAATTTTTATTTATTCATATATATATATACACACACATATGTGTGCATGTGTGTGTGTAATTATATTTTTGACAGTCTTTAATCATAAACATGAAGACATGAAGACCTAGGAGAAAAATTTCAAAGCTAATTCCCACCCACCCACCCTTCACTTGGGAGATAGGGAACAGGAAACAATGAAAATTTTTAAGGGTCAGTGGAAAATTTTTCCACCTCTAATTCTCAACTATACTAGAATAAGGTATTTTTTTTTCTTTTTGCTGCTCCCATATATATAATTACACTTCACTGAGGATAAAAATAATCTGTACTTCTCTTAGGAAGTCTATTTCTAGTAAAAATGATTAGAATCCCCACCTAGAAGTGATCTTCCTAATGTGTTCAGATTATAGTGCATTGACAAGCAGAAACTGGACTGAGGAATAACACCAGAGATAATCCTCACTATTCTGTTTTATTTTTAGACAGTTTGTCCAAGACTATAGCATGATATATGAGCAACAAGTCTATAGCATCTTAGAAATTGTGGCAGAATTAGACCAACAGATTGTTACCAGTTTGATTCCCACACTCACCCAGTGCCTGAAGGACTCTGAGCTTAAACAAGGACTTGGCAGAAATATTGCACAAAGGTATGTTTTATAATTTTATTTTGGTCTCTGGGACAATGATAATAAAAGACATCCATTTTGGAGGAGATAAATTTCTAGAGTATAAATTTGTACAGTAGTGCTTATAAATTGTATTGAGCAGAATCTTTTGAGTTAGGAAAGTTTTATCAATTTAAACAGGCATAAAGCAGTAAGATTTGTTGGGGTTTTTTTAACATAACTGCCAAAAATTACACTTCCAAATGAGTGTCTTCTGTTTCAAAGTGAGTATATATGGAAACTACACACTCATTATATGATGCTGCTATTACTTAAAACGTTTTGGAAGTCCTGTTTTGGAATTACCTTTAGAGTCTATAGTGTTACATTCTTGTACTGTATCTAGCCACATCAATGGCAAATTAGTGTCTTTGGAGGGTAGATTTGAATTTTGTAGATAACCAAAGTCATTTGACACAGAGTCTAGATGGTCATTGACTAAATTATCTCATGGAAAAGGTGGAGTGGAGGAGGCAACATAATGTGATTATGAAGCAGTAAGATTTACTTTCTCACTTACCTGCTGAGCTGATTCTAAAGGTAGGCTGTCAATATTTTGAGTATTTATTGAAAGAACATTAGCCATGTGTGACTAGCCACCTACATTGGCTACTTTGAAAAGCTTGTCTGTGTCTTCACATTAGAGTTGAAAGAGACCTTAAAGGTCTTATGTTCAGAACCTCTTCACACATAAAAACACACATACAATTTTATAGATGAGGAAACTAAGCTCAGGGAGGTTAAATGATTTGCCCATGGTCATACAAGTATCAAGTTAAAGAGCTGAAATTAGAACCCAAGCCTTCTGATTCTGTACCTGGGGCTTATATATATTCATCCAAATGCTTATTTAAAAAAAAAATCACTTTATTTATAGTCATAGCAACTGTGGGTACACACATATAAAAGCACGTACATAACAATTTTCAACTTAAAATGATTAGCCTATTGAAGCATCATTAAATTTGTTCTTATCAATGTTAAATACCAACAATACTATTTAACTGATCTGCACAGCCCTCCCTCACTCAAAACAAAGTCAAGTGCAAGTCATGTCATCATTTCTCTGATGGCGTGGTCTTCTTTGGCAACGAAGGACAAACACAAAACACAAACTATTTGTGTATGTATCTTTATTAAAGTGTGAGTTCCTGGAGGTCAGAGACTTTGTTTTTACCTTTCTTTTGTCCCCAAGGCTTAGGACAGTGTCCGACCCTTAACTTTTTGTTGCATCATTTCATTCGTGGCCTACTCATGACCCCATTTTGGGGTCTTCTTGACAGATACTGGAATGGCTTACTATTAAATGCTTGTTACTCACCTCTGTGCCTTTGGGCAAGTCATTTAAGTGAAGTCAGTAGAACTGTTTCCTTGTTTTTTAAATCTGTGAAGTCAGGAGGTTGGACTTGGTGACTTCTAAGTGCCATGTCATGATTCTGTGATTCTGATTTTACATACATTTGTAAGTCAAACTTCATGAAGGAATTTTATAAGCCAAGTGAAAAATCTCTAAGTAGTTCCTTAATCTTTAATTGTTTACATTTTTTTTTAAGTGAAGAAAAGTTAGAAGTGAAAGAAAATACTGCTTATTTAAAAGCTTCTTTCAGGAGGAATTTGCCTATAATATGGCAGCAATAACTGTTTATTCACTGGAGCATTTGAAATAAATCTTATTCCTAGAACGATCTTTTAAAAACCTTTCTAAACTAATGAAGTTTTCTTATCTAAGACGATAGAGAAGAACGTGGAGTATAGAAAGACCATTATAAAATCCTCTAGTTTATCTTCCCTTTACTATATTCTTGTTATATCACAAATTTGCCATTTGATTTTTTACCTTTATTATCCACTTAATAAGAATGAAATGATGAATGTCATTACCTGTTTAAATCCCTTGATTCTTCAATGCCATATTATTTAAGTAGATTAATGAAATTTTACAGGCCACTTTGTAACTTGGATTTCATTAAGGGCCTGCTCTAAGCCAAACCAAGATGCCTTTGATAGTTTCAGTGGCCTTTAATTATAACCAAACAGTAAACATGGATTTGAAAGGAGTCATTGCTTTTCCTATGCCTGTTGCTTACACTTCCTTTTTCACAGGGTCTCAATTTGTACATACTGTAAGTGGAATGGAAGGTACATAATATATTTTGCTCATTTTTGTTTTTAACAGGGAAGCCTATAGTCGACTTTTATCCTTCCTAGGACAACCAGGTCAAGAGGAGAGGCTGAAACTGGAAAATGAGAACACTTAGTGTGTTTTTTTATGTGACTTGCACTTGTCTTTGGGGACTTGAACATATTGTTGTTCCTTAAAGCCACAATATACCATTTGCACTTTCCAAATTCCTACTTTTATGAATTGGATAATCTTCTAATGATGTATTAAAAATAAAAATCTGTTTTCTTCCTATAACTCTACCTTTCCATAAAGCACATCCCTGAGGAAGTGGGATTGGTTCACCAAGTCAAGCTTTCAGTGAGTGCTTTGTAGTGAGGAGTATGAAAGAGCCATTTTCTAATAGAGATTATTTTGCACCTCTCATGAAATTATAGGTACACTGCTACAGGGAAGCCAACCAAGCAGCAGTTGTTGTTAAATAATAAGTTGCTAAACTCTTATTGCATACCAGGCACTGGGGTAGGTGACCATTTTTGGTTCTCTCTAGGATATTTTCCACAAAAATAATTCAAAGTTTGAGGGTGATTTTTCCTGGAGTTCTTTTGTAACTTGTGTTTAGGTATGCAAAATATTGAGAAATTCTAGGCTACCTTGCCCTGCCTTTTAGCTCCAATATTAGAGGTCTTTTTTTTTTTTTTTCCTCTTCTCAGGGTTGTCAAGTACAACTAATTTTCAGCCAGAAAGAGAAGATAACTATATACAATTAAATGAATAGATAATCCCTATTGGTTAAGATACAGCCTTTTTACCTTTCATTTCAGCCCTCATCTTCTGAATCCCATAGCCAGTCCTTTTTTATTGGTCGCATTCAACCAATTAATACACGTTGATTAAGTGTTCTGTGTGACCAGAGACCGGGCAGCAACTTTGGAGGAGGGGGAGAAACTAGGACCAGGGCTTAATCCATAGTCTGGATACTCAGACCTGAATAATCAAGATTTGCCTCTAGCATGTTTGAAAAGAATCTAGCGACTTTAAGATGAGCACAGAGGAAGGGATTGAGAAAATTGTCTCTGAGGTTTTTGTTCAGGTTCACACTTAAAGAGACTCATCCAAGTCTTCAGGGAGTGTATATGTTTCCTCAGCAACTAGTGTTACTGTATTCTCACAGCATCACTGGAATCTCTCATAGCCCCGTTTGTCCTTTTATTTAGGTGCCTCTAGCCTATGTAGCCACTTACCCCATGTAGACACTTTGGTGATTGTTATTTTGATTTAAAAATGGAATAAATCATGATAGGGGTCAGAGAAGGGGGTGATAGTTACCTGCTGCAAGTGAAGGAGTATGTGAGAATTGAGAAGATTAAGAGAAATTTTTTTTTCCTGGGGAGACAGACTCCCACTCAGACTTCTTCTGAGAGATGCAAATGAATGAATTAATTGTCAGCTTTCGGAAGAGTCCATGAGAGAGATTTTGAGAGAGCTGATTTTACATCTTATTCCATGGAGGAGACACACTGAAAAGAATTCCTGGGAGATGTAAACTGCCCTCCTGAGAAAACTGAACCATCGGACCCATGGAGTCAACAGTTGGGGGCACTGGTTGAATTGTTTCTGGTTTTGACCTTTTTATAGTCCTTGCTGAAATACTCATTTGTATTTTTGTATCATGGATTACTGTTAATAAATTATGTGGCTAGTAATTGATGTTTATCAATGAGACCTGGGTTTGAGGCAGGAGAGACTATGGGAAAATAGGTTTTTCTAGTTTTTATATACCAAGGTAGGGGCTCAGAGCTACTTAATTAATGAAATAGTTTCTATATTCATGGGTATTCATGAGACAGAATCAGAATTTAACGTATTTGCTTTTGTACTGGGCATAAGAGAATTAGTATGATAATAAACCAGATACTAGACTGAAGGTGGGTTTATGTTTTTCCCTGAGAGCTACTGAGAGGTGTTGCTCTTACAGCATAAACCGTTTTTTGTGGGGTAGGCTGGTTTAACAAAACTTTGTCACATGAATGGTCTTATTCCTATTACATCTGGGGTATAACATGAAGCCTGTCATATTTATTCAGTCATGACTGGAGATAGGGTAACATGCATGTTTATTAATAACAAGAATAACAGCTAGCTAATTTATATAGTACATTATGCTATCTCATGTGATATTTAAATGGCCTGCTGAAAGATTATTATTCACATTTTACTGTTAAAGAAACCAAGGCTGAGAGTATCTGGGGAAGAATTTGAATTCAGGTCTTCTTGCCTCCATATCCTGCATTCTATCTACTATACTACATATCCATCTAATCAGCTATTGGTCTGGATTGAATGATGCCATTAGTTTTCACTTGTTTGGTCACAGGCCTTATTTGTTAATTCCATAATAACTTATTCTGTTTATCCCCAGAATCTGCAGTCTTATCATGAATCTAGTACTTTACTAAGGGAAATACTTAGATCTGTAAATTATAATTTGAGATTCTTGGACTAAAAATTCTGTATAGGACAACACATCATCGTATTGGCTTTTTATTTTCCTGTTTGGGGAAAAAAAATTTAATATTTTGGGGGTGGTATTGTTTGAAATATTTCATGCTTAAGAAGAAACCCTAATAATAAAGTGTATATAGAGCAGGAAGCTAAGGGTACCCTGGACTCCTACACACACACACACACACACACACACACACACACACACACACACACACTCTGTCTCTCTCTCTCTCTGTCTCTCTCTCTCTCTCTTTCGGTCTTTCTCACTGTCTCTCTCTCCCTTTCCCTCTCTCTTTCTCTGTCTCTCTCACTCACTCACTTTTATGGTTCACTAAGTCCAAAGAAGCCTCTATACTCTTGTAAGCTGCTGTCATTACTTCAGCTAATGTTATTAGAGCATCTTTGTGCTCCTTTATAGGTTAGAGTGTGCAACTTTTTTTTTTCCATTATAACAGTGACATATTGAACTTGGGTTATACTGTCAGCCAAGTTTCAGCACCTGAAAGGATTTCAGGTCATTTGAGGAGGTTTTTCTTTAAAAGGTTTATAGGAAAGGTATCTTTGGTTTGAGACCTTGCTATGGAAAAAGTAGTACTGTGAATTTAAGGGATATTAAGGGTTATTGAATTATTTATTTTGTGTGTTTTAGTCTGTTTCTTTGCTTTTACATGAATATGTATGTGAATATAAGAATATAGGTATTCTTGAAATATATCATTATTTTGATAGTCAAATCTTTGAGTTTCTCTTTTTGAACCTGTACTCTACCACTTAAACTAGAACCCCTCGCTGCTTTGGAAGACAGGTCTTGATAGCTATAGCAGCCTAAATGTATGATCTGGCAGTAATCCTTCCACATATAGTTAGGCCAGTCTTCAGACAAGCAAGACTGAATATCTAACTAGACCCACATTCAAAAAGACTTTCTATTTTGTAGATGAGATCTACAAGAGCTTGTGCCTCCACCTTACGTTTTGGGAATAGAAAATTGTAGCCACACCATGGTGAAATGTTAAAATACCTCTTTATGTTAAAATCATAGATCTTTGTGCATGTACATTGTAGTAAATTCCTGTATACAGGAAAATTACTACTGTTTTGAATCACCTCCACTATTTTTTCAAATGTGACCAGGCTACCCCTTCTCCTCTTCTTCTTTTTGATTGTATCCCAGCTTTGTTTCACAGGATCATAGAATTTGAGAGTTGGCAGAGACCTAAACAGCCATCTAGTCTGACCTGTATACCTAAGGAATTCTCACTATAATATACCCAATAAGCAACTGACCCATCCTGTCCTGGAAGTTCTCCTGGGAGTGGGAACCCACTACCTCTTAAGACAGCCCATTCAACTTTTGGATGGCTAATTGTTAGGAACATTTTCTGGCCGTCAGTCAGCCTAATTTGGCTTCTTTGCAGCTTGTACCCATTTCCTGATTCTGGTGCCAAACAGAACAAATCCAATCCTTCTTTCAAATGACAACCCTTCAACTCTTCGATGACAGCTATTGTATTCCCCCAAAATCTCTTTTCTCCTTCGGGCTAAACATTCCCAGTTACTTCAACCAATTCTCAGTAAGTCCGTCAACAAATAAGTTCCTACCACGTGCCACGCCCTATGAGACATAAGTTGGGGTAATCTCATCAAGAAGGCGCTAAGATTAAGGAAGACTGGAACAGGCTTCTTTCAGTAGGTGGTACTTCGGCTGAGACTCGAAGGAAACCAGGGAAGGTCGGAGACAAACCAGGCTTGGAGGAGACAACCAGTGAAAGTGCACAGTCTCTAGAGATAAATATTGTATGCATGAATTAGCGGAGAGGCCAGCATCCCTGAATTGCAGAGTATAAGGTGGGTAAATGTGTAAAGTTTAAGAAGACTAGAAAGGTAGGGAGGGGACAGATTAGAAACCGTAACAGAGGATTCTATATTTGATCCTAGAAACAATAGGGAATCACTGAAACTGATCAAATGAGGGATTGGGGAGGGTGGTGACATGATCAGACTTGGAATTAATTTAGAAAATTAATGTAACAACTAAGTGAAGGACAGACTAGAGGGGGAAGAGACCTGAGGTAAAAAAGTCCAATCTATACCTGATCTGAGGTAATGAAAGAAAAGGGCCTATACAAGAGATGTTACAAAAGTAGAAATGATAGGACTTGGCAAATAGTTGGATATGGAGGGGGAGAGGCAGGAATCAAAGATGATACCTAGGTTCTAAACCTGGATGACAAGGAGGGTGGTGGTACTCTTTGGCAGTAATTAAGTAGTTCAGAAGAGGGGAGGAGAGGGTTTGAGAGGTAAATAATGATTTGAATCTTAAACATGTTGAGTTTATGTTGTCTACGTGACATTGTTTGACATATCCAATAGGTATTTGGAGATGTGAGATTAGAGGTCATGAGAAAAGTTAGAACTGAACAAATACATTTGAAAATCATCTGCATAAAGATGGTAGTTGAAGCTGAGGTGGCCGAGTGGAACAGGATAAAGGGAGAAGAGTTGAGAGCCACTATGACCTGCAGCTCTTTACATCGTTTACCCTCCGAACACTACGGATCTTCAGAATGAAATGCAGTTTTCCATATGAGATTTAATGAGGGCAGAGTATAGTGGGACTATCACCTAGCTATCCCTGGAAGAAAATTTTCTCTTTTTACTCCTAAATATTTCAGATGAAGACTTCAGCCATTGCTTCCACTTTCTTTAACATTCATTCCCTCCCAAACACTCTGTAACATCATTTCACCTAGCCATGCTACTGAAACCAGTCTCAGCTTTCTTTACATCTCTGGCTCCTCCCTCGCCCACGATCAGTTGGCCCACCACAACATCAATCCTGTCAGTTCTTCTTCTGAAATATCTTACTTTTCATCCCTTCCTGTAAAGCACTTCTTGCTGTCACTTTTCTCCTCCATATTCTTGTCATCGAATTTATTAACTACAATAGCTTCCTCATTGGAGGAGCCTCCTTCCAGACTTTTCTCCTGTCTATCCTACTTCTTGTTCCCTGGTAAATCTTGATGCTGTTCCCTTGCCCAAAAAATTATGTAGAGGAAAACATCCTACTTTTTCAGCCTAGTATTCAAGGCTATCATCAGACTCTACCCTTTTTGCTCCATTCCCACCCTCATTCTCCCCACAGGGGTCTCATTAGGATAGCCCAGAAAGTCTTCTATCCAACCATCCAAGTACTTCAAGATCTAATTGCATCCTCCAACCCTCCTCCAATTTCTTTTGGCACTTGGTGTCTCTAGTGCTCATTTTGGTGCATAATTATATATGGCTTCACATTATTACAAAACTGTTTCACATTGCTGCCCCCAAGACTTATCACATCCGCTCCTGAAGAACAGCTATAGGATCTTGACACCTTAGATGTTGTCTAGTTCGACTCCCTTATTTGACAGATGAAGAAATTGAGGCCAGTGCAGTTTTGTGCCTTTAAACTCAGGGCTTCTTTTCCATTGTACTTGTTTTCCTCTATACCCTTAGAGGGCCTTCCACAGAAACTTGGATGAAAATCCAAACATGATCATTTCTTAACAAGCATTAATGAATGCCTATTAATTAATATAAGGGGAATTAAAATAAGGGGCTTGAAAGGAAGACATTCACATTTTACTAGCTCAGGTTAGCTGCCTCTGTCTTTATTTTATTAGAATTATTGTTTAATTACTTAAAAAATTTTTTTGTCAGTTAATGCCATATAGCAAAAATGGATTTTTTTTTTTACCTTTATAACTATAAATAGTTACCTGAGTGATAAATTTGCCGGTAGCCCGTCTTTGCTGTTTCAGACACTGGACAAGATTTTTTAAGACTGAAGCTAATATGTCTTAGAAGATAGTTATGAAGTAAGCGTTATCTCCTCAGAAGTGTGGTAGAAGTGGTTTGGCTGTGTCGCTAGCTGTGACCTCCAGGCAAGTTAGTATATTTCCTTGGCTCTGTTTATTCATAGGATCATGATAAGATAGGATCATGACTTTAGAACTGGAGGAGGGCATCCAATACAACTCCTTTGTTTTACAGATGAGGAACCTGAAGCACAAAGGCTAAGCTTGGTGACACAACCAGTAAGTGTCAGAGGAAGGATTTGAACTCAGTTCATGTTGGTTCTGGTATAATTTTTTATCCACCATACTGTATGCCTCTCTAAAAAATGTTGGAATAGATGATCTCTAAGATACTTTTAGATATTCTGTGACATGGTCCCTGATGTCATAGCAATTGGATCAGGGCTATGCTCCATTTGGAAGGTTCAACAGAAGCTTTTTATCACTAATTATAACTCTCTTAATTAATTTTGAATAAGTTTAGCTGCTTGGTATTTAAAAACAAAAAATGGCTTAAAATTCTTCGTTTCCAAATTCAGAAGTCCGGGGCCTTCCACTAAAGTCAACTCAAGGCAGTTTCTTTTTCAGATCTTCCATGTCAGCCTTTGCTGCCTTAACGATCTGAGCTATGGTGGAACGATCTGAGCTATGGTGGTTGGAACAAAACCCCCATCATTAGAAATCAACAAACCAATCCTCCTTATGAAAATCAAGAAAAACAAATACATGTAAAATTACCTTGAAAAAATTCCCATGTGGAATAACTGGAAAAAGTCAAAATAACACAAAACAAGAAGAATAATGGAAACTAACTTTTATATAGTCTTTATTATGCTAAGGTAACGGTGCTAAATGCTTTATAATTACTATCTTGTTTGAGCTTCGCAACAACCCTGGGATGTAAATGCTGTTATTATTCCTGTTTTACAGATGAGGAAACTGAGGCACACGGGATTTAAGTGGCCTGTCCAGAGTTACGCAGCTAATAACCATCTTGAGGCCAGGCTTCCTGACTTCTTGACTCCAAGCCTAGGTCTCTGTTCATTGTGCCACCTAGCAGCCCCACAGAGGGCTAGCAGCTAGTAAATGTGACCCCTGAAGAAAAAGTAGGGGAAGAATCTTAGAATCATAGATTTAGAGTTAGAAGGTACCATTAAACCAGTCCTCTCACTTGACAGATGAGGATATGAGATTAATTCCCTCTGAATGGCCAAAAGACATGAAGTGACTTGGCCAGGGCCAAAGGTTGTAAATCTCTGAGGGAGGATTTAAACTTGGATTTTCTTGACTCCAAGTACAGTGCTTTATGTGGCTCTCTTTTAATTTTCCAGCAAAAGCCACTTTTTGAGTCTCCCTTTCTGTTTCTTCACATTAGATAAGGATACATAGAATACTAAGAATGAATGAACTTATATATGAAAGCATTTGTGAAAAAGCTGTACATGTGAAATCAATTATAAGGAATACAAAAATCTTTCTACACCATCTCATACCCTAACTCTTACCAGGTAGGAAATGAATTAGCTATTAAATTCTCTTTATATTATTTGGTGAAATGCTATCTCTTGACCACGATTATGAGTTACAAAGAACTTGAGGACTATGGAATCTAGTCTTACATAAAAAGTAAGATACATCTTTTGGTACTGATATACTCAGCAGAAAGTTTCAGTTACATAAGTTCTGATGATAATATATAAACGGAGAGTATAAAACATGAGCCAAGCACCATCAGTGTGATGAATGAACAGCAGAATTTTATTAGACATCCAGATTTAGTTATGGTTCAGGTTCCACGTTAATTAACATCTAATTAAGAAACTTCCATAAAAAAAAACCAAATAATTTGATAAAAGTTGTGGCAGCCTGTGCCTCCTTGAAAAAAATCCTTTACTAAGACAGAAGGTGGTCAATTTTTAATCTACTATTTAGCTAAATTCTTCCTTGAACACTCGTTTATCTGTGAATACATCATTTTTCTTTTGGGGTATAACTTTTTCTACTTGGGCAGAACAGAACAGATGAATGAGTTATATTAGAATAGAAGGTTCCCTCTTATACCATATCTCAGTTTTGATGTGTTTTGTAACCTGATCAGTGTTGCCCCAGGTAATCATAGTGCCTGGTACATAACAGGTGCTTAATTAATTCTGTTAAAAACTCCTTTGCTTCTGAAGAATTGTGCATGTGCCCTTTTTCTTTCCTGCTCATATGTAGCATTTCTAGCAGATCACAGTCAGCTAAATTCCACTAATTCCACTTCTTGCTTTTTCTTTTGTGTTATTTATTGCAATGGGAAGAACACTGTTTTCTTAGAAATATGCTTTCCCCAAAATCTACAGCCACAGACTTATGTTTAAAGAGCAAGTGTCCACAAGGCAAGTGACCAATAGTAGTTACCCCCACCAGAAGGATATCCCTGTTCAGAACCATTCTGGGGAGAATGATCAATGTGGAGGAGTCATAATCTAATAATTCAATTGGTAACACAGATCAGAGCCTACATTAAAAGGTCAAAAGTAGGAATGGTTTCTTTTTAATAAAAAGTTTTGTTAAGACTGTAGCTATTCCCAATATCCTCTTTATGAATTGTGCTTTGGCAAAAGATCCTGGATATGGTTAACTTTAAACCTAAATGTATATATTGCAAATGTGTATAGGTAAGAAAACTTTGCCTATACAATGCCCACTACTTTTAAGTTGTTTCCTACTTAGCTTTCTGTGACAAATTTTGAACCCAATGATAAGTGAAAGCTGGACTGGACCTTAAGTGCAGTAACTTCAGTCACCAACCCTTCATAGTGTTTGAGTGAAGTTTAAGGCAAAAGTAGCTTGATAGTTGCCGAGTTATTGCCAGTAGTTGAGAAATAAATACAATGAAGGAGGGAAACACAGGGACGAGGGAGGAATGAACAAATGATGAAACAAAGGAAGGAACTTTTATTCGTGAGGTTGAACTCTGAAGAAAATATTCAAAAATAAAAAGTATCCAGGTGCCTGAGGTCTCTCAACCAGGTGCATGCTGCACTGATTATGACAGAGACTTTTCTGTCTCTTGACCTCACAAATAGGATGCTGGCTGCTGATCTTGTGCTGGCTTCATTGCAGTTCAGATGTTAAGCAAAAAATTGCAAAACTACAGAATAATTGGAAATGAGAAGGAAGTTCATGTATAATTCATGAGAAGTTATAGGCTTACTATTTACATAATTTAATCCCTAGGACTTTGCAAATTTTATAATTTCCTCTTATTTTGAATGCAAAAATGGAAACTATGGAGATGAAAAAATTTAAGATTAATAATGACCTCCAATGGAAAAATATTTATCTGGTCCATTTCAGAGGAATTTGGTTTCAGAACAATCATTTGGTTACAAGGCCCAAACTTGCTGTTTCAAAGGCGGTTTCCACTTAATCTTTATTAGTAATTTGGGATGAAGCAAAGTTATAAATTTCAAGAATTTTAGATGTAAATGGAAGGGTATTAATGCACTTTGTAATCTTGTTGAGCCAGAACTAAAGCTTATAGCAGAAAAAAAAAAAAAAACAAACCCTATCATTAAGTATCATGAATCAAGTTTAAATTCTTAAATTGACATAGATTAGCTAAGTTTTTTTGGTTTTGTTTTGGTGATACATAAGGGTTCTTGTCTGCCATCATATGTATTTGTCCATTATCCTAGGTTGGTTTCCTTTTCCTACACAAGCTTGTCTCCCCACCTCGAATATCCCTATCATTTAAAGCAGTGTCAGTAAATGCAAATTGATATTCCTGTTTTCCTCCAGTAAATCTGTTGGGACTTGGGCCAGAGATGGGAGGGAAGGAGTGATGTGCTGCATTGCACATAAATGGAAGTCTCAGAATTTTTGGGAACTGTGCTAATGTCGTGATATGTTGATTTGTTGGTTAATGAAGGCTAACTCCAAACTCCCTTTTGTTTCTCACCTCTTGTATTTTTTGTTTTGCTTTGTATCTTGATCAGATGTCCTCTGAAGTGATATTTTACCTTTAGTAAGGTATCTCTGAATCTCTCTGGTGACAACTGGAGGTGATGTAAATCACCCTCCTTGTCCAGGGCTCAAGGAGATGTTCTGGGAGTTTTTATCTTTATAATCATTACTCTCAAACTTGTTCTCATATTAGGCTGAGCTCCTTGAAAAAAAGGGACTTTTTTTTTCGGTATCTTTGTATGCCGAGGTGTTACCACTGTCTGGTCGTAATAGGCCCTTAATAATTATGCTTTTGACTTGATCTGGCCTTTTTTCTAAAATATGCCACGTCTCTCTTCCCTACCTAGCCAACAATAACAAAGCCAGGTTCTAATTAGTGGCTCTTCACTACGTGACGTCTTTAGAAAGATTAATATCTAAGAGCTGACTTTTTATTTTAAAATTCTTTCGTTGCTTTGGTGGCTTTTAGGAAACAGCACTTAGTAATTGCTATTATTAAGGATTTGATTCATTAAATATATGACTCCTTTCACTTGAGTGTGCGGAAAATACTGGTATGAATAAAATGTCATTGTCCTATTAAATGAAGAGTCTTGGATCAGCAGGCAATTAAAATATAGAGGGGACAAGTGGGTTATAGTAAAATCTTAACTCAATAAAGGCAAATTAGCTCATAGTTAGATCAAACAAACTCTCTTTACATTGGATTTATACATCAAATATAGTATTTGAATAGTAGGGTTTGTGGAGGTGGAAGGCGGTGTTTGTTTTATTTTTTAAATAAAGAAGATACAAACCTGGTCTGAAAAGAGATTTCCAATTCATTATTAAAAGTATTAATAATAAAATATGAATGGAAAGGGTGGAGAAGAATCCCCTAAGTATTCAAGATTGACATAACCTTTAATAAAGTAAGAAAACTTCTAAATTCTTAGAACTGCCTTTTCTGCGTTCAGATTTATGTCAAAGCACTTTATGGTATGTAATTAGTGCAAACTAATTTTTTTTAAGCTTTTAAATGTCATCTTTCACTGAACAGTTTTGAATGAGAAATGTATCATAATTATTACTTGAGGCAAAGATCTGTACAAGGTTGGAGATAGAATAAGTAAACTCTACATCCTCATTACTATCTAACTCTTCATTTTGGGATTTGTATACATTTTCCTACATACTCTAAACTTCCCAAGTTAGATCTGGTCATTTTTAAACATAAAAAGATTCTGTTCTCCCTGTGCTCAGTTACATGATCCTGAAGACAGTAGTAACATCTTATAATTTAGGAACACATTTTTTTTTCCTTAGGAGGTCAAAACACTTCACAGTGCTTGTCTCATCTTCAAAATGTCCCTTGGGCATGGAAAGAGGAGATAATTACACTGCCTAAACAATAAAGAAGCTTAAATTTTGAGAGAGGAAGGTTATGCTTTTTGCCCAAGGTCACAGTAAAATAGGTAAGAATTTAGTTTTCTGGCTTTTTCTCCCAGACTTCTTCCATTCTATTATTCTTGGATTACCTTGAATAAAATATGACATTTAAAAATTTATCATATTGTAATACAGAGCCTCTACTGAATGGGGATAGGTAATAGTTTTTTGTTGGGTTTTTTTTTTAAGTGGTGAAAAAGTCTAATACTGAAGATTATTTTGTTGAATCAATGATGCCGTTAGCAAGAAATAAATTTGCACAGCTAATATAGTATTGTATAATCCTGGACAACACTAGCTGAGAAGGACACAGAGCCACAGAAAGGCAAGTAACAGGTCGTCACTGAGCTTATACCATGATTTTTTAAAAAAAATCTTGTACCATATAGTATGCTGACATGATAAAGGAGAAAAAAATGACAGTTTTTCAGTAATGTATTTTAGAAAATGTCTGTTTGTTTGTTTTTTACTAATACGTATCTGAATTTAAGACAGATGTGTAAAACGAGACCAGGAAGCACTGAGCACTGACTCCTCCCATTCTCAATGCCCACAGTCAGTTGGATAGTTGAGCTTCAGTGACTTTCTTCTTTTCTTGACTTGTGTGAAACAGCACGTTTGAGATGCTCAGACAGTGCCAATCCTGTGATGAGGCACTTGCAGGGTCTGGAGGTTAGGACATGTGAAATATGGAGCGGGAAGGAAGCAAGCTGCTATTCCATTGGAAGCAAAAGGAAGTGTAGGTCCATAGAATACCTCTTCTTTGCCTTCTCTGCTAACATCCAAAACCTGCCAAGAGAAAAGCACTTAAATACTCAGAGAATAAATCCTACTTGCCAAAGTTTACAGATGGTAAGTGAATCTTGTTTAAACACAACAGGAGCCCAGTTCCTTGGGTGTGAGAATGTGATTTCCGATTCTCCAAATTTTTGACCAACCAGTACTTGTAGACACTGTATTTGTACCTCATCTTCTGATGGTAAACTACACAAGCACATACTGAAAGGCAGGAGATTAGTGGAAAGAAAATTGGATATATTCAAAAGACTTACCTGTGTCTTCACTCCACTCCTTCCTCATTAATGTATGAAACACTCTTTGATCTATGCTTTTCTTTCCATGATGATGATGATGATCTGACATTTATGTAGTGCTTCAACGTTTTTAAGACACTTGATGAACCTTTTCTCATTTGATCTTTAACTCAAATGAATGCAGTTCACATAGACCTTTATGATAAGTGCCATAGGTATCATCTCCATTATACAGAGCAGGAAACTGAGGCTTAGGCAGGTGGGTTGAGTGATTTGCTTACAGTCACCAGTAAGCATCAGATGTGGAATCTGACCCCAAGATTTCTTAATTCAAAGTCCAGCACCCCAACCGTTATACAACAATGATGGCGTGTCACCTGCCCTGATTATCTCACAGGTGTGGGATAAGGATCAAATCAGACAGTATGTATGAAGGCATTGCTTTAAGTGATGGGTCAGTATTTCAATGAATCGTGTCAGCATAGGCATGATAGATTACCTGTCTCTCCAACTTAACGTGTCTTAAAGAATTGCCTACAGCTCAAAGGATGTAAATATTTTGCCCATGGTCACAAAACTAGTTGTGTCAAAATGGTACTTGAACCCAGGTTTTCTAGACTCCAAATGTAGCACTGTATTGAATATATGTATATACACACAAAAAAATATATAGTGTGTATGCAGAAAAACTTACCATGTTGCCTGCCTCTAAGGTGGTAGTATCACGCATATGCATGAAAACTAGTTATATATGTAGGTGTATTTTTATTCATGATAACATCGCAATAAATGAGAGTGGATAAGGTTTTGCTCTTCCTACCTATCCCCCCATAAAAAGTGATTTGCAGTTTCATTCAGCAAACACATAACAAAATAAAGAATATATCTTTCCACTGTTCCCTTAATTGTAGTCAATAAGACATAAACTGACTCTTACCTTAGCCTGTGAAAAGTTCATTGGTAAATACAAATGAGACTACTGGAGGGAGGAGAGACAAAAACAAGCTTGAAGCTACAGATAGGTTGGAAATGTTCATTAATTTAAACCTACTATGATCGGGGCTGGACTAGGGGCATTTTAAGAACTCTTCTCTGATATAAACATGCATCAGGAATCCCTCTAGAAGTCATGTAAATTTGTTATAATTTCTGCTACTTCTTCCATCAATTGAGAAACTAGAAATACATCAAAGAATGCAAACATTCAATTCCTCAATGACTTGTCATGGCACCTCCATGTTACACTGAGGGCAAGAGTAAGTCAACAAAAATGAGACTCTTCAGCCTAATCAAAACTACAGGTCACAAAGTGGTGAACACCCCAGCCTGGCTCACCTGCCCTAAAGAGCTTCCAGGAGGGCATGGTAAACAAGGTGAGGTCCTTGGGCAGTGTAACCTAAAGCATATAGCCTTGGGGATTGGTGCGCAGTTTCAATGGCCAACCACCAGTGTCTGCTTCCAATTTCATTTAAAGAAAATGCATCATCTCTGGGGCCAAACAACTCAAAATAACCAAAAGACAAGGCTACACGAATGCTGCAGGCTCTACAGGCTAGGTGTTTTTCCAGCTGCACACACACAGATAGAATCAACATCAAGAGCACTGTCTTTAAAATCTAAGGACTATTAATACACTGTCTCTCACTGAGCCCCCTTATAGGGCTGAAGTGTTAGGAAATATATGCATTATGGAATAAACTGCACAGGTAACAACTGGTCAAAGGACCACCAGCAAAGGGTATACTGAGGCTCCTTGTATTTCTTATAAGATGCTGCAACTTGGAATTTTCTGACTTTATTTGATTTCATTAATGGAAGAAAGCTATTCCTTGAAGAGCAGAGTTCTACCAGAAAAAATAAAGTTGAATTTCAAATAGGGTAAGAAAGTAAGTTCATAATAGGTTTAATAATACTTTGAAACATGCATTATCTTTCTATAGCCAGATTGAGTTCTAATATACATATGATTTGTAGTTATTCGCATTTGTTTGACCCCTCTTCTCTTAATATATTAAATCTGCAGAATTATTGAGAACTCTAGGTGGCAGAATGAAGTCAGTTAGTTGAGAAGTCAATAAACATTTAAAAGTACTTACTATATTCCAGGCACCATGCTAAGAACTGGGGATTACAAGGAAACGTAAAAGATGGCCCGGGAGCTTCAGGAACTCACAATCTAATGGAGAACCACTGTCCAGCAAATGCTACATACCACAAATCATACAGTTAGGCTGATCCTCTTGCTTTTGTCAAATGATAAAATTCATACCTTTCCCGAAAACAGTCTTTCACACTTGTAATCTCACTGTACTGCCTAACTTACTTCTTGTCATCACTGTTGAACAAACATGTTGGTGACCAATTGTGTGCAGGGCACTGTGCCCTTGCCTTCCTCCTCTGCTAGTGCTCTGAAGCCAAAAGGTAAGTGCTGAATTGGAAGAGACTGAAGTACATCTATTACTCTGTAGGAAAAGAATTAATTTTTGCATATCTAAGTTTCCATGGAAGCAAATATAAAAATGTGTTCTTCTCATGCCAATTAGATCTTGCTCACACATCTGGAGCAAAATGAGCTAGTGGAGGTATGGAAACAACAGCAGGATTTGGTGTGCCTTGACTGGCATTTTTTCTTCCTTTAGAGAAGAAACTGCTATTAATGCCTTGGCACTGGACTGTACAAATGTAGGGAAACCTCTCTTCGATTTATTTACACAGTATCCTTTCTGGCGGTTATCATTTATCTCTCTAGAATGTATCTCTAAGGGAGAGGAAGGATTTAAGGCCACTCAGGCAGAAATATGTCAGAAGACACAGTTAAAAGAGAAGGTACCAGTTGAGTGAAGGTAATCAGCCAGAGACCCTTTGTCTGACTCTGGGCCAACAGAGACCGCATATGTTAAGCAGATGTAATGCATTTAATCTGTGAGCATAGGAAAGGAAATGTTGGCATTTCCTCCCCAAATAAAACCCCTCCCTTATTAGCTGGCAAAAAAAAAAGGCATCTGCATCGAGGTACTGCCGATTTGGCAGAGCATCCCTTAGCCAAAAGCAAATAATACTAAATGAAGAACAGTAGAGGGGAGCTGGAAATGCCAGCTAATCACCTGCACACATACGCAGCTGCTCCCCTCTACATTATTCTTCATACATGGCAAAGTAGATTAGAATCAATGCTTCATGCCAAACGTTTGCTATGCCCACATCAAAATAAACCATAGCCCTTCTACACCGATCAGAAACCTTTATTTCAAACATTTGTCCTGCGGCCCACGCCACAATCTTAGGAGTGCACTGTGTCATTCACCCCGCTCTTGAGACAGAACACTGAATACAGCCTGTTACAGGTCAACGATAAACGGGGAAATCACATGGCTCAGACCAGTGAAGTCTATCTTTTCTAGTACTGGACAATTTGGCTGGTCTGTGGGATTGTGGTAAAAGTCTGGGAGGATCCTGGGAGGAACAAAGAAGTAAGCATCATAGGATTAGAAAGTTAACGACTCTCTCGTCCAGCCCTCTCACCATCTACAGGTAAGGAAATTAAGAACCAAGAGGCTGCATGACTGGCCCAGAGTCAAAGAAGTGGTCTTCTGATTGTCAGTCTTTCTGCTGCCTTATGGACCTGACCAAACTCAATCCTGTTCACTTTGACCGTATCCTTAGAATCTCCAAGTTTACGTGAAACTAATTGAATCAATCAGTGAACATCGATTAGATGTCGGCTATGTGCCAGTCACTGTGCTGAACACAAAGGCGCAAGACAGCCCCTGCCCCTGAGGAACTTACACTGTAATGGAGGAGACAACATGCAAACAGACATACAAAGTGTGCTATACAGACAAGAAGTAATTCAAAGAGATAAGACACTGGAACTAAAAGGGTATAGGAAAGGCTTCCTGTAAAAGGATTTAAAGGAAGCAAGGAAAGACGGTAGTTGAAATTTAGAAGGGAGAGCATTCTAGAGAGATAGTCAGAGAAAACGCTGGTAATGGGAGTGTCTTGAGGCTGGTGTCTACAAACTAGAGTACATGTTGGGGAGTAAGGTAGAAGAAGTCTGGGAAGGTAGGAGGGGGCTAGGTTATAAAGGTGCTCTGAATGCCAAAGATGCAGGCAATAGTAAGCCACTGGAGGTTATCAAGTAAGGATCAGACTTGCACTTTAGGAAAATCACTTTAGTAACTGAATGGAGGATGGACTGGATTGGGAAAAATTTGAGGCAAGCAGACCCACCAGCAGCTGCTGCACAATATCAAGGGGTGAGGTGATGAGGGCCACCGCTAGAGACAGGAGGAAAGGGGGCATCTTGGGGAGATGTTGCCAAGGTGAAATTGACATGATGGCAAGGGCTTGGATATGGCAGGTGAGGAATGCAGGATGACTCAAAGGCTGAGAGCTTGAGTACTCCTCAGCAACGTAAGATACAGGTTCTTCTGAACTGAGCTACAGAGAAGGGGTGGGAGATAGGAACAGCATGAACCTGAAAGGACGAAAGGTTACTGAGTGATTGAGGAAGGGGGAGAACCTGGAAATAGCAATGGGGAGCCAATGAGTATTCTAATGTCCCCACCTTGATCTGGCAGCCAAGGAGGATGAGGAAAGGGTAGCCAGGGAGGCCTTGGAGCTAAGATGTCAACAATATGCTTCTCTAGTATAGAGAATTTTTTGTCCTTTTACTTTTGTAAAAATAAAAATGTTTAAAGTTAAAAACCCTTGCTTACAAAAATAGTAAAAGTACAGAGTTTAGGTTACAAAGAGGTACAGTGATATTCTCTAAATTAGTTCTCTCCTATATGTCATTAATGATTTTCTTCAAGAAGAGTCAGAGACTTTTGGGCATATCCAAACACACATACACACACACACACACACACACACACACACACACACGACTAACAGGAATCAGTTATCTGTGTTTGTCAAACATAATGTTAAATTAGAATAAAAGTAAGACATGTTTTATAATTAAAACAGCTTTAATCTGACCTATTAAACAAGCGACTGATACCAAAAACACATTAGCACTGTTACTTCCTATGAAAGTTTAACCCATGTAAAGCAGTCATCACAACAAAAAGAGCCAAAGTGCCTAGAAACTATCTTAAGTAGCCAACACTTCACTTGTTGCCAAGCAAGGTCAGCCAAAAAAAACACTTGTTTAGAATATAAACCCATTTGCAAAGTCTTACTGAAGATTCTGATAAAAGTTTATAGACTCCATCGGTCTGAAAAATGGCAAGGAGTGTACAAATAGTGAAGTGAAATGAGATGAGTCAGATCCACACAAGGATAATACTTGAAGGGCCACAAACAACTGAAAAATATAAATGACCTGGGAAGAAGTCTGAACAAATTACCTTCTTCATCTATCAGAGTGTAGCTGCTACCTTTAGTCTCTGACATCACTGTCCCTACATAAGGAAGTGTAAAGGTGAGAAAATCACCCTCTCAAAGAAAGTGGGAGCTAAGCTGGTCACTTCAGAGCATGGGATACAGAAGCTGAAATGGCACTAAAGAAAGTAAAAATAGGCAGAACAGCTTGATCAGATCAAGACTATAGAGAGGAGGTCTAGAATGGAGACAAAATAATGTCAAGGGCATTGATTAGTCAGTTTTCAAGATATCTGCGGGGGGTCTGGGGAAGAAAGGAAGGAAGATACCAAAACAACTAGAAAAATAGCATGAACATTATTACCCCAAAAATGTAGAGGATAGCAAGAATTTCCAACTTGTGTCATTGGAAATGCATGACAAAAGGAAGTGGGCTAGTGACATAAGTGAGAGACACAAGCATTGGTATCCACACAATGTCAAGGGATCAAATGGAAGGCCTCCAGCATGTTGGGTGAGCTGTCTATGAAGGATTTACACAACAGCACGGACGAGAGTTGCTTAGTCTGGGTCAAACCCACATGAAATCACATCTGTCAAAGTAACAAGCAATATACCTACTTTCACATCTCCAAAAATTTTTGTAGCATTTAATATATAATTTACTTTCTTCAGTTCTCAAAATTCACTTCCACAAGAATTTGAATTCAAATTTTTTTTCCATATCCCTCCCTACCCCCCCACCCAAGGACAGCATGCATCCCATCCATCCCTTCCTACAGTCTGTCCTCCCTTCTATTACCCACCCTTCTTCCATCCCCCTTCCCCTCTATTTTCCTGTAGGGCAAAATAGATTTTTATACTCTGTTGCCTGTATAGCTTCATTTCCAGTTGCATACTAAAACAATTTTTAACATTCATTCTTAAAGCTTTGAGTTCCATATTCTCTCCTTCCCTCCTCATCCACTTATTGAGAAATCAAGCAATTCAACATGTCATACATGTGTAACAATGCAAAGCACTTCCATATATGTTGTAAAAGACTAACCACATTTCCCTCTGTCCTATCCTGCCCTTCATTCATTCTGTTCTCTCCCTTGTCTTGTCCTCCCACAGCAGTATTTGCTTCTGATTATCCCTCTCCTCAGCTGTCCCTTCTATCCCTCTTCTATCCCTTTCCCCCTTGCCTTCCTGCAGGGTAAAATAGACTTCCATTTCCAATGGAGTGTGTTATTCCTTCCTTAAGCCAAATTCCATGAGAGTAAGGCTCAATTATTTCCTTTCATCTCCACCCTCTTCCCCTCCATTATAAAAAGTCTTTGTTTCCTCTTTTATGTGAGGTGATTTGATACATTCTACCTTTCCCTTCCTCTTACTCCTAGTACATTCCTTTCAACAGTAACTTTTATTCTTTTTAGGTATTCTCCCTTCACATTCAGCTCACCCTGTGCCCTCTATGTATGTATGTATATACATACACATACACTCATGTATACATACCTACACATATGTAATATATACATGCGTACATACTCGTACATATACATATATATTTTCTCTCTAACTACCCTAATACTGATAAAGATCTCAAGTTACAAATAACATTTCCATGGAGGAATGTAAACAGTTCAACTTTAATGAGTGCCTTAAGTCTTCTCTTTCCTTCTCTCAATTCTTCTTTTGAAAGTCAAATTTTCTATTTAGCTCTGGTCTTTTAAACAAGAATGCCTGGAAGTCCTCTATTTCATTGAAATCCCATTTTTCCCCCTGAAGTATTATACTCAGTTTTTCTGGGTAGGGGATTCTTGGTTTTAATCCTGTCTCCTTTGATTCTGGAATATCATATATTCCAAGCCTTTTGATCCCTTAGTGTAGAAGATGCTAGATCCTGTGTTATCCTGATTGTATTTTCACAATACTTGAATTGTTTCTTTCCAGCTGCCTACAATATTTTCTCCCTGGTCTGGGAACTCTGGAATTTGACTACAATATTCCTAGCAGTTTTCCTTTGGGGATCTCTTTCTGGGGGTGACTGGTGAATTTTTTCCATTTCTATTTTACCCTCTAGTTCTAGAATATCAGGGCAGTTTTCTTTGATAATTTTTTGGAAGATGATGTCTAGGCTCTTTTTTTGATCATGGTTTTCTGGTAGACCAATAAGCTTTACCTCTCCTGGATCTATTTTCCAGGTCAGTTGCTTTTCTAATGAGAGATTTCACAGTCTTCTACTATTTTTTTCATTCTTTTGGTTTTGTTTTAGAATTTCTTGGTTTCTCATAAAGTCATTAGCTTCCATCTGCTCCTTTCTAATTTTTAAAGAACTGTTTTCTTCAGTTAGCTTTTGAATCTCCTTTTCCATTTGATTCATTCTGCTTTTTAAAGCATTGTTCTTCTCACTGGCTTTTTGGACTTCTTTTGCCATTTGGGTTAGTCTATTTTTAAAGATGTTTTCTTCAGCATTTTGGGGGGCCTCCTTTAGCAAGCTGTTGGCCTGCTTTTCATGGTTTTCATGTTATCACCCTCATTTCTCTTCCCACTTTTTCTTCCACCTATCTTACTTGATTTTCAAAATCCTTTTTGAGCTCTTCCATGGCCTGAGACCATTGCATATTTTTGTTTGGAGGTTTTAGATGTAGAAGTCTTGGCTCTGAAGTCTTCCTCTGATGGTATGCTTTGTTCTTCCTCATCCAAAAGGATGGAAGAAAATACCTGGTCACCGAGAAAGTAACCTTCTATAATCTTATTTTCTCCCCCTTTTTGGGGCATTTTCCCAGCCAGTTACTTGACTTTTGAGTCCTTTGTCAAGTAGAGGGTCTATTTTAGGGACCTGTAAGTTCTCAGGTCCTCCAAGATGGCACAATCAAGGGAGAGGAGTTCTCTCCCCAGCTGGCCTGTGCTCTGGTCTGGAAGCAAGCACAAACTTTTCTGCCCAGGTTCTGTGAGTAAGATTCCCTCTCCACAGCCACCTGCAGCTCCACTATGCCAGTACTCTTCCTCACCCCAGGACCACCACTACAGACTGAGACCTAGATCAGTCCCTGGTTTCCCCCAGGGTCTTTAAATCAGAGCTCCAAAAGTGGAAGCCACTGCCTCAGTGGCTGCTACCCTAGGGCTGAGGCCAGATTGATCTCCCCTCTCACTTAGGTGAAAGAGCTTCCTTACTGACCTTTGAAGCTATCTTTGGAGTTTGTGGCTTGAGAAATCTGGGAACCCTAGCTGCTTCTCGTGATTCTGCGCCCTGAGCCTGCTCCAGTCCTGTCGGTGCTACATGGTCCAGACTGGGCTGTGTTCTGCTCTGAGCCCAGTGCAACAGACCCTTCCTCTCAGTCTTCCATGGTGTTTTGGGCTGGAAATGTTTCACCCTGTCCTTTTTTGGCTTCTGCTGCCCTAGCATTTGTTTAGAGTCATTTTTTTACAGGTATTTTATGGGTTTTGAGGGGAGAGCTAGAGTAGGTTGGTCCTTCTACACTGCCATCTTGGCTCCATCCCCACATCTCCAAAATCTTTATGAGAATATTTTACACACACATCAATAAATCAACATGAACTCTTAAGTGCCTGTTTATATGCTAGGCACCAGATATACAAAGGCAAAAATGAAGCAGTCTCTGTTCTCAAAAAACTAACATACTTTTAGGGAAGACAACATGTACCAAGTGCCCCCAAAACTCTAAACTGCCCTAAAACTTTTGGGATACCCTATATGTATGCATATGTATATGTACATTATGTATATTCAAAATAAAAACCAAATAAATGCAAGGTAATATTCAAGAAATCCTACATGAAAACATGAAAAGGACACTGAACTTTTTATAAGCTATTCTATAAGAGACTACCTACCCTCTTACAGTCATACAACTGAGAAAAAGATATAGATATACAAGATAAAGATCTTGTAATACAAATACAGAGTACTTGTTATTAAAAAATATATAAATAAATGTTATATATACTATATAATATATAAATATATTTAAAAAGCATTTCACTGACCTCTTTAACATAGCCTTAAAGACTGTCTTCCAACCAAGTATCACTTGCATATGACAAAACAATATAAGATACATTGAGATAGGTAACAAAAGATGACCTTGTTCAGCAGTCTTCAGGTCATTAATATCAAGAGACGAATTAAACATAGTGAAATATGCTCACTAAAAGTGTTTGCCGGTCTCATAAAGGATATTGCATACAGAGCTCAAAATGAAAAGAGATTCTACATATATGGTACTCATCTCCTGGATGCTTATATTTATAGAGCTTTCCCATTTGCCACCTATGATTCAGAACCACAAGAAATCTAAATGAGGCTACATGGCAATATATTTGTGAGTATAGGTGTATATGCACGTGTGCTTATGTTTATACATACATAGACATAATGATATACACATGTATGTGTATATTTTACATATGTATATGGGTGTACATATAATACTATTTCACAGAAGCTATGGTAAGACTGATTTAATTATCAATTCCTGAACAAGATGTAGAAAACGAGGTGAGGGGAAAGGTTGAATATGTACTGGGCAGATAACCAGGTCTTAGACCTACCTGCTGGCCAAGGTGGGAAATGAAAGAATTATGGGCCTTGACTCGTTATGGAAGGATGAAGATGGAGGATGGTGGATGACGTTATATTAGGCCAGTGGTCAGGTAGAAATTTGTAAACTGACTTATAAAATGCCTCCTTGGTTTGCACATCTTCCTCCCGCCCCCCAAAAAAACAACTTTTAATGATCGTAAAAAAGGTGAAAGATTATCCCTCCTTCCTTTCCACCCCAACTAAAAGGTTAGTCTTAAAAGATTCTCCAAAGTTCACCAAGGACATACTGGAATGAGAGCAGACTTACAACCTGCTCAGAAGAAAAAAGGCTACAACTGTATTAAATATCACCTTAATAAAACCAAGTACTTGTCTCCCATCAGCTGGATAAAAACTTCCAGGAAAGCTTATTTTGCAGCACCTCTAAACTCACCAATCATGTCCAGATGGCAATTCCTCATAGGCTTGGAAACCACAGACAACTGACACAGATTGCTTGCACTTAACAGAACAGCTAATTTGTGCAGGAAAGAATATAAACGCTCCAATCAGGGAGCTTCCCATTGGGCTGATCTCTTGTACTGTGGCAGATATTGGTTGACTCCAGCACAGTTTATATGCCTGGGAGAGCTGAATCTCTTCCCTCATTCCCTGATGTCAAGTCAAGTCAACAAGTGCTAGGCATCCTTGCCACCCTTGCTCCAATAAAACGCTCTCCTTTCAACAGGGTATTTGAGTTCAGAGGGGATAAAATGTCATGTAGTCAGACAACATATAAACTAGAAATATAAAACTATGGCCAAAAACATTAAAAAAAAAAAAAACTAGGCCTGTCTGAGGAAATCATTGGCATCTAGGACTATTTCCAAAGGCATGCTGAGCACTGTGCTGGGCCTGAGCTGCTAATGTCAGCTTGTGCCAACACTGCTTTGGGACTGGCTGCCCAATGACAAACCACTTGCTGCTCAGAACAGCTCTGGGAACTATCTGCCAGGAAGGAAAGCAGGCTTTGCAGCCAACGACAATGGAAATACACAAGCCTTAAAAAAGAAGAATCCTATTCTTCTCAGTTCTGATACTTAGAAAACAAAATGACAAATGCACAAAAGAGGTTGAATGTTTTTTAACTGTTACAAAAGTTTTTTTTATTGTTTTAAAGTGAGGGCTTTCTTCATTCATATACATACATATGTATATACAAACATGTGTATACATACACACAAAGTGATACACATACATACACATAAACATTCCTGGCTCATTCCCTTTTTCTCTCAGGGCACAATTTTTTTTTTACGTAAATAAAATTTTCAACTTAGAGTCAAAACTCAGCTTAGTTGCTGAATGAGTAGTGCGCGCGCACGTGCGCACACACACACACACACACACACACACAACTCTTAGCCACTCTCTTCACTTGAATGCTTTTACTCATTTAGTAACGGCTCTGGAAAAAAAGTAACCTTTCTGAACCACTTGAAGAGACTTCAAAAGGAACCTCAACTACCCACCTGGATACATGCCAGAGGCTCATTTGTCCAAATCGAATAGCCACCAACTAAATATATTCTTCCATTATGGACGGCAACTCCGGATTCATTTTGACCTAAAGCAAAAAGGAAGAAGGAGAAGGTAAAATACTCCACCTGCATGTTTTAATTAACCCTTCTGGCACAGAGAGATGCCATTTCTTTACACTGGTGGATTTAACAGAAACAGTGAGAGGCAGGTGGCAACTGATCACTGCCTCCTGGGAGGTAGAGGATAGAACCATTGTGGCACACTAAGGTGTAGAAAAGTTATCTGCATGATGATATCAGGGCCAAAATGGGGCAAATAATTGTTATAAGCCATTAGAAAAATTATTTATTAAAAATTAATTTAAGTAGGGGGACTTCTGTCAACTAGGAGTATTTACCATATGCTACTAATTTATACTGGTACCAAAGTCATGAAAGGGAAAGAACAGGGCCTGTTATCAGGGAAACTGAGTTTGAGCCGTGGCTCAGCCATTTATTAGCTTTGAGATCTCTTCTATAAAATAACAGTAATAATATTTTCACTGAGGAAAGCACTATGCAAACTGTAAGGCACCTCCTAAGTGTGAACAATTAATATTTCTATATCACATCTTTGAGATGTAGAATGTCTCCTGAATGTGAAAATGGGAGAAAATTATTAAATTTGGGGGGTCTGCTTCTTAACCCCAAAGACAAAACCTCCTTAAAGGAAGAGATTTCTTCATTTTCTTTTCGTTTTTATATCCTCTACATCTAGCACTTTGCCTAATACGCAGTAGGTACTTCATAAAATGATTACTGATTGAAGTCTGAGTAAAAAAGGCATTCCTATGGATTGCCAAACATGTCTATTTTGAACATTACCTATAAAACAGGATCCTAATCTAATGTATACATATCATATGAATATATAGACATATGGTATACATATACAGACAACAGTTTTTAAACTCTTGAAAATAGTTGACCTGAAAACAACTGGGGAAAACCCTAAATGCTGACAGCATCAAAATAATTCAAGTCCTAGTTTAGTGCTGGTAACGTTTTTTGTTTTGTTTTTAAAGATGGAATAATTCAAGAATGCATATTCTTCACTGGAGGACATCAGAGAATGTGATAGTCACATTTTATTAATGGACTGACAAAGGACTGGCTGAAGCAACAAATAAACTATATCCTAAGCCAGTTGGAATCACAGATCTAGGGAACTGGATAGTGTAAGGTCCGATTGTGGGAACTGGAAGAAAGCTATACATGCATTTGTGGGTCACAGAAATCAATTTTTATGAAGTCCAAAAAGGACTTTGAAGACCAACTCAAACATTTAAACACTAGTTCCAGCTAATAATACTCTAAATGGAGAATACTGTCATCACCACAAGGAATCGGGACTGTTTGCCCACTAGGGTATGTAGTTTTCAACTCGCCATCTTAAAAAGGCATCAAAAGGTAATGCAATCTGCCAAGTCCTAGAACTTGATTGATAATTTTGTAAATGATTCAAAGGAAATGGACTAACAGTCTGGGCTCACAGAACATAACAGAAGTAGCTGGAACCTTAGAGATCACTGAGTACCAGGCCTTCATTTTACAAATGAGGAAACTGAAACCCAAAGAAGAAGAGAAAACTTGTTCAAGGTCACACAGCTAACTGGCAGCAGAGACAAGATCTGATAAATCCAAAAGTCCAAAATGCAGCTGTCTTTTCATTGCACAACATTTACTGGCCACCTCTAAGTTTGAGTAAATGCAAAGGCAGAGAAAGCTTTCAACTCGATGAAGATGATATAAAGTTATGTTACTCCTGCGCCTCTCCCCTCCATGCCTTAATAAAGGATATGTTAGCATATTAGGACATTAGATAAAGTTTTTTATTATGATGATGCTTCATTCCTGGATAGAAATTGTTAAATGGATCTATAACATTACTATCCCCCCAAATACTGATACTTATAGCACCATATCTTTCTTCGGAGCAAATGTTGTGTTGATCTGTACACATCCCTAAACACAGAAGTACAGAGGACAAAAACAACACAAACCAAACAGCAACCTTTTCTAGATCACTCTGTCTACTGAAGACAGTTGGATTAAGTGAAAAAAATAAATTTAGTGAAATTTCCCTTGAGTCAACAACATAAGGCTCACTTTGGGGGAAGGCGGAGGTGGTCATTAACTCAGACTCCTATCCCCATAGCTGTATCATTTACAAAATTTAAAATATATATTTGTTACAGCACAGAAATGTACGAACATTCCTTAGCCACATGAAGAAGCAAGATGGATGTGTCACATAAAGGAAAAGCATTGTACCAGAAGTCAGGAAATACCTGGATTTAAATCCTTGCTCCAGGACTTAGCTGTGTGACTTTGGGCACCTCACATCACCTCTATGAGTGGCAGCTTCTTCATTTATAAAATGAGAATAACAGCATTTTATATAGTTATCCCATAAATCAAATTAGATTTCAAAAATTTCATTTAAAAACTTAATCTAAAAGTACTAAATAAGTGCCAGGTATTATCCTTGTGAGTATGGAATACTGACTAGAAAGCCACTCCTGGAGTCAAGAGTCTCTGACACATGCCAGCTACACAGGGATGGGGAAGTGACTTATCTCAGTGCCATAGGCAACTCCTTAAGACTTTAAAAGACAGATGTACTGTCCATATCAGTAGAGGGGATTTCTACACTGAAAATTCTCATTATTTTGCTTTTTAAAACTCCAAAAGTAATACAGGTCACTTGGAGAAATTAACTAGCTTTACTGCATTGATATTTAAAGGAGTAGACCTCTCCCTCAAAAAAAAAAAAAAGTGAACAAAATTCTAGTTACTAGAATCAAACCCACTTCCGTTGGATACTTAGGAACATGGCAAACATCACTTTTACAAATGCACTTCAAAACAAAGCTAGCTTCTTGTCTCAAATAGTTTTAGATTTTTCAAACTCACTAACTCCAAAGTACTTACCGGTTAAAAGGTTGAAACTGCAGCGTGTCCACTGGTCCGTGTCTATGTTATAAGAATCTATATGTCGTACAAGGATGCGGTCATTATTGTAATCGAGATCATTGCCCCCCAGGACGTAGAGCTTCCTCTGGACGGCAGCCATGGAATGGTAGACCCTTCTCTGCGGCATGGGGCTTCGGCTGATCCACTGGTTCTGCAGATGGGAGCAAAGCAGAACTATGCCTGGGATGGGGTAGGAAGGTTTTCATGGTGGAGAGACTTCTAGGTTATAAAGTTCCTGGAAGGTGGGGATGATAGTTTTCCATCTTTTTACACTCATTACTCAGCAGAAGTACCTTGCATATAGCAGCCCCTTAAAAGAATTTTTTGAGTTGCATTTGACACTTTCCCTTTCCTCCTGTGTCACCCCCTTAGACCCCCGCCCCATCCCTCTTAAGTTCACAGTTTCAACATGAACCGTGGTAATAATGACTGTGAAACATACGAACCTCAGGCCAATAAGAATAAACATGAAAAAACGAACCAAAAACTGAAATATTTATGTTGAAGGCTTTAGAGAGAGATTCACACAGTTTTCCTGTCTTTAATGAAATGACTTTGAAAATAATGTCCATTTGTGGCTATGTCGAATGTAATATGAGAAAACACAAGTTAGTGCTAGCTACTTGTCTCAGCCCAGTGGTTACTCGTTTAAGCAAATAACTTCAATGCAAAAGTATTGTGTGGCTGGAGACTTTTGTTACTCCTTATGAATAGGATCACTGAAGGACTCCCTGGATGGAGAAGGAAAAGGCATTTTGCTGCTATCCAAAATTAGCTTTTTGGGGTAAATCTAAAGAATGATCTGCCAATAAACCTCCTCTGATAGGATTTGAAGTCCTGCTAACTAACACTGCTATGACCTCACTGTGTGACAAACTAGGAAAAGGAAAATTTAGGAATTCTATATCTTACAGGAAAAAATGTTTGATATTGTGCTGAATATGATTTATCATTCATATTTGGTTCTGGGGGCACCTGAGTGAGAGAAAAGACTAATAGAAACTTACCCTAAATAGGTCTATGGTCCAAAATTAGGAATTCATTGGCCAAAACCATCTCAAAAAACCAAATGTTAAATTACACTTCAGAGTTACAAAGATTTTGATAACTGCCCCGGAGAGGTAGATAGCCCTAGGAACTTCCTTTTTATATTAAACAAAAAGCATTTTTACTAAGAAAAATTGGAACTTGACCAGAAAAGTCCTTGTGTTTTGAATGGTATACTTTCAAAAAAAATCTCCTCAGATCATGTCATCTCCGGGGAATGGAAACTAAGCTCATCCACACAAATATTAATTCATTCATGGCAGGCATTTCTATAGGCTCAGTTAAGTTTGCCTCTTCTTTTTCAAAGGTATTTTTATATAGAAAAATGTGTTTTCTGCCATTTGAAATGCACAACATTTTGTCTGCCACCTTTTTCTATGTGTAGATGTTATGCAAAGACAACAACTGTTCAAGCTAATTTTCAAATCAAACACCCTTCCAGCCAAATAACTTCCTTAATAAGAAAGTCAAGGTTTCCTTCAGGTATCTGGCCAAGAAATGCCTTTAATTAGGCTACCAAGGCCTAGGCTCCAAATATGCTTTTTTCAGATGCCTTCCATCAGACTCCATATTACAGTATTAGGAATTAATTTTTGCATTAGCAGTCCTGTCCCCTGCCACAGGACTATGGACGCCATCTGGTTTGCAAAGCCTGCCTGCATCCCCTGATTATATCTTTAGCTGCCTCTACCGCAGTGCCTTCCAGGTGAGGCACCAACCGCTGCAAAGGCAAAGAAACAGAGGGGCCTGGCGGGGTCATTCCTAATAAGCTAGCGTGTGAATACTAATCAGTGGTGGGGAGGCAGAGGTCACCCCAGCCTGCCTGCTGGCAGGTAGCAGTGTGCTCTGTGGCAGATGGCGGGCATTATCGACTCTCCACAAAGGCCTAGAGGAGAAGCAAGCACCCAGGCTGAATGATAGAGTGATTGAGATTCTGCGCAAGATGTAAGCAGATGTGATGTTTGCCAGCACCCACCGTAAACAATATGCCAGTAGAATTTTTAAAAAGAGATTGTGTGTACAAACATGAAGCAGACCTCATTTGAGAAAAACATAAGCCCTTCCTTTCCACTTTAACTGTGTCTGTGCCAAATTCGAGAGACTGCCATTAATGATCCCGTCTGGGACAGCCGACTCACTGACAGCCCCAGTTATAATCTCTCAAGTTTGCAAGCTCTAATAACTCCAGAAAACACAGAGGGATAGGCAGGAATGATGGCTTCTCTAATTTTCAGAATCGTGTAATGGTTAAAAACACATAAAAAATATGTGAGAAAGGAAAGCTGAGCTGGTGCTAGGTACATATTTTTGGCCCATCCCTGCTCACGTCATCAAAACCAAACTGATATTTCATGTCCTTGATAACTTCTCTGGGTGAATGTAAAAACCCAAATTAGACTATTTTGAAATGTTCCTTTAATCATGAAAAAGATTAAACATGGCCATGAGTGGACAAATGCAAAATTCAGTAGACATCTGGTAAATCTGTTGTTTAATCTGGAAGGAAGGGGCTGATATGTAGCTGTAAGCCCAGGAAATAAAGAAAAAAAAGACATTTAAATATATGAGGAATGGACAGAGGGAAGGCCAGACCTCATTAGAATGTTTACAATTCAAAGCCTGGCTGCTGATGAGTGAACAGCATAGACAAACTACAGGCATTTCTACCTCCAGCTTTGCCTGACTACTGGGCTGCCCTGGAGAGATGGAAATTATACAGTGTGTTCCTCCCAGAAAGACACTCCTGACCAAAGGATAGGGGGCATTTAGACATCAGTCAAGGTCTTCTACATAAGAGAGGAGAGATGTCTGCAATAACCATACCAATGAACACCAAACAAATATTTTTCTCACCTAATACAGACAGGAAAGAACTGTGGGAAGATGGAAGAATTTAAACCACAGAATTTTCTTTAGCTAAATTTCATAAGATAGAATGTTCATTTTCCTTACATGTATTATACATTTCTATACGTACATATATACATACATACATACATACATATATAGAGAGAGGAGAAAGTAGAGATATCACATATGTTGGTAATATAGTTAGAAAATACATCCTACACCAAAAGATAACTTGAATGTAGTTTACAATCTGTTTTCAGTAGGGTTGAGCTAGTCCTTACCTGGTTGGGTTCGTACACCATTAATCTGTTCTGATATTGTGCAGTATTAGTTACCCCACCTGTAATGGATTAACATGGTTAAATCTCTTCACGAACAAGACATGGACTGTTCCCCAAATAAAAATGAAATATTACTGGAGGGAAAATGAACTACCACTGAGCATTGGTTTGTGTGCCCTAATGATAAACCTATGGCGTGATTAAGCTTATATTTAAGTAGCTTCACTTTCAAGCAACATTTTGGAGGTCATCTATTTAAGAGGAAGCAACAAGTATGTTGAGATTACCAAGACTGGATGCAGTCTGATTATTAGAAATTGGACGAATAAGGAGGGGAAAATAGCAACAAATCACTTGGAGAAAAGGGGAAGAGAGAGATGGAAACTCAGTTGTGAGAAATGCTTCTGTGTGGTTTGTCCCAAGAACGTTGAACAACAGGGATAATTCTTAGCCAAACAGTTAACTTCGTAAATTCCAACAGTTTGCATAATAGTGCACAAACAGCTTCTGCCTATTTGGAGATGCTATTTCCCAAGACCAGAGTAACTTAGCATAAATTAAATAGTATAGCCTGGGGTCTATAGCTGTTCTGCTTTAAAAAAAATAAATAAATAAAAGTCACTATTTAAACTTTAAAACTCTTCAAAAATTCCTGGCTTTGAAACTCTCTTGATTGCTTGCATAGATCTAAGGAGGTCTGAGATCATCTACTTAACCAAAAACTCTTGTATATTTCATGCTGCTCCCAGTTTTCCCCTATTCTGACTTCTTTCCAGGCCTGTCGTGTGTACAGAACAACACACAATGTAATAACCATTTGCTCAGCAGGAACTTTTACAATCAAAATGCAAACCTCTAAAAATCAGCATGTGAAACGGCCTTGTAGAAGAAACGGCGTTAGTGGACATCAGGAGAAGCTAAAAAGGATGACCACAAATATAAAAGCAAGCAATTTCTATCTCAAGTAGAAGAAATTTTAACAATAATATTCTTGTGTATTCTGTTCTAAATCCTGACCAGAGATCCATGGCTAAAGCCAGGAATGCTTTAGGCAGCTAAATTTTTTGTTTACTTAATAGCTTCAATACGGTAAGGCCACGAAGAAATATCAACTTTATATTTTCTATGCATGTATGGCGCACACCTAAAGTTCTCTTCTATGGCAATCTCAGAGTCTAGCAGCACACTCAGCATAATACACAACTTCTCTGCAAGGGTCACCACTCTCAATACCATTTGATAAGTATAATTCAATTAAATTCCCCAAGTCCATGAGTAGCCTGTATGTTTAAAGTCACTATGCTAGCACAGCGGTGCCTCTTTAACGACAAAAGAATTGAGCTGATGATGACAGATAAGTAAATAAGACATTAAAAACCAAACTAATCCCGGCCAATCACTATTCTCCCATTTCCCCCCAGTAAAGAATTTGAATCATTCATTTAATTTTCTATGACCATTTTTAACTACAGGCTAGGTTTCATGCCCTCTAAGGCAAGGAACTCCTTTTAAGATCAATAGGAAATTTGCCTGTGGTATAAATTCATAAAGAATACACAACTGAGGTTGTAGTATCTAAGTGAAAAAAGAACTTTGCATTTCTTTAAGACTATCCTGTCTAATATAAAAATCAAAGAGAAAAAAAAATCTGTCACACTTAAAGAAAAGATGGCAGAAGTAACTATATCCCCTCAAATATTTAAGATAAAGATATGTGCCCAATATATTAGTAGAATGGATTAATTTTTAGCATTTCTTATCCTTTGTGAAACTTTTAATACCTAATTGTTCCTACGTAGCATAACAACAGAAGATGAATTATCAAGCATTCACTGAGATTACACGTCTTTGGTGTTAAAATGATCAACCAACCCTGGCACAGGGTACACCAACGAGGAATGTAAATGCCATAGAGGTACGGGAGAGCTTTGGCACCAGCTTTGATCGTGGAGGCTGCTGAACTTGTTGCAGAAGTACAAGACCCTGCTGATGATATTGACTTCGGTAAAACTGTCGAAGGCAGTACTTCACATTTTCATGTATTATACTTAACACGTTTTGTTTGTTAGAGATTAAATGTATAGCAACTGGATTAGAATGTCACCACTGTAATAAACAACCTTGGCAGTTCATACCTTCTCTTACAAGACTCTCCAGTATTCTCATTACTATTTATCATTTTCCACAGAAGCAATCTTTTTTTTTTCTAATCTATGCTCAGTAATTAGATTTCCTTAACCTATGTATTTTCATTCATATAATAATATTTAGAAATGAAGAGTCAGAGTACTAGTGGTGGGGGAAATGACTGTTATTTGGTTGATTAGCACCAGGATGCGAAATGCCAAGAAGTTCACCAGCAAAGCAGTGTTGTCACTTTTGCCAAGTCACCACCATCGTGAAGGAAAACCCCAGACAGCGCTGCGGATACTGCTCCCATTAAAAAAACTGACAAACATGCACATCCATAAAGCCACTTTCCTTAGCACACATGCAAAAAAAAAAAAGACGATGCTCCCAAGCTCTCCCTGCTTACATTTCCTTGATCCTTTGCTCATTTGTAGATTTTCTTCATCGCATTCCCTTCACACCCACTCTTCACTTTTAGATTAATCTGCTGAAATGAGATGCTAAGGATTTGCATACAGATTTGACTACACAAAAATAGATATGGAATTAATAACAGTCTCTATATGTTTTAATTTCTCCTAGACTGGAGTACCCTTGCCTGCAGCGGTATTCTTGGCTTTGAAAGTCATCAAGCTGATTTGTCTGCTCTTAGGTTAGGATGCCACATGCTGCTACAGTGTCCCCCGCAATCAAAGCACTTGCATAGATAGATTCCATGCCTGCCCCTATCAAGTATATTTTATAGATTGGCAGTTTTGATCTCCCTCCCCAGGGGGATAATCTGCATCTTAACAGCTTTCTATAGATACATCTGTCATTAAATATGCCATCTTGTATCAGCATCAATTTTCAAAACCAAGTTTTCCCTAACTTTGAAGTGCCACAGTTGAACTTGAGAATTTTCAACCAAAATTCAAAATGAACAGCCTCATCACATGCTCCTGAACTGTGACTTCAAAAAAGAAAAATACCGCTGGCTACAGAAAGTCACCGAGGTCTTAAAGAACTGCTGGGAGAAATGAAAAGTTAACACACTGCTACAAGTGAGAAATGATTCCTATCACAGGACAAGACAACAGCAAGACATTTTCTTAAATTTCCCCGGAAGTAGTGTGCAAAGAACTCAGTAATGAATTGGATGCAACCCACCATAGAGAAAATAAAAGGATGGTTAAAAAAACACAAACAAACTCTGTCTATACTTTGGGGTGCCCTCTCAGACACTTAAAGCTGTGACAAAGACAACAGCTAGTGAACGCTTGTTTTGTAAAAGACAAAAGGAAGGAGGAGAAAATGGCTTCCTTTGTTGTTAGCAGGTCAAGTCTGTGGCTAATTATTTTTTATACATATAAAGAAAATGCTTTTATATTTGATAAATTCAATACATACTTCTTATGGACAAAGGGATTTTCCTTTTGTAGCTCACAGTGGCCACAAATACCACCAACTCTGCTTCCACTGAAGTCCCCCCAGCCAATAACTAAGGAATCAGCCCTTGTGGAGATGGGACCTGGCAATCATTCCTGTCCCTTCAGCAGTCACAGCTACTAACACCCAGAAAATAAAGTTATCACCACCAAAGTCAAGTGGCTTGACTGTCAAATGGCTCAACAGGAGAAATAGATGTCATTTTATCAATGGAAATGACATTAAAGAAGATGCAACATGATCATGTGCTTTGCTGTGGAGCCCTTCTATTAATCTGCCATCGAAACGTCACCCTTTTCAGAATGAGCTCCTTGGGAGTCTTGCTTTTTTCTGGTTGTATTCCTAATACTTAGCATGGTGCTTAGAACATAATAGAAGCTTTTTAATTCATTCGTTCACACAGCACTAGCCAAAGAGCAGAATACATTCAATAAATATGTATTAATATATAAATAACATAAAATAAATTTAGAAGTCATTATATATTAGCGGTTCTTAGGCTTAACAATATCTCATTCACATCAGGTGTCTGTGTAACAGCCTTCAAAACTCTTATCAAGCAAAGCCCCCCGAGATGCTTCTTGGTAACCTCACAATATTACATATTTACTAGGTGCTCAATAAATACTTGTTGAATAAAAAAAGAAAGGAAATAGGAAGATTGAACTTGGCACATTTCTGTCCTCACATTCTGCTTTGCATAGATAGGGTGGCCCCAAATTCTGACCGCAGTTTCACGTTTTAACAGCTGTACGCACAACATACAAGTACACCACACAGTCATATGTACATAGTACATATTTACATACATCTATATACATTCGTGTATGTGTTTCTTTGTTCTTTCTCTCCCCTGTTCAGTAGTGTCGGATGCTTCATGATACCATGAACCACACTGTCCATGGGGCTTTCTTGGCAAAGATACTGAAGTGGTTTGCCTTTTCCAGTGGATTAAGGCAGAACAGAGGTTAAGTGATTTGCCCACAGTCATACAGCTATAGAATGTCTGAGCCACTTAGCTGCCTACCAAATAGTAAATACCTCAAAAATACCTGTTAATTACATAGTACGTACATACACAATCATTTCATCAAGAATCATCTGTAAGCAACAACTTAGTTCCAGGTCCTGTACTAAGCTTTGCTGAGACAAAAACAAAAGAATCTGGCCTTCAGGATCACGTTTATCCACAAATGCATCCATATACAGCGGTCCAGACCTGTGATTTCATGGCTTTGGGGGACTGCTAGGAAGGAAGTGCCTCTGCCCATGTGGATCAGCAGCTATTCTCCCCATCACAACTTGAGTTGCCACGTTGTTAAATGACTTGGCCCAGGTCAAACAACCATTAGAATATCTGTACTCCCTATGCTGTGTTACTTTTTGTGCTCATGTGTAAATACACATGCACACATATAGAGCCAGTGCAAGACCGTCCCCTGACACCTTGGTGGGACACTGGGCAAATCACTTAACCTCTCATTGCCCCAAGCAACTCTCTAAAACCACAGATCAGAAAAGACAGATATCTGCACTGGCAGTGGGAGTTTCCTCACAGGTAGTTCTCCACACCAAAGAAATCACAGGCTTAATATATATGTACATGTATGTAGGCATGTCTTTTTTTTTTGGTGGAGGTGAGTGGGGGAATTTGTATTATGCATATGTGCATATGTAAATCTAAGATTTTCTTCCCTGAATCCCCCCCCCAATTTCCAAAATAACTCAAAACATTCACAGCTGAATCTTTTTTCTATGCCCTAAGCTAAGAAATGAATCTATCTGCATCAGGCAAAGAAATAAGAGCCAAGTGTATATATTATTCACTTCAGTGTACTGCTAACGATAGAAATAGTTTCAGCCAGTGTAGGCTACACAGTGTTAGAAGTGGAGCATACACAGAGAGCATGTAAGAGTAGTAAACCTCTCCAGTGGATTCTAACATGGTAGAAACAATTTCAATCAAGGATATTTCTGATAGAGCAGCTACTTGCATAGAGTCTTCCTCAATTCATGCATTAAATGAAGAATATTATTCCTTGTTTTAACTGTCACACATGAGGAAGCCACAAAAATGGATGGGTAATTAATTCACTCCAATTCCCCAGAGAGACTTTCACATCTACAGTACATCTATCTGTAAGGAAAAGATTTTAACACTGGGATATTTGTTTATCCTACCAGTGTAGAACATTTCATGTAAATAAACAGGTCACTGACCCAGAGTCTCACATGAATGTCTACAGCACTGAGGTAAATATGAACAATACAGGCTTTTCATGAACAAGAAACAATGTAAAAACAAGGTTAAAACCTCCAGTTTTAGCCACCCGCAAAGACAACAACCGGATGTCCTTTGAAATCTTTTAGTTGCTCTGATCCTACTGTAGTTTATCACCTCATATGATTAAGTCTGTTTTTGTATTTTAGTAGCAATGTTTTTATTTAGAGATTCTGAAATGGAAAAACAGTAAATGCAAAATCAATGAATAAATCTTATGGTCCATCCCCCACTGCCCCTCCTACTTTTGCGTAGCCACCTAGTGCCATGCTAACACCCATGTCAACCCAAATGGGTAAATCTAAGACTATTCAGGTATGTACACACACATGCAAAATACACACATATGTAAGTATGTGTATACACATAGATGATTGCTTTAATTACTAAGACAGCTAGTAAATTATTTCTGCATTACATCCCATGTACTTTAAATTCACTCCCCCTACTTGATCTCCAGTTAAAAAGGAATAATTAGTGTTCTTTAAAAATAAGCAATAGTAAAATAGTTCCTATTCGTATACTAGGATGCAATGCAAATACCATTATCTCCATTTTGCAGATAAGGAAACTTAAGGACATAAGAGAACAAATGACTTGCCCAGGGTCACACAATCAACAGAGGTCAGAGCTGGGGCTCAAAGTACAAATGTTCTTTTTACTATTTCACAGTGCCTCTCATGTCCCCAAGGAGGGTTATTAAATCATTTATGGTCTAAGGGTCCAGAGTTATTTTTGGAGGGTGTGAATAAGGATGTAATTCAGTTGTTTTCTTTCCTCCAAAAAGTGATTTGTTTATAACAGTTAGCTTAGGGGAATATAAACTCAGTATCAGGGGCAATGCTATCTGGTCCATAAATCAGAATACTAAGGCTAAGGTCAGCAAAGCTATAAAGTTGGAGATTTTAAAAAAAATTTCAACTTATGTAATATTGAGACTTATAAAGGAGAGTTGAGTCATTAACTTGTATTATAACTGGATGTGAGTTGGAAACATCAGTTTTATACCTGTTCCCAGGTATTAAAATAAGAACCAAATCCATAACCAGTCAGTAACCTTCTAAATAACTTTCTAGCAACCTTGGAACACCAGTCTCTACCCTATTCCCACTTTCTGCAAATCTCAGTTTGAGAAACTACTCCAGTATAAAGTGATATGTAAGGTCCCAACTGGGCAGGTAGGTGGCATAATGGATAGAATGCTGGGCCTGCAATGATCACGTTCCTGAGTTCAAATCTGGCTCAGACGCTTACTAGCTATGTGTCCTGGACAAGTCACTTACCCCTTTTTGCCTCAAGGTTCCTCACCTGTCAAAAGAGCTGGAGAAGGAAATGGCAAACCACTCCAGTGTCTTTACCAAGAAAACCCCAAATGAGGTCACAAAGAGTCAGACAGGACTGAAGCAACTAAACAACCCATTCACCAAAGAAATAGGGCTATCTTTTCTTCATCCTATCTGTAGCTTTGGGCTAGTTTCTCAGTTTGTAGCTGGAATCAGAAAAATTAACAGGTTAAGTTGTTACACAGGGTGTTCCAAAAGACTTGGGGTACAGTTAAACCACACTACGACTTGCGAGACACCTTGTGTATAATGAGCTAATGATTTATTTTCAGGAAGATGGTTTTTAAGTGTTGATGTAATATACCCCATAGCAGAGATCACTTTTTTTTTTAATAAAAGAAGTGCAATGCAAAAAAATTGAGTCATTTTGATCTACACTACACTTATTTTACTTCAATATTTTCATTTCAAATCTAAATGGTATGCAGCTCATTTGTGAATTAGGTCATGGTGTCAAATGCTGTTGGCACCAGTAAAATTCGACTACCTCTAACATTTTCAATTATTTGCTAATGGCTATCTCCACAGAGCTTGGTACCTGGGAGTTCCTCCAAGCTTCTTTTCTTGCTTTTAAAGCATATATTGACAGATTTCAAAAGTGTCTTGACCCCCAGTGGAGAAAGAAAAGATTGAAAATCCTGCTCAAGTCTTCAATAAAACCTTTGCTACCAAACAGAACACCAGAAACCCTGTGTGGGAACCTAGCCAGGTCCTCATATCTGCTGTGTTCCAATGTCTGCCAGATCTCAGAAGGATGCCAATGTTCCAGTCCCTCATCAATTAGCTGAAATGCTTCAGTGAGCTGGTAGAGGATTTAAGAGTTGGTTTCAAAAACTTTTATCACCTTCCAGAAATTTAAGATCTGCGACATCCAATGCAAATAATACGTCTTTTTTATTTTTTAAGAAGCTCACAAAAAAAATCTAGTTTACCCCACCATGAGTAGTTCAATTTATAATTTATTTATTACATGTAAGGATGGGAGAAAGAAGTGGCCAGATTAAGGTATTATAGGTGTCAGTGTTGCAGCTCTACTGTTGCCCCTGGAAAAGTGGAGGTTTTCTTCTCAGGCACACAGCAGGGCAGAAGGAGACCTGAGAAAATGGTGATTGTCTTCATTAACGGTGATTAAAGTAGGCAGCCCATGTTAATGCAGGAAAAGAAAAAAATAAACTTAGTTTATGGAACAGCAAAGGGGAAAGAAAGATCAAACTTGTGTGTGTGTGTTTTTTTAAAGAAAATAGTAGTGCCATGTTGCAACAGAGAAGGTCACTAATTTTTCTGAGTAGAAGTGTGCTTTCATTGGCATTAGGAGTTTCTTAGAAAGGACTTTAAACAATGCAAATCAACATTTTCTCTTCAACTCGCAGCCTCAGAGAGTTGCTTGGGGTTTGGAGAAGTTAAATGACTTTCCCACAGTCATACAGTCAGTATGTGTCAGCGGTGGGCCTTCATCCAGGTCTCTGTCCATTATGGCAAAAACAGCCAAACTCAAAGACAGATCCCTCCTGGCTGCATATTGACTTAGAAAACCAGAAATTAACATTAACTCTATTCTGTTCTATTTTCTTTATTTTGTTAAACATTTATCAGTTGCATTTTAATCTGGTTTGGGCAGCACTCCCACCTGTGACACCTGTACAAGCACACCATACTACCACTCCAATTGCTTAGTTTTGGAGTTATATTGTCATGGGGTAGAGTAGATTGTATGCTAGAACATTCCTCAAGAGTTATATCACAGCTAAAATGGAAATATGTTTTACGTGAGAGTGCATATATAACCTATATCACATTGCTTACCATGGTAGAGATGGGGGAGGGAAGGGAAAAATAAAATTTGGATTTAAAAATTTTATTAAAAAATGAATGTTAACAATTTTCTTTACATGTAATTGGAAAAAATAAAATACTCTTTTAAAAAAGTTATGCCTCTTAAAGAAAATGATAAGGATTTGAACAACTTATAAACCTTTTGGGGTTGTCAAAGAGTCTGATGGAAAAGAAACAAGAAAGAATATTTACTAAGCATTCCTGAGAAATCGTAGCCAAATATGGGCAAATTTAGTGTAATTTTCAAGAGGATGACACAGTGACAACATCTGAAATTAAATGAATTGAAGAAAAGGATGAAATTTGGTAGAAAATGTAAATTACAGTAAGTCAGTGGTTGCTTCATCATTTCCACTACCCCCTGACAAGTAGAGGTTTATTCCCAACTTTATCTAATACTTATTTTCCACCTGTTTTTTTAAATGTCTGTACAGATACCATAACCCACTGTAAGTACATGATATATATCTCTTGAAACACTATCTCCAACACGTATTTAATTAGTAGACTATCATAGCTCATTCAAGAGATGAGGCTTTTATTAAAATATATGTATGTATTCATGTTCACTGGTATATGTAACTTTGAAGATGAGTAACTGACACTTCTGCCTCATTTATCTTCCTTTTCTTCTTTTAGGTTGCTAATTAATCCAAGCTTCATCTTCTAATTTATCTAACCCATGGTTCTCCTGAACTGGCTCTTTTCAGTGACACTAAAGATAAAGCCAAGAATTGATACAATTATCCAAATATTGTAGTTCAAACCCCTACGTTATCCAAAGAACTACATCTTATCTTCCTTAAGGATAAAATGACAAGAAATGTGCAAAGCGCTAGAGGGCCCAAAGAAGAATTTCATAAGAGTCAATGGTGTTTAAAAAGGGGGAAAATGGGGCTAATTTACTGGGTGAGGCTATGAAATCTCCTTCCCAAAGTGGCCTTAAAATAGGTTGTTTGGGTGATGAAAGAAAGGGTGATATAGCATGAAACCTCTAAGAGGAACTTCCATCCTTTTGAATCTGTGCTTCTCCATGGCATTGCCTTGTAAGACTAGTTCAATCAGTTCCATTAAATATAACAAAACAAGCCTCATCCAACAATAAAAACGATTCAGTTTTCCATATATGGTGGCTAAACTACATATTTGAAACTATCCTTGAGAGTATCACTATTTCCTAAATTACAACAATGGGAACTAAATGTCACACTAGTATCCCAAAAGAGCTATCACTGTATTTCCCAAAGTAGGAAAAAAGAAACAAAACCCAACAAGTCAATTCCCTTCCTCTTTAGATACTGGATAGAAAACCTACTCGTCCCAAAACCCAACAAGTCAATTCCCTTCCTCTTTAGATACTGGGTAGAAAACTTACCCGTCCCAAAACAGACATGACAAAAATAGACTTTCCAAGATGAAGCTTCCAGAGGTAAAGGTATGGCAGTTCTGCAGCTTGGCTCCTTTACTCTCAGCATGAACAATGAAGGGGAAAAACTGGATTTCCCACAAAGTGGGAAATTTCTCACATGTTCAAAAGCTGGCTAAATGTAAATTCTATAGACCAGGATCACTGATGTCTCATAGCCCCCTTGAGGGGTCTCATGAGGCCCGTGGATCCCTTTCCAGAATAGCTTTTCTAAAAACTGCATACAACAAAAAACATAGGATTACAAAGCAAATACAGTTTTTTAAATATATTTTTAAGAAGTTCACAGACTCCAGATTAAGAATGCCTACTACAGCTCTTTCTATGACTTTAATACTCGCATCAGCCTCTTTCTCTATTAAATCAGAAACCTGCAAAGAAGAAAAGTGGTCCAGAAATCCCCTTTTCGAAGGCCAAGGTCATTAGGTGCAAATTCCAGACTGCCATCTTTTCCAGCGCAATATCAGTGATGGCATTTCCACCAAGATCCTTTTTCAGTTTTAAAGGTGTCTGAAAATACCAGGCCTCCTACTAACACTTGAGAAATGCCTAAAGTCATAGCATTAAAGCTCCGAACCCACCAATAGGGGGTTGTAATTTATATGAGAAAGTATTTGAGGTTTTAAGTATTTGCCTTAGGAAAAATGAAGACTATGAAATTTGGAAAAATCACATGGTTTAAATTCAAACCAATAAGAGCCCTTGGCCAAAAAGGGAAGGCTGTTGGCACCTGACTGTATGTGAGGGCTGCTGGAGAAGGGAGTCACATAAACTGGTGGAAAGAGAACTGCTTTCTGAGTCCAAAAGACAGCTGGAATTTTGCTTCACACACTTGGACAAGTTTAGATAAGTCCCTGCACATCTCTGCCTCATTTTCCTGATCTGTAAAATGGGGGTCTACCTACACAATCAAATGGAATAGTATCTGTAAAAGGTAAAGTGCTATGGAAGTGCTTACTGTTACTGCTGTTGCACATGTATCACCTTGGATGTACACAGCAAAGCATTTTATTTAGTTTACCGCAAAAATAAACACAGAAACTGCTAGTACAATTCATTGAATTTCAGAGTTGGAAGAGATTTCATTGGTAATCTTCTCCACCCCATACCTAGAGAATGATCCCTTCTATGATATCCCATGGATCATTCAGCCTTTACACGAAGATTTTCAGTGATGGGAAAAACACGTACCTTCTAAGGTACTCCACTCAGCTGGGGATAGGTAAATATTTGCAAGTTTTTCATTTACATTTAGCTCTAAATCTGCTTTTCTTAAACCCAACCCTAGGACTCCCAATCCCATCTTCTGGGACAAAGCAGAAAAAATTAATCCTCATTCCCTGTGAAAGTCTTTCAAATAAAACATACAGTATCTATTGGCAGTAAGCTGAGACAAGCAATCAAGAACACTTCTGGTGAAAAACAAATATTCACATACGATCTCTTGGTCTTCAATTATTTGGCATGTATATGACACAACTCAAGAGGATCATGGATTTTGAGCCAGAAGGAACCTCAGGTATAGGACTAATACACCTCATCCAATCCATTCATTCTACAATGGAGAATGCTGAGGTCTTTGGCACTTAAATGGTCACAGGAGTAAGATGGGATTTGAACGCAGTCCTCTGACAACAGAGTCAGTGTTTTTTTCCATTGTACTACACCTAAAGATCCCATTCTCACTGCTCCTTCCTGGTGGAAACACCCAGGGGTAGAGGGTTACAAGTCACCATCAGATTATTTATTTCCACTAGATTTTACCCCATTCCCCACTGCTTTCCCTGTCCAAAAAAACTACTCCAATCTCCCTAAATTTTTCCCAGTCCTTTTCTTTTCCCTTTAATCTTCAATAAATATTCTACTAGGGAATTCATTTGTTCTTTCCTTTTCAGGAGTAAACACAATGAACTTGGACATACTGCCTAACATTCTTTTATATGTAACTTGTTACATCTGAGAGGAGTCATACAATCCTATCACCTGTAATGGTGTTGGTATGGAGAGCTGAAAAAGTACTAGACCTGGAGTCAGACAATAATGGGTTTGAATCCTGCCACAGGCAGTTACCATAGAAGACAGTTAGCCTTCTGACTCTGGAGCAGTAATCAGGATTGTTTTAAGAAGATAATACATAGGGAGCTAGATTTTGCAAACCTTAGGGCACCATATAGAAATGTTAGCCACAATAATGGTGGTGACAAATATGACGACCATAACTGGAAAACAGAGATCTCCTAAAAGAAGGTTCTGTTGCTCCAAATGGTGTTTATGGTATTGCTCCAAACTGAAGGCCCCTCTAACTGCCAAAGGGTTGACTGGACAAGAAATCCTGCAAATGGAGTACAGAATGTGCCAGTGACCCTCTAAAAGGAAGGATCTGACTCTCAATCACATGATCTTATCAAGCAATGTGGAAGTGATGGTGAATGCCATGCAGGAATTAAGGAGGTACTTGTTATAGGGTGGTTAAGAATTCACTAGTTCCAGTAACAGAACTTCTAAGTTCTAGAATGACCCATGGATAGACATTTTGACCAAGAGGCACAAAGTCAGTATGTTAACAGTTATTCAATAAAAATACGTTGACTTGAAGAGAAAAACAGACAGCAGACTTGGAAGTACAACCTGAGCCCTATGCAATCCTATGTCAATTGCTTGTTTTTGGCTTACCTTAATTTATTTAATTCGTGAAATCCGGATGCGATCTCCTCACTTCTGCCCAAACTCCTATCCTTTGAATGCTCCAGCAACTGACCTTGTCCTGGAAGATGAACTCATTCACTTCCAGTAAGGATTACAAAACAGGCCTCCTCCAACATTTAGGTTGACCTTTGCGTGTCTGGGGCTTGAATATTTGAAGTGACACAATCCCCAGATTCTTACGGCCTGAAGTGGGAACTAAATGCCATCCTAGTGGAGTCACTAAATAAATAAATATTAAGTGAAAATAGATCCAACCTATCTTTCCAAGTTAATTACACATTTACCTCCCTGCTACCTGCATGACATTCTATCCAAACCGGTATGCTTGCAGCATCTCATATTTCTTACCTCCTTGCCTTTCCAGACACTCTTTCCTATGCCTGGAATTCTCTTGTGCTCACCTTTGCCTCTTGGAATTCCTTGCTGCCTTTAAAAGTTTGCTCAAGTTTTACTTTTAAGAAGCCTTTTCTAATTTCCCTAGTTGTTAAGGCCTGTGTATTTATTTTGTGTATATCCTTTCTTTACTTACATGTGGTGCAGTGGACAGAACACTGGCCCTGGAGTCAGGAGGACCTGAGTTCAGATACAACACAGTTATTTGTTGTGTGTCCCTAGGCAAGTCTTTAACCCTGTTTACCTCGGTTCCTCATCTGTAAAATGAACCAAAGAAGGAAATGGCAAACCATACCAAGATCTTTGCCAAGGAAATCCCAAATAGGGTCACAAAGAGTTGGGCATGACTGAAACAACTTAACAAAAACAGCCAAAAAAAAAAAACCCACTAATGTTTTCTCCTCCCCAAGCAGACAGCCCACCTTACCCAGGTACACATAGTCTCAGTACCTAACACAATGCCTGGCACATAGCAATAAATGTTTGTTGAATGATAAAACTCATTAGCTGGCAAAATATTCCCAGTTCTTTCAAAGAAAAAGCCACATAAATTCAAATTATTACAATTACTCAGTGACAAGAGGAGGAAATAAAGTGTAAGGAGTAAAACCTTCTCTCAAATACATAAGCAGTGAAGAGCACGGGTAAATAAAAACCACAGATAATCTGAAAAATTCACTGGCTTCTACGATATTTCACCACAGCTACGTGTAACAAGTTAGATGGCTGAGACTTCTCTTTATCCTTCTTAGTCTATGGTGAGAGTTAATTTTAAGGAGCTATGGAAGGGTCATCAAATAGACAGCCAGAGGGGAAAAGGGAAAATCACTTGGACAAAAGTTCAGACTGTCTTACAAATGCCCAAATAAACAAAAGCTGATATCTTTTTTTAAACTAAAAAAGGCTCAGAAAGAAAAAAAAAACATAGATCTTTTAGGCAGCCAATGCCCTACTCCTATACCTGTCCATATAGAAATTCTTAGAAACTGCAAATTAACATCACATACAGGGTACTGATTCATCAGAAGATGAATCTTCTTCAAGAAATAACATTTCAAAATTAAATAAACTTTGTGGCATAAAGTTTCCAATTAAGGGCATTAGACTGAATTTCACTTTTAATTTTGGCTGAATGGTGTGTGTGCATGTGTGTGTGTGCGTGCGTGTGTGTGTGTGTGTGTGGGTGCAACAGATTCAGTTATATGAAGTGTCTACCTGATATCCAAAGAAGACCATCCGCCACGTATCCTGCGTGACATGAAAGGGACCGATCAAATGACTGAACAAAAGTCCATTTGTTCTTCTTGGGACAGTATCGCTCCACTGTGGGCAGAACTTGACGCAGTTCATTCCGGCCACCTACAGCATAGAGATATTCATCCATTGCTCCCAGCACAAAATGTTCCCGACAGTTTTTCATGGGAGCAATTTCAGCCCAAGAGTTACTACGGGGATCATAGCGACAGGCAGTCCGTACAGCACATGTTCGACCAGTAGCATGCTCCACTTCACCCCCTGCTACAAAGAGAAAGTCCCCCATGACAGCAACACAGTGGTGGCTTCTGCCCACTGGCATTGGTTCCAGTTCACTCCAGTTTGCTATTGCTGCGATTAGGGCATTGTCTTGGTCAACTGGATTAAAATACCGAAGTTCTTTGACTTTACAGACCTCACGCTTTTTCCCCCCAATGATATAGAGGGTGTCTGACTGGAAGCGAGGTTTGGTCCTGCGGGTCTGCCACACTGGCTGTGCATAGATGCTCTGGTGGTACTCCAAGGCCTCATTGACCAGGGCTGTTGCAGTCTCACTGGCTTGGACCAGAGGATGAGACAGTGCAACTGTATGAAGGGTGTCCACATCCATTAGACCAAAACGAATGTACTGGAGGAGCTCATCCATGTACTGGTAATGGCAATTATGTTCCAACCACCTCACTGCTAGCTGAAAGAGAGGGGGAAGGATTACAAACAAAAACAAAAAAAGGAAGAAATGGCATATACAGAGTCAAATCATACTGAACTCTTCAATATACTAATTACTGAAATGTTTCACCTAAACACCTAGATTTTTGGAGATGGGGGTGGTTTGTTTATTTTAAACCATAACAGGAAAGGCCCTGGAAAAAAAATGGTGATAAAGGGGCAGAAAGGTTTTGAGTTTATATTATATTCTATACATATGTGTGTGTATGTATGCACTTAGATATAATCATACATTCCCTCTCAAATCATTAAGTGATTGGATAAAGGCATTTTCCATTTAAGGAGAGCAGGCAAGGGTTTGTCCAGAATGAAAATACATTTCATATTCTCAGGTGCTAGGCATGTGGGGAGTGGGAAGGAAGAACGCACATATGCCTCTACAGAAACATCAGTGGTTAGCAGTGCCACTGTATTTCAAGTAATATATAACAATCCATGCATCAAAGTGCTCTATCGATAAAAGAAACATAGAACAATATGTGATCATCCCCGACCACAGGGTGTACTTGAGGGAAAATCAATATGACACTACTAGAATGATTTAGAAGGGGGAAAAAGGCTTTCTCCCCACCCCTTTCCTCGGTGTACCAGACATGAAGAGAAAGAAAGAGAATAAAATATATCAGTTTTGTGTCTGAGGAAGGGAGAGACATGAATTTATTTTTTATCTTAAGATATGTGTTGTTAGCACATGCAGAGTGTCGGAAAACTATGTACAAGACCTTCATAAAAATACCTCACAAAGGACATTATCTTCTCATTTGGTTTAAATATCAACGTGCAATTTTTAGCTCTCATCACAGTCTAGTCTTTCTTTACAAACAGAATTCCTGAAAATAAAGTGAGGCCCGTAACTGAATCCCAGAGTCGTCCAATCTTAGTGCCTGAAAGAGCCTGGTACATAAAAGGTCAACAATCACAGAAAAGGAGATGTAGAAAAATAAAAACGCGCACAATTTTAAAATGAAAAGTTCTATTTCAAATTATCTGAAGGAGTTCAAATCTTTAAATACAAGGTCTAAATTTGGCAGGATGTCTTAAACCAATGAATACATTCAATACTAAAAGCATTCTACCTCAAATTAAAGACAATAAAAACATCATTGGTGCATGGAGTAACCTATCATTCTCAGCAACTGATAGGCTAAACTGAAATAAAATTACATCAGAACAGAGGTATGGATCACAAACATTAACGGGCCAAATTTCAGTAATGACAGAATAGTGAGACTGCAGGAACCACAGATTGCTTTCTCACTTTCGAATGCACAAACTTGAGGATCTGCATCCTCAACAGCTCCCCGGAGCAATGTTACCAACTGTAGGAGAAAATTTCTGAACTCTCAGGAACAATTCAGCTAACCATTCTCTTCTGTGCACATGCTTCTAAATTCAGGACTTCTTTGGGGCTTGTTTCTGTAGTTTCTTTTTGAAATATTTAGAGAAGAGACCAGAGGTGGGGTGTCATTCATATCCCCTCAACATCAACAGACATACTAACAGGCTGTTTGTTAGCCATGTTCCAGTTTCTAGTAGTCTAAAAATCTCTAAGAATCAAAAGGGTTCAAATTAAACAAAATACTCACCTGAAGAAAATAATAATTTGCTATAATGTGGCAGCACCTCTATTCATCACAGATATTACAGACGACAAAAGAAAAACCTAGTTAGTTGATCAATAATCCCCTCCCCACCAGAATGGAACAGATATCCACAATGAACGTCCTAGATCTCTGGCCACTCTAATTGTATTTGTTTCAACCAACCAACTTGTGTTCCAACCACTTCCCTGGGAAGATATTTGTAGGGCTCACTTTTTATTTCAAATGGTATAGTTTATTCTTTAATTACAGCACTTCTAAAGTTTATAGGGATGGCTTCATTGCTCTCTTAAGTGCACCTAATAGACTATAGGTGTGATTTTTAATATTTTGCCTATAATATCTCTTTTTTTATTTTCTGGCTTTTATCTGATCATTCCTACTTTGTTCTGTTAATTAATTCCTCAATATTCTAAGAGTTTTCACCTTTTACTCAGATGCTGCAGAGATAGCAGCAAAGGACTAGTACCTCTCTAGACATTTTTTTTAAACACAGGGATGTACATCTAATTATTTTTTCTCTCTCCTCATTAATCAGCTCTTTCTGCTTCTTAATCAAACTCCTTGCCCATATATAAAGAAGTTTTATCTTTCTAGCAAACTATGATACAAGAAAAGTACAGAAAACTTAATCCTCAGTTTCTAAGGATATCTCTGTGGATAGATAAAGCCCCAGCTTATCATCTAGACCTGTTTTCTCTTCTGGACTGCAGGTGTATATCTCCAGCTACCTACAGGGTGTCTCTACCTCGATGGCTTACTGTAATCTGAAACTCAAGACATACAGAAACTAACCAACTAAGTTGATAACCTTTTCCCAAAACCTGTTCCCCTTTCTGAATTCACTATTTTGATCAATGGCACCTGATTTCTTATATTCAAAAACATGTCATCTTATTTAACACTTCTCTCTCCATCTCTCAGTAATTCAGGACCTACTGATATTTATAACTTTATAATTTTATATTTTAACTTTATAATATCTCTCCCATCTATTCCCTTCTCTCCATCCTCCTCAGCACCACCCAAATACAAACCTTTATTACCACCAGTGGGAGGTACTTCACTTTTCTCTTACTTGACCTTAGCATCTCCTCTATTTCCCCTCTAGCTCCTTTCACACCACAGCAGGACTGGAGACCTATTTACGTGGAACTCTAGTCAAACTTCTCCAAAGGCTACTTAATCACCTCTCTTGTTTACTTGACATGTCAGGCCTTCTGATAGCTGGAAGAACCCTATAACATAACTCGAGACCCTACCCAAAGCCAGACGTAGTCTCACCCAAACACATCCATTACTTTCTCCCTTCATGGTTTTGCTTATGTCTTTCTTGTCCCTAGAATGTACTCCCCTCCCCTTTTTTACCTACTCAATTCCCACCAGTCTTCTAAAGCTCAAATCAAATGTCATTTCCTCCACGAAGCTTTCCCACTCAAATTCACAAAGCATTTTGCTTGCTGCCTTATGCGCTTACCATTTCATTATTGTATTGTACAATTATATGTATCTATAAACATCTTTTCTAGTGCTTAAATGCATACAGCAAGTACTTAAATAATAGTACTATTAACTGAAAAGTTAACAGTACTTAACTGTACTCAGCAGTACTTATCAAAAGTACTTACACCGGAAAGATTTAATGGAATATCATTACTGTTCCATTTCTGGTTGGCTCTTTTACTACCTTTAGAGTACACCCATCACTGTTGTTTTCACTTTCTTTCTTCCATGGAATGACTCTTGCATATATTTTTCACCTCACACAATATGCCTGCATTTTCTCACATGAATTTTACTTCATACTTTTCCAGTATTTTTAACTTCTCTCTGACCTCACATAATTTTTTAGCCTTTATCCTATTGATGCCACTCGAGTCATTCTCACTTGTTAAGCTCATGTTTCCCTTTAAATTCAAGTGAATTTTAATTAAAATGAACTACTTTAACATCTGCCTCAGAGCCCTTCTCACCTAGACATACATTTACAGACTTCGGCCAGCATTCCATTCAGGAGGCAGTGCTCATATCCCAGATGATGAGCCAGGTTCTTCCAGTGGGATTCAATTAGGGGCTTTGGGAAGCTGCATTAACTCTTTCAAGTCATCAGGATAAATCTGGTCAATTACCACCTCAGTGGAATAAGCGAAACTTCTGGCAGCGCACATATTCAGAAGGTAAAAACCTCACGAAGCAGGATGTCTTAGGGACTTAGGACACCTGGCTAGATTTAGCTTCAGGCGCCACACTGATGGTCTGGGGACTCTGCTCCTTGATCCATGATTGACTTGGGTACATTTAGCTACGTTATCTAAAAGCTTTGCTTAATTTCATTTTTACAAAGGCAAAAAACTTTTTTTGAAAGAGAAAATGTTATACTTTGCCAAATAAATCTATGAGAGAATTATATGATTAGAGAAATAGTACCATAATTGATTCTTGCTTCTCTGAATTTCATAAATATGAACCCAATAATGCCGGACTTGAAAACAGGAAGAAATGAGTTTCCATCCTGCTTCAAACACTTGCCAGATGTGTGACTCTCAACAAGCCATTTACCCTCCATTAGCCTCAGTTTCTGGATCTGTAAAATGGGATAATAATAGTTCTCCAGAGAACTATGAGGATCCAGCAAGATAATGTGTAGAAATGCTTTGCAAACCTTGCAGTATTACTTATATATGAGCTGTTTTTATAAAGCATTGCTATTGTTATCATCATCATTCAAAATAGCGATATCAAAATTATCTGTACACTGGAACCCCACTGCAGAATTCAATAAAGAAGAGAGAATATGTTAGAATCCATTCAAGATGACTAAAGTCTAAAAAAATATCTAAGAACTCAAGGACACTACCTACTGGAGTAAAAACTCCCTATTAAATAAAAACTGCTGGGAAAATGGGAAAACTGGCAAAAAAAGATTAGATGAACATCACACATCATAAACCTTCATACATTCCAAATGGCTATATTAACGTATATACGAGAGGTCATAGTATCAACAAATTAGAGAAGGGAAGGAGATAACCCTTCCCAACTATGCAGGGGAAGGGTCCTTGAACAAACAAGGCATAGAGCTGATCATAAAATAAATGGACAATTTTGATTATATAAAATTCAATTGTGAGAGGCACAGCATCAATACAGTTAGAAAGGCAAAAATTAACAAGAGAAAAATATTACAGCAAACTGGACAGAGATCTGGAATCTGATGTATGTATGGAACTGACACAAAAAATCAGAACATCCAACGGAGAGTAGAGGACATGAAAAAGCAAGCAGTGCTCAAAAAAAAAAAAAAGAAATGCATACTATTAAGAGCCAGATGAAAGTATGTTCCAAATCACTAATAATAAGACAGACCCAAAACAACATTGAGGTTCCACCTTATTCTCATCACGGGGGTAGAGATGATAAAGAAAAGGAAAATTACAATTATTGGTAGGACGATGAGAGGTCGGATACACTAAGGTCCTGTCTGTTGAGTTATGAATTGTACCAAACATCCTATAAAATAATTTGAAACTATACTACCATTCCTTCAAATGGCTTATCAATCAATCACCAAATGAAGTGATTTGTTATTATCATAAGGCAATGATCTTGCCTTATGGTCTTACCTCAGACCCATCACTGGCAATAATTTCTCTTTCTGAATTGTCTTCCTTTATTAAAGTATAAGCTTTTTGAGAACAGGGACTGTCTTGCTTTTTGCATTTCTCTCCCCAGACTTTAGCACAGTGTTTTGGCATAAGATAAGCATTTAATAAAGTTTTCATTCTGTGATACTATTTAAGCTAGCAACAGCACTACTGAACACATACTGCAGAAGAGGTAAAAGATAAGACATAGAAGAAAATAGATATAAAAACACATTTATAACAGTACTTTTTGTAATAGTAAAGAATTAGAACCAAAATGGGTGCCTACAATGAGAAAATGGCTGAACAAATTATGACCCATGAATGTAACAGGATATTATTGTGCCATAAGAAATGACGAAAGGGACAGATTCAGAGAACATGGGCTGGATGGTATGAACTGACACTAAATGAAATAAACAGAACTAGGGGAATAATTTGTACAATGACTACAACGATGTAAAAGGAAACAACTTTGTAAGACATAAGATCTCTTGGTGTTGCAATGACCAATCTTGAGTTTAAGAAACTCAAAATGAAGCACACTACCCACTTTTTGGTAAACAGGTAACAAAACAGGCACAAAATGAGACAGGCATTTTCAGATGAGGTTACTATGCGAGTTTACTTTGTTCAACTATGCTTACTTACTACAACAGAGGGCTTCTCTTTGAGATGGGGGGTTATGTGAGGAAAGTTGGAGGGCAGTGATAATGATGAGAAAAAAGTAAAAGAAAAGACACAAAAATATTAAAAATTAAAACAACACTGAGGTTCTACCTTATTCTGATCAGATTGGCAGAGATGATAAACAAAAGGAAAACTACACTTGTAATTAAAAATACATGGAAGAGAGCAGAAGCAAATTGAGAAGGAGACAAAGAGAGGCAGACCAGTTTTGTTACAGTTGTAACTGTTTTTTTATAATAACCACCATCAATTTTGTATTTTTTCCCTTTCTAGGGAGCAGAATGGAGGGGTAAGTCAATCTTTTCATTTAAAATACATTTTCCAGTGGTTGAGCCAAAATGGGGAAAGAGCATTTCACTTAAGTAATCTCATTCGATGGCCTAGAGACATCTTGTACTTGACACTTCCAAAACAGATCTCAATATCATTTCCCCCAAAGCCATCACTCTTCAAAATGTCCTTGTTTCTCTCCAGGGTGCCATCATCCTTCCATTTTCCCTGGTCTGTAACTTCAGGATTGGCCTCAACCCTTCATTCTCTCTTACTCCCATAAACCAATCCATTGCTAAATCTCGCCCTCTACAACATCTCTCACATCTTATCCTTCCAAACTCACGCAACCAATACCATAGTTCAGGTCCTCAGGTCATCTCCCCTCAACCACTGCAAACGGCCTCCTAAAGAGACTCCCTGCCTCATCTCTCCAGATCCCATGCTTCCGCCAGCAATTAAACTGATTCTCCCTAAGCACAATTCTGAATCTCTTACTCAATAAACTCTAGTATGTAATCCCCCTTCCTTCAGTGGAGAGTCCAAGCAAAAGAGCTTCCTCTCTCTTCCTCACCTGGCCTTCTATCTTCATACTTCGTACTTTTACACTGGCTGTCTCTCGTGCCTGAAATATACTCCCTCCTTACCTCTACATCTTAGAATCCTTCTCAAAATAAAGCTGAAATACCACTACCTTATCTCCTCACTGCTGATGCCCTCCCTCTCTGGTTACCTCGTATTGGTTTTATATGTATTTGGTGTGTGTGTGTGTGTGTGTGTGTGTGTGTGTGTGTATGTATATACACACATACATATATATAATATACATATAGATGTGTGCATATATACACATATATAAAATGTCTATGTATAAATATATACATATATACTGTATATACATGTATGTGTGTGTATTCTTTATATACTTATATGAGCAGCTGGATGGCACAGTCGATAGAGCTCCAGGCCTGCATTCAAAAAGACCTAAGTTCAAAGCCACTTAACTGTCTGCCTCAGTTTCCTCATCTGTAAAATGAGCTGAAGAAGGAAATGCCAAGCTACTCCAGTATCTTTGGCAAGAAAAGCCCAAATGGGGTCATAGAACATGAGCTCACTTGGTAGAGATTACTTACATTTGCATTTATATTTTCAGTGCCTGGCAAAACAGCAAATGCTTTATACATGCTTGCTGATTAAGTGCCTGATCTAAGACAGATAAAACTCATCCTCAAAAATCTCCCCAAAAGGTCATTTCACTATCTCTGGCTAAGATATTTTACATTATTTTCATCTGGAAAATGACTGCTTCTATTTAGTCAAATTTGGAATACCAGAGTCCCCAAAGAACTAAAGTTGAATGTCCTTCAAAAGGCAGAAGAGATGTATATGGTGGGGCTGAGTGGACAGTAATGTTACTATCAACTGACAAATCTTTATTAGGTGTATTATGTGCCAGTCACTGGGAATGCTAGTACAAGAAATGAAGCCATCTCTGCTCACAAGAAGCTTACGTTCTAACAGAAGAGACTGTAAGTGGGTGGGGAGGAGAGTTAAAAGATGTTCCCCACCATTAATAGGCCTCAGACACCTTTTATTCATTTCTAATGAGGCACTGGGTCATGCCCTCCAGCTATGAAAAGTACATATATACACATATACATACATACATATACACATGCATATATGTGTATGTATACACACACACACACATACACATACACTCTGAGGTGAAGTTTTACTTTGGGGCTTATTTTTTGCAAGAAGGTTAGTGTGCCAGATGATACTCTGGGCAGCCATTTTAAGAAGCCCTTGGCTTTGAAAACCCAGAAGTTGGTGCTTCTCTCTCTGGTTGGTAATGATGTATGTATTGTCTACGATCAGACAGTTGGAAGCCCTGTCTGTTGGTCTTTCTGTTTGTGATTTCTATTTGTAGTATCTCTGAAACTCCCCTGAACTAAGAAAATGACATATGTACTTGATTAAAGTAGGTTGTCGACCCCTCCAAAGTTGCTTTCCTTTTAGAAAAGCAGGCTCTCCTGTGTATGCCAGGTCCTTGCTAATACAGAGACAAATACACATAAAATACATACAGCACAAATAGAAACTGAACACATATAGGTATATAAACACATCTCCACATGCATCCACAGAGCAGGTCAATACAAAGTAGTTTGGGAAGAAGGCCACTAGCAGTCAACATCACCAACAAAAGAGCAGCGGTCACACAGCAAAGAAGTAACTAGTGGATAATACATGTGCTCTGTTGATTTCCATCCAACAGTATGCCAAAGCTCCCAGCACCCAGCACACTTAAGTATTCCTCAGTGGAGAACGTGGACAACAGTGACACAGAATGAGAAAGCTTTGACGGACACTGTTGGAAGGAATACAAAGCAACTGGTAGATCCAATTACGTATTCATACTATCCTCACTAGACGGTTTTAGAATCTGACTGTGGTACAGAAGAATGAATGGGAGGATTCTGGTTTCATTTTCACACAAAAACACAATATGACCCTCTGTTTATCATTTCGTTACTTGACATAATGGGGTACTGGATTCTTTGGGATATTTCTGTGTTAATGGCAATGACGTGAAAAGCTCTCAAGTAAACTGTTACCATAAATCTCAGGAGCTTAATTCAGACAAACATACTCAGGCCCAAACATGACTTCTTTGTTTGAAAGTATGTAATAGCAAGCACCTCCAAAATTAAAAAAAGTAAAATGTGCTCATAAAAAAGGAAACTTTATATCAAAATATACGTTTTGCATAATCTGGGCTAATTATATTTGTTCTTTTTTATCTTTCCCTGATCAACAATCAATTAGCAATTTTTAAATACCTGCTAAGTGCGAGACACTGTGCCGAGCAAGTGGAAGATAGTACAAAGAATGGGTCATTCCCTATTCGTAAGGAGTTTGAGTTCTTTTTTCTCTAAAATAAATCACTGATATTTTGGGAGGAAAAAGTGAAAAACAGAATGGGGCAAATTATCTCTCACATAAAAGAGGCAACAACAAGCTTTTTCAGTGGAAGAGAAGAGAGGGGAGGTGAGGGGGAAAAAGTGAACCTTACTCTCATCACATTTGGCTTAAGGAGGGAATAACATGCACACTCAATAACATGCATACTCAATTTGCTATGAAACTCTATCTTACACTACAGAAAAGTAGGGTCAGGAAGAGGATAGGGGCTTTGGGGCAATGATAGAAGGGAGAGCAAATGGAAGGAGGAGGTAATTGGAAGTAAAGACTTTGGAGGAGGGATAGGGTCAAAAGAGAGAGTAGAATAAATGGGGGGCAGGAGAGGATGGAGGGAAATATAGTTAGTCTTCCATAACACAACTTTTGTAGAAGTCTTTTGCATAACTACACATGTATAACATCGAATTGCTTGCCTTCTCAGTGGGGATGGATGGGAAAGGAGGAAGAAAAGTTGGAACTCAAAGTTTTAAAAACAAACGTTAAAAATTGTTTTTACATGCAACTGGGAAATGAGATAGACACGCAATGGGATATAGAACTCTGTCTGGTCCTCCAAGAAAATAGAGGGTATGGGGATAAGAGAAGGGAGGGGTGTGACAGAAGGGAGGGCAGATTGGGGGAAGGGGTAATCAGAATGCACACTGTCTTGGGATGGGTGGAGGGGAGAGATGGGGAGAAAATTTGAAACTCAAAATCTTGTGGAAATGAATGTTGAAAACTAAAAATAAATAAATTAGAATTTTAAAATAAAATAAAATAAATCACTGCAAATCCTGTAGCTGTCACCATAGGCCCTATTTTTTCTCCATCTTTATAACTTTATCTTTGTGGCTTTCTTAAAAAGCATTCCCACACTGCCTTGTACTTTTATCTTCTCTGGAACTGTACAGACTATAAGAATTTCTGTTCATCATTTCATTACCTGACATTTTTATGAAAATAATAGTCTCTTAAGCTCTCAAGTGACCTATTACCATATACTCAGGCATAAATATGACTTCTTTGTTTAAAAGCATGTAAATAGCAATCACCTCCAAAACTAAAAAGCAAAACTTGCTAATAAAAAAGGAAATCTTCCATTCAAATAACCCAAGAGATATTTGTCATTGTGCCTAATTTGTGAAATATTTCAAATGAAATATATCACACATCTAGGAGTCAATCAACTTGAAGTGGAGTACAGATAAAACTGATCTTGCAAAAGAAACCTTTCTTGATTTTTTTTTCACTATTTTCATTTTTCTCTTGAAAATGCCTTTTAATTCTGCATCATTCTAGATTAACAGAAGTTGATTCACAAATATACAAGAGCTATTTTCTTTTATTTGCTTTTTCCCCAATTCACTTCAGCAGGGTCCTACTCCATGGTGACTCCTAAAACATATCACCTTAGGCATCAAAAATGCTATTCTAGACCACATAGGAGCCTACAGGCTCAGAAGGAAATGGATTTTTCTTTTCACTGCATAGCTTTGTAATGTTTCATAAATGTAGCATGCCACAAGCAAAATCCAGGGGCAGAATGCAAGTGTAAGTCATTTCCAGTAAACTCAATATATGAAAAATCCAGATTAAGGCAAAATATTAGGACACATTTATTTTTAAATAAAGAATCCTCACTGAATTTTTTTAAAACTTAATTTTCTAGTATATTTGAAATGTGAAACCTACCCACCCTCCCAAAATGTCATAAGGAATACAAATTATGTACAAAAGAACTATTGCAATAAACATTACATTAGTAATTTTAATTAAATTTTTTCAACACAGCATCTTTTATTATCATTTCTATAATGTATTCAAAATTCTTGACCTTTTATGAAAACTCTAGAGAAAACAGCTTTTAAAGCAAACTTTGTGTGCACTTACATTTTGTTTTATATGTATATGTAGCATGCATGTGTATACATGCACTATACCTAGATGTGTGTATATACATATATGTGCATACATGTGTATAGATGTGTATATGTGCACATACATATATGTATATACATGTGAAGATATGTGAAAATCTGTGAAAGATGTATTTTTATATATCATACCTATAGAGACAGAGAGATAGGCTTAACAAAGTGATGAAGAAAATGTTAATAATGCAGATTATCCTTAAAAGCTTGCCATGCATACCTTTTTCCCCAGAAAGTCCAGTTAAACATTCACCAGGGTGAGTGTATGTGTCTGTGTCTGTGTCTGTGTGTGTAGGAAGCAATGTCAGAGATAAGTTTCTTATTCACAATTTGTCAGTTGTGAATTACGGAATTATTCCAGACTCATGAAAATTCAGCATTTCACTAGGAAGTTCAAAATCTGTCTCTAACACGGTCCTTGCCAAACCTTAGTCTCTTCATCTACAAAATGGGAGAAATAATATTCATACTACCTAAATCACAGAGTCTTCTTTAGGAAAGCTTCCTTAAACTTTAAGTTAATAAATGTCTGGTACTTGTTATTTTAACCATTCATTTCTGGAAACTGACAAGGTCACACAACAAAACAATTTAGCACTTATTAAGAACAGGCATACAAACATGTTTAAAAGCTTATTTGTATCAGATGATTCATCAAACCTTTGCCCTCAGCATAATGGAAGATAAAACTCTCACGGGATTAATTGTTCCCTTGGTCAGCAACTCTCATTTCTGGTTAAAAGGTAACCGGCTACAGCTCTCATAACTGATGCTCAGGACTTAATAAATGTCTCTGCCTTATTCACTCCCACATGCAGAGCAGATCAGCTGTCCCACCAGGGAAACACTCCATCCTAATACAGCAGAAGGGACCAGATAGGAAACGCAGGATCAACATCCACTATACTTTCGAATCTCCGTATCCCCAAGGGCAAATCGTGCCTCTAACCACATATATACTAACTGTGTGGCTGTGGTCAAGTCATTTAATCTCATAGCACCTGGGGTAACTCAGTCTAAGTGTATAAATTACAGAGCAGGGGCTGATCTGCTTTGGTAGAGAACTAGGAGTCCCCCACATTGATGAAATTACAGGTCTAGTCCCAAATGAAAAAAAAAAGAATGGTTTATAGATAAATATTAACTCACTAGACTATTAAAAGAATCAGATTCATTTTTCTCTTAGACACAGCAAAGGAAATTTCAGTCCAATAGATAATATATCTCTCAAATCAAAAAGTACCTGAAACTTAGAGATTCAGAATTCCAACATTTTCTCAACCAGAACAATGAAACTGCTGCCATGAAGGTATATTGACAATTACAACGGTACTCACTAGAGCACTCTAATTAAAATTGTGTCAACATTTTGCTTTTCAGATATTTTGGGGGAGGGTATGTGTGAGTGGGTGTGTGCGCACACTTGTGTGTGTGTATGTGAGCATATTAATCATTACAGCTGACTGCAAGCATATGTATATATGACATACATGCTACTTTCATATCTCTCCAAGAAATCTACTCAAAAAAAATTGATGAAGCCTCAGGCTCATAAAGCGTCAAAGCAAAACACCTGAAAGGATTTAAAAGAAACTTCATTCTGGCAAAGCTGATAATAATGTAGATGTATTTTCATGGCTCACTGAACCCCTTAAAAAGTTGGAGGAGTGACCATTATTAGTCTTATTTCCTAAACTATTAGCACAGAACTAATAACCTGCTAGCCTGGCTGACATCTGCAAATGCACATTATTAAAACAGATGTCAAACAGCTGTAAAAATAGGAAACCCTTTGGCTCTAGAGCAGTGGTGTCCAGTGTAGTGTGGGAGGAGCGTCTGTGGCATGACCCCAAGGGGTGTATGACCAATCACCCAGAGTGTGGCAAGTTAGACAATTTCCTACCCTCCTTGTGACAGGCAATCATGGGGCCCATCTCCAACACAATCCCACTGACCTCATCCTCTGTTATTCTCCAAGCCCTCCTCATCCCTCTGCTGTGGAAGCTCCCCATCACCCCTATTCTGTGACAGGTGGCCATTCCTCAGGGGATTTATAACCTAACCAAAACTTAGATACTCCTAGGAAGAGCTGTGCAGGTACCACTGGAAAAATTCTCCCCCCACACCCACCCATACACATTCAGTCTGACAGATGGCTTCACAACCGCAGCGGGAATAAGGCAGGGACCAGTGAATAACAATCCTTCCTCCTCTCCTATGAGCAAACATGGATGAGCTGAGATTTGTATTGTAGACAGCTTTTGATTATCTTTCTCTCTGAACCTACACCTCTTCCAAACTTCCCTATTACTTTTCTGGGACGAGGTCACTGTCCTGATACCCAGGTGGGCAACTTGCAAGCCAGTCTCTCCTCTTCTCTTGCCCTTACCCCATAAATCCAATCAATGAACAGGACTTGTTTCTATCTCCATGACATCCCTCACACAGTTCAGAATTTCATTACCTCTCTCCTGAACTCTTGCCTTCTAATCTAGGGCTCCCGGCTTTACGTCTCTCCCCTTTATAATCCATTCTCCCCACGGCCACCCAAGTGAGTGTCCTGAAGTACAAGTAGAACCATGTCATTCCAGGGGCTTTCTTGTAACTGTAGGAACCAAAATCACTTCCAATTTTATCACATCCTTTTCTAATTTCTATTTTTGTGTGTTTTAAAATGTACATAATCATTAGAATAGTATTACATGTGTAATATGTAAATTTGCACATATTGATCAAAATAATGTTATTGATGGATGGAGTGTATGATAAAAAAAAGGTTTAGAAATCACTGATACTAAGAAAAGTTAAACATAACTAATTCTGAGTTCTTCAAATTATAATGTATTCTAGACAATCTTTAAAGATTGCTTTAAACCTCTGACCTAGGGTCCATGAATTTGGTTTTTTAAAAATACGTATTTTTGTATTTATATTTCAAGATAATTGGTTTCTTGGGTAATTCAAGGTGTTTTATTTTATGCATTTAAAAGCACTACTCTGAGAAGGGGTCCACAGGCTTCCCCAGACTGTCCAAGGTATCCATGAAGGGAAAGCAATATGCATTTATATAATGTGCCTGGCACTGTGCTATCTGCTTGCTTTTTCTTTTTCTTTTTTTTTTTTTAACAAATATCATCTTATGTTATCCTCACAACAATTCCTAAGATACAGATCCAGTTGCCTCCAATGAACTACCTAGACACATGTTTTATTTCATGACATAAAAAAGGTAAAGTTTTTCACAGAATAAAAGTTGTGGTTGATTAGGCAGAGGGCTGGTCTTGGGATCAGGAAGATCTGGGATTCAAGCAAAACCCCCAACGTCTGTAGAAATGGGCAAATCATTCACACCCTCAGTGCGCCCAGGCAACTCTTCAAAGTCTTGACTTTCAGAGAGATTGCCTGTTTATGTTCGTGTCCCTGGAGCCAGTCAGTCAAAAAGAAAGTATTAAGCATTTACTATGTATCAGGCAGTGTTACAGGGACACAAAGAAAGTCAAAACCATGGTCCCTGTCCTCAAGAAGCTTACATTTGTGATGACAATTCTGACACCCTCTACTCAAATTTATCCTTATTTATTCAGTTTATGGTGACTTGGTTGGTATCAGTGATATTTATTAGAGAATTAAGTTTAAGTTAGTTATGTGTGTTAATGCTGTTAGGACAAGAATGACAAATTATTAATCTACCATGTGTTGATGATTATACTACCTATATTTATCAGCTAGATTCATACTGTTAGAAATGTAATAAGAATGCAATCACTGTACAGTAGTACATGCCTAATCCTGCCCCTCACTCTATAACATGCTGTAATAAGATTAATTTGCTGTTACCATAGCCATCACCCTTAGGTATCACCACCACCCACTCACTCCCCTTGTGACCTTTGCTTCAAACCTACAACTTTCTTGGACCCCAAGGACACTGCTGGTCAAACACTAGAGTCTAATGACTTGTGGAGGTCCCTGAGAAGACCTCTGGAACTTCCCCTGATGAGATAACCTGGAGTTGATGACCTCTGGAAGTTCTCATGGCCTAGGAAAGGCCTATGGACAAAATGGTTATGAGTGACAGACACTTCTCTTAGCCAACCATAAAGTTTCTTCCCCACTCTTTCTGGAATTAACCAATCATGAATTGTAAAGCCTCCTAGTTTTGCTGTTCTCTCAAGTATATAAAAGTAACTAGTGCCCAAGGGGTGAGGCACTGAATGAAGGACCACTGTTATCCCTAATAAACTGAATATGCCTGGAGCTCTATCTCAGTGACTTTTGTTACAGATTGGGATTTTCTGGAATCTAACAGAGGAGATGACAGAAAAAAAAATCCATGAACAACATGTATAATATACATAAATGGAAAGTACTCCAAGAAAGAAGACACTTTTGGGGGAAATACCCAGGAAAAGCCTCAAAGAAGGAAGGAGAGGGTTCCAGGTATGTGGTCAGACAGTAAGAAGACATATTGGAGATGGAGCTTTGGAAGTAATGAAGAGAAAGAAGTGAATCTGGATCATAACGTTCATGGGGAAGGAGTAAATGTGATGGGAGGCTAGAAATGTCAGAAGGAGATTGCTTGAGAAGGGATTTAAATGGCAGTGTGTTTTAGTTTTGCTTCTGGAGGTAAAAAGGAGTCAACAGAGTTTGTTGAGTAGGAAAATGGCAGAGTTAGACGTGTACCTTAAGAAAATCACTTTGGCAGTTGAATGGATGATAGATGGGAATGGGGAAATACTTGAGACAGGGAAACCAACCAGAGTTTATGGACACACACCAAGGCAGTGACTGTGTGATTTAGAGAGAAGAGGACATATGAAAAATGTTGTGAAGATAGAAACCAGATTTAACAACGTATTAGATATGTGGGACAAGTCTGAAGGAGAACTTGAGGATGATATGGAGGCGACCAGTTTGGTGAATGGGAGAATGACTGATCTCCTGGCAGTAATAGGAAAAGCTGGAAGAAAAAAAAAACAAGCTCTGTTTCAGACATGTTGAGTTTGATAAGCCTACTTTCACTGTGAGATTTCTAAAAGATAACTGGGGATGAGGATCTGGAGCAGAGGAGAGAGATTAGGGCTGGGTATAGAGACTGAGATTTATCTGCACAAAGTTGGTAATTGACCCATCTAAGGAAGCTAATATAAAAAGGGGAAAAACAGAGAACCCAGGAGAGACTCATAGGAGACCCCACCATTGGTAGGTGTGCCCTGAATCCAACAAAGATGACAGAAAATTAGTAGTCAAAGAGGTAGGAGAGAGTAATGTCAAAAAACCCAGAGAGAAGACAGCATCCAAGAGGAGAAGGTGATCATCAGTGTCTAATGTTATAGACAGGTCAAAAAGGATGAGGAAGACAGAGGCTCTCCATAAGTTTCTTATAATGATGCTATGATAAGGCTGGACTGAGCAAACAATCAAAAGGCTTAGTTTGTACTTGGAGCTATACCAAGGTCAACAGTGTTTTGGCTGAAAGAACTTTCATTTCAAGTCTATAGTAAAGCCTCTGAAGGAGATTACTTGTGGTTCTAACCAAAAGATGACCCCTCGAATAATGCCCCCAGAGACACAGTAAACTAGCCAGTCAAAATTTATTAAGGATCTACTGTGTGCTATGCGCTGGGGATACAAATGCAAAAGCAAAACAGTCTCTCCCTTCAAGGAATTTATATTCTAATGGAAGAGATGATAAGAGAGAAAGAGGGGGAGAGATACATACATAAAAACATACATGAAAACATACATACATACGATAAGCTGGGAAACAGCAACTAAAAGTAACCATTAGAGGTATTTCTTAATTGGAATTCGGAAATATAGAGGTAGCCTTGGGAATTCTTTTGATCTTAATGTTTTGTGAATCCTTTCTGTTTGGAAATGTTGATTTATGCTGTATTCACTGGACAGCTGAAATTATATTTGACATCTGGTCATGAGAGGAGTAACTGAGTTGCTGAGATTGTTTACCTATGGAATAATCATTGCTTTAAATTTCTGTGTCTTTCAGAATTCACTTTATAGTGGATTATACAGATTTTTTTTTTCATCTAGAGAATAATCATTGCTGTCATTCAGTTGTTTTCAGTCAGGTCTTACTCTTTGTGACCCCTTTGGGGTTTTCTTGGTGAAGAGCCTGGAGTTGTCTTTGCCATTTCCTTCTGTAGTGCATTTTACAGATAAAGAAACTGAGGCAAACAGGTTTAAATGATTTGTCCAGCTAATAATTGTCTGAGGCTAGACTTGAACTCAGATAGAGGAGTCTTCCTAACTCCAGTTTCAGCACTCTATCCACCATGCCACTCAGCTGCTCCATTATAACAATTACTTTAGATCACTGTGTCTTTCAGTGTAAACTACCTAAGTATTTCACAACTCCTGGATGAATCTAAAGGGTGCTTCAAAAATAAAGCAATGGGAATATATTCCAAATCTCTGATAACACTGTCCTAAGATAGTTTTAGAATGTCCAATGGGCTTTTATGTAAAAACACAAATATTTAGCCAATTACATTAGGCATTATAATTTTCATCCCTAGAAATTTTTAAAAGGAAAACAAAATCCATCCTCAGGCCTCATACATAAAGGTCTTTGTATAAGTGAAGAGGAAAGAATACGAAGATCTATGAATAGAAGATATGAAACACATTCTTCCCTCCTTACCCCCCAACCATATTCTAGAGATAATGAAAAGCATCCTTGGTCTGCGCACATTTGAGTAAAACATATGAATAATTCATCAGACACATACAACATACTCAAAATTCCTTCTCAATGGTGCATACCAGTCTCCCCCATCTGACCATTTGTACACAGCAGGACCACAGAGCAAAACATCCGCACCCTGAGTTGTTTCGCTCAGTCCTGCTAAATCCTTTAAAAGGCAAAATAGCTCAAGAGGGATAGGAAGCTCCTAAAAATCAAATTCTTTCACAAATGATCCCAATAAAAAAGGACAGGCAATGCAATTCAAGTGGCCAATGTGACTACCCAAGGAGTGCCCTGAGGTGCTTTCTTTTCTTTCAAAATTGGAATCTCCAAAAGATTCAAAGCGTCAGGTAGCCAAGGGTGGAAAGTAGGTGAATAGCACTGATCTAGAAGAATAATGTAAATAAGAGATAAAAGCCCAGAATTAGCAGAACCTCAAAAAAGGCTCAGGAAGAAAAGAAATGTGTGTGTAACAAGAAAAACGTAAGGAAAATGGCAGCTCAGTATAAGGTGTAATCTGGACAGGTCATAAAAATCTCAAAAGTGAAATGTACCTGACAAAGCTATGTAGTCCAACTCATAAAAAGAATCTCATTTACAACCACCTTCGATCATTAGACAGCTTAAAGAATTTCAGAGTTGTAAGGGACCTCAGAAGCCAACAAGTTCCAAACATACTTGAACAAGAATGTTTTCTCTGATACACATCATTTGGTGAAGAAGAACCTACTACATTTCCAGACAACCAATCCTCTTTTAGATAGGTCTAATTATTAGGAAGTTGTTTTTTCCCTGGCCTTAAGGGTCATTTTCAGTTTTTTGCAACTTCTACCTAGTATTTGTATTTCTGCCCTCTAGGATTAAGGAGAAAAAGTAGTCAAATCCCCTTTTCACAGGATACCTTTCAAATATTTCATAGTCAAGACATTATGTTCACCCTGTCTTCTCTTTTCCAAGTTAAATTTATCCAGTTCTTTCAATAAATCCTCATGTGGCATGATCTTGAGGCCTTTCACCAGCAGGGTAACCCTCTTCATCAACGTTCTTAAAAGGCTGCACCCAGATCTAAACATTATCCTGCAGATGTGGTCTGAGGAGAAAAGAGCGCAGAAGAACCATGGGCTCCTATTTCCTAGATGTTATTCCTCTCTCAGTACCACTTAGCTATGGGGGCTTCCACATTACACTCCTGGTTCATGTTAAGCTTGTTTATATCTACTAAAATGCTTGTATCTCATTCCAGAGAAACAGCTATTTACCCATATATCCCCCATTCATATTTGTGAGGTTGATTTTTTGAACCCAAGTGTAATAACTCACACTTTATCCCTATTAAATTTCACCTTATTAGATTTGGATCAAAATTATAGCCTGTCAAGATCTTTATGAAACTATTTCTCTACTCCTACTAGCTTTGTATCATCTGCAAATGTGACAATACTGCCCTTAGGTAGGCATTTTTAGCTGTTCCTCCTAGTTTTGCATCATCTACAAATCTTATAATAGGTAAGTTAATGATAAAAAAAAGTGAAATAGTATATGGCTAGGCAGAGATCCATGGGGCATTCCATTAGACACCTCCCTCCAAGCTAATATTGCACCATTAATGACAGAGAGAAAGCTGAACTACTTACTCCTCTTTAATTTTTCTTTCCATCTCTCTATCAAATAATGATCTTCAGACTGGGAAGGGTGAAATAAATATGGTTGATAGGGAGTTAATAAAATAATAAACTAGCAGAAAAATATTTTAAAGGAGTTCAAGTTTTGAAACACAGAAAGAACACAAAGATCCAATTATGGAATTGTGGTCAGTAATCTGAAGAATGCCAGTAATACATAAATGCCAGTAAGCTTGACACCAATCCCTGGAAATAGTCTACAATAGATTATATAATGGACAGGTTATAAACATTTGGAAAGGGAAGTGGCAGTCATTAGGAAAAAATCAGAAGTTTACTCAAAACAAGTAGGAAGCAGTATGGCATAGCACTTGCTCTGCAATCAGAGGAGCAGGGTTCAAATCCCACTGATGACAATCGCTACCTGTGTGACCGTGGCTAAGTCATTTCAGTTCTCTACACTTCAGTTTCCTCACTTACGAAACGCTGGGGTTGAATTAGATGAGGTCTCAACTCTGGATGGATGATCCTTCTAGCCATGAAAACCTAACCTCATTTCCCTTTTCTGTTTGTTTATGAGATTAGAATAGCTAGTATAATAGGTAACATATATCTGGATTTTAGTTAGACATCTGACAAAGCCCCTCATGATATCTTCTTGGACAAGATGAAAGAATGGGGTCTTCATGAGAGTAAAGTTAAATGGATCAATCTTCAGCTGAACGAATGCTGATAAATGGATCAACATAAACCTGGAGGGATGTCTCTAATGGCGTTACTCTGTCCTTGGTCCCTTAGTCACCATTCTTCAAAGTCAGTGACTTGAAAACAAAGGTGGCATATTTATCAATTTTATGGATGACACAAAGCGGGAAGGGATAGCTAGCTAATAGATTGTATGACAGAATCAGAATTCAAGATCTGGACAGGTGGGGACAATTAAAACAAATGGGGAAATGTAATAGGAATAGATAAATGCAACAGACCTACGTATAGGTTCAAAAAATCAATTGCACAAGTACAGCATGAAGGAGACGTAGCTAAAAAGCAGTAAACATGGAAAAAGTGCATGAGCTTTTAATGACAACAAGTCAATAGTGTTATGAGGTTGCTCAAAATGTGAATTCAACTCTAGGCTGAATCAATAGAAGCAACGTCTGGAGAATTAATCCCACTGTTTTTAGAGCAGGAAGGGACCTTAGAGATCATCTAGCCAAACTTTCTCATTTTACAGATGAGGAAGAACCAGAGGTAGCAAGTGGTTAAGCTGAGATTCAAATATAGATCAGATTCCAAAGGACTCCTTCCACTACAAAATGTTGGGCAGTGATAATATAACATAATCTGAACTACATATTATGCTACATTAGATTTTAGGTCAATATAAGCAAGAATTTCCTAAATCTAAAATGGGGTTATCTTGAAAAGTAGTGAGCTCTCCATTAACATGTATGTTTAAATAGAGGTTGACTGATTTCCTTACCAGCAGTATTATACCCCTGCATGGAAGGAATTAGTACATCATAGAAGTGAGGAGGAAGAACGATTGGAATCGATTACCTACCTGTAAAAGACTTTCGTGCTGAGTGGGAATATGCTGGTCAGTGTTTAACAGCTGGCTTTCAAAAAAAAATGTATGCGTACACACTTTTAAGTGTAATCTGCATTACTGTCATTTTCTGCATCACTTTCTTAAATCTAGACAATCAACAAGATAATAAATCAAGGCCTGACTCTAACATATTGATTTCTGAGGTGTATATTCACACAGAAAAGTTCACAGTCAGACCTTGAGAGGTCGTATATGGCAGCTCCAGCACATCCTTTAACCTCATGGCAAGCACCTCCCCCATGGCTAGCGCATCGGTGTGTATAGTTCTCTCTGTACTACTACAACAGAGCTGAAAGATGAGGAAAGAAAAAAATGAAAATTAAAATAATACTATCTGGTGCTGTGTTAACTTATTGTAATTAGAACTATATAGATTACAGAACCCTGAATGATCAACTTGGCTATTACTTTAAAGTTAAAGTAGCTTAAGAAAGATTGTAAAAATCTTATGCTTCTTTATTAGCATGTGTGCTTGCATTTTGCTAAGTGGCATGATGGATAGAGCAGCTAGATGACACTGTGGATAAAGTGTTGCACCTGGAGTCAGGAGGACCTAAGTTCAAATCTCGCCTCAGATGCTTAACTCAGCTTCCTCATCTGTAAAATGAGCTGGAAAGGGAAATAGCAAATGACTCCAGCATCTCTGCCAAGGAAACCCCAAATAGGGTCATGAAGAGTCAAATATGAGTGGAAAGAATGAATAACAATAACATAGTGGATAGATTACTGGGACTGGAAAAAGGAGACCTGAGTCTAAATTGGACCTGAGACAACTGACAGCTGTGTGACCCTAGGCAAGTCACTTAAACTGTTTGCCTCAATTTTCTAATCTTATTTTCTTTCCAACTCCATAGCCCCATCTGACATACTGTGGACCACACCTAGGTAGAGCACATTTTATACAATATTAAAGAATGTTTGTTTTGTTGCCGCTGTGATTTCCATACAACTTCTAAACCTTAAATACAGTTATTCCTTGTGTTTGATTCCTCCAGGACAGGAGTTTGTTATGAAAGTATGCCCATACTGAGAGCCATTACAGCTTCTCTTGGCCCTAGGAAAATAACTGACACTTGACCTCAGTTCTTTTCCAAGAGCTAAGAGAAACTACTCTGAAGGTAAACACCATCACCTGGATTGAGCTAAACATATCATCTACTTCATGCTTATGATCCATTTCCCAAAGACTATATTCAAGCCACAAATATCCACAAGGGAGGGGCTTTCTCTACTCTTAACATAAATCTGGATCACTGTAAAGTAAACTCTTAATGATGACTACTATCATATTACCAAGAGATAGGACTTTCTTGGGGTTAGGGGAACTTAGCAGGAAAGCTCTGACTGCTGAAAGTCTCCTAGAGACTGCTATCTGCTCTCTTCCTCCATGCATCCTTTTATAAAACCTACACCAGCAAACCAACCAAGAGTAAGCTCTGTGGGGTCAGTCCAGAGGAATTCTTCGAATCTAGTACCAACGTTATTGGTGTTTGTCCTTCATTTTCTAAGGGGGCCAATGACATCACAAGGGTAGTATCTTGGGTTACGAGTGAATTGGATTTAAACAAGGCAGTTGCACAAAATCATCAGCCTCCCTCTCTCTCTTCCAGAGTCATCAAGGTCCAGTGCAGGACAAAAGCCAGGATGACTGGCAATGACCCTGGATACAGTGGATAACCTTGGTGTCTTCAATGTCTAACCAAGCTCTAACCAATGCACAGAGCCTGCTTCAGTCACCTTCATGGTCCCTGGTCCCATGGTCACTGTTGTCATCTTCCCATTCCACCAGGGGGAGTCTTCATATGCTTGAGGTAGATACCTCCCTAACTCACTAGTAGGTCTGAGGCCTGTCAGTTACCCTCCAACTGCTTTAGCCTCTCTGCCAAGATAGTTTGACCAGGTGTGGCCACCACACACACTACAGGTGAGAGTTGCATGCCAGGCAGACACCAAAGGTAGATAAGCAGCCCTGCATAGGGGTTGAGCAAGCCTTCGCACCAGCGGTGCTAGTCTTCCCTGAACACCTCATAAACTAGCTTAATCTACTACTCTTTTAACTTCACTTCAACCTGCTTTCAAAGAGAATCTAAACCAGAAGTATCAAGCAGGTGGTCCACAGACTACATGCAGCCCACAACACCCGAGTGTGGCCTGAACCAGATTAAAATGCAACTGGAACCACTGAACAAAATAAATAAAAATATAATAAAACACAGATAATGTTACATTTTGAAACAAAATCAATATGAATCCTATATTTAATGGTCCCTGGTTCTGAGTTTGACACCACTGGTCTAATTCAAAGGAGCTTAACCTTTTTTTGCTTCACGGATCCCTTTGGCAGTATGAAGAAGCCTATGGACTCCTCATAATAACACTTTTAATGCATAAAAAATGCAGAAGATTACAAAGGAAAGCAACTATACTAAAATGCACTTAACAAAATATTTTTCTTTAAATTATTTACTAGACTACAGGTTAAGAGCCCCCGGACTAAACATATACACCTTCCAAAGTGTCTACATGGTGCCGAAATAGCCTAGAATTTCAGTTTCTGAGTTGGAAGGAGTCTTAGATGTCATCTTGTGAAGTCCCCTCATTTTACAGACTAGTAAAGTAAGTCCCCATAGAGGTTAAATAACTTGTCCAAGGTCAAGCAGGTAGTAAAAAGAGCAGTCATGAACCAAGGCTAGAACTAAGCTAGCACTCTTTTCATTGCCTTATATTGCTCATCCTTTTGGGATTTAGTACTAAGGGACTTTAGATATTTAATCCAAACCTGCAGTTTAATACAAGAGGAATCTGGCTCCCAAAGCGATAGAATGATTTGCCAAAATCAGTCTGTGCAAGAGACAATATTTGAACCCAGGCCTCCTAGTTGCAGAAATCTTTCTACTACAACATGTTGCCTACTTCTCAAAATTATTTCAATGGGAAAGGGAGGAGTGGTGAAGCTGGCATCTGTAGACTAAACAATTAGCTGACTGAGTTGTTTATGTTATAATTTATCATTCTACTACTTGTAAGTACATTCTGAATGTTTAGTTAGAAAAGTAATGCAATTAGTTGACTGGATTTAAAATAAAGACATCACAGTACTTTATAAGCTTCCAAGTTCTACCTGTTTCCATATAAACATAATTCAAGGGTCTGACTATTTGTCGAAAAATCTCTATGCTTCCTACAATATTCATTCATGGCATCTGGGACTGGGAAAAAAATTTCCCACATGGAAATATTGCATCTCACAACCTGGGATTGACAAAACCTATTCTGATTTATATTTCAGGCACACAAAAGACACACCTAGGTAGGCTGGCATTTTCCCATGACTCTTTTAAATGTTACTGCTCCACTTACGAATTTTATGGCTAAAAAAAAACTATTTAATTTCTAAACATGCCCTGGAGCACCCTGTGAGCATCAAACCTTTGTGTATTTCTTTATGAACTGATATAACAATAAAGAAATAAACAGTGTATTCATCTACAGACATATTCCTCATAAAGAAGTAAGCTTTTGAAAAATTTTATTTGTGAACAATCTGACCATCCTAAAATGGACTATATAATCAAATCAGAGAAATGGTACCTCAAACAAAAAATTCTAGGAAGGACTTCAAAGTCCACTGATGGCCTTATAGTGACCAAGCTAGATTCCAAAAAGCTAAGTTGTTTGAATTTTTAAAGAAAGGCAGGACATAATCACTCCAAAAAGTCCTTTTTGAAAGACTTTAAATGTTCATCAAATTTCTTAAAGCAGAATGATCTAAGGTAAGAACAATCTGAAGCCCAAAGACAAATATGCTCTCATTAAGAAATGGGATGCACCTCAGTGACACTTCTCTGCCAGAAATATCACAGAAAATAAAAACAGGTGGGGGACACTTTTCAGAAGGTTTTTCAGATTCAGATCAGAGTCATGGTAGAGGAAGAAATCATCCAGTAATAGCCAGAGTAACATAGACTATGCTGGAAAACATAACAGTGGGTATCTTAGAGTCTAGGCAATCAAGGGAAAGGCAGGATTGGGATAAAATTTGGAGAGATTGAGGAAAGCCTAACACGTTTAGTCAGAGAAGGGAGAAAATGATAAGCTTGAATAAAGTCCTTCCAGAAAGACCTGTGCTGGAAAAAGGTAAAAACTATATTCTGGAATGAATGAATGATTGAAAAATCATATATTAAATGCTTACTATGTGCCAACCACTCTGCCAACAGCATGAACAGAAATAGAAAAATCAAGTCGGCCACTGCTCTTAAGAAACTCAAACTCTAATTTACCGAAGCAATATGTAAAAGTTCAACCACAAAACAAATGAAAAAAACCTGAAGTGCTAAAAGTGTAGATGAGAGGGAAATGGTAAAGCCTGTAGTTTTTTTAAAGGTTAGGTCAGTCAAATAGCAATGTCAAGGGTCTTCAGGGTGAGTGTGTGTTCGTCCTTCAGAGAAATAATGACATGACGTGCCCTTGACTTTGTTTTGAGTGAGGGAGGTTTGTGCCGGTCACCAGCCTCACTCCTCCTCCTGAGCCATCTGAATCCAGTAACCAGATATTCATCAGGATGACTGGAGATGACCCAAGATGAGGCAATTGGGGTTAAGTGACTTACCCAAGGTCACACTGCTAGTGAGTATCAAGTGTCTGAGGTGAGATTTGAACTCAGGTCCTCCTGACTCCTGCAATGGTGCTGTATCTTCTGCACCACCTAGGTGCCCTGGTCTTCAGGGTATGGCCTAGAGGACCTTAGGAGGCAATGGTTGGGCAAGATAGTGAGTATCCACCATGTCATTAGAAAGAGCAGAGTTGATGCCTCCCATCACACCTAAGCTATGTGAGCTGTCAAACAGGCAAGATGAGTTCTTGATATTCCAATTTTAGAAAGGGGACAAAAGCAAAGGCTAGGGGAGGATGCCTCAGTGGTGGCAGGTATCCCTATACCTTCACTGTTGGCACTGTGGCTACTCAGGACCAGGACAGAGGGCAAATGGAAAAGGCAAAAGAAAGGAAGAGTATCCCCTGGGGTTTTGAATAGGTTCAGAGAAAATATTAGGCCAGGTGAGGGGGTAAAGGGAAAAGACAAAAGGGGAAGAGCCCTCCATAGTGAATGAAGTCTGTGGCAAAGGGTCACAGGTTTTTCCACCCCTAGGAATTCTCAGAAATAAGCTTTCAATAGGTGCAGCCAAGTAAGTTTCCTGATCTTCTTCTGTAGCAGAATTACAGAATTCCTGCAGGGAAATTCTCCAAATCACCTACAATGGAAAGGGCACTGGTTTTAGAGTCAGGAAACACCTTCCAATCTCACTTCTTTTGCTAGCTCCCCAGTGTGACCTTGGGCAAGTCACTTCAATTCCTTGGGTCTGCATAGGTAAAATGAAGGGGAGCTGGACGAGATAGCTTCCATCTTCCTTCCAGTTGGTATCCCATCATTTCTTCCAGTGTCCTACCCCTACCCTTGTCACCTTGAGTGAATTAAGAATTAATCTTATGAAGAAACCTACTATGATTTCACACCCTCTATCCCTTCTTTACCTGCACATCTTCTCACCCGCTGAGTGAGTGACCAGCCTTAAATGACTGCAACAGGAGACAAGTCTTTCATCTCAGAGATATGTAATTAAGAAAATAGATGGACTGACCCGATACATGTGGAAGTACAATCATAAAACAAGCGTAAAATGTGAGAATCAAATTCTTTTCTGCTTGGATAACAGAAAAGTAGTTAAAAAGGATCAGAAAGACACTGGATTTATGAAGTGGAAAAAGAGTTTCCCACTAAGAAAGAAAAAATAGACAAAGGAGAGTCTGGGGACACAAAAGACAAACCCTGAAGACATTATAATTTTTCCTTTAACTGGGCTCTCTTTACCTTTACTTTCTTTTTCCCCCTTCATAGTATTTTTTCCAGTTACATGTAAAGAAAGTTTTCAACCCTCATCCTTGTACAATTTTGAGTTCCAAACTCCTCTCCCTCCTTCTTTTCTTCCCTCCCCAAGACAGAAAGCAATCTGTCATAGGTTACACATGTACAATCATGTTAAATATATTTGCACATTAGTCATGTTGCAAAGAAGAATCAGAACCAAAAGGAAAAACCACAAGAAAGAAGAAACAAAAAAAGAGAAAATACTATGCTTTGATCTGCATTGACTCCGTAGTTCTTCCTTTGGATGTGGATGGCATTCTCCATCATGAGTCTTTTAGAATGTCTTAGATCTTTGCATTATTACGAAGAGCTAAGTCCATCAAAGTTGGTCATTGCACAATGTTTATTGTTGCTATGTACAACGTTCTCTGGTTCTGCTCACTTCACTCAGCATCAGTTCATGTAAGTTTTCCCATTTTACCCTTACTTTCAACTGGACAAGGGACACAAGCAAGTTAGAATTTAAGTATTTTTGTCACTAGTCATCTGAAGTATCTAAACTCTCTTCTGCATGGCTCATGAAAATTTTGTGTGGGACTATTTTACTTCCCCAAAAACCATGTTACCTGAAGTATCTCTATAAAGTAAATTCTTTTTTATCTAGATGGAGATTACGTGAATTGACTCTCAGATAACTAGGAAAAAATCAAAAGAACCAATTCCCAAGCCACAGGAGAAAATGGACATGAAAATGAAATAAAAAATGAAAATTAATGACAACCATGATTTTTAAGTGATTATTTTATTTTTTCCACAATTATATGTAAAAATCATTTTAACATCATGATTTTCTTTAACAATCTCCCAATATAATTCAAACATTAGATATTAAGGGGTACAGTTCAAATATAATTCTTGTTTCCCAACATGACTAATGCAGAAATATGTTTAAACATGATTTTATATATATATATATAACCTATACGAGACTGCTTGCTGTTTGGGGACAGAGGACCAAAGCAAGACAGGAAGAACAATTTGGAACTCAAAATTTTGCAAAAGTTAACGTTGAAAACTATCTTTACATGTAATTGGAAAAAAGTACAAAACAATTTAAAGAGTAATTTTTTTGAGACGACAAGAATTTGCAGGATTTTTTTCTTATTAGTTTAAATTCACATTGTCCTCTGGAAATAACTGAAAAATGAGCAGCTTAAACCATACAAAGTGTTCATAGGGGACTTCAATGATGGGGATGATTTTGAGATCACTGAGGTATGGCTTATCAGGATACCTGAAAGAGGGGAGATTAGGAAAAATAATGGATGGCACTACTACTGAACAAGCAGGTCAAGAGGATATTAACGACTACTGCCCCACATGTCTACTTTCACATCTGTGTAAGACTTATGGGGAAATGATCTACATTTTTATTAAGGGCATTTTGAGAAGAGAATAGTCAAGTTTTCATAAATGATTGTCTGTAGAATGTAACATTATAATAGTCACACAACAGACTAAAAGGTGCTGAGAATACAAGATTCCATTATGCAGATTGTTTGATTATTTTTTTAAAAATGATGCAGTAGAACATGAGACAGCTTTAAAGGCTCCTTTTCAGAAAGGTGTCTCCCATGCATATGTCAAGCTTATAGAAGATGCCCTGATAGAAAAAATAAGAGACACAGACAAGCAGGGGGTGCAATAGATAGATCACAGGACCCGGAGTGAGGAAGACCTGACTTCAAACCCAACTTATGATACTTACTAGCTCCATGAACTTGGGCAAGTCACTTAACCTGTCTGCCTCAGTTTTCTCAACTCTAAAATGGGAATAACAGTATTGCCTAACTTCCAGGTTCTGATGAAGATCACATGAGGTAATATTAGCAAAATCTTTAGCAAAGTGTCTGGTTTACAGTAGACACTAAACAAATGCTAGCTGCTATTAGCACTGTTTATTATTATTATTAATGTAACTTTATATAACAATCAAGGGAGGCAAAAAACATCCAACTGTATGCCTTTCAAAAATGTTTCCTCTTGACACGGAGGATGTCCAACGTAAAGGTCAAAGGAAGGAGGGATAACACATGATTATATCATGAGGTCTTCCAGATGCTTCTACGTGTGAATGTCATTTAGTGATTGCCTTAAGCCCTGGCACAATGCAGAGACTTCCAATCGGGATTCGTAATCATTCAAAGGAATTCAACCTATAGTCACTGTTTCCCAGCTAACACACAGGAAGCACGGGAGGTCTCAGACTCCAGCCTCGAACAGGTTCACCCTTGATCTGGTCAGACAGGCAGCTTTGGAGGCATCAATATTCAGCTGTATTCTAGTCCAGTCTTCTCAAATGGTTGCTGGGAGAACCAGCTCCTACAGCATCCCCTGGTCACCTTTCTTGCAGGCACCAGCAAGAAGTGTGGGGCAACTGCTCCTGCATCTCGCTGGGGTCAATCGAGACATCCATATTTGTGCACTCCTCTAAATCCCCTCAAGTCTCAATGGGGGCCGGTTGAAGCACACACAGATTCCCCATGGCTTTTCCCTCCTTTCGCTGACCAGTGCCCTCTTGCTTTTATAGGGCAATCATACCAAAAAGGTATCTTACCAACATTAAACTCACAGGCTAACTTTAGCAATATCATCATTCTGTGCAAATGTAGTAAATATCATATTATGTCATCCCTTATCTCATGGTGCAGCCTCAGTAGGACTGTCTGTCACTACAATTCTGGGAACTACTATCTAGAATCCTTGAGACTCTTCTGGGAGTTATATGTAACACCTGGAAACGAGAGATTTCCATGACCATGGATCTGAGAAACTAACTCTAAGAAGGATAACGAATTCCTCCTTACATACAGTCACAAAGCTAGTGAATGGCTGAATTCAGGTTTTCCTGACTCCTAAGTCCAGCACCCTGTCCTCTGTATCATCAAGTCATATGTATTCAGGAGTGGGGAACATGTGGCCCTCTAGATCCTCAAGTGTGGCTACTGGATTCAGCCAAAGGGCTTCACTTGAGGACCTAGAGAGCCACATGTGGCCTCCAGGACACAGGTTCACCATCCCTGGTATAGTTTATCATCTTTGAGCTATTATTTGTGAAACTATGTAATATATGATTCTGGTAGCAAAGTCTACTGTTCTCTGAATACTCACAACTAATCCTTAATACCTCTATGGTAAATATTCCTCTAAAATATTTTGTCCTATTTCATCTCACTTTACCTTCCCTGTTCCTAGAAAGAATTACCTACATTCAATAAATCCACTTGCTGACACATACTCACCTCTTTTCAAACTCTTACAAACCAGTGTCTATTCCCCCTGCCTCAATACTACTGAAAATGTTCTCTCCAAGGTTACCAATTATCTCAACTACTAAATCCCGTAATCCAGCCTCAGTCTTCATTCTCTTATGCTTCTCTGCAGGTTTTGACACTGCTGACCACCACATGTCTCTGGTTCTCATGACAGTGCTTTCTCCTGCTTCTTCTCCTATCTGTCTGACTACTGCTTCTCAGTCCCCTTTGTTATCGATATCAGGGGTGTTTAACCTGAGTTCCATGAGTTCCTTTGTTTTAAATGTGAATAATTATATTTCAATATAATTGTAATCCTATATATTTTCTTTTATGCATTTAAAAATATTGTTCTGAGAAGGAATCCATAGGCTTCAATAGTTAAAGGGGTTCATAACACAAAATAGTTAAGAATCTTTGACTTTGATATCTTACCTCCAAACATAAGCGTCTCCAAGGTTCTCTTCTCAGGGCTCTTTACAGAATATTTGTCAATATCATCACCTCCCAAGGATTCCGTGATTGTTTCTATAGAGATAATTTCTAATCATCTATGCATCTATCTAAAATATGGATATGTAAACACATGTATACACATACACATATACTTTCCTGAACTTGTTCTCGTCTCCAACAAGCTGCTAGATCTTTCCAACCGAATGTCCCGTGATCATCTCCCAATTCAACAATTTCATGACAAAAGTCACGATCTTTTCCCTTAAACATGTTTCCCTATTTCTGCTTAGTGTACTAACATCTTCCCAGTCACCCAGGATCACAATCCTCCTTCATTATTCCCTCCTTCCTCAACATCTAATCAGCTGCCAAATCCTGTTGATTTTACCTCCATTCTATCACTCACATCTTTCCTCTTATAGACAGATATCACATTCCTTTATTATTATACATTATTATTACATACTGTTATTCTTAATGTAGGTACTCAATATGACCTCTCACCTAGACTACTGAAAAAGCTTTCTAATGGATCTCCCTCTCTCTAGTCTCTCTTTTATAGAATTCATTATCCACAAAGCTGTCAAGAGACTCTCCTTGGGTCTTGAGTTTTCTGACTCTCCTGCTCAAAAAGTTTCAATGATTCCCTATATATGTAGATATATTACAAACTCTTTATCCTGGCTTATATTTTAAGGTTCTCTACAGTATCGCTGCAAACATGCAAACAACATATCTAACTTCACATTATTTTCCTCACACACTAAGTTCTTACAAACTAAACTATTGGTTTTTTCTCAAACCTAATATTGTCCTGCCTCCTTACATTCACATGACTGACTTCTATGGCTAGAACAATCTCCACTTTTTGCCTTTTGGAATCCTTAATCTTCCTTTTCAGGCTCAGATCACCCGCTTCTTCCTTCTTGAAGCATTACCTAATAATTTTATTTATTGTTGATCTCTCCCTCCTCAGATTACCTTGTAATTAATCATTGGTGTGTTTGTCATATACCTGGGTCCAATAAGAATGTAAATTTTTCCAAGGTAGGTAGTATTTCATTTTTTGCCTTTGTATCTTCACCTCTTAGCACAGAATTAGCCACTTAGAGAATGTTTCTCACGTTGAACTGCATATGGAAAATAATCCCAATATTCAACAGTCAAACATCTTCTTGTGTCTACCCTTAGAAAAAAATTATCAAAACATTATCTAGTACTTAGTTTTTATTAATACTACATAGAAACAGACCACATATAAGTAGAGTAAATAATGTATTCCCCTATATTTGTTTTTTTTAGTAAGCTTAAAACTTTATTACCACATCAAAAGCAAACACCAAATCTGACTATGTAGGAGCTTAACAAATGTTTTTGATGATGAACTGGGGTGGTCTTGACATGGATAGGCCTTCCTTGGTAGGTAAGCATGTATATTAGTGCCTAGAGATTAACTCTCCACAGGCACATGACATAGAACGAAAATATTGTCAAAAATTTATTAAATCCTTGCCCACATGACAAGACGTATGTGTACCAAATAATCACTCAACATTTTCTATCTGTAATACTAAGAACAAGAATCCTACAATAACCTATGTCCCCAAATATATTCAGTCTGATAAAACAATTAACATTTTGCTTTCTCAGTGTAGGTAGCTTGAATTCTTTAAAAAATAACAAACTACATCTTGAATATGGAAGATAAAATGACTTGAAAATGTCACACAGCAAGCTGGCAGCAGAATCTAATGTTCTTCATCTTAGACTAGAAGCTCATTGAGGGCAAGAACTATGTCATTTTCATTTTTGCAATTCCAGTTGCTAGCACTGCATCAGGCATTCAGTGCATATTTAAGGAGTATCTGTTAAACTGAACTGAACTAAATTATTTGAATCTTATGATTCATCAAATGCACACAGTCAGAGCACCTGTATGACATCATTCATTGTCACAAGCACCACAGGTCTGTATTAAAACTAAAAATAAAGTCATACCATTTTTCTAAAGACCAAAAATTCTTGACTGATCTATTTCTCCCCTAATTACTTTCCTACCTCTCATTGCCTACACAAAAACCAATATACAACAGAGTATTGACAATTATTCCAGGCACTCCTGAGGGCAATTTCATTCGAGTTTTCCATACAGCTAAGCAAAAACAGACATTAGTGGTCTCATGGTATGTTATCAAATTTGCTTATGCACAGTAATACTGCTTTTTTTCTTGAATCACACAAAGTTACAAAAGGCTGTTACCTGGAGAAGGTCTGAATTAAAACAGCTGTTGCCTGAAATGACTAATTCATTTACGGAAACTACTGCAGGTGAGGGTGAAATATTACCTAATGGCTCTTACTCTGAATGAGATTCAAAAATTATATAGGGAAAAACAACTAAGGATGATATTTGGAAAAGAGCAACAAAGAAATAAGCTGAAAAGAGCATCTTTAATGAAATATTATGTTCATGAGACTGCTGTCCCCCTATAACCCATCTTCTTAATTGCTTTACAAATGCCCCATAAGGCAAAATAGATAACAGACTGTGGGAATGTGCAGCTAAACATTTCATTCTGAAAATTCTGGGAAAAAATGCCCCTGACCCTCAGATAAGACCAATATACTAGGTGGAGATAAAAAAGAAATGTTTCTGCCTCGCTCCTCTTGACTTTTTCAGCAATCAAAAAAATTATATGCATAAAACAGGATTGTAATGAGCTGCACATTACAAAAATATTACTAGGTACCTGCATCTTACTCCATGAGTCAAACAGCTACAAAATTATGCACAGAATTTACATGACCTGAAATTTGTAAATATTAATAATATCAATGAATCTGCAACCAAATAACTAGCTCTCTATCTCAACACCCTCTCTCACATTTCATAAGAGAGCACGAAAAGGATAAGAGAATGTACAGTGAGTCAAGCTGGTACAGATCTGCCACAATTGGGAGAGAGGGGGCAAGGAAAACCATGTTCCACAAACCTCAGTCTTGACTCGCACATGCCCATCTGGAGCTGGCTGGGCTTGGTGGTCAGTTTTTAACTACTGCTAGTCAGCTGTATGTGTGCCACTGAATGAGCAAACTGGCCAGAGCATCCCTGTCATCGGTACACCATTACTGCAAAAGGCAAAGGGAAAACATTGGCTTTTCTATTGGAAGGCAGTGATAAGGAGAGATTTTTTTAAAGTTTCCATTTTTAAGTGAAAATGAAAGAAAAATTCTCTCCTAGATGTGTTGTGCCTTTGAGCTCCATTTGAAAAAAAAAAAAAGGCAGAGAAAGCTGCTGTGAAGGTCACCGAGTGAAAGAACTTCCTCGGGGCACAGAATAAATTAAATCCCAAGGAAAAAATAAAATGTGATTTCCAGAGTGTGAGGCACAAACTCCAAATGACAATGATTGACAGCCAAACTATATCCGTGCAATATCGAAGACTGCACGTTCTCATTTACCTCAGTGTAGCCAGCAAGCGCCCATTAAACATCCGTCTGATGCCCAAATTAACCTTCTTGGCGAACTGAAAGAGGCACAAACTATCATAATCAACCTTTCATTATCACAGCAGCCTCTAGTTAAAGGGTCAGAATAATTGTGCCATCAGAGCCCTGATTGTTTTCAATCAACAGCCGGCTGGAGTGACAGCTCCGTGATGGAGTAGTTTGATGAAACCGCACCAGGCCTAATCAGAGCAGATGAAAGGAAGGCATGATTGGTGCAAATGAACAGTCGTGCCTCTCCTTTTCATTTACAATCTGAAATTACTCTTAAATTTGCGGGGTTTTTTTTTCCTCCCTTATGAGTACCTCTGAAAGAATGTTTGACTTATTATGAGTTCTGACAGTGCAGAGTTATAAAACACAGGTAGGGTTAGCCTCCGAGGCTCCAAGTGGATATTCAGCATAATTTTAACAAATTCACTCTTGAAAAGCACAAAATGACTAAAAAAGGGTGCAAATGACCTAACCTTTCCATGCTGTTTGATTAGCAGGCCCATTTGTCACAGCTCACATTCTCCATGATGAGAGAAGGTAAAATTGATGGGCAAAGATAGCCTATAAATGTTTGGCCCAAACCACTATATTTATTTCTGCTGTTAGTTCCCTTGCGCAAAATTCTTAATGTCATTAAGAATGTCACGTTAAGGGGCCCTTTTACTTAGGTTGTCAGAGAGACAATCGAAATAGAGATTGTCTGTAGTTAATAAGCAAAAGCCACACCACAAACTATAAATAATAAGGAAGTATCAGGTTTCTGTCAGGTTACTTTGGCACTGAGATTGAGTTGTAGAGGAAGAGGAAGAAAATTCTATAATCATCTTTCCCCTAAAGCCCTTTTGTGTCAGATTTAGCAAATGGAAGCCCTTGACCCAACTATGTTCATGCGGCTTCCTCAAATTCCATGGCAGTGAATGCAGGCAGTGAATATCATTTGGGGTGAAATTAAAAACGGAATAGAATATGTGCTTGAAGTAGGAAAAATAAGATTCTTATTTTTGTTTTCCTTTCCAGTGTACTAAATCCCCAACCAATTACGTGTCTCTACGGTATATTATCATTCAGGTCAGTGCAGCAAAACAAAGGGGAGCTCGACTGAGGAGATTAATATGCCTATGTGTGCATGTGTTATTTGTGTGCCTGCCTAGACATGTGAAAGAGGCGAAGGGATGCCAACATAGGAATTTTTGCTTGTTTAAAACTCCATGGTATAGAAAATTAAGTAAAACCTAATTCTTTGTTTTTGCTGTGTTGTTAGGTGGAATGAAGTGGCATATAAATAAGTGAAAAGTTAAGAAGAAAAGTCTTGCTTAAAAACAGCTGGAAATTTTCCTCATACTCATAAAATTTAGTCCCTTTTAGATAGCTCTCATTTTATAAGAGCCAATGGTTCACTAAGAATTTGAGGGACATAACCTGGAAAAAAAAACAGAACAGTGTTTAGTTACCCTGAATATACAAATATGCAGCACATTATTTTCTACATTTGAAATACACGTTAAGTTAATACACTTGTATTTGTAATACGAATTATATAAAGTACCTAGAAACTATTCCCAAAGGAAGGCAACTGCCCTACAAATAGGACACATCTCCTATTTTCCTATTGTTTTCCAATTACGTGATCACATGATCCCAGAGCTACATGGGAAGTCAGAGTATGACCAAAGTATTACAACAGCTGCCAACAACTGGTCATCCAGGTTTTGCTTGGTGGCCAGTGTTGCCTCAACTCCATTGCATCCTATGAGGTGGCCCACTCCTCTTAAAGATAGTGAGGCAAAACCTGGGTATGTGCAACTTCCACTCATGGTTTCCCGTTCTGTTTTTTGAGGTCAAGTCAAATAAGTCTAACGGCTTTTTCTCAGGATAATTCTCTTCACATACTTAAAGACGGCTATCATGGTCCCTACCTAAGCCTCCTCTTCTCCAGGATAGGAATCCCTAATTCCTTTAACTGTCCCTTATATGGTATAGTATCAAGACCCCTTACTGCCCCTGGTTGCCTTTACCTTCCTCTGTAAGCATATCAGTTTATCAATTTCCATTCCATAATGTGGTGCCCAGAATGAAACATGACAATTTTGAGGTGGTCTGAGAGGGTAGAGAACACTGCTATTACTTTCATCTTTTGGACATTACGCATCTCCCAAGGGAAGCCCATGCTTCTATTTCATTCAATAACATTTATTAAATGCCTACTGTGTTCTAGGCATCGCATTTTAGGTATCAAAGCTTGAATTTTCTTTAGCTGCTTGGTTAACTTTCTACTCATGAATAGGAAACTCTTCAAAGCCTCACTCACTACAAAAATTGCTTCTATCTCTCGAAGAATAAAATAAGGGTATTTTATTAGCTCTGAGATGGACTTCCTCCTTACCCAAGATAAGGTTTCCATGTTGACCATCTTTTTGCCAACAAGGGGTAAAAAGAAAGAATATGTTGCACATGAGGGTAGAAAATAATAATCTTCAGCTCTCCAACCAAAGTACAGCCCAAAAAATAACCCCAGAGTAAAAGTAATTAAGAATAAATGCATCAGTTTTTATCCCTAGTACCTCAGAGATATGGAATCTAGTATACAGTAGTCTACAGGAAAGACAACAGAACAGAAGACCTGGTCATGAGCACAAACTGCTACTTACTAGATGTTTGGCAGGGCACTTTGCAACTCAGGATTTCAGGGTTCTCATTTTTCAAATGAGATGACTAGGTTTTTAAGCATGGCAATGTTGAATAGAACACTGGATTTTGAGTTAAGAAATTCCAAATTAAAATATGATCTTAAACATAAGCTCCCTGAATCTATAAAATAAAAACAACTACATCACATGAGCTGATCAAATTAAATAATGTACACACTACACACAGTGCTTTGCTAACCTTATAGCACTTATTTAGCGTGAGCTCTCATGTCTACTATTATCATTATCCTTTCAAAGTAACATTCATCCCATGATTCTGAATTTTGCATAAAGTAACTAAAGCAAGAAGATATTTCAGGATCCCCTAAGGTAAGCAGTAGGCAAATCAATACCTTTATTTACTTCATTATTTGTCATTTTTTGAATTTATATAGACTTTACTTCAAAGTCCCAGCAGTGTGCAGAGTAACAGAACTTGCTAACCAATGGTAACTTCTTTGGACGACCCAATACCCTGCCCTCTCCAGAGATAGAATCATACCTAATGTGCTACTGCCTACCCTTAAAGAAGCTTCTTCCTTTCTGAAGGAGGGCTTTAGTCTTACTTTCAGCTGTGAGTAATTTCCCATTGTGATTGGCTGACTTATAGTCAATTTAGTATAATTAATGCCAAATTACATTGTAATTCACATAGAATTACAAATTAAAAGCTATATTAAGAGCAAATGAATTAATCAAAATTAATGATATTATTCTCCCATGTTTTAAAGTGTTAATAAGACAGATCCTCCTAAAACATTTAAACTTTAGGGCACTATCCATCACTCACTGCATTAATTACCCGACTTTCTTGTGTGACCAGATGGGGGTACTTTCTGGGCAGTTCTCAACAATAAGAAGGAACCATAGGAAGATGATGAGCATTTAGTGTCCAGTCTGAAAGGCTTCTGCTTGTTTGTAAAGGATCTACAGGCAGTACCTGTGAAAAGCACTACGTAGCCAGTTCTTAATGATTCAGGTTAAATTTAGTGAGCACTGGATATGGAAAATCCCAGTCAAAGGACAATCCCTAAGTCATTGATATTTGGCTTTGGAATGCATTAAAGACAAATTTGTCTGAAAATATATTCCTTCCTAATTATGTTTTCATTAGGGTAGAATCTGGCACTTGTCATTACCTTCAGGAATCTGCTGTTGCTGGTAGGGGGAAGAAGTATAAAAGTGTTGGAGTGGGTGGAAACATAGGAAAGCCAGGCTGGAAATACAAGGTCATTACAGTCAATCCACAGGAGAGAGGACTGTGCAGGATTCCGAACTAACGTACAACTATGCACAGTATTTACTGACGTAATCAAACCAATATCTGGGTCTATAAGCTCCAAATTTATGAAACTCCAGCTGGGTGCCTTTCATGTAAAAAGATTTAGGGGGTTTAGCTGAGTAAAAGCTCAGAGTAAGTCACTGGTGTGATATCACTACCAAAAAAGCAAACGCAATCATAAATAAAAGCATAATGTCCTGAACATTAATGTTCCTGGTCCATTTGGTAGGCCTGCATTTGATGTGCTGAGATCAATATTAAGGTGCCACAATATAAAAAGGATAAATAATTACTTAACCATGGGATAGTAGCTCACATGCTGGGGGGAAGGGGAGATGGTCACACATTTGTGCCATATAAAGAACCAGTGAAGGAAAGGGGGTTTACGTGGGAGCAGAAAAGACTTAAGGGAAACAGGAGAGGTGTCCTCAGGTGCCATCATCTTCAAGAGAATTAAGACTGATGCTAAAAAACAAGCTAGGGCTAACAAATGGTGAGGAACAGAGAGGCAGAATTTAGCACCATTTAAGAAAGGACTAACACCTACTTACAAATGTTCAAAAAAGAAACAGGCTATTTCATGAGGTAGTGAGTTCCCTATCAATGGTAAAGTCCAAGGAGAGCTTCCTGAGTTCAAATATTGCCCCAGATACTTAACTAGCAGATGGGAACCTCAGAAAGTCATTTCAATCTCCTCTGAGATAACAGCACCTACTTTACAGGGTTGCTGTGAAGATCAAGTAAGAAAATATGTGTAGAGCACTTCGGAAGACTCTTGTGGCGACACTACAGAGAACTCGGAAACTTGCCCAATGTACTGTGCAACACAGAATTTTACGAGATGCTTATCATGGCTCCCCAAGACTGGTATCAGTACACAGAACAAAATCTAGTCTCTCACTACATCATTAAAACTTGAACAAAGTCCCAGCACAACAACTGGAACCACAAACTCCATCCTTAGCTCACATGAACTCTCTTACAGAAGCTGTCCAATATCACTCTGTTTTTCTTGCATGCACATACACACACACACACACACACACTCTCTCTCTCTCTCTCTCTCTCTCTCTCTCTCTGACACTGTGCACTGAATCCCAGCACTGATTATTCTGTACTGATAATCCACATACTACCCCCCTTCTAAACAAACTAAAGGTTAGTTTACCCAAAATGCTTGGCATCAGCATCAGGTCTATATATTCAATACCTTTTAAGTAGTACAGTGAAATCATGGACAGGTGTATCCCAGGACATCTGGGTATCTGCAGACTCTATCAGAGTAAATATAGCATCAAAGCAGAATAAGATATAATAATCAATTTAAAATGGAAATAATGAAAGGTAAAACTATGGGAACTATTGTGGCAAATTCTAGAAGTAAAGTAAATACAATTTTGCCCTTTGACCCAGAAATACTACTACCAGGTCTCAGAGACTTCTTTCTAAAAGGACCCATATGTACAAAAATAGTTATAGCAACTCTTTTTGTGATGGCAAAGAATTGTAAATTGAGGGGAGGCCCATTTATTGGGGAATGGTTGAACAAGTTGTAGTGTAAGATTGTGATGGAATACTATTGTGCTATAGAAATGACAAGAACACTTTCAGAAACATCTGTGAAAACTTACATGAACTGATACGAAGTGAAATGAGCAAAACCAGAAGAACATTGCACACAGGAAAAATAATATTGTATGATGATCAACTGTGAGTGACAGCTGTCTTTAGGAACACAATAATACAAAATAATTCTGAAGGACTTATGATGAAAAATGCCCTCTGCTTCCAGACAAAGAATTGATTGGAGTCTGAATATACATGGAATTATATTTTTTGCTTCCTTTATTATTCTTGGGTTTTTAGGGTGTCTGCATTTTCTTTTGCAACATGAATATGGAAATGTTTTGCAAGACTGCACATATATAGGGAATGTGAGGGTGGCAGGGACAGAATTTATAATTCAAAATTTTAAAAATAGAAATGTTAAAAATTTTTGTCTACAGGTAACTGATAAAAAATGAAACAGTAATTAAAATTAAAATTAAAAATTAAAATTAAAAAAAGAAGTAAATACAGTTTTGCTGTCCCAACTGTCTGACGTACCAACCTTCATGAAAGCACAAAGGACTATCCGCCACACTCCTGAACCCACAAGTATCACTTTTTATCACTGGCTTCAGGGTTCGTCCAGATCTAAACAGTTTTGCAGCTTCCTTTTAGGACCCTCCAAATTTGTGTAGTCGAGACCCTTTCCCCTGAAGAACCTTGTAGAAGTAACAGATTTACAGTAAAATGTAGGAAAAAATCTCTTGCCAGGAATTCCCCATACCCTGGCAGGGTCAAGTGGCATGAATACCTCCCTGGCTCAGTGAACACAGAAATCTATCATATGTCCAGACAATTTGGAACCCTATGGGAGATCTGATGTCCAATAAAAACGATATTGCCAAAAGGCCTGATGCAGGATTCGGAAATACAATAAAGTTTTCTTTTGGAATGACACTTAGCAAAGTAATATTCTTATCTACTCAGTCCTACAAATTCATATTTTCTCTCTCTCCCTTTCTCTCTTTTAAGAACTACACCAAATACAGCACTAAATCCATGATATTTTTGATGCATCCATGATATTTTCCCAATCCAATAGTTCTTCTTTACTTAGCACCGGTCACATAGCAGACACACCTGTGCCTACTGATGTGACCAATGTCATGGCTTTACTGCTGAATTGTTGTGTTATGTCAGACCCCATTTGGGGTTTTCTTGGCAAAGGTACTAGAGTGGTTGGCCATTTCTTTCTCCAGCTCATTTGACAGATGAGAAATCCGAGGCAAACAGGGATAAGTGATTTGCCCAGGTGACACAGCTAGTAAGCATCTGAGGCCAGATTTGAATTTGGAAAGATGCGTCTTCCTGATGTGAGGTCCAGTAATCTATCCACCATGCTATCTATCTGCACCATAGCTTTACTTCAAGCCTGAATCTCCATACCCCTGCTATGAGTGCACCAGCCTTTATGAGAGCAGTAGATCTTTTCTATTACAATCTATATTAATGCAGCGAAGACCATCTGCAATTTATATTTAGATATCAGTGCTGGTGGTTCCCTTTCCTGTTAAGTTAATATCACTAATTAAGGGCTTTAACCCACTCCCCCCCCCATCTACCTTCCTCTCCGACTACACTAATGCCTGTGCCATCTCTGCTGGTTTATTTCACATCTCTCCTCAAGTAGCTTCCCACCTCCCCTGGCTGCCTCCATCCACCTGCCTTTCCTTTTAAACTCTCTTCTTTCTCAAACTACCTGCTTCTCCTCTGCCTTCACCATGGTCTGAAAAGATCTGCTCCTTCCACAAAGTTTTTCTTGCCTTCCCCCGGGCACCTTTTCTTCCCTTAGTAACTCCCTGTAGGAGTTACTAAGTTACTCTAACTCTGTAGAGGCAAACACAAGGCTATAAACAATAGGACTGCATCATAAACAGTAACTGACTGAGTATTCACCACTTGTTGCTAATTCACTAATTATGGGAAAGAATTATTGAGATCATTTTTTCCTTCTGAAAGATTGCATGCGTATGGATGTGTATTCGAGTGTGTATGTGTGTCTGTGTTGTGTATGTGTGCGTGTGCACTGTGAAGGGGCTCAGTTTTCCAAGAGATTAAATGGATTTATAGTGGACCCAGATTAAGCTCTAACTACTCTGGAATATGGAAGGACCACTGTGGAAAACCTCGGGGTGCCCACATCATCTATACCTTCCAGTGTAGTTTTTATTTTAAATCCACAATAGGCCAGGTGGGAGCAACATTACTGCAGGACACCAAAACATAAGTAATATTCTCCAGTCATTCGTTACTCCTCACAGTAGCACCAGCAACCGAAACAGCACATTTGGCAAACAACAGGAATCAAAATGAAAATTAGGAGCACAGAACATAAATATGTCGTATCTCGTAAATCACCTTGCTCTTGTGTGCACTTTCTTAAAAAAAATAGCCAACCACCAATAACAAAGCTCCCGTGAAATTATCTCCTAACTCATGGGAAACACAGCTTGTACACAGAAGTTGGGGCTCCTGTAATTTCTGATAATGACTGTCTCCTCGCAGTTGCTCGACAACACAGAGCAATGGGGTTGAGGATTACCCTCTGTAGTCTCCCTGAAGTGAGCCAGGAGCAACATAAGGTTCTTAGTGACAAGCGACATCCATAGGAAATCAGCAGCAAAACCACCAGTCAAGCTATGCAAGGAATGAATCCTTACAGAGAAATCAGAAAAATGTAAATGGGGTAAGAGTGACTGCAAAATACAAACACAAGCAGCTTAAAAACACACACACCTAAAACATCAAATTGGTCAAAGTACAGTCAACATGCATTTATTAAGCATTGACTGTGTGCCAAGCATTCTGCTAAGCACTGGGGATACAGAGAACAGCAATTGTCTCTGCCCTCAAGGAGCTCACATGCGCTATTGGACATACATAAATACTGTACAAACAAGGCATGTGTAAAGTGAATGGAAGGTCATCTCAGAGGACTGGTCCTAGGAAGTGGCTACGTCTATCTGGGGGCATCGCTGGATGAGGTACCCACACAGACAGAGACTAGCCTGGCACACAGTGGGCACTAATAAATGTTTTTTAACTGACTGATCAAGTGTATAAAAGGAAGTGTATGAAACTGGGAAGAAGAGGTCCTTTGGAGAAGAAAATGCAATTATGACATAAACGATAATAAACATTTATTAAGCACCTGCTGTATGCTAGGAATTGCATTAAGTGTTAAGAATACAAAAAGAAGCAAAAGACAGTACTGCCCTCAAGGAGCATGATTTTTATTTAGTATTAAGTGACAAAGGAAAACAGAATGTTATGAAGATGCATGGTAAGAGGAGAAAATGTCTAGTAGCATAGATACGATAGGTGTGGTAGAGGGAAAAGAGTAATCGCTCCATATTCAGAGAGCTTGGGTTCAAATTCTACTAAGGTATACTACCTGCAGGACTCTGGGCAAGCCACTTAACCTCTGGGGGCCTCAGTTTCTTCATCTGTAAAATACAGTGGTTAGATCACATAGATCTCAGTTCACTTCCATTTTCAGACTTATGACTCTAAATGTTGGATAATTAGTATGGGAGGAAAATCAAAGATTTCTTGGCGGTTATTTTTTAAGGAAAGATTAGGACAAAAGAGTTTCTATTCCATAACATTTTAATTTCAGCCCATTCCCCACTTGTCATAGCCTCCACGGTATTACATTGGAATAGTTTTAAGGACTAGTAGCCCCAATTTTCACTTAGATTATTAATTTCACTGTCTGATTTCTTAAGGGATTGGCCTGACTTGTGTCGTGTCCAAATCTGCGGGTCAGGGCTGGTTCACCAACCTATTTTCAGAGCACAGGAAATGGAATGGGATTTTTTTTTTTTTTTAAATAAAATGCTACCGAAGGAGGGGCAAAGGCCACGCTGGGCAATGTGAAAACGGAAAGCACCAAACAAAAAAATGACGTTCCCCAATTCACATTGCACAATAGGGTGAGACTTCAATGGGCACGAAACGAGCAAAGCAATTACCCAGTTTGGCGCTGCCCCCAGCACTGCCCGCCGCGTTCAGAAGAAAAAGGGAAACGACACAGGACTGGAAAGAGACACACGGAAATGCAGCTCTGCCAAATTTTCTACATAGCCAAGGAAAAGTATAAAGGAACTAAGCGTGTTGGCACGAGCAGGGGAGGGGGAGCCAAAGTCTCAGGAATTAGCGACTATTTCCCTCCCTTAGGGAGGAAACAGGAGATGTTCTCTATTTTGGAGTACACACTTGGCATGAGCCAAATGATACAAACACTGGAGGCAGATGGAGGTCTCCTTTCACAGTTAACAACTAAGTGCCTTCGCTGATACATGTTACAAATGGGAACTGGAAATGGATGAGTAAATCTCTCGCTTTGAGAATTCTCTATATCTTGTAGCGTATTTAATGTACATGAAATTCAAAATTGGAACCAAATGTATCAAAAACGCCGAATGACTCATTCATTCAAAAAATATTTCCTGAGTACTTAGAGGATGCGTAGTTCTGTTGACACTGTATTAAACCGCCTTTCCTGACATGGCAGCATTTGGGTCAATTTTGTGTTGGTAATGTCAAATAGCTATTTTTGCATAACTCTCAACCCACCAATGTCCCTCTAGCTCTGTAGGTTTTCAATATCTCTTTGCAATCCTGTTTTTTCCAGGTCTTGGACTCTTTTGGAAGAGAAATGTCAAATCAAGTTGAGCCATGCAGGTGGATTTTGGGAGGCAGATAAAAGCTCCTAAGAGACTAGTAGGAGGCAGGCAGATATGAGTTCATGGCTACCCAAATCATCATCTAATCTATGTCTCCAGAGATGTCGAACAAATGTATTATTAATACTGTGCCTTATGAAAGACAATCCCTAACCAAAAATTGGTAAAGAACATTTTCTCCAAAAGGCATAATTGATTTGCCTAAGAATTTGCCTAGCAGGAGAAATATATGTGTACTACAGGCAAGAAGGAGGAGGAGTAAGAAGAGGAGGAGGAGGGGAAGGAAGGGGAGGAAAAGAAAGGAGAAATATAGAAATACATAAAACCTCAAGCAGGAAAAAGGAAGGAATTGCTGTTTCCCATTCAATCCTTTTAAATATGAAAGCTTCACATTATTGTTTTTATTTATTATTTATAGGGTACAGTAAGACAACATTGTACAATACAAACATTAAAGACAACGTCCCTGCCTGGAGGAATTTATAATCTAAGTCAAATGGAGACAGAACCCCCTCCAGGAGACAAGGTGCCCTCTTCATATCCTAGAATGGAACATAAATAGGATAAGATTTCTTGGCTAGTGGGCAAGGAGTGATAAATCTATTTAGAGACCTGATTAAAGCACAGGAAATGAACCCTCGCACTATAGGCATGTGCTAGGTATGTGCAATAAATCAAAATAATACAGAAGTGTTGGGTTTGGCTCCTCACCTCAGTTCTATATGTAAGAGGCTTTAGGCTGAGTGAGTGAAAAGGTAAAAGAGACTATTGTATCAGACTCTTGAAATTGGAGAACTGAAGGAAGGAGGGCAAGTCCAAATCATCTGGGTAGAAACAGAGAATTAACCAAAAGGCAATGTGGTGTAAGAAGAAAAATGCTGATCTTCAAGTCAGAAAACCTGAATTTTAGTCCCAACCTGGACATTTAGTTTGGAAAGGTTAAGTAACCCTGGGAAAATCAATAAATTCTTTTGAGCTTCAGTTTCCTCATTAAAAAACATAATTCCTACCTATCTCACAACGTTACTGTGTGGCAAGTACTACAAAAACCTTAAAATGATGTGTCCTAAGTGAAATTTATTGTTATTATTGCATAAAAGGCTATTAACAGCACCTAAAAGCAAATGAAAGAAAATCTTAGGAATGGAGGAGAGAGAAAAATACACATTTTCTAGTGTACAGGAAATCAGCATATTACAAGCATTTATAGGTAATCAAAATAGTCAAAAACATTGGAAAAAATGAAAAGAACTGTTATTTTACTGGCCACTATGACAGAAATATAGTTCAGTGGACCTAATGCCATAGAGTGAAAAAATTTTGTATCCTAATCTACTGTTTCAAAGTGGCCTTAGAAAAAGGTTTCTTCTTGTATTCCCAGCCCTTTGCACACAGTAGGTGCTTAATAAAGTTGCTAAAGTACTTCCCATCTTTGTGGCTATTCAACAGGCCCCTTGTAATTGTGCCACTTAATTAAATGACTATATTTATGGAGATAAAATTAGACCTATTCATAAAACTGTCACAGTTCTTGAAGTAAATACATACAATAATATGTATTTTGTTTTCTTTTTCAAAAATCAAGACCTGAGGCTTCACTGGTGTTAGTTTCCCCCAGAGGAAACTTCCTCTACTAATATAAATATTATATTTTTATAACATAGCATATAGAGCATATTATTACATGCTATATATTATAGCATATTAATATATGCTAATATTATTTTTATAACTTTTATTATAATTATATAATTATAATTTTTATCATATTACAGCATATTATTATATGCTAATATTTTAAAAATATATATTTTTATAGCATAGCATATTATTATATGCTAATATAAATCAGCAACTGTACTGTTCTGTTAATATTTGACTGAAAAATAGAAGTTCTTGGAAGATAACAGTATTCAGTTAATTACAAACCTCACCATCTCTATTTCTTCTAATTTCACACCTAAAAAAAATGGATACTAATTCCAGCCTCTCATTCAGTAGCTTTTTTTTTTAACAAGAGACTTTAGCTCTTGGCCCTCAGAGAACACCTGCAATCACTATTTCAAGTAACACACCTTGCTCTCTCATAGATTATAACCTCCTTGAGAACAACTACTGTTTCATGGCACACAGCACAGTGCCTGGCACACAGCAGGTACTTAATAAATGAAAATTAACTGACTGATTACCAAGTGCAATCCTATCTTCTGTTTGCATTATTCCTCTCCTCACTCCTCCCTCTTCATCTGAATTCTACCCATTTCAATTGCAAAGTCCAGTTAAAATCCCCCAGATGGCCATGGCTCACAGGACTCTCTCTCTTCCTCTGAATTCCTATAATACTTATTATCTGTGTCATTCATTTGGCATCTAATATTTTTACTTCTCTTTAATGTTGCATCCTCAATTAGACTATAAGCTCTGGGAGTTTATAATTATGCTTTATATTTATTTATATCCTTCATAGTGAATACATAGCATGTAGTAGGCAACTGTGCACATATAACTAATAAATCTTTAAATTAAAATTTTAAATTAAAATAAAAAGCATGTGAGGGCACCAAATGTTAGACCTCCTGTTCTGGCAGTACAGAGCCTGCTTTTCAACAAAACTAAATTCATCACCCTTTTCCTAACCATTCCATCTCCCCTATATCACCCAACCAATCATAAACCTTTATTCACCAAGAAACAACATGGCAGCTGGTGCAAGCCCCAGTTGAGAGGAAAAAGGGGGGCGGATAACTTTAGTTGGATGCTCTCAAGGACTTTCAGCTATGAAGTTTCTACAACTGTTCCCCGCACCAACCCAAAACAAAACAAATCAAAACAAACAAGCAACCACAAAGCCCTGATGCTGATGCTTTCCAAGCTAAGGGTTGACACAGGGTAAGACTTACTTGTTTCCATATATAGTGTTTTCCTTTCTTTAGAAACAGATACCTTATTATTGCTTCTAGACTGACTTTGGGCATCTTGAAAATTTCAATCTTTGGAGTGAGAGGATTTCATTCATTCAGTCTTTCATTCATTAATATATTTCCCAAGTACTTCCTATCTATCTTTCTATCTACCTATCTTTTTATCTTTCTATTCCTCTGTCTGTGTTATCTATCTCTATTTCTCTGTCTGTCTTATCTAGGTAGCTATCCATCCATCCATCCATGTATGTACATATCTATGTATGTATGTATCTACCTATCTATCTATGTATCTATCCATTCTGAACACAGTGGAGTCACCTGATGGAATCAGTGTTTCATGGATGGTAGATAATGAGAGACTGTCTAAGAAAAAGACTAGGACAAAAAAGTACCAGGGCAGATAGATACTAGACATGGCAGGACTGATACAGGCACCGTCTTTAGGGATTTCATCAAGGAAAGTGAGTTGGAAACTCAAGGGGAAATGGTTAGGACAGAAAAATAAAAAAGTGATGCTGAGAAAGTATAGTGAATATGGATCATTTAGAGTTATAAGTAGCTCTTCTAATCCCCATACCTCTTAATATTGAGCCATTAATGAAAATTACACCTTTAACAACAAAAAGAAACGTCAAATTTTATTTTTGTCCTTAAATTGGCATGCCCATAGAGGTCTCAAAACAACTACCTGTTCAATGTGTGTCTGTATCTGTGTGCATGCATGCATGCATATGGGTATATGTGTGTGTGTGTGCGTGCGCACATGTGCACATGCTTGGGGGATAGGTGGAAGGTGGTATTTATCAGGAAGTCACATAGGTTACTGGTAGCACATATTAATCAACTAGCAGGATCCCTCATCAGCTTTTCTATTACTTGGCCCACTTTGTGCCAATTTCCTTTCTCTTCCCCAACACCTCTTGCTTCACTGTTCTTCTTTAAGACATGGGATGGGGATTTGTCAAAGTCAATGAGCACTTTATTACAGCGAGAGTGCTCAGTAATGAACAATTCAGCAATTTAATGAGATTCTGGAGATCTGTCTCCAGCCTGTCCATCAAGTTTCACTTCTATAAAGCACCCTGACACTAATCCTCTGGCATACCCAATCTTCACCCTGGGCTGAATATTAGATTCTTCCATGGTATATTGCGTTAGTAGTATAACCTTAGCAAAAATGATGAACTTAACTACACTGGAGGCAATATAGCTGGTCTGATTTGATCTTTCTCTATTGGGTTGACTATGAGGGAATTACTTATTTGCTAAGATAAAGCAAAAACAGTTTCTTATTGCCTGCTGAATGCCTAAATTGGCAAATATTTATGTGAGTCTTTTAATTCTTTCTGGAGGTCCAGGTACAAATATACATATATTTACTGCCTGCAGCAGAAACCAGTTCTTAAAATTCTACATTACAGCATTAGTAACCTTTAGAGAGGCAATTATGATAACGCTTAAGTGGACAGTATAGCATTTTTGTCACTCAAAAATCTGCACATTACCTTTACAATCTATGGATGTGCCTTTCAACAGGATAGGATCACTATACCACAAAAGGGGATAGGTAGAAGCCATTTGAGGGTATTGGCCCCTGATCTCATTTCTATTAGAAACAGCCAATTGCATGAAATCATCTCCACTTTTTTACCTTGGGGAAACATGAGTTCCTTTTGCTGCCACACCTGAGAACTGAGTTCTTCCCTGGTCAGTCAATTCTTGATTATATTAACAATGAAGTAGGATAATGTGGATAATTGAAATCCACATATATTCAAAAAAATCTCATTCTGGCCAGGAGTTCTCATTTCCTCTCTAATAAACCTTTTCTTTTAAACCAGAGTTGTTAAAAAAATATAGTAAAAGCTGCTTTATTTGGGTTTTCTCTCTTTATATTTCCCTTGGTGAAAATATTAATGCACAGAAAAATGGCACAAAATGAGACAGCAAATAAAACGCATGAGGACTTGAAAAAAGAGGCAGGCAAATTAATATTCGGTATTTCGGTAAGGGTCAATCAACTTTACTACAAAGAGTACCAGATCTGAAGTCAGAAGACTTAAGTATGATTCAGTTCAACAAGCATTTATAAAGTGACCAGCAGACTCCAAAGCACTGTGCGAGGAGTAATAAAGAAACAAAACCAGAACAGCCCCACCCTCAAGGGGTTTATAATTTCTTATGGGAGGCTGAGGAAGGGAGACAGAGTAGAAGAATACTATATATTCATAGATAAGTAAAAAGTAGTATGCAAAGTATTTGCAAAGTAATTTCAAGAGAGGAGGCACTAAGGGTGGGTAGTCAAGAAGAGCTTTTTCCTCACTTGGTAACTTAGATTTGAATCCTGGTTTGGTCATTTACTACCCATGTGACTACGGACAAGTCACTTAACTTGCAAGTCTCAATTTCCTCAGCTGTAAAATGAGCTGGAAGAGACTAGCTGATATCTAAGAAGTCCCCCAGCTCTAACATCTTATGATCCAAGCAAATTCCCCACTACGAGACCGATTTTCCTCATCTATAAAATGGGACAACGAAATTCACAGGCTGATTAAGAGGAAGGCAATTTGTAAGCTTAAAATGTGATGCTACTATGAGATGAAAAGTTAATTCAGAAGTTACTCAGAAGTTATGCTCTGTCTTGTGCCCTATTTACTTAGTTTTCAAAATATTGGGAAATATTGAAAATACAGCATTCTTACAAATAAAGAAAATGGCAAAATGATGGTCAGTTGTAGGAGAGGGAAATGGCAGGGAGAGATGAGAACAAAGCGGAAAACAGACAGAAAAGGGTCAGGAAAGAGGGTAGGACCTTCAGCAATAATCAATAAAGGAATAAAATTGGAAGCTTTCGCATACACAAGAAAATAGAAACTTCACTAACGGGTCTTTTTTGCACATAGTCCAAATACATCTCCAATGGAAACTCTAGTTTTGCAATAGGTCTATGTCACTTTTTAATAAAAGCCAAAGCAATCCCTTTTTCTCACATTCAAACTATTTTTGCCATGAAATAATTAATAACGCTACTATCTCCTGGCATTTCAAGTCAGATACATTTGACTGCATGAAGACCCCAAGGAAATCTCCTCTGTGACTGTAAATGTGAGTTGAGAACCCAAATACCTCAAGATCAAATCCTTTCCAACCACCTGACAAGTCAAGAGAACACTGGGTCTAAAAATTCACCTGAGATAGAAGAGTTCACACACTTTTTTTACCCTTCAGCCTTTAATCATTTACCACCTCCATGATACCAAGATTCAAGCAAAGGGAACATGTCAAGGTTTTCTACCACACATTCTGCTGATGAGGAAGCTTCCTTACCTGCCAGATTTGCTCTTCACTTAGGGACGTCAGCTGGTCACTCTTCAGGACCTCTTGAAGCAGGCAATAAGGAAGAGCTAGGACTTCTTCAGGGTGACTTTTCAGGAGTTCAGAGAGGTGTTTCACTAAAAAATCGATCACTGCCTTCTCCAGCAAAGTGAGATTAAAGAGGTCAGCAAGTCTGTACAGATCCAAGTAATTAAAGCTATTTAATTCCTAAGTGAATAAAAAAAAAAGTCTTTCAGAAATGATGCAGAATCCAACTCAAAGGTCAAAGGACATTCAGATCAAATCAACAGGGAATGTGTGACATGCAGTACAAAAATCCAACTGCACACCATTTTTCATGTGGATACTTTCTCAATTAGAATGCTTTAGGCAAGGGTCTACATACTTGGATGACAATTTCTGCCATTTTGCCTACCTTAAAAATAAGAACTTCAAACACTCAGTTAAGGTGATGGAAAGTAGTTTCTAGTTTAGGGATCCAATTGAAATGCTATTTGCAATTTTCTAAAAATGCTTTTTAGTAAAAAGAAATAATGATCTTTTTACACTCACCATATCCTATACCCCAAGGATCCAATTTTTCTCTTACAGCTAACATGAGGGATGCAGAATCAGAAGACACACACATCAGGAGACAGACTGACACTTGAAACTTTTTTCTCAAAACTTCACTTTGAATGTATATGAACCATCACTATTTGGTGAAATTAACACATTACCCTTAAAGATACACAGTGTCAGACCTGTTTGCAAGCTTCATGGAATTCCCAATCATCTCTCTACCAAGTTTATGCCTAATCTATTCAAAGAAGATGAAAGGGATTCTGCTTTTTAAATGCTCCAAAAAGAAGAGATTTTCCAGTTTCATTCAGTAGCCTGTTGTAATATCTAATCATCCTTATAGTCTGGCAGGTTTTTTCTTTTTTCTTTTCTTTTTTTTTAAAATTATTTATTTATTTATTTATTTAACTTTTTACATTCATTTTCAAAAAATTTTGGGTTCCAAATTTTCTCCCCTTTTCTCCCCTCCCCCCACCCCAATACCCCAAGCATCTAATTTTCCCTATCTCCAATCTGCCCTCTCTTCTGTCATCCCTCCCTTCTCTTGTCTCCATCTTCTCTTTTCTCCTGTAGGGCCAGATGACTTTCTATTCCTCATTAACTGTATGTCTTCTTTCCTAGTAGCAACAGCAATACTAAACAGTTGTTCCTAAAACTTTGAGTTCCAAATTCTCCCCATCCCTCCCTCCCCACCCATTCCCTTTGGGAAGGCAGGCAATTCAATATAGGCCATGGCAGGTTTTTTTCTTGTCCAATTAAACTCAATCTCTTGAGCGTGTGTGTGTGTGTGTGTGTGTGTGTGTGTGTGTGTGTGTATGTGTGTGTGTGTGTGTGTGCTTGTTGTCTTTTGCCCAGGTGGTTTTCACTACAATTCCTTTTATTGTGTCTGATGACAAAGTCTGTATTTCCCTCATTCAAAAGGAACATGTGTTACAATACACCATCAAAGTCCTCTATGTATATAATGCAAATGAGGAAGATCTATGTCAGGCACCTAGGACCATGATAATGGATGGTGAGATGATGGAAATGAGATTAGTTTTCCAGCACCTCTGCTGCATTGCTATACCCTTATATCCACCCTGGTCTACTTGGTGTGCCCTAGGTGGTAACACTGACATTACGTCCTCCAGATTTGCAAGGCTCATGCTCTCCTTTCTCATTTCTACCTCTTAGAAACCATAACTCCATTCAAGGCTGAGCTTAAGGGGTATTTCCCATAAGAAGCTTTCAGTGATTCCCCAGCTTGTCAGAGTACTCTCTTCAGCCCCAGACCCAGCTGGAATTTTTACATATTTTGCATTCACTTATTTATCTACCCTCAGTAGAATGTAAGCTCCTCCAAGACAGGGACTATATCATTTATATCTTTGTATCTCCAGGTCCTTAATAAATGCTTGTTGAAGAACCATCCCACCCTAGATACATGGTCAAAAGACTGGAACAAATAGCCTCAAAAAGCAGTGCAATCTCTTCACTATACGGAAGACTGTTTTAAATCACCAATAAGAGTAATGCATATCATAAACAAAGAACCAGAAACTGTGGGGATGCCTGTCAACTGGGGATTCACTAAACAAGCTGCCAGATACGATGATGATGGAATACTACTGTGCTATAAGAAATGAGGAACTCAATGATTTTAGAAAAAACATGGTAAACTTTCATGAAATAATGAGGAGTGAAATGAGCAAAAACCAAGAGAAAGTTACATACTGTAACAGCAATATTGTTTTAAGAACTATTTTGAGCAACTAAGTCATTCTGTCTACTACAAATCCCAAATTAACTACAAAGGACTTATGAAGGAAGACACTATCTACATCCAGAAAGAAAAAAGATAAATAGAAGTATGTCTAGACTGATTTTACACACACACATGTGTGTGTGTGTGTGTCTAATGATAGCCATCTCTAGGGTGGGGGAGTGGAGGGAAGAAAAAAAGGAAAAAGAAATTTACATGATAATTTTATTACATATTTAAAGTAACAGTAAGTTGTACTTAATAAATTTGCTATTTCATATGCAGTCATTTTTTTTTTTACCATACTACTACATTACGGAAATGCTTGTTTTATTCCATAAATTAAAATAAAATAAAAAACTGAGGTTTCATTTCATGCCCTGCAAAGTGGCAAAGATAATAATAATATGTAAATAGTCAATGTTGAAGGGATTGAGAAAAAATCAGGCACAGACTTTCTTTTGGTAGAGGTACAAATTGATTCAACCACTCCAGAAATCAATTTTGGATTTGGCTACAAATAAGTGATAAAAATGTCTATACCCTTTAACTTATGGATCCTGCTGCTTTACCAAAGAAGGGAAAAGACAGGAAGAAATCCCAGAATCATCCAAATATATGATTTTTATGGTAGCAAAAGTCTAAAAGCAAAGTAGATCCTATTTGTTAGGGAATAGCTAAACCAAATGTCGTATACAAATATGACAGAATATTCCTGTCATAATATGCAGAATTCAGAGAAATATTTACATGAACCGATAGAGTAAATTAATCAAACACAGGCAAATATTGTATAAAATGACTGCAATAATGTGAATGCAAAGAAAAAAACAAACAAACCCTAACACTAATTTTAAGACTAAGCTCGGCCCCAAAGAAGAGATGAAAAAATATCCCACTCACCTTTCTTTTTTTTTTTTTAATTTTTATTTATTTATTTAACTTTTTACATTCATTTTCACAAAATTTTGGGTTCCAAATTTTCTCCCCTTTTATCCCCTCCCCCCACCCCAATACCCCAAGCATCTAATTTTCCCTATCTCCAATCTGCCCTCTCTTCTGTCATCCCTCCCTTCTCTTGTCTCCATCTTCTCTTTTCTCCTGTAGGGCCAGATGACTTTCTATTCTTCCTTAACTGTATGTCTTCTTTCCTAGTAGCAACAACAATACTAGACAGTTGTTCCTAAAACTTGAGTTCCAAATTCTCCCCATCCCTCCCTCCCCACCCATTCCCTTTGGGAAGGCAGGCAATTCAATATAGGCCCTATCTGTGTAGTTTTGCAAATGACCTCCCTGATAGTCGAGTTGTGTAAGACTAACTGAATTACCCTCCATCCTAACCTGCCCCCCATTGTTTCTATTCTGTCTCTTGATCCTGTCCCTCCCCAAGTGTTGACTGCAAATTGCTCCCTCCACCCTTTGCCCTCCCTTCCATCATCCCCCCCCTTGCTTATCTCCTTCTCCTCCACTTTCTTATACTCTAAGATAGGTTTTCATACCAAAATGAGTGTGCATTTTATTCCTTCCTTTAGTCAAATGTGATGAGAGTAAACTTCTTGGTTTTTTTTTTTTCCTCAGCTCTCCACTTTTTCCCTCCACTAAGAAGTCTCCTACTTGCCTCTTAAATGACATATAATTACCCCATTCCATTTCACCCTCTTTCTTCCCACTCCATTTCTCTCTCACCATTTACCTTGATTTCTTTTAAGCTATGATCCCATCCTATTCAATTCACTGTGTGCTCTCTGTCTCTGTGTGTGCATGTGTGTATGTGTGTGTGCGTACATGCGTGTACATGTGTATGTGTGGTCCCACCAACTACCCAGATACTGAAAAGTTTTAAGAGTTACAAATATTGTCTTTCCCTGTATGAATGTATACAGTTCACTTCTGGTAAGTCCCTTAAGACTTCTCTTTGCTGTTTACTTTTTCATGCTTCTTCTCATTCTTGTGTTTGAAAGTCAAATTTTCTTTTCAGCTCTGGTCTTTTCATCAAGAATGCTTGAAAGTCCTCTGTTTCATTGAAAGACCATATTTTCCCCTGAAGTATTATACTCAGTTTAGCTGGGTAGGTGATTCTTGGTTTGAGTCCTAGTTCCTTTGACTTCTGGAATATCCTATTCCACGCCCTTCAATCCCTTAATGTAGAAGCTGCTAGATCTTGAGTTATCCTGATTTTATTTCCACAGTACTGAAATTGTTTCTTTCTAGCTGCTTGCAAGATTTTCTCCTTGAGCTGGGAGTTCTGGAATTTGGCCACAATGTTCCTAGGAGTTTCTCTTTTTGGATCTCTTTCAGGTGGTGATTGATGGATTCTTTCAATACTTATTTTGCCCTCTGGTTCTAGAATCTCAGGGCAGTTTTCCTTGATAATTTCATGGAAGATGATGTCTAGGCTCTTTTTTTGATCATGAGTTTCAGGTAGTCCCATAATTTTTAAATTGTCTCTCCTGGATCTATTTTCCAGGTCAGTTGTTTTTCCCATGAGATATTTCACATTCTCTTCCATTTTTTCGTTCTTTTGGTTTTGTTTGGTGATTTCTTGGTTTCTCGTAAAGTCATTAGACTCCATCTGTTCCATTCTAATTTTGAGAGAACTATTAAATTCAGTGAGCTTTTGAACCTCTTTTTCCATTTGGCTCAATCTGCTTTTGAAAGCATTTTTCTCCTCATTGGCTTTTTGAACCTCTTTTTCCAATTGAGTGAGCCTATTTTTCAAGGTGTTAATTTCCTCAGCATTTTTTTGGGTCTCCTTTACCAAGATATTGACCTTTTTTTCCATACTCTTCTTGCATCTTTGTCATTTCTCTTCCCAGTCTTTCCTCCACCTGTCTAACTTGCTTTTCAAAATCCTTTTTGAGCTCTTCCAGGGCCTGAGCCCACCCGCCACCCCCCTGGGGTGTCTGGGGTACTGAGGCCCCGCCCTCCACATCTTTCCCCGATGGCGAGAATATGTCCTCGTCCTCGCCATCAGATCCGAATGTTGGGATCATTTGCATTTGTTGGAAAAAACTCTCTATAGTCTTATTTTTCTTCCCTTTTCTAGGCATTTTCCCAGCCAATTACTTGACTTCTGAGATTCCTGTCCACCCCGCCTAGATCCGCCCAGCTAGTGCTTGGGCTCTGAGATTCAAATGCGCCGCCCAGCTGCTAATCAATGTGACCTTTTGTTCTGCTGCTGGGGTGGGGGCAGGGCCATCTCCCAGGCTCAGCTCCCTTTATGCAGAGACTTTCAGTAATAAAGATCCTGCCTGCTATCAGGGGAGTCCTGGGCTGCCGCAGCCGCGCCGCTGCTGCCTGCCTCCGCTGCCGCCCACGCCTCTGCCTCCGCCGCTTCCTGCCCCCGTCTCTGCCGCCGCCGCTTCCTCCCAAGGGGGCCCGAGTCACAGAGACACTCCGCTCCCCTCCTCCAGCCCAGCCTCTCTCACTGACCTGTAGCTTCTGTGGTTGGAGGGACTTTCCCGGCTGCCGGAGCCTCTGTCTCTGAAGCCTGCTCGGGTCAGCTTCTCTGGGGCCGCGGCCAGGGCAGCGCTGGTGGTGGGGGTCCACTTTCCGGGGCGTGACGGACCGTGGGGATGGGTCTCCAGGGCTCCCTGGAACGGAAATCTCTTCCACTCCGTTTCTGTACCCCTTTCAGTGATCTAGAAGTTATGCGAATCTCTTTTTACAATAATTCCATGTGCTGTGGGTTGGAGCTCGTAAACTTGCGTCCTTCTACTCTGCCATCTTGGCCCCGCCCCCACTCACCTTTCTTGATAGAAGTGGGAGACTATGGGTATGAAACATTTCATATATTGTCAGATTCATTTGATATATCAGCTAATTTTGCTGAACTGCTTTGTCTCTTTTTTATTCTTTATTACAAAAAGTAGTTCATTGAGTAGAAGAGGGGAATATATTCAGTAATAAAAGTGTAGTAAAAATAAAAATATATCAATAAAAGCTAAAGATTAATAAAATCTAAAATTTTTTTTAAAAAAACCTTTAAAATTTAATTGGCATCTAGGCTGTCTGCAGATCTTTCCTTTAAGGTTCTGGACTAAAACCAGACTATAACAACAGACTCCATCCCTGATGGGTGCCAAACCACTTGTCACCACTTGTCTTGCACAAGACAAGCGCTCACATGGAGGTCAGAAGAAGCAGTACAGGATACTTCCATTGTGATTGTGAGCCATGAAAGATGATGGCACAGGACTGCCCAGCTTGGCATGCACACATCAGAAAAAGCACTGTGCTCTATGAACAAAGTAGAATCAAAACAGTATAAGGGAAACGTGAGATTTGCATATCTAGAGATATCTCCATTTTAAATGTTCAAATGCACTCTTTGTGCCCCACCTGTGGTAGACTCTTCCAAGTTCAGATTGCACTGAACAGCCAGTCAGACATACCGTGCCGCTGGTCCTCTCTGAGTACCAAAGACCAACAACAACTGCAATCATTTTCAGTCTTTAAGGACAAAAAAACCCCACGGTTTTTTAAGAGACTTCCCCCTTCTTCAAGATGTCTCAAAGCTAATTTCTAAGAGTTCTATAATGCTTGTTCCAAATTTTCTAAATGTCTAAGGATTCATGCATACAATAAATGGTCCAAGTATAAGTGTAAAACACATTATTCCCCATTCTAGCTATCTAGAGATCTAGAACACAATTTAAGAAGCTCTTCCAAAATTTCTGTCCTCATTCTGGCTTTAAAGTTTGTCTGAATAATGCTTGAGATATACAAATACATATCTATGAAATATAGAAATATATGCCTGAGAAAAATTGAAGGGCAGGTCTCAGAGTAAATATCTCTCAATCCCATCATCAAGATCACTTGATTATGTTGTAGCTTAGGTCCTACTTTTCTTTTAGTGAAAGATGACACTTCTTTACAGGAGCCAAGACAGATGGTTTCAGGAATCAACTATGAGAACCTTCTACAGAATATTGCTAAAAATCCCTGTTTGCCCTTGCTTTCATATGGGAACTAGCTCTTATCTGTAAAAATATGTTGGGTTGGATCATTAAGTAAGAACCCCACTTAACAATTCTAAGATTTTCCTGTGGTCTTATTTTATATCAATCTGTGGCCTCTCACTTACAGTTTTTACCAAAGGTGTGCTGAAATTCTTATCATCAGGAGGTAGGTCCTTAGAGAAATATCTTCAATAGTTTCCTAAATATGATTTCTTGGGATATGAATAGTATGCTTAAAAAATCAGGCAGGAGAACAGTAGTTCTCATTACTGATAGTGTATACGTGGTTGAATAAAGAACCAGATCCCTACATGTAAGTTGCAGCAGTACTACCTTAACTCTTTCAGGTCTCTAGTGTACCATTAAATGGACTGGATTCTTCATCTACCTCTGGAGTCCTAGAAGTTTGAGAATGTTAGCGCTTGTCAAATGTGTGAGGCTTATACTCGAAGAGTAGCTTATTTATCTGATGGGTCTGGCTCAGCATCACAAAGAAGAATGAATATCAACAGTAGCTTAAATAATCCCTGCAAAGAAGCTGGAACTAGGGTACAGTTAGAGCTTTTTCCTAATTATTTTATGCTTTAATAAATGTACATAGAGCTACAACTGTTTAGGGAGTCAGTTTTGTATAACAAAAAGTAATTGTGTCCATATGTCCATTTTTCTATGCTGGATACTGTAAATTATGAACTCAAACGAGATTCCTGCTTAATAAATTTTTATAATTCAATGCAAAGCACACAGATAGATACACTGTAAATGACTGGGTTTTTTTTTTAATTCTACTGGAAGTTTTTTTCAACTTTTAACAAATATCCTATTTGGTAGATGTACTTGAATCTATATATTGCCTCTTTCTTCAGCATTCAGATTTTGTTTGTTTTTCTTTTCTGAGGATTCTCCCTAAGCATAATCTAAAAATACATTCTCAACTTCTTTTAGGAACAAATTAAATGAAAAAAAGGTATTGCATTGTAGAATAGAGTTAGAGGACCAAATCTAATTGCAAAACTTAATAATTTGTAATTTACTAAACTTAATTTACAAAATTACAAATTACTAAACCAAACACTTGGTGTTTAGTTGGCGGTCAGGCAGTGGCGGGGGTGGGGGGGGGGGTGGGGGGTGGCTTCCAGTTTTGTATCAAATCCAGTAAGTTCTCCAGATGCCTTTGGTTTCTTTACACTTGGTTTTCAATACATTACACTTACCATGGATGGGGAGGCAGTGCTAAGTACTGGAAAGAACACTACATTTAGAATCAGAAAACCGAGATTTCAGTCCAACACTGTGGAATCACAGACACCTCCCCTAACTTCACTCTCATCTATGCAATGGGAATAATATGATCATACAATTATAACTGACCTTAGAGGCCTAAGTCCAATTCTCTCATTTGAGAGAAAAAGTCTAGTCCCAAGGGTATTAAGTGACTAGCCCAAGGTCACACAGGTAATAATAGATGTCCAGAGGTGACTTTAGAACTTGGGTCCCATCTCCATGAAGTCAATATCCCTTCCACTGTACCACATCTCTTCCCTTATATTTCTATTAACTATTGCACAGGGCCTTGGAGAGGAAAGTTCTTTGTAAACTCTCATACATTATATGCATGTGAGTGATGATGATGATGTTTAACACTTAATTAAATTGTAAGAGAGGAGAATTAGAGAAGAAGGGGATGGTTTTTTAATTCTTTCAGTGTTTTCATCATGACAAGCTACATAATGTTTGCTACAGAGGGAGGAATAAAACGCCTGCATTTCAATTCAATTAAACCATCAAACATTTTAGGTTTAATACCTATTACCTACAAGACACTGTGCTAGGTATTGGGGAAACATAAATAAGCCTCATCTCAATTAGTGTGAATAATGAATTCCCCCCTGAAATTCAAACTTGCAATATTCAAAGCTCTAGTTATAAAAAATATGGTAATAAGTTCCAGTTCATTGGAAATATGCAATACAAATTCAAATAAGGTGACCTCCTAGAGTCGTTTTCGCACTAATCAGGTCCTACCAGACTAAACAGGAAATATGTGATAGGGAGATAGGAATGATCAACAAACCGCTGTATGAAAATCTGAGTAGAGGGAAAAGAATCACTTTTAGCTTGCAGAAGCAGATCACAGGATCATAAATTTAGAGTCAAGAGGGACCGAGTAGTTACTTTTAGATTTCATCTACTCATTCTCCTCATTTTACAGATAAGGTAACTGAGGCCACGAGAGTTGAAATGTCTTGCTCCTGGTCACACTGGTAGTATAAAGGGAAGTCAAGATTCAACCTCAGATCTTTGGTTTCTAAAATGACTGCTCTTTCTAGAGCACCCCACTTCCTCAGGGAACATTTTATAGAGAAGATGGCAACTAATCTTGGCTCAGAAGGGAACATTTTCACCAGGCACAGAGAAGAAAGTCAAGCAGTATTATAAAAACAAATGCGGATGGTTACAGATGAGTCTTTGCCTAAAGAAACACCTAAGAGCTAGGTTGAAATGAACTGCAGTTTAGCATCCCTACCTACCCCCTTTGAAGGTCGAAAGGAAGTCTTTGTGACAAAGAAAGAAAAGAACTAATGCATTAAAAGGCAGTGAGTAACCAACACCAGCTATTGCCAACACTTAAGACTAGGAATGCCAATGGAATGTGGATACTAGCCTTTGGCTCCTAGACACTAAGCTACAAATGTGGAAATTAGGAAACAAAAGTGAAGTAGGTGGTCTGCCAGGAGGCAGACACCTTTTAACCGCATTTCTTAGTATGCTTAACTCTCCACTCAGAGTAGATAAGGCTAAGGGATGGATGGCCACATCTAAAGCGGCAGGATTCTGAACTATGTACTGTCTCTCTTGGTTTATCACTTACAAAATAGGATTTATAAAGTAAATCATAAGCTAGTGCTGCATTCAAAGCCATGGCCTGACAGTCTGTGATTACATTATCCAGGTAGGTCTATCTCACTTCTAAATAGTATTATTCCTGTTTTATAGAGAGGTTGGGTAACATGCCCAGGATCACACAGTAAGTGTCACAGCAGAGACCCACATGAAAGAGCCTGTGTTCCAGAACATGGCTTCACATTCTGGCCCAGTATTAAAATGGGAATTTCTATACAATTGGTTGAAGATACTACTAGCAGACAACCCAGAGTGCTACAGTTTTACTATCAGAAAAGATGCATTACAGTCCACAGGGAGTCACTTTTTCAATCCAATAGGCAGTCATTTATTTACTCCATCAACTGAGAACTTGGAGTTATATGGATTTGATGATACCTTGAAGGTGAATTTTGACCAAAATGCGAGAGTCTCATACACTTCCCCTATGTTCTCAGTCTTCCAAACTCAGACAGTAGTTTCCCTTGGAGATTACAGCTCAGCACTAAGAGCTGAGTCCTTTGGGTAAGAGAGAGAGAAAACTTTCCCAAAAGTTCTAAGTCTATCATGTCTCCACTCAACCCACAATTTTCTTTCTTTCTTTTTTTTTTTCTTCAGAATTACTGTGCACACTTTTTGTTACTCAGGAAGCATTTAAAAAGTATGTTTATTTTGCCTTTGGTTTTAGTATTATTTAGCTTCATCTGCCTTCCTCTCCCCGCAGAACACATCCTTTATTTGTTTCTTATAATGTGGATACGTATAAAGTAGAGGAAACACAAAATGTGTTCTCCGTCTCACTAACTAGACACAAGCTTTTCATGTTTAAGAATTTTAAGTCCTACAAACTCTTTAACTTTAGTTTCTCTAGTGTGGCTTTTCTTCCCTTAATAAAGTTACTAGAGGTACTGGCATTTTAAAGAAAGTTGGGCAGCTAGGTGATACAGTGGATAGAGCACTAGTGCAGGAGTCAGGAGGACCTGAGTTCAAATCTCAGCTCAGACACTTGATACTCACTAGTTGTGTGACGTTGGGCAAGTCACTTAACCCCAATTGCCTCATCCTGGGTCATCTCTAATCAGCCTGATGAATATCTGGTCACTGCAGTCAGATGGCTCTGGAGGAGAAGTGAGGCTGGTGATCTGCACAGCCCTCCCTCACTCAAAAACAAAGTCAAGTACAAGTCATGTCATCATTTCTCTGATGGCATGGTCTTCCTCGGCAACAAAGGACCAATACACACTGAGCATTTTAGAGAAAGTAAATTGTAAATAAATGAGATTCAGTCCTAATTTAAATAACTTTGCTATGTAGATTTTCTGATGACGACAGGTCTGTCATTAAGGCCACGGAATGAAGGCAGGAGAAAGGGGCTGATTAAAGTGGACTGTTTTCTCTTTACCTCCATAGGTACCATACCATAGTCAACCAATAAATAGGCAGTAGACATAAGTGCCTACCATGTGCCAAGCACTGTGTTAAGCATACATAAGCATAAAAAGAAGAGGGAAAAGGCAGTTCGTACCCTAAGGAAGCTTACAATCTAATGGGAGGGACAACACACAAGCAAATACATCCAGAGCAAGCTATCTAAACAGGAAATAATCAAGAAGAAAGGCTTCCACACTTCCACAAATGATAGAGGCAGAGAGAAGAAACAGTAAAACCCACAGACATCTCCCTAAAGAAACGCTCAGCTTATTCTCTCTCCTGGTCTAACATCCCATTCAAGTTTAACAACAGCCTAAACAAACTATTTAGTGTCTTCTGCACTGAAACTTATTGCCCATAACTTATCATGAAAATCTGCCCAAAAGACACCTTGCTTTAATTTCACATCAGTGCTAAATTCTGACAAGAAATAAAATAGAGACAGGTGATAATGCTCAGGAAAATTGTATAAACTGCCTTACATACTTATTTCTGATACTTCTAAGAGTCCTACTCCAGAGGATTTTATTGACTCATGAAACAAAATCAAAACTTTGTTCTGAACATAGGCCCCATTTCCCTCAAAATTAAATTTGTATGAATCCCAAAATAGGTACTATTTTCCAATATGTACCGATATATTTTCCTTCCAAATTCAACAACAAAATTCAATAAACTTTTTTAAAAAGTGCTTACTTATGTGCAAAGCACTGTGGTAGAGTACTGGGTCTTCAAAGATGAAAAGCAGCATATTTCCTACTTTAAAGAGCTTCCAATCTAACTGGGGATAAAATATGCATAAAAATGACACAAATAGAGAGTGGATGTGCACAGAACAGATCAAGCACAGAGCCCTACGAAAACAAGAGGGAGAGCACATTTTTCCATTTAGAGTAGGATAAAAGGGGTGGGAAGTGGTAGAAACCACGAAAGGCTTCCTGGAGAAGGCAGTACCTGAGCTGGGTCTCAAAGAAAAAGAAGGATTTCAATAGGCAGAGTTGAGAGTTCATTCTAGATCTGTGCAAAAGCATGGAGTTAGCAGAATGTAGGACAAGATGGCACTCAATACTACCCAATGGCTCTGTAATGTCGTTGGCATGGATAGGCATGGCAATTCATTTAACTGACTTCCCGTCCTATACAGCTGTCGTCCATATTCTCCCAAAAATTCACCACAGGGAGTCCCAAAGGGCTGGGGGCCTTCCTTATTTCTCTTGGCACAGCAAAAATACCAGTAGAGCATAGGGACTGTTTGACAGTTATCCTTGCTCTGGCCATGGGACCAAAGCATCTTCTTCCTTAGCTAATCCATTTCTTTGATGACACCATTTACATTGGTTTTTTAAAATAATTATTCATGATGTAATGTGGATTGCCCATGCCCATGATCAATTCATCAATAAATCAAATATTTATTAAGCACCTGCTAAGTATCTATCAGTGTGCAAGGTGCTGGGGATACAAAGACAAAAACTAAACAAACCGTGCCTTCAGGAAGCTTACGTTCTAACAGGGGAGACAACACGTAGGTATATAGAAAATAAAAATAAAGTAACCTTACATGGAGAAGCATTAGCTTCTGGAGACGTAAGGACAAAAATATTCAGATTTCCTTTTTTTCCCCTACTGACACCACAGCTCAACACCGTGCCCAGCCTATAATTATTTAATAAATTTTCTACCTTTTCTACTCATACATAAGATGACAGAGGAGCTGAGTCTTGAAGGAAGCTAGAGCTTCTAAGACATGGAAGTGAAGAGAGGACACATTCCAGGTACGACAGGCAATTAACGCAGAGGCAGGGAGAAGGGAGATAGAGTGTCATGGATAAGGAACAAAAGAGGGTCAATATGGTGGGGTCCTATAGCGTACAGGGGAATGACATGTAAGAAGGCTGGAAAGGTGGGATGGAGTCAGACTGTGAAAAGCTTTAAATACCAAACCAAAGAGTTTATACTATAATCCTGAAGCAATAGAGAAATATTAGAGTTCACCGAGATGGGCAGAGCACAAACTGATTACAACCACACTTTCGGAAAAACCATTTTGGTATCTGTGTGAAGGACGGATTGGTGGGCAGAGAGAACCGAGGCAGGCTGCACAATCAGGAGGCTAGTTCAATATTTCAGGGAAGATTACCATGTATAGAAAGAACCCATGGAATCTAATGAAGCCACCAAGTGAGGAAATATAAAGAGAAAAGAGAAGAGGGTCCCCAGGGCAGGGAATCAGGAGCGGTTTTTTGACTGAGTCCAAGTTTTACAGAACAAATCCTTCTATTAAGGGCATTTGTTCTCTGAAGTTTGAATTCAGTCAAAAGCCACACTTGAGGACCTAGATGGCTACATGTGGCCTCAAGGCTGTAGGTTCTCTACCCTAAGAGTTGTATGAGAGAGCCACAGTTAGAGGATATGACATGGATGACAATCTAACAAAGGAGACCGAGTAGCCACATGGGTAGCAAAAGAACCAAGAGACAGCAACGTCATAAAAACTCAAGAGAAGAGATTGTTAAAGAGGAAGACTCTTTGGAGTCTGTAGTGTTCTCCCATGACTTGAAGTCATACAATACCACCTGAAATATACAGAAATTTTCCATTTTTTCATTCAGAGAAAAGCAGGGAGGTAGAGGAGGAATGCAAGGAGAAGAGACATTAAAACAACTCAGCTCAATCTCCTGTTTACTTATGATCTCATCTCATTGTCTATTTACACTGTCTGTCCAAGATAGAAAGATGCTCATATGAATTTTACAATGAGGCAGAGAAACAAATTCTGATTATACTGAGTTATAGTTAAACTTTACTTAGTTTCTTTAGTAAAATTAAGTTTAACTTAAAAGGAATAGGAATAGGCATAGAGATGAAATTATTTTTACTTAATCAGTAATTAGAAAGTCAAAGTAAATTAGTTAAGAATCATGACAGGAGATACTTAAGACTTCCACAATAGATGAAGTCTTTATTTAGTTTCAACTTACAAAATGTATATATGCAGATGCTTATGAATACATACATATAAACACATACTTATACATAAACTAATGACTTCAGTTTACCACCATAACCTTCTCAGCCTAACATAAGGACAAAAAAATTCTGATTTCCTTTCTTTCCCCTACTGACACCACAGCTCAACACTATGCCCAGTCTATAATTATTTAATAAATTTTCTACCTTTTTAGCTAATTACATTGGGATAAATTACATATTTTTCTGGGGAATAACATACATAGTTCATTATTCTACTTGTGATGAAGTACCTATTATAATAATGGCTAGTATTTATATAGTGCTTTCAGGTTTGCAAAACATTTCATTTAATCTGTATAACACTGTGAATTAAGTAGCAGATAAAAATTAAGTGACTAGCTCAGGATCATACACCTAGTAAGCATCTGAGGCAGGAAGTATCAGGTTTTGCTGACTTCAAGTCCAGCAATCCATTCATTAGACTACCTAGTGCTTCATTATAAATTACTAGCTTTTCTTTGTATTGAGACTCAGTCAGTATGACTTATGGCATCCTCCTCCCTTCAGTCCCTCCACTGCAACTACAGATGGCACACATTTCCGGGATTATTTAAAGGATAAATTCTTCATATAAATCAGCCATACTCTCACTCACAGCATAGTTAACAGTCTCCCATATTACCCAGCTAGATTTCTCAATGACCAAAAACCTCTAGTAAATTTGTTCAACTTTTCTGTCATTACCTTTAGCATATAAATGAATTGCCCTGTGCTGTAATTTTTCAAATTTTTTTAAAAGATCTTTTAAAAACTTACTGCAAACTTGTACCAATAGCAAAGGCATGGAGAATGCTCTTAAGGGAATGAATTTCAATCCATAGTTGAAACTCCACCCTACCACTTACTCTTGGGCAAATAGGAGGGCCTTTATTCAACAGCAATGATTTTGCCACTTTTCAGAAGGGCAAGGGATTTTCTTCCACTGTGCCCACTTTTTGTGCCATAAGACAAACTATTAATGTCGTGCAACTTGGCAATTGGCATATCTAGTCAGAAATCTACGAACAACCTGTGAAACTGGGTCTCAGTGTATGGGCTCTTAGAAAATTGACACAAGCAGTCTTCTGCCAAAGCTTCACTCATTGAGTCCCTCCCAGACCACTGAAAGTTGCTTAGCCCCCAGAGCCAAGGGGCTACTTCATGTTTCATTTTGAATTGTTGCATCCCCCTTTTCCTTTACTCTCTTCTTTAGATCTTTCAGCCATCTTCATGGTCTCATACCTTCAGAGCCATAGAAGCTTTCCAGGGAAACGTGCATCTTCACACTCAATAAAATCTATTGTAATTAACACTTTTCAAAACATTACGTATTGTTTCATTAAACTTTACATTAAATTTTGCTTTTTCCAATAAATAAATAAATTACTAGTTTTTACACAAGGTCACTTACAAATTGTCTTCACTTAGTCACATCCCAAAAGGCTAATATGAAATCAACCTTAAGCACTCACTCCTGTGGCCACAAGTATACTTACCATCCACTGTCATATATAAACTATGGTATAATGCCCTATTCATTCTAATCAGGTCTCAGTGAAATATGCTGAGTCTCTACAGCGTCACCTGCCAAGAACAACGATGTAGCCGCTCCTTTGGGATACCTCCACTTCAGCAAGAACCAAGAGGCATGTCCTTAAACTTCCCATTTTTCATATTCTAAAATTCTCAGCTGTCTTGACATGAAACAAATATTTTTCTTTGGAAATTTTAGACTCAGGCAAAGAAATAAATTTTGATTATGCTTAGTATTAATTAAAGTTTACTTAGTTATTTTAATTAAGTTAAACCTGTAACAGGATAGGAATAAGGACAGAAATAACAAAATCATTTTACCTAATCAGTAATTAGAAAGTCAAAGTAAGTTAGTTAAGGGGCATACTAGCCAATACAATGCTTAAGACTTCCACAATGGAGGGAAGTCTTCATTTATTTTCACCTTACAAAACCAGGCCTCCAAGTCATGCTTGCTTAATTCCTGGCTCCATTACCACTCTGCAATACTCCACTTCCTACACAGAAAGCCTTGCTCCCACAAACAGATCTTCCTCTGCTCCTACCTCTCCTTTATGTGTTTTTTCCCCCATCAGAATACAAGTTTCTTAAGGGTAGAGGCTGTGATTTTGGGTTGTGTTCCCATCCTCAGAATTTTTCACAGTGATTATTTTCTATTGAATAGGTCCACACACTTGATATTTGAAAGGATTAAAGATCCCCCAAAACTTCTTTATATATCTCTTTATATTTGTCCCTCATTACGGATCTATTCACATATGTCCTACTTCTACTTGTTGGATAAAAACATTTGTGTTTCATCTCCTTCACTACACTATAAGCTCATAAAGGTAAAAGATTCTTATCTTCTACTTAATCTACTGCTTCCTATAGTGCCCATCTTAGGGCTCTGCATGCAAGGGCACTCAGTAAATACTGCTGACTGGATCAGGTGAGACTAAAAGGACATTAAAAATTTGAAGCAAATTTCTTTTTTTCAGCAAACAGCAACAGACAAAAACGAAGTCAGAATTGCACTTAAAATCATTTGTTTCTATTGCATAATCCTTATTTGTGAACATGTCTTTACTCTGGTTGGATTGCAGGCTCTTCAAGGGCAGAAAATGTATTATTTTCACCTTTATATGCCATGCATCTGATAGAATGCCTTACACGTAGTGAGTACTTAGTAAATGTTGAATTCAATTGAATAATTGTTTTCACTAAAAAAAGTATTCATTATATTAGTGCTTAAAAATACTTCACCAAAGGCAGGCAAGGACATAGGTAACAGACAGTTATATTTTAAGAACCATGCATGCATTACGACTTACAGTGAACTCCCAGTTCCTATTCTCTGTATTATAAATAGCAGAAAAGGCACAATGAAAACTAAAGGGGGAAAACTGGCATTTCTTTATGACCTTATTTGAAAGATAAACTCCTTGGGGAAATACAATTTATTCAGATTATCAAGACCCTGCTGTGCAAATCTACAGTCTGGGAGCACACTACAGAGATCAAAAAATATTTACTTTATTCTGTTGGGTATAAAAGCTTTTAATGAATGCATAATTAAGACCAGAAAAAAGTGTATACAGCTTTAGAAATTCCACTGCTGAGCCAAGCCATTAATATCCAAGGCATCACACCCAGTTGTGACTCCACCTGCTTCCTATTTGGATTACAACATAGTTATAAATCAAGGTATTATGTGACTACCCAAGCAGGCACCATAGAAAAGGATTGTGTGGCAAGACTTCCCTCTTGTTTCAGAAAAATTCAAATCAACAATAAAAAAGCTAAAAAAAAAAAGTGCAAAAAAAATGATGGCAAAGGGCTGGAATTCTGAAGTCCACCAAAACGACTGAAATTATCATCTCCTAAAAGGCAGCAAATTATTTATATTAGGTAAGGAGAGAAATCTGATAGATAATTTTCCTCTTAGTTTAATAATTATAAAAGATATAAGGTCTAATATTATAAACACTGGATGTACACGAAGAGAAGAATAAGCACTTTGCATATCTAGGTTGGCAAAAGAAGCCCTATGATGCACATGACACAATGCACACAGTATGTAAACTGGGCACTTTTCATAGTATACCTATATAATCATGTATGTAAGATGTGGAACATTACACAACGCTGCACATTAATACATTTATATAAATATGTATATGGTACAACTTGATTAAACTAATATAAAATATTAGCAGTGACTCACAAAATCTAAAATGAAAAATATAGCATGTTCTCATTCTTGGGAGCCTTCGAAGGCATTTAAATACATCTGTGTTTTATAACAGAAGTTTCCACAATTAGGTTACCGGTGCATTTTCATAATCAATTGTATGCATAATATCTGAGCATCATAAATAATTTTAAATATGTTTTGGTTGCCAGGTCTCCTGAAATCTATAAATCCAATAGGCAGTAAGCACAATACTATCAGTAGGAAACACAAGGCTCTCTATAGTACCAAATGCTGCTCAAAATATGATGTTTCACAGTAGACATCTATAATCAGGTTGTGGAAAACAAATATTAGATAGAAATGTAGTTTTTTTAATTGAAAAATCATATTTATAGTACTTTTAAAGTATTTTAAAAATTCAAGACTTACAGAGTTATTACAAGCCAAGCCAAATAAAGTCACTGTAAAACTACAAAATTAGTAGGAGAATGCTGAAATACTCAACATTACTTATTTTCTTATATACCTCCAATCCATAGATTACAAGAAGAAGTTGATTTTTTAAAACATGCCTATCTTGGTCGTACTTTCATTAGTTTAGTTTCTTCACATTCTTTTAACATGCTGCTTGGTGTATGTATATAGATACACACATACATAGATACATATATATATATATATAAATATATATCATATGTAACTTTTACATATGTTGTCTAAAGGGCTCTGAATTAGAATCCCTGACCCGCAAGTTAATACCTGTGTTACACTGGACAAGTCACTTTAACTTCTCAGTTTCTCCAACTGTAAAATGAAGGAGTTGGGATCAATGACCTCTAAGAAATCTTCCAGGTCTAAACCTGTGACCATATCATCTTTTGATCTACTATATCTGTTCCAATCAATATCTAAACCAATAGTGGAATTTTTTCCTCACCTAGATTGTTTTTTCCTTTTTGAGATGTTTAAGTGTTATAGCAAATTAAATCAGAAAACATTTTTAAGAACCTACTATGTGTCGGACACCATGCGGTCAGGCAGAATGCTAAGTACTGGAGATGAGAAGAAAGGCAAAATACAGTTCTTGCTCTCACAGAGCTCAAAGTCTAATAGGGAAGACAACAGACAACCACATACACATGTGTATATGTGTGTACATAGGTATACATATATTTATCATTCATTCAGTCATGTTCTAATATTCGTGACTCCATGGACCATAGTGTACATGGGGTTTTATTGACAAAGATACTGGACTGTTTTACTATTTACTTCTCCAACGAATTAAGACAGAGGTTAGGTGACTTGCCCAGGGTCACACAACTAATAAGTATCTGAGACCATATTTGAACTTTGCGGATGTAGATACAGAGGCTACTATAACCTTCACTCAGTATCTATCAGAGCATTCTTACTGGAGGGTGCGTGGGTTATGCCAGTCTTTAAAGGAAATGTGGTCAGGGTACCCGGCCCCCTGAGCTAACGATACCTATAAGTGGCCTTTCTTATCTCCTGTGGAATCTGCCACCTTGCTATCTAGGAATAAAAGCAGAGTTCAGTTGTTCTACTAGAGGACATTTTTGTTCCAATTCATATTGGACTTAGATGAGCTCTGAAGTCCCTTCCAACCTGGAGATTCTGTGACTTCCTATCAAATTTATGAGAGGTTTCTCTTTCCCCTAATGTATAACTGCTTTTACACAAATTTAAGCAAATCAATGTATTTTTTTTTTTACATATAAGGACAACTTCTTAACTGAAATATCAGTCATAAATAATTGGATATGAGAAATGTCACTTCCAGCTAGTGGCCAGTCTGGAAACCGCAAGCTGCTCCAAAAAAACTAATACTTTTCTCTTAGTTTGGGTAAAAGATCAAGGCCAAGACCACAGGCTCCTTCTCTATTTTCAGAAAATGGCTTTAACTCAATCGTTACATACTTAGGCATGTCAGTTTGGAGAAGGAGGCTTTTTTATAATACAAAGGAGAAATGAGTTTTAAAATTAGTGTGTTTGTTTCATTTACACAATTCTCCAGAAGTTAACCAAAAATCAATACAAACTTGTGCTGAATTCAGCCGATTTTCAATATATGCTACTCTTTTGAGAAAAGCATAAAAATGTCATGTGGTCCCAGAGCAGCATTACTAGAGGGTAAAGGATTACAGATCAAAAACTTGTCTCATCTTTAAGGACAAGAGGAATATTCCTTAGCACTGAGAAAAATGTTGCTCCTAAAACCAATAGCCAATCCCCATAATCTAGAAGTGAATAATCATCTTTGCTATGTTCTTTTTGGCAGTCATCAGTAGAAATAAGAATTTTACACAAACTTGCCACTTCTCTCTGGGAAAGACATGGGAAAATTTCATGTCAGAGTAAAGGCAATCTTTACTTCCTAAGGTTAATGAGCAGTCAAGTGCAATGCCATGATTTCTTCTATTTCCTTTTCTGACTTCACAGCAATCCTATCCTCAAGAGGAAGGAAGAATGCTCCATGAGAAGATGGCACTTTCTTTTTCTCTAGCAGAAAAATAAAAGGAATACATAATTTATTTACATTATTTATTCCCTCCTGTGCTTCAATCAATAAGCATTTATTAAATACCCACCGTGTGTCAGGCACTGTGCTAAGTTCTGGGGACACAACAAAAAACAAAAGAAAGTCCCTATTCTCACCAAGCTCACACTCTAATGGGGGAAACAATATACTAAGAATTACGTACAAACAAGGGCAGCTAGATGGCCCAATGAATAGAGTGCTGAACCTGGAGTCAGGAAGATTCACCTTCCTGAGTTCAAATCTGTCCTCAGACCGTGTGACCCTGGGCAAGTCACTTAACCCTGTTTGCCTCAGTTTCCTCATCAGAAAATGAGTTGGTGAAGAAAATGTCAAACTATTTAAGTATCTTTGCCAAGAAAATCCCAAATGGGGTTATGAAGAGTTGGATATGACTGGAAAAACAACTGAACTGACTGCACAAATAAGATATGTACGGGCTAACAGAAATATTCAACATGGGAGAAGGTATAAACATCAAGGGAATTTGGGAAGGCAGGCTTCCTGGAAAAGGCAGTTTTGTTTGCTTGTATGTTTCCATTTGCCGGGACCTGAAGGAACTCAAGGAATCCAGAAGGCACAATGAGAAGGAAGAGCACTCGAGACATGGGAGAGAGACAATAAAAACAAACAATTAAGAAATGGAGTGTCTTACGTAGGGCACAAAAGGAGGTCACCGGATCACAGGATGCACAGGGGTGAGTAAAAAAAGTGTAGTGTGGGAGGAAGGAGGTCAAGCCAGGCTTTGAAGGCCCTTGTGTTAGATCCCCAAAGCAATAGGACTCAGCAGAATTGACTGAATAGAGAAGGGACATAGTGTTTTAGGGAGGTCAATTTGACAACTGTGTTTCCTTTGGCCTAGCATGGACTACTACATTAACAGTCTAGACTCTCTGTCTCAAGTATCTCTCTAGAGAGTTGAGACAAAGTCTAGAACGTTACTGCAACAGCTCAGGTGTGAAAAGCTGAGCATCCAAAAAGATGGTGGTAGCTACATCAGAGGAGACAGGTGTGGCAGATGGGAAATTTTTTGGAGGGGGAAGGTGAAGCAATTGGGATTAAGTGATTTGCCCAAGGTCACACAACTAGTAAGTGTCTGAGGCCGAATTTGAACTCAGATCCTACTGATTCCAGGACCAGTGATCTATCCACTGTGTCAACTAACTGCCCTAAGAGATGTTATGAAAGCAAAATGGCTAAGCCTTGGCAACAGATTGGATATGGGGAAGTTGAGGTAAGTGACAGTGATGAGTCTAGGATAACAACTAGGTTGCAAGCCTTGGGTGATGGAGAAGACCAGGCACCCCTGTCAATAACAGGGAAGTCAGGGAGAGGATAGGATTAGGGAGAAAGATAATGAATTCAGATACTGATATGTTGCGTTTAAAATGTTTATGAGACATCCTGTGTAACATATCTAATAAGCAGCTGGAGATGCAAGGCTGAAGTTAAAGAGAGAATCAGGATAGATATGCAGACTTTTAAATCATTAACACAGAAATGATAATTGAATCCATGGATAAGATTCCCAAATGAAACAGTATAGTGGGAGAAGAGAAAGTGGCCCAGGTCTGAGACACAGGCCACACGCAATATTAGCTGGTATGGCCTGGATGAAGATCTAGCAAAGGAGACTGAGTAGTGGTCAGAGAGGTAGGAGCAAAACTAACAGAAGGGAATGTCATGAAGACTTGAAGAGAATAGCACCAAGGAAAAGGTGGCAATAGACTATGTCAAGAAAGTTAAAGAAGAATGAGAATCAAGAAAATACCACTAGAGTTGGCAATTATAAGCAATAACTTTAGAGAAGGAAGTTTCATGAGTCAGACTGTAAAGCATTAAAAAGAAAGGGAGAGAAAAGAAATGGAGCTCCCTATTGCACAGGGCCATCTCAAGTTTAGCACAGAAGGGAGGAGAGAGATGAATAATAGGTAGTAGAGATAGATGGCTCAAGTGAGTGAGACACAGGTGTGTTTGTAAGAAGTAAAGAAATAGTCAACAGACAGGGAGAGAATGAAGGTGAGAGTGGGAATGAGAAATGGGACAATGTGCCAGGGAAGACGAGATGGGAAGGGATCATCCTATGTAGAAGTGTTTACCTTGTCAAGGAAGAGAGCCAGCTCTTCATGTTAGACTATGACAGTGGTAGACGACATCAAGATAATGTGAGAAGAGGAAGGGAGAAGAGGGAGCTCTCATTTTTCTTTTTTCAGTGAAACATGAGGCAAGGTTCTCAGCAGAGAGGGTGAGAGTAGAGGAAAAAAGGAAGTCTGAGGAAGGACAAAATCGTTTGGAAAAGTGACCTGATGCCTGGGATAGTACATCAATTAGGAAAGTGTAAAAGGATTCTCTTGCTACAGTGGGGCCCCCAATCGAAATTGTGTAACATAAATTTTTAGTGAACTCAGCCAGTATGCTTTATCATTTTCTGCAGCTTCATTCAATAGCATGTGAGTAGGAAGAAAGACTGCAGACGAGAGTATTACAAGACTGAGCTTTGGCAGGTCAAGGTTGGGGATAAAGGGAAAAGAGATTGGATTAAAGAGGACAGTATGGAATTAAACTGTTTCACTAAGGGGCCAAGATGGAGAAGTGAGCAACGTATTGCCAGTACAGGGATGATGGTTGGAGAAATAACTAAAATGTCAAGGGTTTAGAGATCACACCGAAGATGAAGCACAGGATTCAGACTGTAAGGCAGAAAAAGAGGCATGATGACAACAGGCTACATTCAGATAAGGCGATTGCAGACTTCATGAACATGAAAGTGGTACGTTGGCAGGTGATGGCGAGATCATGTCTATGACCTCCTTCTGTGTGGCTGAGGGAGGGTGAAGGAGGAGGTCGCATGACATGAGTAAACTGACGAACTGTGAAGCTAGAGTCTGGGGGATCATCAATATGTATGTTGAAATTACCTTTGATAGTATGAGGGCATGAGTTGGGTAGGAGAGAAAGATTGTGATCCAGGAACTGAGCTTATTGAAGAAAGAAGAGCAATGTCCTGGAGGTTGGTAGAGAAGATCTTCTAGGATTTTGATTGCGCGGTAGATAAGGACTGTAAACCCCAAAGGGGGGGAGTTAAAGGAGTGATGGTGGCAGACACTGGGCTAAGGAGCAGCCATGGGAAGAAAAGAGTATTCTAGATCCCCTACTTCAACCAGCGAAGTTGGGGAAGTGAGTGAAAGTACAACCAGTGCTGGATAGGAAAGCCAGCAAGGCTCTGTCATGACAATGGAGTCAGTTCTCAGTAAGAGCCAGAAGATATAAGGAATGGACAAGAAAACAATTTAAAATGGAAGTAAGTTTTGGTTTGATTTGGTAGTGGTGATGGTGGTTGTTCTACCTAAAGATCAAACATTCTAGGGAGCATAGTGGAAAGGGTAGGTAGATATAGACTAGAACATGGGGAAGATGAGCTTGGGTTGAAAAACAATGGGAAGAAGAGAGGGAGTGTGGGAGATGGAGAAGAGTTTGAATAATGACGGATGGGAATTCCAAGTCACCAAGATTAGGACAGCATGACCAGGTAGGAGATTATTAATGATTTAAAGTGAGTTAAGGTGATTCTCAGCATATTTAGAGGTTCAAACTCAAGGTGGCATCCTCCCAAGATGACAGGTAACTCAAGCATAGGACAGAAAGGAGCTGGTGGAATGATGCTTGCCCTGCAGGCAGGCCCAGCCAGGAGACAGGCAGGTGCATGATGCAATGGTGTCTCCCTGCACCCTACAAGCAGTGGGAAGAGACCAGCCTAGGAGAACACTGTGTGATAGAATGGGAAGCTCTCTGTCCCACTGCAGGAAGAGGCCTTAAAACAGGAGCTATGATTTCCATGTGCTTCTCTTTCTGAGTAAAGAAGGCAGCAACTTTCCTAACCTAGTCCCAGTATAACCCCTCTCCTTCTTTAAGACACACAGCTCAAGCATTTTCTACATAACGTCTTTTCTGATCTTCCCAGCTGCTGGTGCTCTCTCTACCAAGCTACACTGCATTTAACTACTTTGGATTTGTTGGTATTTATTCTCTTTACACATACACACACGTTTCCCATATACTTATATATGTACTTATTGTCTTACCCCTTAGAAATGCAAACTCTTTGAGAGTAGAGACTGTTTCATTCTTTGTATTTGTATGCAGATGTTGTTCAGTCATTTCAGTTCTGTCCACCTTTTCATGACTCCTTTTGGGGATTTTCTTGACAAAGATACTCCAATGGTTTGTCATTTCCTTCTCCTGCTCATTTTACAGTTGAGGAACAGAGGTAAATAGGGTCACACAGCTAGTAAGTATCCGAGGCTAGATTTGAACTCAGGAAGATGAATCTCCTGATTTGAAGCCCAACACTCCATCCACTGTGTCACCTAGTTACCCTTTCATGCATATAGTAGGCACTTAATAAATACTTGTTCATTGACAGAATGGAAAGTAGATAATTCCACAAACTCTTCATTCCAGAAGGAAATGTGCGTGTGGGTTCGTCCTTCGTCGCCGAAGAAGGTCATGCCATCAGAGAAATGACATGACTTGCACTTGACTTTGTTATGAGTGAGTGAGGGCTGTGCAGGTCACCAGCCTCATTTCTCCTCCAGAACCATGTGAATCCAGTGACCAGATATTCATCAGGAGGACTGGAGATGACCTAGGATGAGGCAACTGGGGTTAAGTGACTTGCCCAAGGTTACACAGTTAATGTCAAGTGTCCAAGGTAATATTTGAATTCAGGTCCTCCTGACTCCTGCACTGGTACTCTATCCACTGCATCACCTAGCTGCCCCTTCCAGAAGGAAATAGGCATTTTCGGGTTGAAAAGGGTCTTTCTACTTATTAAGGCTGAAATGTGTTTATTTGGTTGTTGGGTTTTTTTAAATCCCCCTACACTCCAAGTATTTGCAACGTAATTATGAAAGGTTTTGAGATATATTTCTTTCAATTACTCATTCTGGTCATTACCACTAATTGTTTTTTTAAATCTCTAGCCCTTTAAGATTTCTAGAACCCTCAAAAGTAAGCAGAAATATTATAGCAGGCAACTTGAGCCAGAGGTGCTGACATTAACTTATCTTAAGATTATACATCTGGAATTGGAAGGAACTTCAGAGAGGTAGTCTAGTCCAATTCCTTCAATTTGCAGTTGAGAAGCCTGAATTAGAGGGAGGGTTAAGTGATCTGCCACGCTGTGATTTGAAGCCAGGTCCTTGGATCTCAGAGCCAATACTCATTCAACAATACCACCCTGCCTCCAACACGGTATTTTCACCCTGTTTTCACAAGCTCACACAGAATTAAAGAAAATAAAATTTAGTATACTTTCTGATCATCCTCTTTGTGTACCATCTGGAATAAAATCTAAAATTCCTAAATAATTTTCTCCTGCCACTAAGAAGACTTTGGGGCTGCTTCTCATTGCATCACTTGGTTTGTGCTTAGGGAGTAAGAACTAACATTAATATCAGTCTAAGAAAAAATTAATTAGGATAATAAAAGCTGCCAAAATATTATACAATGCATTTCAATGCCAAATATAAGTGATGTTTGGCAAGTCTAGTTTTTTTGGTATCATCCATGCCAGTCAGCTACCTAATACTGTTGATTAGTGCAAATAATCAGTTGTTGACTATAATTAATTTCATCTGCAATGCTTCCAAGAGATCTTTCCCCCTCTTTCCCTTCCTTTTTTGTGGACCTTTTTCACAGATTAAGGCAATTCTGTAAATGATTAAAACTCTGTCTATATTTACCCACATAAGATGTCAGTAACTCATGAAACTTATTTCATTATGTGATGCTTGGAGAACCTCCACCATCACCACTAGTACCACCTCCCCTTTACCTCCTATGCCATCTTAGAAGCATTTATGCTGGCAACTATGAAATGGAACATATGTCATGTATTTTATTGTGGGTATATTAAATATACATGATGGTGTGATCATTTGTCTTCTCTTATGTGAAAGCATGAAATAGCTCAATGTTAGATAAAATAAGAATGAGTAATAACTCTTCTCACCCTGAAGATAAATGATTCTATTCAGGGTACCTAGTATGCATTATATATTTAGGATATACTGTTAAGTTAATAATTAAAAGAATAATAATACCTTATACAGAAAAGATAACCTCTCATAAACGATTTCAGTATTACTTAGTTAAAAAGTAATGATAATGTATTATAACAGTATAAAATATATAACATATTCAGTAACCAAGGCACCCATCAAAGAAAGATGGAAAATTTTCAATCTGCCACTCTGAACTTATTCAACAGGAAGACTCCTGGAACTAGGATATCAACATTTTTTCCTACTATGATATAAGCTCATGATCTAAAACTTTGAACATTATGGAACTAATAATTTTCAGCATCTGCTAAGCTTTTTCAAGGATCCAGCGGCTCACAAGCCCGTAACCAGAATGTGTTTTCCTTGAAAAGGCATAGCTGAGTCTCTACTATGCAAAGATAGGCTATTTTTATTTAAATCCAAAATTCTCCTTCCCAGAACCTCCAAGAGAGACTAACATCCTTTGAATGTTTCTTTGTACTTTCACTGAAGACAGAAAAGATTAATTCCCACTTTAACCCATTTAGTGTAGAGCTAAATGAAAGACAAGGGATGACTAATGAGCATCAGTCACAGACTGAGAGTTGAGTGATGGAATCTGGTTCAGCCTTCTTAGATCCCAGGTTACTTCAGATTTGTAGGCTTAAGAATGATTTACACTCAGGAAAGTTTGGCCTGGGCCTTGTGACTCTTTCAAACGTGTAATCCTACAAAAATGTAGCTTCTTCACTCTGAAAGAATGACCTTTCATTCTTTCAAACATAGGAAACAAAATAAATGGGGGGAAAAAATCACGCAAAGATGCCCTTCTGTTTTCTTGAGTGATACAGTGCCCATATACATCTAACACTTGTATTTCTTTTCTCTCATATTACAGCCATAAGTCTCCTCTTTCAGGTCACGTCTTCCACATAAAAGTGCTAAACTAATGCCGCTTAATGACAAATTAATGTCCATGAATAAAAAATACACCTCTAATAGCATAGAGTAATTTGCCATTACAATATCATCATTGGACATGCCCCTGGTTTAATACGATGTATTTAATTCATAACCTAATGAGTGATATATAAAAAGAGGGAGATGAACCCTGCAATTACATTTATGTGAGTCTGTCACCTTATTTGTAAAACCTTAGAGTCATTTACATTCAAATTAGAACAAATGAGTGATTTCACAAAGTGCGGTGACAAATGACCACTGCAGTCCAAGACAGGACTGTATTTCCTGTGAAAACATTAACAGTTTCCTATTATTTGTTAAAAATTACAATACATATTGCCCAGCGTTGTGTGAATAATGACTTTTTTACTGATTAGGTCAGAAGACTAGTATGTAGGAAAATAAATAATTTTTCTTTGCATTTTTCCAGATTTTTACTTGAATTCCTCTACTGACTTCTGATGGACTCACACTGCCACCTGCTGCCCATGAGTAGCTACTTGCAGTTCTTTCCTCTCAAAGAAAGTTCATTTCTCCATTAAAAGGTCATCTTGACCTCTTCCCTATCAGAACACTCAGTTTGTATGCCTAAACATAAACTATGACACTAGATAGTCAAAGCAAAACTCAATACAAAATATTGAACAACTATACTTTCATTTGGTGTGTGTAAGGGTGGATGAGGGGGAAAGGATGCTGTATGTGTGAGCTAACGTGTGTCTATAAAATGACACAGCTTTACAGCTCCCAGATTTGTCAGAAGCTAAACAAAGGAGGCCACAACAACATGTCGTCCAATTAACTTGGACTTCAATAAGACTTACAGATCTCAAATTCTATGCTCAGAAAAACATAACATCTGCCTTCAATTCCATATGAAACAAGGCCGGCCCTCAATAAAACTACCAAACACAGGGTGGTATAGTTTCTCCCTGGACCCCATGTTTCCATTTTTGTACCATAAGTGTTGGCTGGCCTTCCATTGTCAAACTCAAATAGAAATGGGGGCTACTAATATGTCTTTAAGGATCCCTGGGGTCTCATGTTGATTTAGTTTTAAAATGTAAAATTATCTGTGTTCTATTCTATTTGTTTTGTTAACTATTTTCCAATTATATTTGAATCTGATTTGGACTGCACTCAGGACTGTTACAGGTTACATATGGTCTACATTCAGTGTTTGACACTTGTGGCCTGGAACACCCCACTGCACAGTAGGCCTGATCTTCCTTCCCTTATGATAATAAGCTGCAGTACTTTCCTATTGCTTCTCTTAGGTGACTAATCAATCAAAAAAACTAATTTATGGCAAAGAATGACACCTATTCTCTGATCCCTTCAGTTTTTAGTGAGTAAATTACTCCCTATGATTCAATGCCAATTCATTATGAAGTAGGGTTGGCCCTATGCCTAGGTAAAGTAGGTTACTATGGACTGGGTATGAATTGAAAGGCACTAAAAGGCACTGCCTGTCCCCAAAACACCCTCCCCAGCTAACTGACTGGACATTCCCTCTTGATGTATTAATCCTTTGTGTTAAGCAGCAAACCAGGGGACCAGGTGAGCGCAATGGTCATTGTCAAGAGGCACATGACATGTTACCGGGGAAGGAGGGGAGAGACCTAGAGATGTCTTCTAGCCATCTCCCATTAACACAGATTAGTTCAAGAGCAAAGAATTCAGCCCTGAAGATACAGTTGATGTCTTAATGAGGGGGCTAAAGGAGAACTAAGTTCTAAGTATCAATGGGAAACAGATGGCTATTTCTAGAAGGAAAGTGCATGTGAGTAGAGACTCAAGGAAGTTGAGGATTAATAAGAGACTTGGGACTGGAAGGGTAGGTCAAAGCTAAAACGTACCCTATACAAACCAAAGAGGTGTTAAAAGTGAATTTTAGTGAAGAAACAGGCACAAACTATAGAGAAGAGGGGCGAATGTAATGTGTAGGATTTCTCCATTTTGGAACTGCATTTTAAGCTGGCTGTCATACTTTCATGATACACTAATGTTTAGAAATTATCCTAATTTATCTTGGGGATGAAAGTAGGAGAGGGTTGCCCTCATTTCAATTTCACTTCCCTTTCAGACACTAAACTAGGTAAAATATTCATCACCTTGATGCTAAGTAGCAACACACACACACACACACACACACACACACACACACACACCTCCACCCAGTCTTTTTCTTAAAGTTCCTGAAATTTTAAAATGTTAAGAAACTCTGTCAGTGGAGATTATTAACTGCTACGTCACTGAGCTAAGGGTCAGGCTACCCCAAATTGTCAATAACTACCAGGCAAATAATTTTGTTTGGGCATGGGAGAAAAGTATAGAGGGAGAGCCAAAGTGCCCTGGCATCTCAGAAGCTTATTTTAGTAAGTGTCTTGGCATCATGGGAGTTTGTTCAGCTGGCTTCATGGAAGGACTCCAACTTTCACTAAAACTCCATAAATCTGTTTAGTTGTTGACCATGAGGGAAGGGACACGATCCATTTGAAAAATATCAAAAGTTGTACAGCCAATCATTGTGTGTGAGTGGCACAAGGGAGAGAGTACCTAGAATCACCATCAAAATGGTCTAGGTTTGAAACTTGGCCCTGAGAGTCACTAATTCCAATATTTACTGTGACTACGTGAGTCTTTGAATCCCAGTCTTGTCATTATAAATTTTAGAAGTACTTTGTACATATAAACTATGATCACTGGTAATAGTGGTCTACACATAATTAGAGAAGCAGATAATTCACATTCCAATTCATTTCAGTTCCATTTATACACATAACACAGTAATTGCCAATAATATCTTTTAACATATTAAACACAAATAGCATGGTGCTAAGGAAGAAAAGAATGTAGCTGATGGCCAAGGAAATGGCTTCTTTGAAGTTTCTCATTGTGCATGCTTCTCCTCTGCGCTAAAATAGAGGACACATCACCTCTCATCTCATTCCTTTCTATGGGAGAATGCGAATGACGACCATGCTCTTCCCTTTCAAACCTTACATGTCTGTTGTTCACCAAGTTTCTAATGTCACTGCCATGTAATACCACATGTCAAAGTGAACTGGTTGGCTTCTTTCTACCTACTAGACTGTGTGTGCTCGTCCTTCGTTGCTGAAGACCATGCCATCACAGAAATAATGACATGACTTGCACTTGACTTGGCTTTGAGTTAGAGAGGGCTGATCTACTAGACTATAAGCTCCATGAAGGCAGAGATCGCATCTTCCAAAAAATTTATGCTTCATCTACATGTATCTACTTGCTGTTCCCATTCCCCAACTCTGTGCCTTTGCCTGGAACATTCTCCCTCCTCACCTCTATCTCCTGGTTTCCCTCCAGACTCAGCGCAAATCTCATTTCCTCTAGGTCTTTCCTGATCTCTCCTTCCCCATTCCTCTCTGCTACTGCCTCCTCTCTGATTTGACCTTACTCTCCAATTACATTTACCTTGTAAAGAAACTGAGGTTTGCATGTTGCTAAAATGTGAGGTCCTTCAAACAATCAGTCGATAAACATTTAATAAGCCCCTAAAATGTGCCAGGCAATGTGCTAAATGCTGGAAATACAAAGAAAAACAAACGTCCCCGCTGGCCAAAAACCTACATCTAATAGAGAAAAGCAACACACAAACAGAAGCTGAAAGCAGGGCCAGGCTGAGTGTGTGCATGGAAGAGCCGTCCAAACAAGTCCAGAAGCAGGCGGAAAAACTCCGTTAAGCCCTGCTTTACAGAGAGGTCCTGAAGCCCAGGTCTCTGCCCTCTAGTCAGAGGGGCAGAAAAGAAAAACGGGCCAGGAAGGTTCAATTTTTCTGCAACCTGAGATTCCCCAAAGATGAATTTTCTGGGGAAGGAATGGAGAAATGGAGAGTTTCAAAGAAACTATTTATTCCTCTGCGCTTAGCTTAATTATACTTCTCATATGTTGTCACCCTGTTAGACTGCGAACTCCTTAGAGGTAGGGACTATTTGTGGCCACATTGCCTGGTACAGAGTAATTACTTAATAAATAATCACTGATTTGACAGCTATAACATAAATGAAGACATGGGGAGTGGTCTATCAAGCATATTATATATAGATCTGCAACATGTGGATATTAAAGAATACATAAAAACAAAATCAGATCAGAACTCTGATATATGCAGTGACTAATTTTAGCCTCAGAGACTCTCAGTCTCCATTTCTTCATGCAGGAAATAGGAAACCAATTAGAAAATAAAGATACAGTACTTTGAAAACTGTAAAGCCCTCTATATTTCTATTATTTTTATCCTAGCCTGCTAGAAAAAGAATACACAAAATACAGTAGTCTGGACTGCAAAGGATGGTCATTTTTTTTTACATCATACTATGTTAATGTATTCCAAGAAAGGTTCTCTGGCATTTTACCCAACTAAAAAGGTGCTAATAAACATGAGGAACATTGGGCAAAAAAAGTAGTGTGCAGTAGCAGTAGTAGAATTTTCCTTACCTATGCTTCTTTCTTACATGAGAGGGAATCATGGAGGAGGATGGGTCACTGAAAAGTTTGATACTGATGTAAACAAGGAATTAATAAGTCATTTATTTCATTAAAACAAAATCTGTTACCTGGATTGATTGGAATCACTTCCTAAATTCTTATTTGAACATTTTACCACATTGGGTTAGATCAGCATCCTTATCATTTTGTGAATATGGGCCCCCAAATGCCCATAAAGATACTGGCACACTGCCCCTTGTGAGTATTAAAAACAAATATATCAAACCAAATGCCATACAAATGTATCAAAAACATTATCTTTGTTTCCAAAGGGCAGCACATTATATTAGTGACACTACATCTTCCAGTCCAGAATTAATCTGTTTCTTTGCTTAAAATGCTTATTTCCATACAGGTGCCTCTTATCACAGCGATAAAGGAATTTAAACAGCATCATTTTCAAGACCACCTAGATTACACTAAACAAAGAGACTTAGCAAATCAGGACACACTGAAAATCTCAATTATCGAACCCCATAGCTTCTCAATAATTGCAGCAGGAATATGCTGAATGTGAACAGTATATACAGATGCATGAATTCTAAAAAGCACACTAGGCGGAACACTGTGAGCTATTAATTTCATACATCTTGTTCAAATTCCAACATCAACTGACATATCTTAGATTTTTTTAGAAGGTCAAATACAAACAGGGAGGTCCTTCATGAAATACAGAAAGCAAAAAGGCAAAGTTATACTTACTTGGAGCTGAAGCTACATAATACATTTCAGATACTCCACGGAGTTTGAAAGTTAGCTGTGAGTATGCTATCATAACAAACTATGTGGGGAAAACCCTCTAGTTCCTCATTAAATTATAAGTGGCAGAAGATATAACCTTACCAATTTGTAACTCAAAAATCAATCTCCTAATCTTGTACTGGAAGACCTCTTTAGGCTTCCAAAGTCACTCCTTTTACTGGCTACATCATCAGCGCACAATTCCTTTCTGGAATCTATTGCTGCCACTGGAGCAAGAACAAACTCTATCTCTGGGGTAGTAAAGATCTTCCAACCTTTGATAGTCTACTCCTCCAGGACTGTGGTACAATGGATAGAATACTGGCATCAAGAGAGACCTGCATTCTACTCCTACCTCTGTGTGACCTGCCAGTTACTTCTATGAACCTCAGTTTCCTCACCTGAAAATGTGCATAATCTCTATAGATCTTACTTCAGAGGGTTGTTGGGAGGATCGATTGAGGAAATAAACACAAAGAACTATGTGATTATCAATGAGGATGAAAATGACATAGTACTCTCCAGAAAAAAAGAAAGGGAGGGAGTGCCTGTCACTTCAATGGTATGAGTTCCCATCTCTTTGACTTCAGTAGTGATTAAGAAATATGGAGAGAATTCCCCTGGGCCACAGGGTAGGCAGACAGGGGAGCTACCAGCAGTGCTTCAAGGAAAACCTCCTCAGACTGTCACTATATTGCCCTCAACTCTGCTTCCTGTTTTCTCCAGCTTCCTTCAAGTCTCAGTTAAAATTCTACTTTCTTCAAGAAGCCTTTCCCAATCCCTCTTAATCCCTATGGGATTAGCTCCAAATTACCCTTGCTCGTACATGGTTGTTTATATGCTGTGTCCCCATTACATTATGAATTCCTTACAGGCAGGCACTATTTTTTGCCTTACAAAATAATAATATAATAAATGCTCATTGACTTGACCTAACTACAATAGAAATGCAGACATAAGTAGTGGTGTCTCAGGTATATTGTACGTGGCTCTGGAACACGTGAGGATTACAGAATGACAAAATAAAATCGTATCAGTACTCTGATATATGCAGTGGCCAACTGTAACTTCAGAAAACTGGTGGGGAAGCATTGCTCTCTCCCCAAGACAGTGAGGTGGTAGACCACAGTTAGGGACTGACTATGGCTACCGTATGAGTGTGTGAGTGTGTGTGTGTGCATGTGTGTGTTTATTTTCCTTAACAATGCTTACATATGTGTGGGGGGGTGTCCTATGAGGAAATAAGGATCACTGAGAAGTGTCTGATATACAAACAGGGATCAATATTTCATCAAAATATTCACTTATCTCAGTAACTGAAATCATTTCTTAGTGGAATATTTTTACCAAATTGAATTAAATCTACTTTGGGAAGGCACTCTTCCAAAATAAGCTGGAAGCGTTTTATCTCAAAAAATGTATTATTTGAATGTATTTAGCCCCCTCCCCCAGATGCCCATTGGGATATAATATGTTAAAATAAGATGTATCTGAGCAATTAAATATTAATACATGATAAACAGTTAATAATACATATTAACAGCTGCATGATTCTCCCCAAGTCAAGAAGCATACTGACCCCACCCAGAATCAGCCTACTCCAAAGATGAGCAAGACACAGCTACACAGCATGGAGATGAAGATCCCTAGTTCTAGAGAGGCTATACTGGCCTTAGAAGTTGTTATTCTACAGTCAAATTACTCCTTTCCCATGTCATGAGTTCTGCCACAATTTTCTTCAGTTATTGTCTAGTCAATTCATTGTACTGACTTCATGAACCCACTTGGGTTTTCATGGCAAAGATACTGAAGTGCTTTGCCATTTCCTGTCCCAGATCATTTTACAGATAGGGAAACTGAGGCAAACAGGGTTAAGTGACTTGTCTAGGGTCACCCAGCCAGTAAGTGTCTGAGGCCGGATTTGAAATCAGGTCTTCCCAACTAGGGCGGCACTCTATCCACGGTGTCACCTTGCTGCCCCTCACCTACAATCAGAAAGTACCAATGAACAAAATAAAGGAAGAACAGTCAAAAAATAAAAGCTTGCAAACAACACTGAGGAAACTCACATGAGGTGAGCTGAATTTCAAATGCTCCAAATGCTTCTTGAAGGAAATTCTATCAGTATGTAACCCAGTTGTTATTTTGTGTCAGAAAAAAACCACAAGGGTGAAATGTCAAGGTTTTATACTGACCTCCAGCAAGTCATGTGATGTCTCAATTTCTTTAAAGGGGGAAACCAAGCCATGAGCCTCTTGAATTCATCTGGAATTTTACAGAACTTACACACCGTATGTCTCTTAATCAGAATACCGTTACCAGAATACTGTCAAGACATATCATTGTCTTTTAAATGCCTATGGCAACAAAGTTAGTCAGGTAATACATAAAGCTCAGGTTGTAATGCAGATGGGATGCTAAAATGCCAAATACAAGTTAACTGAATTTTTTCATTAAAACATGCCCCTTATAAGTCTTTTAACTTCTATATACTATAGATTTGCCTTCCTATGGAAAAGGATAAAACCACATTTTTCTTACCTCTCAGTGATATTGAAAGAATGAACAAAAAATGAGATAAAAATAGAATAAAAAAATTAAATGGTGTTAGGTAAAATGTGGTGGAACAATTATAAAATGTGCACATTTGTAACTGACTTTTCTCCTTATGCTGATTTCTTTCATTTGCTCCTTCATTTCAGGACTCCAAGAGTATCTTTATGTTTACCTTTCCCTGGAAGCCAACAGAATGTCTCTCATGTAAGGTGGAATCCTAGGCAGCTCTGTATTAGACCTCGGGACCCCAGGTCCAAATCTCCCTCTCTTACTTCCTCAGCAGCTGGATCCTTAGAAGGTTATTTAATGTATTTAGATTTTAGTTTTTTTCATTTGGTTTTAGTTCTTTCATCTTTCCATCTGTAAGAGACTGTCTCTAACACCCTTGCTACTCCACTTTAGTGATTATCAAATCTACTCCCTCATGAAAAGGAGTCACTGAAATCTCACAATTGATGAAGTATTTTTATAATTTTATTTAAAGGAATAAAAATATCTTGGTACAGTAATACTATGAAAATTTTTAAGGGTCCATCACAAATGTTTGTGGATATTATTTCTTCATCTGAACCAAGGGAAATGAGAAGTATAATAAATAGATCTTTTGGAGAAGAGGAGATGCAAGGAACTCATGCATTTATTAAAGAGCTCCTATGGGTCAGGCAGTATGCTAAGCACTTTATAAATATTATCTCATCTGATATTCACCACAACCCTGGAATATAGGTGCTGTTATTATTTCTCTTTTACAAGTGAGGAAACTGAGGCAGATAGGGATGAAGTGACTTGCCCAGGGTCATACAGCTAACATCTGACTTCACATTTGAACTCGGGTTTTCCTGAATCTATGGCCAGTGTGCTAGCCACTACCCCACTGAACAGTGCTGGTTACTGCCAGAACCATTCCCTGGCATTAACCAAATCCTGCCTTGACCAATTACTTTCTATAGCTTTTCTTTAAATACTGCATTTTTATTTACATTCTCAGATGCTTATTCTTTCCCTCCCCATGTAGTCTAAAAAGTTCTTTCAGGACAAGTACAATACCTTACAGGACAGCAGAAAAAACACTAGACTTAGCAGAACTGAGCTCCAAACCCTCCTCTGATTTTTACTAGCTCTGTGGTCATGGCCAAACCACTTGACTTCTCAGAGACAAAGCATTCTCATTAGTAAGTGGAAGCACCCTCATACAGGGAAAAGAAGAGTGGCTCTGCAGTAAGAGAGTCTGGGCTCCAAATAAGCTTATCATTGATTACCTGTGTGACTTTAGGCAAGTCACTTTCCTTCCCTGAGATTCAGTTTCCTCACTGTTACTAGGAAGGAATTAGCTTCTGAAGCCCCTTCTGACTAAACCTATACAAAGTAGTGTTTATCCTGGAAAGAGTGCCAGGCTGGGAGTCAAAAAACCTGAGTTCAAAACTGGCCTCAGACATATAATAGCTGTGTGACCCTGGGTAAGTCACTTAGTCTCTGCCTCAGTTTCCTCATCTGTAAACTAGGGATAAAAATAGTACTTACCTCCCAGGGTTGTTGTAAGGAACAAATGTGATAACTGCAAGGTGCATAGCACAGGGCCTGATACATGGTAGCTATTAGCTATCGTCAACTATTATTAACCATTTTGGGTCACAGTTTCCTTATCTGTAAAATGAAGGGGTTGAACTATAAGGCCTCTAAGGTCCCTTCTAGCTCCAAGTCTATGATTTTGTGACATCTAAACTACCTACCTCAAAGAGTTAAGGAAAGTACTTTATAAATTTAAAGAACTAATAATAAGTATATTGGTGTGGAATGAATGAGTACCTGGATGAGATAGTGGGAACATAAATTGAGGAGTTCCAGTAGCTGAAGATGGCTTCCAGCTGCCAGTACATCCTGGATCACTCCCGGCTCCAAAAGAATCTGTTTTTTTAAAAAGAGAAAAAAATCAATGCTAACAGAAAAGAAATGCTATACTGATTGATTTATACATAAAGGGGAAACAATGGCTTCTGTTTGCATTTACATTAATAAAGTAAGTTTTGACAGAATTTGCATCTCTACTGCAGTCAGTCCTAATCTCATTTCTAGAATGCAAAAAAAGAAACTGATCACCAATCATCACTTTTTAGGCACATGTAAGTTATTTTTTTTAAGAACAACATAAACATTTATATGCTCTATTATTATACCACTACTATAAGTAGCATGGAGATGACCATGAGTTCTAGAAGAATATGCCAGCGCTTCAAAAACTCTGGTAGATTCGATCATTTGAGTATGAACCCAATGACAAACTGAGTCTGCTGTCCATAGGTCAGCCTAGCTAACAGTGGAAAACCTCTTCATCAGGAGGATATCTTCTAGATGATTAATTATTTTGCAGAAAAGAAAAAAGAAAAGAAAAAAAGAAAAAGAAAAGCACAAGACAGTCCTTTGCCTTGTGTTGCTCCTTTCCATGTCTGCAATGATAATGGCAGAATTTTGGGGAGAAGTACCCAAATGAACATTTTTAGACCATCTATAAATATTAACAGTTAGTAGTCTAACATGACATCCTAATCCAATGACCAGCAAGTCGATATGGTGCAGCAGTAGAAAGAGCACTGGACTTGTCAAGAGTTGAAATCCCAAATTTCCCACTTACTGTGTGACACTCAATTGTCTTTGGGCAAGTCCCTAAATTACTCTAGGACTCAATTTTCTTACCCGTAAAATGTGAGAGTTGGGCTAGAGACCCTATAAAGTCCCTTCCAGCTCTAATCCATAATTCTAAAACAATATTCTCCGATTACCAATATCAAGTCAGACATAACGTGCTTAGAAAATGTATGTTCTCCAAAAGTGTTTGCCCTATCATGGAGGATTTCCAGGGAAGAGTTCAAATCTAAGTGGAATTCCTCACAGAGAGTGAATTCACACAGGTACTCCTATTTGTGGATGACCTTATATTCATTGTATCAAATGTAGAAATGGTTCAGACTCTCTTAAATGATATCCATAATCATTCAAAAGAGTTTTAATTTTATAATTTACACAGGAAAAAAACCAATTGGCTGAAGAATGCCTACTATCGAGACAACAATATTAAGTTTTATGGATAGCACTTAGTGCTGCTTCCTCAGCATATTTATCTTAGAAAGACAATGCACTAGACACAAAATTAAACAAGGGGAAGGAAGGAGCAAAATTTCATTTGGGAAACTGCAGGGCTTTTTTAACAACTCCAAGGTCATACCTGAAATAAAAACCCATTTGACCATCATCACTGCCTTCTGATAATCCAAGAGTGCTGCAAATTATGGAAGAACACGATATCTACAGAATAAAAATTAGGAGTCACCAAAGAAATATATGTTGGGCAAAAACACCATATTCCTAAGGGTGAAGGGCCTACAAGAAAGGACATTAAAATGTATCATTGAAAAGAGAAGTATGATTAGAAAAGGAGGAAAGTGTATCATGGTATGAAAACAAAAGATAACAGATTGAGAGCCTGTGTGCTACAATGGTACCCATATATTGAAGGGATATGAAAGAAGTCGTGCCGCATGTTGGCCAGAACCCTGTTGGAGCACTTGCAGGGAGACATGGAGAAAATTCACACAGAAAGAGAAACAATGGATGATTTGTGATCTGTACCACTGGAGGGAGTGCCTGCATCAGTATGAAGATAGGTCCATTCAAGCACTGAAAGATACCATTAACATCATCTGTTTTCTTATCTTCATAATGTATATAACACTCCCTCTGGTTCAGTTTTATGCCAAAAGAAACAAACCTTTACTTTTAAAAAACACATTCAGGAGTTTTATGGAAATAGGTTTTAGAGATAACATTTCTGCTTTGCCCTGAAGAAGAGATGAGAAGAAAATGCCATTTCCTTCTTTCTTTGCCGAGGTGGAAGATGAAGGGCGAGGAACATTCCATTAGATTTAGATGATATACTGGTTAGGTCTGCTGAACTGCTTTTTCCCTGCTTTTTTCTTTTTTAGTGTTTGTGATAGGGGACAGGTCTCTGGGTAGCAGAGAAAGGAGGGACTGTTTGGTATTAAAATTGATGAAAAATCAAATTTTTTTAAAAATGTTATTTAAAAGACATTTTAAAAAGAAGAACCTTGATTTTGTGTGTGTGTGTGTAATATTTCATAAGAGGAACCTTATTCCCTTCTGTACTGCTACAAATGTAAAAGTCTCACAGGGTAAAATACTAAGTATATTTCCTTTTCCTTTTAGTTGCATCTTATAGAATATGAAATTGGATTCTCAGCCCCACCTTAACCACTTTTATGTATGAAATCAAAGTCTTAAAAATACTATGTCCACCAAGTCAAAAAAGTGTGGAAAAACAGGGTCCCCAAAGAATCCTGCCTACATAATCCTTCAGTGTGTAAGGATGGAGTTTTAGAAAGCAAGAAGGAAAGTTAGACTTAGTTTTTAGCATCTGGCAAAAAAGACAAAGCAACAAATATTATTAAGTACTAAGTACCAGTCACTGAGATTTTTTAAAATTTTTATTTATTTTATTTTGAATTTATGAAATAAGACAATCATTTCCATAACACAGTAGAATAAAAAAAGAGACAATTGCACATGAAGCTGCTATCATATATAACTTGTCATTCCTTTTTAAATATATAAAAGTTACCATGTAACTTTCTTTTCTTCACCCAACCCACCCTACAAATGGCTACCATTGGACACAAATATGTACATAAATGTATTTCTATACATATATATGTAAAATCATTCTACACAGAATTCTATTTATCAGTTCTTTCTCTAGATGCAGATAGCATCTTCCTTCATGGGTTCTTTGTTGCTAATTTGAGTATTTGTAATAGTGAAAATGACAGTCACTATGCTTAAAGAAATAAACTAAAAGGAATAAGCAGAATCACGGGCTTAAAAAAGTAAAAAAACTAACTTCATTGCATATTTAAAATAGCAAACTGTACCTAACAGATTTGCAATTTTCACATGCAACTGTATTTTTCATCATATTACGTTATGGAAATACTTGTCTTATTCCATAAATTAAAAATAAAAATAAAAAAATAGCAAAATATGCAAAGCACATACTGTTAACTCTATGGAAATTGATCATAAGATCATAGTATCAACGAGCTAGGACTGGAAGAGACCCCGGAGGCTAGGTGGTCCAACCCCCTCATTTTGTCAATGAGAAAAGGGATGACCCTGAAAGTTAAGTGATTTGTTTGAGATCACACTGATAGACCACAGGTGGGATCTGATGCTAGTTTCTTTAATTCCAAAGCCGGTGTTCTTTCCATTCTGCCTCTTTTCTACCCAATCATAAACAAGAGCCTGGATTTTGCTAATACCTCCAGAAGAGAGGGTTTTGACTGATGTACAGAAACACAACGTAGCCTCCCCATCCCAGGAGGTGGGAAGCTCTATATTCTTGCAGAGAAAGAATGCCCTAAGGCACAGGACAGGGAATAGAAAGATTAGAAAATCAGTGTTTTCATTTCACAAAAGTGGCATTCATGACAATCTCCGAGGCTTGATAATGCCAGACACAAAGACTGGCATCACAGAAAGACAAGATGAGTATGACATAGTCTGTGCAATATGTCTAGCAGCCTTACTTTAAGGGAACATTCAATCACTCCAGAAAAAGCATAGGAGGTTTTCATTTTTCCCTAAGATCTGTATTTATAAATCAGTTTCTTTAAAGGATACTTTAGTCAAAGACCATCTTGGTCTTTTTCAATAAAAGGAGCGCTGTCTTTTTTAAAGACGAACTGGGGCCAGAGGGTGGAGCACTAGACTTTGCGTTATGGAGACCTATGTTAAAATCCCACCTCTGACACTATGGCATGGAGTAACGTACCTAATCCCTTTCAGACTCACTTTCTTTACCTGTAATAAGAATACCTACACAACAGGATTGTTATGAAAATCAAATGAGATACCATAATTTGTTTTGTATACTTTACTTATAAATGTTAACTATTCTATTTTTAAAAATAGTTGGATGGACAAATCTTGCTCCCTTGGGTGATATAAATATGGATAGGATGCCAAGCACTCATTAGCATCAGTGTTACATACTCTAGAAAGAAATCTTACTTTTCCTTAAATATTTTCTTGAGGATTTCTACTGGGTGAGAATACAAACAGAAGGCCACATTTACATAAAATTAACAAGAGGATGCTCTCCAATGGCTGCCTCATGAAATGGACAAAAAGGTGATAGTGGGGGCCATCTTTTGAAAAAAAAAATCAAAATGCAAGATTAAGTAAGTGTATCTGAGCAAGTGAAGGCAAAACAGAAGACAGCTTTTTGAAGGTAACCCATTACCGAATGTGTAAACTTTGAAAAATCACCTGCTTTGGGTGGGACTCAATTTTTATTTCCTCATTTTTTTTGCAACACAAGAGTATTCCTCATGTTCACGTACGAAAATTTATTTGCCCTTTCTTCAATGGATGAATATCCCTTTAGATTCTAGGTTTTTTATTTGTCGTGGTGGTAGCTTTTTTTTTTTTTTTTTGGCCACCACAAAAAGAGCTGCTCTAAGTATTTTTGTACACATAGGACCTTTCTCTATTTTGTGTTCATCTTTTTAGGGTGTAGTCCTAGCGTGGTATAACTGGGTCAAAGAGCATACACTATTTAATAATTTTAATTTTCATTTCACTAACTAATAGTGACATGAATAATTTTTTTTCTTATGGTTATATGTAACTTGAATTTCTTCATTTAAGAACTGCATTTTTTTTATATCTATACATCATTTACCAAATGGGAAAAGGCTTTTATTCTCATATATATATTAATCTATTCCCTATCTATCTTAGAAATTGACTTTTATTAGAGAAACTTGCTGCAACGATTTTTCCCAGTTGTTTGTCTTTTAATCTTAGCTTTCTCAAGTTTGTCTGTACGTAAACTTTTAAATTTTACATAATCAGAATTATTTAAGTGATCCTCTCTACACCTTGTTTGTCATGAATTTTTCTTCTAACCACAGATCTGATAGGTATGGGTAGATTTCAATTAATGCAAATAATGAATCCCATGAAGTAGTAGCATTATTTGAATTTCCAATATTCCAAGTTACAAACATGTAAAATATGGCCATTGGTTCTAGCATGATGAAAATACACAAGTAAAAATACTTTAAAATTGAAATATCTACTTATTAAAGTTATATAAGAGTCAAGAATAAGAAAAAAGGTTTTCCCCCTAAGTTAATTACAAAGTAACAGAAAGCTATAGAAAGCTATAATAGTTTTACAAAGCTATAGAAAGTTTAAAAAGAAATTAAAAAACAGAATGTCATAGCTAAAAATAAGCCTGTGCTGATGATATGACAAAAACATTGTTATAGTCATTTAAAATATTTTAGCACCATAAATTGAACTATCTACCTCTCTCTTTGAATCTTCACATATAGCTAGTAGTAAATACAGAAAGTTTTATTGGGTGAATATGAATGCTCACATTCTCATACAATGAACCAACTATAGTTGGATGACCTGGGGCATTATCTAAAATTGGTAATGTTTTAAATGGAATTGTTGTCTTAGTAATATTTTTCAATTTCTGACCTAAAATAAGTTGAAAATCTGTCTTTGAAAACAACTTTAGTCACCCATGTTTTCTTATTTAACTGCCAAAGAACTGGAAGAGAGTGTTGATTATAACCCCTCAGAATACAAGGATTTTTTAAATTAATTAATTATGTTTTCAGTGTTCCACAATCAGTACTATATAACTCAGATTATTATTTTTTCCTCCCTCCCCACTACCTTCCTCCTCCCTCCCCGAGATGGCATACAATTTTGTATAGGTTCTACACATACATTCCTATTAAATACATTTTCACTATTGTCATGCTGTATTGAAGAATCAACGGGAGGGGGAGAAATCATCTAACAAACCAAAATGCAACACACACACACACAATGATCTGCTACATTCTGTGATTGAATTCAATAGTTCTTTCTCTGGATGTGGAAGGCATTTTGCCTTAGAAGAGCATTGGGAATTTTTTTTAAGTCCTTGCATTGCTATGAAGATCCAAGTCTACCAGAAAAAACTCACACACTGTGGTCTTCCTGGTTCTGGTTCTGCTCCTTTCACTCAGCATCAGATCATATAAGTCTTGCCAGGCCTCTCTGAAGTCTTCTTGTTCATCACGTTTTATAGCACAATAGTATTCCATTGCCATAATTTATTCAGTCATTCCCCAATTGATGGGCATCCCCTTGATTTCCAGTTCTTGGCCACCAAGAGTGCTGCTGTAAATATTTTTGTACATGTGGGACCCTTTCCCATTTTTATGATCTTTTAGGAATACAGTCCTAGAAGCAGTATTGCTAAATCAAAAGGTATGCACATTTTTGTAGCCCTTTGGACAGTTCCAAATTGCTCTCCACAATGGCTGGATCAGCTCACAGCTCCAACAGTGTATTAGTGTTCCAACTCTCCAACATTCTCGCCTACATTTATCATCTTCCTGTACTGTCATGTTTGCCAATCTGATAGGTATGATGTGGTACCTCAAAGCAGTTTTGATTTGCATCTCTCTAATCAAAAGTGATTTAGAGCATTTTTTCATATGATTATCCATAGTTTTAATTTCTTCCTCTGAAAATTGCTTGTTCATATCTTTTGAGTATCAATTGCGGAATGACTTGTATTTTTGTACATTTGACTCAGTACTCTATATAGAATACAAGGATTTTGAGACCAATAAACATGGACTGGTTTTAATCTAAAATACCTTCTCCACTGCCTTCCAATAAAAGTTTTAGTTGATCCTTAAGACACTTTAAATTCAATTTGAATTTACTTTGTTAGCAATGTAAGTTTTAGAAGGCATTCCTTTTGAGAATAAGTGTTTAATCCACAATAAAATTATATTGATCAGCATAGCCACCTTCTTCTATCATTTTCTTCAAAACAGGATATTTGGAAGCCATGTCCTCATCTGCACTGGCCAACTCCTCAGGTAATTTTAACATTATGCTAGTGAACTCAACATTTAAAGTGATCTAACAACAAATGCTTGCAATAAAAAGTTTTTCACTCTCCATCATTTCTTTTCTTAAGAAATTAAGAATAATATAAACTAATTATATATATGTATCTATATATATAAAACTAAAACTTAAATAAACTAGAATTTTTGTCTAAATTGCTACTCTGCTAAGAGGAATGAATTTTTTACAAGGATGCTCCATATATAGCACTGTAACACTGTTATAGTTTGTAGTTCTTGCAAAATGCAAAAACACTGATGCAAACTGCCCTTTCATTTTATTTCCTCTGCATAATTTATGATATTCTGTACCATAGATTAAGGCATTCTAACACCTTATCCTATTTTACTTATCATGATTATATTCATGTCATTAACATCATTGTTTTCCTAATGAAATAACAAGTCTTTTCTTTATCACACTGACAGTGTCGCCATCTGAAGTATTCTTCCTTTTGTCCGTTTTGTTAAAGGCTCATTTTAAAAATTAACACAACTTTTAGTCATATTGTACCCAGAAACACATCACAACCATAAACAATGGTAGGTAAGTGCGAGTGACTACTCAGTAACATCTTAAAACCATCGACTAACTTGTATGCACTGCTATTACTTGACTTTTGGCTCATATTAAATGCAACCTGGTATCATTTTATACTTTTTACAAAGTTGAATTTTATGCTGTATCAGCTTACCTTAATCACCGACTAGCTATAATTTTTCCATGTTTCTCTAATTTGTTTATGATGTGACCTTTTATACATGAGTCACAAATCCATTTAAAGTGCATAATGGTATATATTATGATGAGGTGTTGTTCTAAATCTAATTTCTTCTATAACTATTGTCCAATTTTCCCCAGGAGTTTTTCTTAAGTAGTAAGTCCTTATCCCCATTGCTGAGCTCTTTGTGTTTATCAAATACTAAGGCACTAGATTCACTCTTCTACAGCTAGATCTCTATTTTTTAAACAGTATAGTTTGAAATCTGGCACTGCTAGACTTCTTTCTTTCGTTTTTTTCCTCATTATTTTGCTTGAGAATCTTGTCATTTTTTGCTCTATATGACTTTTGTTATTCCTCCTAGTTCTGTAACATAATCTTTTGGAAGCTTAATTAGTACAACAATGAATATGTACATTAATTTACGTAGGATTCGTATATTTACTTTAATGATTTGACCTATTCATAAGCAATCACTATTTTTTCCCAATTGTTTAGGTTTATATTTCTGTACATGGGCAGCTAGGTTGGCACAGTGGATAAAGCACTAGGCCTAGAGTCAAGGAAACTCATCTTCATGAGTTCAGATCAAATCTCAGACACTTACTTGCCATGAGACCCTGGGTAAGTCACTTACCCTTGCTTGCCTCAGTTTCTCATCTATCAAATATGGGGAAGCAAATCAAGCCGCTCCAGTATCTTCACCATGAAAATTCCAGACGGGGTTACAAAGTGTCAGACATGACAAATGACTAAACAACAACGTATTTCTGTATATAATGTCTATTTTGCAATTACGTTAATATGGTTTTTATATGTATCCTGGTAAATAAACTTTTAAATATTTCATATATTTTACATATTTAATAAAATATTATGAATTTCATATATTCTATCATACAATTTTGCATATCACAAATATAATAGTTATTTTAAATGCAATTTTAATTTTCTATATCTTCCTGGTAAGTTTTGTTGATATTATATAGAAAAGCAAATGATTTGTGTGGATTTTATATTCTATAAATTTGCTGAATTTGCTAATTCTTTCATTTCAATTTCAGTTGACTCTTTAGGATCACCATCATATCATCTGCAAAACTGGCAATTTTGCTTTTTCTTTACCTATGCTTATTTTCTCAATTTCCTTCTCTTGCTTCATTGCTACACCCAGCATTTCTAGTACTGTACCATGTCAAACAGAAATGGTAACAATGGGAATTCTTGTTTCATCTTGATTTTACTAGAAAGCAGTGTAGCTTATTCCTATTACATAGAGTTGTTACCACTGGTTTTAAATACGTACTATTTAACATTTTAAGGAAAGGTTCACTTATTCCTATGTTTTCTAGTGTTTTTGACATCTTTTGATACATTCTATTTTTCATTGATTTTGTTATTAGCATGCTTAACTGTTTATAGTTTTCCTAATATTAAATCAATACCAAATTCCTAGTGTGAATCCACTCTAGACATAGTGTATAATTTTCAGGAGATATTGGTTTAAGTTATCTATTGATATTGTTATTTAAAATCTTTGCATTGATGCTCATATATAGTTTCTGAATCAGTAATAAATACATTAAACAGTTTAGGGCCAAGGAAAATCCCTGAGGCTCTCTACTGGAGCCATCTCGGCAAGTCAGCATGGATCCATCCATTCATGACAACCGCTGAGACGGAGTCATTCGACATGTTCAGAATCCATCCAGCCATGTTCAAATGGAATGTAAGGCATTACGTTAATATTACACCTGTAAGACAATCACGATTTCCAGCCTGTAAATTGCCAGGTATATGATTTCTCTTGTCTCCTCAGGGCTGAGTTTAAGTTGACTGCCAGCACACCTAATTTGAGCTTCATTTATAATAAGAATCTAAATTTTCAAAAGGGAAGCAATGTGGTATGGCGGAATGAACTGTGGATTAAGAATCAAAGAACCTGACTTGGACTCCAACTCTGGCATTTATTACCTGTATGTATTTTCTTGGAACTCAGTTTTATCATTAATAAAATGAAGTTCTCTATGGTCCTTTCCAGCTCTATACTTACAATTCTATGAAAAGGTACAAGGATTAAGGGGGAAAAAACTTTCTCCAAAACTTCAAAAGAATTAGTAACAGGAACTGGATGAGGCTTTGATACAATCAGTATGATAGATTCATCTAACCTCAAAGCTGATTCTGTCTTAGCAAGAAATTTTCATGAAAGCACTATAATTAATGAGAAAGTTCTTGCACTTTGCATCACTTTGCAAGTGACACAAGTGATTAATTAAAGGATTATGTTTTCCTTGCCCTGAAACACGGCTGACTTATCAATAAGAGGGGTGACGTGTAATTAAATGAAAGTTACTCCAAAGGTATAAAAGATATAGGTTTTCTTTCCCAGAAAATGGGGAAGGATGCATGCATGACACACATGTATGACAAGAGTATTAATAACCTGTCAGATATTCCTCCAGTTCATGGAGGGGGAGATATGATTATTTTTTAATAATCCAAGTTTTTAACTTTTATTCAAGATAGTGGTGACAATGAAATAATTTTGTTGTTTTAACAGAAGTAGGATACACACAAGACTTGTGAGACTGATGCCTGCTTTTGAAAAAATGCCAGGGATGTTTCAATCAATATATAAATGCATTTTTTAATTTTACTTTGATGCTCTGGTAGGTATCTGACTTCAACCATATCAGTACTACCTCCAGTTCTGAAATCTATAAAGTGTTTATTGTATACAAAGCACTGTATTTGGTGCTGAAAATAAACAAAAATCAGTCATTCTCAATGAGCATATATTCTTTTGAAGAAGATAATATACATTTATACATCTATGTATATGTGTGTGTGTCTGTGTGTGTGTATTAGACATAGGACAATCAGAAACAACAGAGTCAACAAACCCAGTGTTCAGTAAATTGGAAAACATAAGTAACTTAAGAAAAAATTCTCTATTTGATAAAAAATGATAGAAAAACTGAAAAATAGTCTTGAAGAAATTAGGCTGAGACCAACATCTTATACCATATTCCACAACAAAGTAAAAACTGATACATGATCTGATTGTTAAAGACCAAACCCCCCCCCAAAAAAATGAGAAGAAAAGTAGATCATCCACAGCCATACGCAAATATGTATTCTTAACAAGGAATTACAGAGGTAATTACAAGAGATAAAATGTAAATTCTTATTACATAAAGCCAAATAGCTTCTGCATAAACAAAATAAATGCATCTAGGATAAGATGGGAGGGGACTCAATGGGAAGAAAAAAAATCTTTGTACAAAATTTCTCAGTTAAGACTGTGGTGTTTTATATATATGTATATGTATATATATTATATACATATATACACAAAATATATTTGCATATCTCCACATCTTTATAGTTATGTCTGAGACAAAAGCCACTCTCCAACAGAGAAGTAGAGAAAGAATATGAACAGCTCTCAAAAGAATCGCAAGCTACTAACCATTTTAAAATGTGATATTACTGCTAATAACAGAAATGCAAATCAAAACAACCCTTAAATTTTATCTCACAACCAGAAAATATACAAACATGACAAAAGATGAGAACAGTCAACGTTGGAGGTAGGCACACTAGTAAATTGTTAGTGTAACCATTTTGGAAAGCACTTTGGAATTATACAACGTGTCTATGCCTTTTTATTCAGATATTGTAATACTAGGCTTATGCCTCAAGGATTTCACTGATTAAAAAAAAGTATGTCCTTATATACACCAAATTATTTATAGCAGCATTTTTTTTAGTAGCAGCAAAGAATTGGAAGCAAAGTAGAATACCACTGATTAGGAAATGGATAAACAGTTGTGGTACATGAATATAATAAGATATTACTATGCTATAAGAAATGATTAATAAGATGAAGACAGAGAAACATGGAATATATTTACACAATCTGATGTTGGGGTGAGGCAAACAGAGCCAAGAAAAAATATATATGTAAAATGGTTGTAACAAGGCAAAAGAATATATTGAGTAACTTACTATCTGTACCTTTCCCTGTGTTTTTCTGAGCCTGTGGACAAACATATGAACCCTTCTTCGCTGGTCTCTTCAGATTTATTCATATTCTTCTATATAAATTGTCTTGATGTTTAATAGGGTTCAAGGAAGCACTAGTATACTTGTGATAAGGAAGGTTTCAAGTAGTGAGGCCTCAGCTGATATTTCTGCCATCACAACAAAACACTTGTATCTCTTACAAATCATTCACATGGAATGGATGCAAAGTAAACCAGTTAAAGTCAAAAGTTTTATTTAGCAAAAACAAAATCTAGAAAGGAGTAGCAGAAAGAGAAGTTCTCACCAAAAGTAACTACAAAATGCACAAACAGGTCTGGAAGCTAATCTGTCAAAGCACACTCAATACCTGTATTGATATGATTACAAAATGTTGTGTAAACAAATAAATAACAACTTAGATAACTGGAGAGGTATTCAGTACTTGTGGCTGGACTGTGTCAGTACAATACAAATGATAATACCATCTAATTAATTTAAAGATTGTGTCCTACATCAATTAAAATACCAAGGTGAATACAGAACTAAGCAAAATAGCTGAAAATTTATTTGAAGGAACAAAAAATGTAGAATATTAAGGGAAATAACTTTTAAAAGGGAATGAAAGGAGAAGAGCATTTCCATATTATAAAGAAATAATCATCAGAAAATATTTGATATGAGTTTAAAAAAATTGAAAAGAAGATCAATGGAACAAATTAAATAAGGAAGAAGTGAAATAATTAAACTCAATAAACCATCATAGTTTAATTATCTAGGAATGAACTTCATTTAATATGAACTGCTGGAAAAACTGGAAAGCAGAAATTAGTTTTACATCAACATCTGATTCCATACAGAATAATAAATTTAAAATAGATATATGATCTGAACATTAATACTCATATTAATAAAACATTTTGAATAGAATCAGATAAGGTACATTACATTGCTATTGGAAGAGGGCGAATTCTGAGCCAAATAAGGCTTTACATCACATTTTCAAATGTCGTGGATAAGATGGAATGTGTTCAGAGATTGCCTGCTAAAACAGCAAGGAGGCTCAAAAGTATGCCAAATATTAAAATATTGAAGGAACCAGGATGTTCATCCTGGAGAAAAACTTATAAGGAGGTATAGGGGGAAAAATTATTAAAGGGACTGCTCAATACAAAGGAAACTTGCCTATCAATTAGAACTGTAGAATAAGCTACCTTGAGAATGAATTCCTCCTCACTGGAGGTCTATAACCAGACTAAATAGCCATTTGTCAAGGATGCTGTAGAGGGTTCCTGTGCCCCTCCTCAGAGGATGCAGGTTGAACTAGATAAAATGAGGGGACTGGATAAAACAACCTTTAAGATTTCTTCTAACTCTCAGTCTATGATCCAATGATAAGTGTAGTTGAATTCAACCGTGACATTGTGATTTTCTTGTATCAATAGTTTGTGAGATAGGCAGGGTAGACATCTTCATTTTAGAGCTAAGGAAACTGAGGTTCTGCCCCACCTCAAAAAAAACAGTGAATAATAGAGTCGGTTTTAAAAGAATCTTAGAAAATCAGAGCAAGAAGTGACCTTAGAGATCATTTAATCCAATTCCCCTTCATTTTACAAATGAAGAAACAGTGAGAGGGCAAGTAACTTGATTAATGAGACACAACTATGGCTTATGTTAAGACTTGAACTCAAGTCTCCTGCCTCAGACTACAAAGTTATTTTCCTATATGCCAAATGCATAAATATTCTAAAACCAGATTTTCTAATTCCATGTTCAATGTTCTTTGTATCACTTCATGCTGACATATTTATACGTATGTATCTACATGTCTATATGCTGACATATTTATACGTATGTATCTACATGTCTATATATGAGAGGAGGGAGAAGAGAAGAGAAAGGTGCTAGAGATTGAATGCTGGCTAACATCATTTAGAAATTGGAATATTAATGAATTTTCTCTTGCCTTATACCTCACTTCCTTAAAAGGCATGTAATTTATTTTTATAGTGTAAACCAACACAGAAACCAACACAGTTATTGGACTTTAAGTTAGTCCTTAGTAACTTAAAATTAAAAAAAAAAAACAAACTTGCTACAAAAATTTCCTAAGTCCTGAAAATCTAATAATTATGAGATTCATATAAATCAGTTTTGACTCTTGACTATATTTCTACTATTATTTTAATTCAGTTTATGATCTAAAGTTTTTCCTTTGAGGGAATTTTCTTAAGATATAAAATGAGACAAGAAAGCTAGTCACGAGAAACTGCCTTCAGTAATGCTTTCTTTCAAACTTATGAAAAGTAAGAAACATTTTATCCACAAGATGGCACCCTCATTTAAACCTGGAAGATTTTTCTAAATTACTTCAAGACCTGAGATCTTAAGGAAACTGACAAACCATGCTACCTTAGGTCATGTAAATCCATCAACAAATCAATTAATTAAGCACCAATTATGTGCTGTGCCTGGTTGTGCTTGTGATACAAAGATAAAAATGAAACAGTTCCTTCCCTCATAGAGCTTATCAAAATACAGTTAACAGCTAAGTGCTAGTTAATGAAGAATTTAGCCACATGGCAAGATACTAAAAAGCAGACAAAAATACTCCAGCTTAACAAAACAGATATAAATCATCAGTTTCCAACTGTCAAGTAAATCCTATTTTAACAGTGACTCACATCATAAAATTAGAACACGTATTTCCCTAGGGCAGGGAGGTTTGAGGGAAGGGGAGTTGGAGAGAGGTAGTGGTGGAGGGAGGTTGTCTCTAAATGTAGAAAGTGACAAATACAATTTAAAAAATTTTTGCCCTCCTATGGTTACATGAACTACAACAATTGTAAAATGAAAACTTTATTTTCAATAGTGTAACTTTCAAATGTGTAAAAGGGAAAAATGCTTCACGTTAAAACGGTTCCATTAACTCTAACAATGGACACCCTGCTTCACATACTGGATTACTCTCTCCATAAAAGATACAATCCCTAAAACCTTAATAGTTTTTCAATAGCTTCATATTGTCATAAAACTAAAAAGTCTGGCTCACAGATTTTAGAGGCAGAAGGAAATTTTTAAACCTTAAAACATCTCATTTTTGAAGCCCTAGAGAGGCTCAATGAATTTTCCATTACCAATAAAACATAGTGAACAGCGGAGCTGAGATGTAAACCCAGACGTTTCATGATGTCCAATTCATGGTTTGTTCTACCACACCAATGACTACATCCAAGACAAATAATAAGCTTTTTCCTACTTCTCCATCATTTAAATTCATATATTTCTTTCAGACTGATAATAACCGTATGATGCCCTTGAACAAAAAAAAAATTATGAATTAGAGATGGAAATGCCCTGTTGTTATTTCATAATAAAAGGTTAATCAAGGCATATTCACAATACTGGATCTCTACTAGCAAATTCGTAGGCAGTGTTTACATCTACTGTTTTGTGAACCAGCTAATGCCTGGTTCCTTCATTAGTGGTTAATACAATAAAACAATGTCTGTATGTGTGTTCATCCTTCGTTGACGAAGAAGACCATGCCATAAGAGAAATAATAGCATGACTTGCGCTTGACTTTGTTTTGAGTGAGGGAGGGCTGTGCAGGTCACCAGCTTCACTTCTCCTCCAGAGCCATCTGAATCCAGTGACCAGATACTCATCAGGATGACTGGAGATGACCCAGGATGAGGCAATTGGGATTAAGTGATTTGCCCAAGGTCACACAGCTAGTGAGTGTCAAGTGTCTAAGGTGGGATTTGAACTCAGGTCCTCCTGACTCCTGCACTGGTGCTCTATCCACTGCACCACAAACACTCTGGTGGAGGAACAGGTCAAAGGAGAGAATTGAATAAATTGAGGGTGGGACAGGATAGAGGGAAATAGTCTTTCACAGTATTAATGTTATGGAGATGTTTTGCAGGACCACACATTTATAACCTTTATTGAATTGCTTGCCTTCTCAATGAGGGTGAATTGAGAGGAGAGAAGGGAGAGAATGCAGAACTCAAAGCTTTAAAAAACAACGTTTGATGGTCCAGTGAAGGGCTGGTCATTGTTCAACATTATCCAAGAGGGAGTTAAAATGAAATATAAAACCAAGGAAGTTAATCTGTTTTTGACACAGGCATTTCAAGGCAAAACAAAATTCCCAATTTCAATTCAATTCAACAAGCATGTATTAAGTGCCTGTTATAACCCAGGAGATTTGTTAGATATTAGAGATACAGGAACCAAAAAGAAACAGTCCTTGTCTTCAAGGTGTTGACATTCTTCTGAGAGAAAGAAGCATGTTTACAGTAAGGACAAAGAAATTTCAGGGTTGGAATGGTGGGGAGGAAAGCACTGACAGCTGCACCCATTAGCAGTGACTTCAAGGAAGCTGGTATCTGAGCTGATCCTTGAAGAGAGCTAGGGATTCCAAAAGATAGAAGCCTAGAAGAAAGGGCTTTCCCAACTTGAGCAAGAGACTATGCAAAAGCTAGTTTCTTATTCTGCCTACATGACCAAGAAGGAAATCCACTTACTCAAAAAGCATTTCCTCCTTTAGGATAGCTCTTTGGACCAATAAATGAATACAGCTAACACTTCATGTAATTACTGCTGGGTTTATGTTCAATTCATTTATTCAATTCAATTCAACTAAAATTTATCAAGTGTCTGGTATTTGTCAGGCACTGTGCTAGGCAGGAGTTAGAATATTGTGTACAGAAAATGGCACATAGGCCATTTTGCCTAAAACACATATGAAGGAAATCACATGAAATCAGCCTTGGAAGATAGGCCTGGAACGTAATCAGAAGGGCTTTAGGTGTCAAACAAAGGAGTGTTTATTTTAGCCTACAAACACTGAATCTTCTCGAGCAAGATACTGATGTGGTCAGATTTATGCTTAAGGAACATCACTTTGGGATGTGGATTTTAGTTTGGGCTGTAGATGTGGAGTAAGAAAAGGCTAGAATTCAGAGCCTAATGCAACAGTCAAAACAACAGGTAAGAGGGTCTGAATTACTGTAAGGTGGTAACCTAGTGATCTAAGAGAAGGGGATGCAAGTGAGAGATGTCATGGAGATAGGATCAACAAAAAAAACAATGGATTGGGGTATAGGGATGGAGAATAAAAAAGAGTCAAAGATGAATATGAAGGTGTAAAACCTGGGTGAAGAGTCCAGGATCAGAGCTATCTTTTTAGGGTCAATTTCTTGCAACTTACACATTTCTTGAGCTCTAAATTTCGGTTAAATAAATTGAGTAAGCAATATCAAACTATTCCCAAGGCTGCAATATAAAAATATGAACAATGGTGACTTTGTTTTCCTTTATACAAGATAATGTTCCTCTATTCTGGATCATGAAAAGGACAGAATCTGAACTTTAAACTGTCATAATGAGACATTAAAAACTACAGAAGTAAAACAATGATGACAATAACAAGGAAATGAGGAAACTATAAGATCCTTTCTAAATCTTGATATTTTCCTTGGAGATTTTATGCATCTTAGTTTGTTTTTGCTGAAATCTATAAGGTCAGAGGCAGGTTGTAGATGCATAACCTTCATGAAGATGCTAAATTCTTGAAATAAGCTTTCCCAATGCCTTCTCTCAGTACTGCCCTTTCTTGTCCTTTAGGCAATTAGAGAGAAAGGTTGTGTATTATATAAATGTTGCCTCCAAAAGTGGTTCCTTTTTTCCCACTCTTGGACAGAGGAAATCATAATAAAATGCAGTGAATTCCAGGCTTTCATATTTTATGAGAGAAACTCCTTTTCCTTTGGGCCTTGCTGCTTTAATGTGCTAGTTCTTGGCATTTCAGTGCTGTGAATTTTTATCATCTATCTCCTAGTCATTTTCAGTATACTCTTCTTCATTATGTTTAAATTAATAAAATACATTATTTAACAGAATGTAAAGATAAATTATGTTACTTCAAAAAATGAGGGCCTAATTATATAAAGAAGCAATACAAATTTTTATTTTACACTGTTTCTAACCATGAGAGATAAGACATGGCCAGCAATTAAAATATAATGAAACATGACGGTCATTACTGGGTATAAGAAAAGCTAAATTAATTATTAAGACTCATTTTTGTAGCCATTATTCTTTCAAATATGTCAAAATAGGAATTTTCATTCCATAAAGCAGCAAAGCTAGTTTCTCATTTTTGCTAACATGACTAAGAAGGAAATAACTTTACTCAGAAAACATCTCCTCTTTTAGAAAAGCTCTTCGGACCAATGAATAAATGTAGCTGATACTTCATGTAATCACTCCTAGGTTTATGTTGAATTCATATTCGATTCAATTCAAACAATATTTATCAAGTATCTACTATTTGTTGGGCACCAGGAGGTGAAAGATGCAAATGAAATGGTTTCTGCCTCTAGAAATCTGCATTTTACTTATGAATGTAGCTGTTCAGTATTTCTCTAATCTGACTTAATGAACATCACTGACATTCATTCAGTTCCCTGTTTGGAGGATCTTTTCATAATTTGTTTGTAACTCTTGGGGTTACAAGGGTTGGGGTACAGGGACTGTTTCACTTGTATTTTTCTATCCCCAGCACCTAGCACAACAAAGACACTTAAATAAGGATTGCTGGTTGGCTAATAATTATTTAATAAGCCAAAGACCAAATTACATTTACAAAAGTATGAATGTGTCTGCTCAAAACACAAATGGGCACTGTGGAGAAGAAGGTTCTGTAAACCTAAAAGCACTTTATAAATATGATTTGCTGTTATCATTACCATTATTATTATATATGCTCAGTTTACAGAAGCTATAACTACTCAGTCATCACAGAGTAAATTATTTCTTTCCTACCAAAGAATCCAAATTTACTCACCTTTCTTCCATTTTTCAAGTGACACATTACAGGAAGTGGAGTCATCTCATCTACTCTTTCTCTTATCTGAACCATTTTTTCTAGCCCTGATTTCTAGAACAATTCCAATTATCTCACTGTGACAAAGTTTTCCATATCTAAATAATTCTGGGATCTATGCCATCACAAAGAAGAGGACTGGAAACGTGACTTTACTGGCATAGGGTGGTGTTTCCCAGACTTTTTGCTATCGGGAACTTTTTACATTCTCAATTGCTTAATTTGTGAAGGAGCCTCCCAAAGAGCTTTTGTTTAGGTAGGTTAGATCAATATTTACTTTATTAGACATTTAAATACCTTAGTATAATTATGAAGATGTTTTTGACCTAACATACCTTTTGAAAAGGTCCCAGAGAGCCCAGGGGTCACTGGACCACCCTTTGGAAATGGCCATTACAGGAAACTTGCCCAGGCGAAAAAAATTCCCTCCAGTAGGGTAGACTGGCATCTAACCTGGAACCTAGTGTTAGAAAAACAGTCCAGGGTACTAAGGGATTATGACTTTCCTAAACTCACACAACCAATATGTTGTCTGAGATGAGACCCGAACCTCAGATTTCATGGATTTCAGGCTAGCTCTCTATCCACTATATAGGCTGCCTCTATAAATATATTGATTTATATTTTAACCACCACCTTGCCTTACATATCTGTAGAACTGAAAAAATATAATCTGATCATTTAAACACAGAGATATATAAGGAAACTACAGTACCTGCAATAAAAACCATTATCAGCTAGTAAAACTGCACCAGTATTTGGTACTAAAGATTCACTGGTGAGTTTTTAAAATATCCATGACATTTTATTGATTTTAGGAAACTAGATACTAAGCATTGAGGTCAAAACAAACAACAATGCTTCATATGAAGTATGCCTTAATATGTAGGTATAATGAAACTATTAAGTTACAAAATTTAATCTTAGTTAAAAGGCAATATTTTTCCTAGATGCAAATTCAATATCCAAAGTTATACAGTACACAATGAACATAAATATTTGCTAAATTAATGTGGGGGAAAGGATTTTTTAAAATCTCAGTTGATTACTTAATTGAAAATGTGTTTATCTTCCTATACAGTTCTTCAATAAAATGTTTTTCTCCAACCAACTCTAATAACTTATTCTTACCTTTGTGTGTGTACTGAATAGAATGGACTGTACTTTTACCCAGAAGTTAAATCAACCAACACTTATTATGTGTTTACTATTTTTAGGACCTGTGCTAAGTTGGAAATACAAAGAAAATCAGTCATTGCCTCAAGTAGCTCACCCTCTAATGCAGGAAAATGGATAAAAGGAAGTTAAACAGGAAAAGGGAAGAGAAAGTACTGTCATAGGGGCAAAGGTAGAGAAAGAAGTCCATAGATTTTGGAGTGGAGCCCCGAGAAGAAAGAACAAATGAATGAAGAAGAAAAGATGCATGTCTTTTTTTCCCCATCCTAACAAAAAGCAATTTGATTGAAAAGTTGTTTTCTTACTGGAACTTGCTTATCTAGAATGCTCTAACCCAAAGAAAAGGTTTAAATGACACTGAGGTCTTTTTTCCCTGATAATATAAGGAAATTAATGGCTTCTTCGAGGATCTATTCAATGGCTGGTACTTACAATCAAGGACTGAAACATTGGCATAATTATTCTATTCCACCCAATCACCAGCTTCTCTCTACAACACCTTCCTTTCATTGATTTCCCTAAAAAACCTAGAATCTCCAACAGCACATAGAGTTCCAATAAGAAGTTTTATCATTTTAAGTTATATAAAATAGCAGGCACTATGTTCAAACTCCTACAAACTAAACAGGTTACATCACACAAACACCAAGAATTTCCAGCAGAGGTCTCAGAACTCCATTTTATGGAGAAAGGAAAAAGCAACGGCTACTGAACTCCATAGAACAAATATATTCCTCACTTGGTGCTCCGTCCAAACTTTACAAGGTGCATTCCTCAGGGAAGGGAATAACTTTGGAGAATTCAAATTTAAGGAATTGTAAGCAGAGATATAACTAGGAATCTTTGAACCTGGGACAGGCAACTTAAATTGGGTTAAGACAAAGGGTAAAAAAAGCACCCTCAGTTGCAGGGTAAGGTATAATAGAAATCTAGGTATATTACAAGGCCACTCCAGGGAAGCTCATTCCCATGCTTCCAAAAGAAAATGGACTATTTAGTAGCCTTCTAGTTTTACTAATTATTTTTTGGTAACTAGGTCTAATTACTCAGGAGGTGGGAGGTCAATAGCAACTCTTATAAACAAACATATACTTTGCTGAAGTTGGGTGGGAAAGGGCTTTAGTGTCAACTCCAACCCTCAGATTCTCAAAGTGAGAGCTGGAGGGGAATTTAGGGGATCATTTAATCCAACAGTGCCCAGCAGTTTTTGATTGCCTAAGTCACTTTCACCCAAAACAAACAATAAAAATGTTGTGAAAAACCAAGATAATTTAGATTTATTCATGAATGCTTGCAGTAACTACAATGATTGTTTTTTCTCACAAAAGTTTCAAAGTAAAATTTACATTATGTAACTATGATCAAAGATGAAATTTTATTCTACTTATAAATATGAAAACTAAATATAAAATTATTCAACTAATTATAATTATAAATATCTTATATAGATTATTCTATAGGAATCACAAGCAATAATCTAGCAGGATTTCATGTTTACTGATATCCGTAAGACCTAATATTAAAATTCTTCATTTTGGAAGTGCTGTCGAATATAACATTTTAATGAAATGAGTTATAATTTGAAAGTTAATAAAGTTAGCATTTATATAGCACTTTAAGGTTTGCAAAATGCTTCACAAATATTATTTCATTCACTCCTCCACAGCAAGCAGACATTGGGAGAGGTGCTATTATTATACCCTCTTTATAAATGAGGAGAAGGAGGCAAAAAGAAGTTGTGACTTACTCAGGGTCATACAGCTATTAAAGGTCTGAGGTCAAATTTGAACTCAAGGCTTCCTAACGTTAGGACCAGTATACATAAACTTAATTTCAATGTTGTATCTTTGTGTCTGAACAAAAGTTTGCAAAATATCTGGCTCAACATCCAGAGTCTTAGGATTTTTTCTGCATTGAGTTTATTTCTTTGATTTAAACATTTACTTTGATTTAAAATAAGAACAGAATGAAAATATGGTAGAAATGGCAGAATGGAGAAATTTACAAGATTTTTATGAGACAAAAATAATTTTAAAAAATTTTAGCCACTTTACCAACTGATGCACATTATGAAATATCTACTTTTTACCAGCTAATGAAAAGTGCTATATGGAATGATAAATGTTCACAATTGCTTCAGTTTTAACAATGTTTATCTATAAACTAACTTCCGTAAGAAAAGTATCTTCATATGTGACTTTGTTTTCTTCTACTAATGGCAACACTTATTACCATCTCACAGAAACTCTACTGAACAACTGTTTTTCAACCAGCTCATTTGAAAACCACATTTAAAAAAAAAATAGTAATATAAACTGAAGATAAGTTTAAATCCAAAAACAGACAATACTGCCACAAGAGGCACTAGAAGGGTTTTTTTCCCTCCAAATAGTATGATGGCTCATGATGATTTCAAGATAGCTTGCAAAATGCATGCTGATTGATCATGTTAAGTCTGACCATTTGTGCTACAAGAACACAACTGGAACATCTGGACCACATGATCAGCCATCTTGATGAGGTATAATTACAAAGTAATAGAGGGAAATAAGGTAGCTACTCTAGTATAATGTAAAGAATGAAAATGGCAACATATGCATGCATCTGACCATTCACTGGACATCAGTTTGTGCTTAAATGTCAAACCCCTTGGGGGCTCATGAACCACTAAACTGGGAACCACTGATTGAATCCAACTCCTTTATTTTATATAATCTGAAAACAATGGGGAAATGACTGGCTTAGGCTCATTAAACTTGCTCTGAAACTGAGGCTGTGTTGACCTTCAGTCTGGTGGATTCCTGATGGTCTCTGGGCTGCCTGAGGGTTTGGCTGCTCCTTTTCTCCCCGGTAAGCACTATGAGGATGCATCGCTTGGCTCTGGGCCATGCTTTTCTTCCTACCTCTAGGCCAGTCCAGAGTTCAAGTCTCTATAGTCACAAGTCAGGGTTAACTGCCCATGTTCACAAACTTTACTAATACCCCACCCCTGTGAAGGCCTAATAACTTCCTGTCCAAAGTTCTTACACCTATTTGTTCATTTAACAAATGATGCCAAATTAACACTGAAACACACTGAAAATCATAACCACTGATACACAATAAAACTGAAAGTTCTTCATTAAGATTTTTACTAGATGTCTAAACATGTCCAAAAGACATTTTTAAAAATAATTATAAAAATCCAAAGCTGTCTTACAGAAGACACTCACTCTGAAGATAGAAATAAAATGGACTTCTTTAGTACTCAAAAGTACCTAACAGTCACAGTATTGCCTTTGATTTCACCACTCAACAAAGATCCAAGCCAACATTCAGAACATAAAAAAGAGACTCTCTCTCTTTCTCTCTCTCTCCCTCTCCCTCCCTCTCTCTCTCCCTCCCTCCCTCTCCCTCTCTCTCCTTTTAAGTCTTAACAAAGTAAAACAATAACAAAAACACATAAGCACAACTAGATGCCTAGTAGATGCTGATGGCTTTGTCTCACAAGTGCTACTTGAGTTCCTTATACCAAAAGACTATAGGACTTGCATCTGTCCTCACCCAACTCAACAGGGGTAATTATTATTTTCTCCACACCTCAAAGGTAGGGAAAGACCTATTGCCAGGGCTGTCCCAATCATTTCTGACTTACAATGTTAACTCCCTGAGGGGAAATACATCCTTACTTTTCTATATGACATATCTACCACTTTTCTATTTGCCTAGCACATATACCACACTAAATCCATGCTTACTGATTACTGATTGCACTGTCTTGGCCTTCCGTGCTAAATAGATATTATAGCTGATAGAGTATTCCAGAAATGTACCAAATCTAAGAGGATTCAGAGACAGGGTGACTTCCTTTATTAAACCAATGGATCAACTTTAAAGAGGCTATGCTTCTAGTGAGGCATGAAGGATGTACATGTACAAATCTAGTTATAAACAGCATTCATTCATGACTCCTACTCTGTATTGCCAACTTTTCCCACATGACATGACTTGCATCTTATATTTTCCTTACAACAGGTAGTGGAAATAATTAACCAAGTGATAATGAAAGTAATGGTAAAAAAAATAATAATGAACATCATCTCTACAAGATTTACGTGTATGTCATGGCTAAAAGTGATTCTGGTTGACGTACATAGATACAACAAACAAGTAGGAAAATAAAAATTTTGTTTCCTGGGTTCACAGGGTCATAGATTTAGTCCTGAAGTAGATTTTAGAGACTCAAACCCCCTCATTTTACACGAGGAAAATGAGAGGTTAAATGACCTCGGAGGATCATAGATTTAGATCTTGGAATGGACCTTGGCAGTCATTTGGTCAGACCCTCAAGTTTCAACATGAGGAAACCAAAACTCAAGAGATATGAAGTGACCTCCCTAAATATAACAAAGCTGTAAGCAGAAGACATGAGATTTGCACTCAGAAATTTTTACTTCATAGTGAATGTTCTTTCCCCATGATGTGCCACGTGTTGATGCACTACCTCAGACTTTTTCTTTTTGTTGCATTTCTTCTTTCATAATATAACTAATATGGAAAACATGTTTTACATGATTGCATATATATAACCTATATTGAACTGCTTATCATCTTAGGGAGGAGGGAGGGAGGGAGAAAGAAAATTTGAAACTCAAAATTTTATTTTAAAAAAAGAATGCTAAAAATTGTCTTTACATGTGATTGGAAAAAATAAAATACTATTTAAAAGAAAAAATATCTCATGATGACAGCTGTCTACATTTCACAATTTCACTTAACCCCACTTACATCTATGTCTAATAAATAAACGCAGCTCATAACAAGATACTCTGAGTATTTCAAGCAAATAAACTCCTTTGGATGAAATTCAAGAAAGATCTATGTTTGTTTTTAAATTTAAACCAGACTTGTGATTTCTCTACTATAAAGAATTCCCAAAGATAAAACTTTCTATATTAATGCAAATCATTATGATTCATAGAAAGTTGTGCCTACTGTCCAAAGAGACTAAGTTATTTGTTCTTAGTCATACAGCTCATAGGTGTCATAGGTAGGGCTTGAACTCAGGTCTTCCTGAGTCTCAGACCAATAATCTATCCACTATGTCCAGTTGTTCCTCTGTGTTCTATCCTGTAGGAAACAGTACACACACAGATATGTGTATATATAAAAACACCAATACACACACACACACACATATATATGCCTATATACATACCTTAACCAAATATGAATGTATGTGTATGTATATATACACACATATGTGGTGTGTATTATGCCAATATCAGTAGCAATACACACACACACACACACACACACATACACACACACACACGTTAGCTATCCAGAACCACCAGGAAATCATCTGTGGCATAATGTGCACAAGAAGACAGTGAAATATAATGGAAAGAGCACTAAATGTGGTCAGAAGATTTAGATTCAAATTACAATTCTGGTACTTACAATATGCTCTTGTATGGCCTCAGGCCAAGTCTGCCTTACTTGCCTGATCTGTAAAATGTAGGAATTGGATTAAATGATATCTAAGGCACCTTTCAGCTCTATATCCTGTGACCAATTGTTCATTCCTTTAGAAAGTTGAATATAAACCCTATAAAGACTAAATATAGCATTTCATTTCAACTTTTAAAAAAATGAGTATCTTAAGAACTGGGCTTTCCAAAATTTCTGCCTCTTCAGCATCTATTAAACAATATAATCTTTTCTTGATGCACAGGTCATTGCTGAAACACACTCTCTCCTCATTTCTCCTGCTGAAATCCTTCTCTTTCTGCAAGGAGCTTAGGTGACCAGCCTTTTTCATGAAACCTTCCCAGATCTCTCCAAATGAAAGTGACTACATCCTCTACAATTTTTTCTTTGGAGAACTCCTTTGCCCCCATCACATCCCAACTTGCATTTGTCATATCCCAACTAGTAGATTACTCTTTTGAACAACAGTGTAAATATTAGCACTTGTAAAATACTTTGCATACGTTATCTATTTTAAGCCCTAAATCAACTTAGGAAAGAGCTATATTTTGCAGATGAGGACACTGAAGCTGGATGTGATTTTTGTCAAGGGTATTAGAACTCAGGTCTTCCTTACTAAATCTAGCACACTTTCCATTACAGCCTCTCAGAATGCTTTCCTCAGTTAAGTCTTTGTTCTAAAATGTTCTAAAGCTTTCTTTGAAAACTCCTGCTGGCCTCTACTGGACACCTAGCTTGGTTGTGCTGCCCGTGAGTTATATTTTTGTACAGGAGACAGTGTTTGATTGTATGGCATACCTAGTGCCTGGAGAGACAGACTATGATTTCAAAGGGTATATAGATAAGTGGCCATTTTTGCATACACACAGTTCAGGCATGTGTGAAGTTTCTAGAGGCTATTACAGGTGCTGAAAGCCCATACATGTATACATATGTACACACAATGAGTAGAAAGTCTGGGTCATTTGAGGGTTGTTAAGGTACAGGTGATCTGATCCTCAGTCCTACAGAGGATCCTACACAGGGGTCTCTTCATGCCAGAGAAACCTTGATACTACTTTTAAGTCTCATTTATAACAATTTATCTGACACAATTTATCTCCACTCTGCTATTTGTCTTATTTGTCTCTTCTGTCGTTTTCTGTCATATCCCCCAGGTTTCTCAGTGTTCCTATAAAAAAAAAGCTGACCTTTTGGGGAAATTACCTGTCAAACATTCCTTCCCACTGTGAAGACATCAACTCTAATGGGATACGAGGTCAAGGATGATGGCTGCTGAGCAGCAGCTGGACAGGAGGGAGCTGCAGGGGAAAGAAGTGATTACTGCCTTTGAAGTGATGACGGAGCCTTTCCTAAGTAAACCCTGGTAACAAAGGTATGAACAGCCTACCTCTGATGATCAAGGAGGACTTTGAACTGTGACCTAAAGAGACACAGAGGACCCACTCCTGAGCTTGGCCAACATGTCTAAGCAGAATAAGAGAGCTCCAGACATGTGAGCCAATTTCAACAAGAGCAGTTAGTCTCAGCAACTCAGTTTCCAGCATCCTCCTTCAGACATACACTGGCAGGGGGCGGAGCCAAGATGGTGAAGGAGGAAGACACATATACTCTAGCGCTTCCCCCACAGCCCACAAAATACCTGTAAAAAATGACTCTCAACAGATTCTAGAACACCAGAAGCCACAGAACAACAGAGTGAAAGAGGTTTCCAGCCAAAGGTAACCTAGAAGACCATCAGGAAAGGTATACCTCACAGGACACTGAGAGGAGCCCAGCCCTGGCCATGCGGCACTGGGAGGAACAGGACCTGAACCGATCTCTGGGGCAGAGTTCCCAGCAGGGAGGGTCCCAGATCACTCAACCCACAAGCAACAAAGAAAGCTCCAAAGGTCAGTGTGGGAGGGCTTTCCCAGCTGGGCGAGGGGAGAACGGGTTCCTCCAGCAATAGCCCCAGGCGACAACAGCAGTACACTGCTGGCAGCTACAGTGGCCAGAAAGCAACCTAGGTCCATTGTCCAGGCAGCTTAGCTTAAAGCCTCTGGCTGTACAGAGCAGCTGATCTAAACCTCAGCCCTCAGTGATGGCCCTGCCTCCACCAAAAGCCCCAGGGAATCCAGTAGCTGAGTTGAATCTCAGCCTTGAACACAATACTGGGGAGAGGAGGGGAAATAGAATGATCCTCTTGACGAAAGGATTCAGAAGTCAAGTAACTGGCTGGGAAAATGCACAAAAAAAGGAAAAAAATAAGACCGTAGAAGATTTCTTTCTTTGTGAACAAGTATCTCCTCCTATCCTTTCAGATAGGGAAGAACAAGGTATACTGTCACAGGAAGTCAAGGCCCCTGCCTCCAGGTCCTCCAAAGTGAACTTAAATTGGGCTCAGGAAATAGAAGAGCTGGAAAAGTGAGTTAGCAGCTTGCTAAAGGAGAACCAAAAAATGCTGAGGAAAATAACACCTTTCAAAAGAGGATAACTCAATTGGAAAAAGAGATCCAAAAAGCCAGTGAGGAGAAGGAGGCTTTAAAAAGCAGAATTAGCTAAATAGAGGAGAAGGTTCAGAAGCTCACTCACAAAATAGTTCTTTAAAAAAGAGAGTGGAGTTCAGGGAAATGAATAACTATGAAATAAACCAAGCAGTTTAAAAATAATACCAAAAGTTTGAAAAAATAGAAGATAATGTGAAATATCTCATTGGAAAAACAACTGACCTGGAAAATAGATCCAGGAGAGACAATTCAAAATTATGGGACTACCTGAAAGCCATCATCAAAAAAAAGAGCCTAGACATTGTCTTCCATGAAACTATTAAGGAAAACTGTCCTGAGATTCTAGAACCAGAGGGCAAAATAAATATTGAAAGAATCAACTGATCATCTCCTGAAAGAGACCTGAAGAGTAAAACTCCTAAGAACATTGTGGCCAAATTTCAGAGTTCTCAGGTCAAGGAGAAAATACTGCAAGCAGCTAGAAAAAAGAATTTGAGTGTAGTGGAAATCAATCAGGATAACACAGGATATGGCAGCTTCTACATTAAGGGATCAAAGGGCTTAGAATAGGATATTCCAGAAGTCAAAGGAACTGGGATTAAAACCAAGAATCACCTACACAGCAAAACTGAGTATAATACTTCAAAGGAATAAATGGTCATTCAATGACATAGAGGACTTTCAAGCATTCATGTTGAAAAGACCAGAACTGTATAGAAAATTTGACTTTCAAACACAAGAATCAAGAGAAACATGAAAAAGTAAACAGGAAAGAGAAATCATAAAAGAGTTTCTAAAGCTGAACTGTTTACATTCCCACATGGAAAGATAATATTTGTATCTCTTGAGACTTTTCTCAGTATTTGGATAGGTGGAGGGATTGTGCAGATATACACTAGCAGAGAAGGAAGGCTTCACTCAGGAAGACATGAGTTCAAATTTAGCCTTAGATACTTCTTACCTCTGTGATCCTGAGCAAGTTATTTAGCTTCTCTTTGCCTGTAATTTCCTGGCTACATCAGGGGAACTTCTAGGCCCTCATGCATTAATACCTGGAGCATTTAAATGTAGCTGTGAATGCTGGATTAATAACAATTCATCCTTAAATAATGCTCAAAGAAGTTTACAAAGCATCTTCTGCAAAACAGCCCTGTGAGGTAAGGTAATGAAAATATTATTCTCATTTTATAGATGAGAAAACTGAGGTTCACAGAGACATTATATGACTTGCTTAAAAGTAACAACTGTCAGGGCCAGGATCCAGATTCAGGTCTCCTCACTGCAGCCCAATACTACTTTACCAGATGGTTTGGATAAAGTACAGAACCCAGATAAACAGGGCAGACGATGGGGAGCAGATTTCATGAGAGCTGTTGGTATCAGCAAAGGATGGTATAATAGGCAGGAGACTTTAGTTTTAGCCCTGGGCTGTCCTAGAACCTATGTAAGCTCACAAAGCAGCCAGAAGCCCCACCACAGCTAGGAGTGCCTTTTTTTCCCACCCTCCTTCAGACACCCTGCATCTATCTGGGCTTTTTGACTGTTCACAAGGTTTGGATGAGGTGGAAGTCACGAACTCTATTCCTTCCCAAGACTATCAGGCCTTATTGTCTGTTATGCCACTGCTTCCTAAGATCCTTCAGGCCTTACACCATGTACCCTGGCTCTATACCCGGCAGACACCTGACTTGGTCATCTGGCTTACTGAAGTGACCTAAGGACCCCAGGGCTTTGTCATCAGCCTCTCCAAAGAATCCTGAGGACTTCTAAGCCTATCTGTTCTGAAGCTAAACTTTCTTTTCTCTGTTTTCTCCTTTCCCCACCCCATTAAAATGACCCCAACAAAGAAGATGACAATGATGATGATGATGATGATGATGACAACAGTACTTTAAAGTTCACAAAGTACTTTACAAATATCACCTCATTTTATCTTCATAACAACCCTGGAAGGTAAGTGCTTGTAATGCTAATGTAAGTTTAATGGTGGGTGGGGAAAGAGTTAAAGATCTTCCCTGCCTACTTGTTAATTTCTGTTGAGGCACTGGGTCAGAGGGTTGTACCTTCTGGCTCTGAAAAGTGTATAAATACTCTGAGGTGAGATTTTCCTTTGAGGCTTACTCACTGGAAATGTTTGTATGGCCACAGAGACTCTGAGAAAACCCAGATGTTGGTGCTTTGTTGGTTGGTTGTTCTTTGTCTTCAAAGAGGACCAAAATGACATCACCATGATAAAGTGAAGTTTCAGCATGTCCAGCTGTGGAGGAACAGACCAATATGAGCTCGGAATGCTCTACCACAGGTTGGGCACAGACAGTCCGTGTGAATATTTGGGGTGGTAACTTTGTATGTATGTAATGGTCAAACAATTGGATCTGTCTATTGATCTGTGATATATGTATTCCTTATGGTCAGACAGTTGGAAACCCTGTCTTTTAGTCTTTATTTCTGCTTGTATTTTCTCTGAAGTTCAAGGTGCTGACTTTTTCCCCTGAACTAAGTGAATGTGCTTGATTAAAGTAGACTGTTGACCCCTCACATGCTGCTTTCTACTTGTACAGTAGGCTCTCCTTGCCAAGGTCTTTGCTATTACAGTGCTATTATTAAATTCATTTTGTAGATAAGAAAGCTAATCTAGGCCAGAGGTTGAGTTATTTGCCCAGAATCACACAGCTGGATTTGAACTTGGGTCTTCCTGACTCCAGGTCCAGTACTCTATCCACTGCACCTTTGAGCTACATCCAGAGTGGTAAGTTTGGAGTCTTAGAGAATTAACTGATAGACTGATTATACTATTATATTAATAAGTAATTATTAATTTGTGATCCATCCTTTTCCTCTTATTTCTATTAAGACCTCGCTCCTAGCCCCCAAGGCACATGCTCCTTAACTAGACTGGGCAGGACCTCACCCAAATGAAAAACCTAATTTCTGCTAAGAGTACAAACAGAATCCAATCTGGATGAGCCCTTACTCTGGGGAAAGAAACTCCAGTCCTTGATCCTCTCCATTAGAGTTCAGGGTGACACAGCTCATAAAGGAGAAAACTACCCTGAGAGGTCTAGATGAAAATGGCTTCCCCTGACCAGATTTCCAGAGGCAGCTGAGTCTCATGATCAAGCCACATTCTTAGTAGGAGGAGCTGAAGACTGTTAGCCTACCTCCTCATTAAATATCCACCAACCAGAGTTGAGTTTCACTGGGGGTGAAGGGGAGGTTCCCAGTCAGAAGGTATACACCTAATTTAAGGTGCTTCAGTCTCTTGGAATCTTTGGTTACCAAGAGAAACCACTGTCCACCATATTATTGATTTTAGACTAGCCTAATTAATAAACTGGTTATTAATTACTTGAAAACTCTGTCTCTTGGGGTTTTATCTGCAACACTGACAGATTAAATCTTGACTTGCCCAAGGTCACACAACCAATACGTGTGAGAGCCAAAACTTGAAACTCCACTTTCTTGACTCCAAGGTTGGCCCTCTCTCCACTGCTCTATACTATGCAGCTTCTCTTCTGGAGTGTATCCTCTAGAAAATGTGTAATTTAAAAAAGTAAGCAAGCTGAGTGATTGTGTAACAAAAGACAAGGATAACAGATGAACTCCATGAAAGCTTTACCAAGCACAGAAAGACCTAGAGTAAGCCTAGAAAACAGAGAGGAGACTAGGAAAAGAATCACATTAAATGAGAGTATATGAACGGATGATAATCTGCATCATGGAGAGGAATATCCTCACTGACCCATGAGTATGAAATTGCCACATCCCCATAGTAGTTGACTACAGAGGGAATGTGGCAGACAAAACCTAAAGGCACTAATGAACAGTGCTAATGTCCAGCTACTTAAATCCAATTCTGTAGTATTAGTATAGTATTTTAGGGAATTTAAAAAAAACCACTAAAAATCTTCCAGATTCCATTTATCAACAGTAGCAACCGTAATGTTAAATGTTAAAGTATTCCTTTACAATAATAATCTTTAAATTCTAAAAAAATTTTTTCATGAAATTTAGTGGAGATTTTCCACTCATTGGGTTAAGTTAATTTTTGGTGAACACAACTCAAAATATGGTTTTATTTCAAAAGCCACCTTCTACAGGAAGCTTTTCCCAGGCCCCTGACCAGCTAGCATCTTCCTCTTTTACGGCTACCTACCATCCACTCCATATATATCTTATATATCCTTATTTATGCGTATGTTATCTCCCTCATTAGAATGTACTCTCCTCAAGCACAACCCCAGAGTTCAGCACCATGTCTTTCATACAGTAAGTGCTTAATAAGTGCTTGTTGATTATTTGATTACTTTCCTGTCTCTCTAGTTCTAAAGTAAGGCACACTAATTTTAACATAACTTTGACCACCCAAGTAAAGACAATAACCGCTATGTATAGAGTGCTTTAAGTTTGTAGTAAGTTTCACCTACTATACCAGATCTCACTTGAAGCTTACAACTTTCTGAGTCAGGTACTACAGGTATTATTATTCCCATTCAACACAAGAGGAACCTGAGGTGTAGAGAAGCTAAGTCACTTGACAGACAAAATAAACATCATAGCAGGATGGAAGCTCAGGTCCTAGTAGTCCCAAATCCAGCTTGAAGTCTACTATATGTCATTACCTTTCTAATTTGAACTCATAAACTGAAGACTTTTGACTCAGGTTCAGTGCAATCTATTTTTCAAATTTCTGAATTCATAGTTGATACAATACCTGTCCTGTGTATGCAAACTCCAGAGCTTGCTTTAAACCAAGGCTAGTCACACCATGTAAATTCACTTCATCAGCTCCACTTTCCACCATACATAGACTGAACATTGCCTGAGGGGGAAAAAAAGAGAAAGCAATTGAGAGATTTATAACATTCAAAATGATGGGAAGAGAGGCAAAGGGAAACAATAAATAGGAGAAAAGGCATGAAAGTTAGAAGTCCAGATGCATTTCCAAAGGGTTAGAGCTAGAAGGGCACTCTCATTTTACACACAGGGAAACTGGTTAATTATCTTGCCCAGACTTACAGAGCCAGGATTAAATACAAATCTTCGACTCAAAATTTAGCATTCTTTTGATTGTGTTATACTGTTTCTACAAGGAGAGTACGCATTAATTGTAGAAATTACAAGTATTTATTTAGTTATGTATACGCATGAGGTATCATGATCTAATCAAAAGACAGCTGACTTCCAAGCCAGGAACACGTTCTGCCTTTGATATGTATGGGCTATGTGACCCTGGAAAAGTCATTTAATCAGTACAAAGCCTGAAGTTCAAGAGAGACCGCTTTAGTAAAATGGGATTTCTCACCGAGTTTCCTATATCTGGGAAATCACTAAATCTAGTCTATCTCTCTTTATCTCTGTGTCTCTCCTCTCCCAGTTTTAAGTTTGATTTTCTTTTTATACACCTTTTTTTCTCTTTGTTCACAGGCATGAGATTACAGTATATATGAGGAGGCAGATCACCCCAAGAAGTTTTGTATATCATAAAACTATCTACATTAAGACCCTGCAGTTTTGGCATGGAAAGCTAAAGAACTTTCCCTGAAGGCTACTTGAGTCAATTTAATTTTTATGAATGACTTCTTTTCTCTCTCAAGCAAAACCTTAATAATTGAACTTGGAAGTCAGTTAGGGTTCCCTAAGAAGAATGAACTGATGAGAGAGCTTCTCAGGGTTTTGGTGTTGGTTCCTCTGGCAAAACCCCACATATTTACCTAAAGGCAGCCACAGACAGGACTAGATGAGAAAGTTCCCAGTACTCAGAATCTGTGAGGATTGTGATCCATACCTTTTCTAGTTAAGAGGAGAAAAGTAAAAAGAACAGAAACGCTCGTTCCACTCCACAGCCCCACAATCCCATCCCACTCGAAAGTGACACTGAGTGTTACATATATGTATTATGAATCATCCAAACATCTTCTCTTTCCAGAATTTCCTCCATCGGAAACACAGTCAATCAACAATTATGCATTAAGCACCACCTACGTAGCAGGGATTGTGCTAGCTTAGCCAGGCAAGGGGAAATGGCATGTGTACGCTAAACACTGGGGATGCAAAGTAAAAGACAGATAGCCCCTGTTCTAAAGGAACTTACAGTCTAATAGAGAGAAAACATGCGAACAGCTATTTACAAACAAGTTCTGGATGGGATGAACTGGAAGCTATGAAGAGAGGGAAGGTACTAGAATTAAGGGTGATGGAGAAAGATTCCCTGTTGAAGAGGGAACTTAGCCGGTAACTGACAACCCGGGAAGCCAGAAGGTAGAGGTGAGAGGAGAGAACATTCCAGGCATGGGGAACAATCCATAAAAATGCTTCAAGTTAGGCAGTCTTGTTTGAGGAACAGCAAGGAGGCCAGTTTCAAAGTATCACAGGGTACATGGATTGCTGCTGTATTTTCCCTTCATTTTCAAAGAGGACCAGGACATCAGAGAAATGATGACACGACTTGCACCTGACTTTGTTTTGAGTGAGGGAGAATTGTGCAAGGTCATCAGCCTCACTTCTCCTCTGGAATCATCTGGACCCAGTGACCAGATATTCTTCAGGATGACTGGAGATGCCCAGGATGCAATGGGAGACCTTGGCCTTTTTCACCTAAGGTCTGTTCTGCTACTCACTTAGAGTGAGGTGACACCCATTCAATGAAGGGGCCTGTTTAATAAGTAATCAGGGAATGGCCCCTTTAATAAGCAAAAGGAAAAAATACAAGTAAATGAAGCTGGAAGGGAAAGAGCAACAGTTACTATTGATAATGACTGTTAAGGCAGGAGGGTCCATAAAGAAGTCATTAAGTGGAGTTGTCATGCAATGTATGGGCTTGAGGTTTCAGATTTGGGGGAAGGAAGGAAGGAAGGAAGGAAGGAAGGAAGGAAGGAAGGAAGGAAGGAAGGAAGGAAGGAAGGAAGGAAGGAAGGAAGGAAGGAAGGAAGGAAGGAGGGAAGGAGGGAAGGAGGGAAGGAGGGAAGGAGGGAAGGAGGGAAGGAGGGAAGGAGGGAAGGAGGGAAGGAGGGAAGGGGAAGGAAGGAAGGAAGGAAGGAAGGAAGGAAGGAAGGAAGGAAGGAAGGAAGGAAGGAAGGAAGGAAGGAAGGAAGGAAGGAAGGAAGGAAGGAAGGAAGGAATCCAGTCAGTAAACCCAAAGTTAACTGGGCATCCTCTGGCCATTCAAATTAACCTTCCTTTGGAGAGGAGAAGGAAGGCGAGAGGAAGATAGACAGGAGAGGAGGAGCTGAGTCACCCAAAGTGGGCTGAATCTCCACTCACGCAGCTGGGTCTACTCACAGATCGTTGTGTTCATCCTTCGTTGCCGAAGAAGACCATGACATCAGAGAAATGATGACATGACTTGCACTTGACTTTGTTTTGAGTGAGGGAAGGCTGTGTAGGTCATCAACCTCACTTTCTCCTCCTTGGGTACCTGAGTGAGTGTAGGGTGTAAAAAGACTAGAAAGCTAGAGGAAGAGAGGGCAGGTAATGAAAGGATTTGAACACCAAACAAAAGATTTTTATCTGATCCTAGGGGTGAAAGGGAGTCACTTGCAGCAAAATAGTTATAAGGTAATTTAGAAAGCAACTGAAAGGATGAGCAAAGATTTCATTTAAATTAGAGATTCTAAGAAACCAAGGGGAAGGAATAGAGCATCTCTGGGAGCAGTAAATACAAAGAGGCAGTGGTAGTAGATGAAACACTAGGTGGGAGAAATAGTAAGAAGGTCAGTTCAGCTGGAAGTTCAGTTCAGTATGGGAGAAAAGGAGCAATGTGTAGAAAGGCTGGAAAGGTAGGGTGGGGCTAAATTGTATAGGACTTTAAAAAATAAACAAAGGAATGTGTAACTTTATCCTACAGGTTAGGGAAAGTCACTAGGGTTTATTAAGTAGAGAACTGACAAGGTCAGATTTGTTAGGAAATTTTGGGAGCTGGGGGAAGAATGGCTGAAGAATGAAGTTCTTACCCAAGAATAAGGAAGAACTCGGAAAACTAGAAAGCACTTTAGTAAAAAATAGATTTAGACTTACATCTATATCATATGTCATAGTAAGTTCCAATGAACAAGACTTCAATGAAAAGGGGTATATCATTTTTTAAAAATAAAAGAGAATGAAGTAACTTTTACAACCAGGTCTAGGGGATAAATTCTTAACCAGAAAAGGGCTAGCAGTAATTACAATTCCCAACTTCAAGTATATATAATTAAAAACCACAAACCAAATAAATACAAGTAAAAGAAGAGATAATGTCATGGGGAATCTTTGAAATTAAATATTTCATCAACTTCTGGTATCCAAGATACATAGGAAATTGACAAAAATAAATAAGATCAAGAGCCATAACCCCAACAGATAAATCATCATGTAAGCAAATAGTTTGCAAAAAGGATGATACAAATCTTCAACAATAAGATCAAATGTTCCAAATCACTAATAAGAAAAATGTAAATTAAAACAGACTCCACCTAATACCTAATCAATTTTCAAAAATGATAAAAGATAGAAAAAGGAAACAAGAAGACTTACATACCACTGGTAGAAACTAAGAATTGATCTAAGTATGCTAGAAAACAATTAGAATTATACAAGAGAAATCACTGCACTAAGACACTTACAATCTCTATTTTGGGCATACATACCAATAAGGTATGAAACAAAAAGAAAAATCTAATATATAAGAAAAAATGCCTATTCCCTATTCCCAAAAATATCCATATTCTTATTCTGAACATATAGACCAAGAGGATATGAAGCAAGAAGAAGGATATTTCATAGGAAAATATCCATAGCAACACTCTTTCTGGAAGCAAAAAACTCTGAACACAAAATGAATGCCTGATGACTGGGAACAGATGGTAACAGATTCTCCTGTCCCTTAGGCAGACAAGTAAGGTAGCTTGTAGCACATACCATCATACCCAAGGATTATAGCTTTTACCTGGAAGGGACTTTAAAAGGTATCTAGTCCAACTGCCTCATTTGATATGTGAAGAAACTGAGGCATAGAGAGGTCAAGTGACTTGCTCAAGGTTATAGAGGATAAGAGACATTATTTGAACTTGGGTCTTACAAAAAGTTCTATGCTGAAGTTATTGATTGTTTCAATCAGTTTTTAGTTGACTCTCTAGGGTTTTCTAAGTACATCATGATATCATCTGCAGAAAGAGTGATTTAGTTTCTTCTTTGCCAGGGCTTAGTCCCTAATTTTCTTTTCTTTTTTATCACTATAGCTAAAATTTCTAGTGCTATATCAAATAATAACAGTGACAGTGGAATCTTTACTTAACTTCTATTTGTTTTTTTTTTTAAGTTAGGATTTATACAGAAAAATAAAACCAAATCCAACCTTCTTTTCAGTGTTTTCTGACTGCCTCCTGTATTATAGGTAGTTACTTGGCAAAAGCATATGCCTTTGGCCATAAGGAAGAATTGATGTATCAGCTGGTGGAGGTGGGGAAGGAAGGGGAGGGAACCTTTTAAAATTCCTCTCCTACCAAGTAGTTGGTAACAGTCTCCTTGTATAAGGACAGAAATATAAGTGTTGTGTTTATTGAGTCATTTTTTAGCATGTGTAATTTTTCCTCTCTGATTTGAGTATAGACTGATCATTTGAAGCACCGAGTGAGCCATTTGATTCTATTAAACTTAATGCAGTTTTCAAAGCCAGTGCATAGTTAATTGTTTAATAAAGATGATCCACTGTTTTTTTTACTGGGTTCTAATGTCACTTAGGTAAAGCAGATGGTACCATATCTCTCAAGAAGCATCAAGGTTAGATCATTTTGAAGGAAAGCTTTCAAGCATTTGCTAGTTTTGTTCATGTTAATCGCAACAAAAAGCAAATATGAAAATATATTTCCTAAAATAATGATCTCATATCTTTTTAATTGTTATAAATGAGCAGAAGGAATTTAAAAACAAGTTCTGTTGATGTTTCTTTTTGCCTTATACGGTCAGTTGCTGATATTCCCCACTTGCCACTAAATATCACCTTGTTAGAAAGACAAATCATGGGGGGGGGGGGCAGAGCCGAGATGGCGGAGTATAAAGATGCACCTACACTAGCTCTCCCCCCCCAGCCAATAAAATACCTGTAAAAAATGACTCTAAACAAATTGTAGAGCAGCAGAAGCCACAAAGCGACAGAGTGAAAGAGATTTCTAGCCCAAGATAGCCTGGGGCCAACAAGAAAGGTCTGTCATGTGGAGTGGACATGGATCCCAGCCCAGCCCTGGCCACACTGCACTGGCAGGAACAGGACCAGAATAGTACTCAGTAACAGAATCCCTGGCAGCAGCTGAGGTTCTCAGATTACTCGACCCACAAACGCCAAAGATAGCTTCAAAGGTCAGTGAGAAAGCTTTTTCACCTGAGTGAGAAGGGAGCAGGGTCTGCCCCTAGCCCTGGCCCCAGGCAGTGGTGGTGGCAGCAGCAGCACCCATTTTTGGAAGCCTAAATTTCAGCCTAAAACCCCTGAGGGAACTGAACCCCTGATCTGGGTCTCAGCCCTGAGTGGTGACCCTGGTGTGAGAAAGATTGCTGGCTGGTGTGGTGGAGCTAGTGGAGGCTCTGGAAAAGGAATTGTATTTGCAGATCCTGGGCAAGAAAAGTTTTGGTAGCTCCCAGACTAGAGTGCAGGTCAAGAAAGGAGTAAACTTCTCTCCCTTGATTGTGCCACCGTGGAGAACTTAACAGGTCCCCAGAGTATACCGCCCCCCCCACTTGACAGAGGACTCAAAAGTCAAGTAACTGGCTGGGAAAATGCCCAAAAAAGGGAAAAAAATAAAACTACAAAAGATTACTTTCTTGGTGAACAGGTATTTTCTTCCATTCTTTTGGATGAGGAAGAACAATGCTTACCCTTAGAGGAAGACATAAAAGTCAAGGCTTCTGCATCCAAAACCTCCAAAATAAATATTCAATTGGTCTCAGGCCATGGAAGAACTCAAAAAAGATTTTGAAACTCAAGTAAGAGAGGTAGAGGAAAAATTGGGGAGAGAAATGAGAGCAATGCAAGAAAATCTTGAAAAGTGAGTTAACAGCTTGCTAAAGGAGCCCCCAAAAAATGCTGAAGAAAAAACTCCTTTAAAAATAGTCTAACTCAGAAGAGATCTAAAAAGCCAGTGAGGAGAAGAATGCTTCAAAGAGCAGAATGTGCCAAATGGAAAAGGAGGTTGAAAAGTTCACTGAAGAAAATAGTTCTTTAAAAATTAGAATGGAGCAGATGGAAGCTAATGACTTTGTAAGAAGCTAAGAAATTACAAAACTAAACCAAAAGAAGAAAAAAATAGAAGATAATGTGAAACATCTCATTGGAAAAACAGCTGACCTGGAAAATAGATCCAAGAGAGACAGTTTAAAAATTGTGGGACTACCAGAAAGCCATGATCAAAAAAAAGAGCCCAGACATCATCTTTCATGAAATTATCAAGGGAAATTTCCCTGATATTCTAGAACCAGAGGGTAAAATATACATTGAAAGAATCCACGGATCACCTTCTGAAAAAGATTCAAAAAGAGAAACTCCTAGGAATATTGTAGGCAAATTCCATAGTTTCCAGGTCAAGGAGAAAATATTGCAAGAAGCTAGAAAGAAACAATTCAAGTATTGTGGAAATGCAATCAGAATAACACAAGATCGAGCAGCTTCTACATTAAGGGATCAAAGGGCTTAGAATAGGATATTCCAGAAGACAGAGGAACTGGGATTAAAACCAAGAATCACCTACCCAGCAAAACTGAGTGCAATACTTCAGGGGGAAAAATGGTCATTCAATGAAATAGAGGACTTTCGAGCATTCCTGATGAAAAGACCAGAGCTGAATAGGAAATTTGACTTTCAAACACAAGAATCAAGAGAAGCATGAAAAGGTAAGCAGGAAAGAGTAATCATAAGGGCCTTACTAAAGTTGAACTGTTTACATTCCCACATGAAAAGATAATATTTCTAACTCTTGAAACTTTTCTCAGTATTTGGGTAGTTGGAGGAATTATTCACATATATATGTGTATATATGATAATATATTATATATAATATTTCTATTTTGACAGAGAGTACAGGGTGAGTTGAATAGGAAGGGATGATAGCTAAAAAAATAAAATTAAGAGGTGAGAGAGGAATATATTAGGAGAAGAAAGGGAGAAATGGAGTGGGGAAAATTATCTCATAAAAGAGGCAAGAAAAACCTTATCAATGGAGGTCAAAAGCAGGGAGGTGAGAGGGAAAAAGTGAAGCTTACTCTCATCACATTTGGCTTAAGGAAGGAATAACAACACTCAATTTGACATGAAAATCCATCTTACACTACAGGAAAGTAGGAGAGAAAGAGGTAAGTGGGGTGGGGAGTATGATGGAATGGAGGGCAAATGGGAGGAAGGAGCAATTAGAAGTAATACACTTTTGGAGAGAATAGAAGAAATGGGGGACAGGAGAGGATGGAGGGAAATATAGTTAGTCTTGCACAACATGACTATTACGGAAATCATTTGCAGAACTACACATATATAGCCTATATTGAATTGCTTGCCTTCTCAGTGGGGATGGGTGGGGGAGAGAGGAAGGGAGAGAAGTTGAAACTCAAAGTTTTAGAAACAAATGTTGAGAATTGTTTTTGCATGCAACTAGAAAATAACAAATACAGGTAATGGGGCATAGAAATTTATCTTGCCTTACAAGACAAGAGAGAGGTAAGGATAAGGAAAGGGAGTGGTGTGATAGAAGGGAGGGCAGATTGGGGGAAGGGGCAATCAGAGTGCATGATGTTTTGGAGTGAGTGGGGGAAGAGATGGGGAGAAAATTTGGAACTCAAAATTTCATGTAAATGAATATTGAAAACTAAAAATAAATAAACATTTAAAAAAAGAAAGAAAAATCATTTAAGCAGAGCTCAACCAAAGAAGCAATATGGCATAGTGGAACTTTTTGTAAGACCCAAGTTCAAATAATGTCTCTTATA